>OZ004705.1:24575574-25175574 GCA_963924515.1 Vespertilio murinus | reverse complement strand
CCTGTTTATTTGTAGTAAAAAAGGAAATGATGGAATTATAGTTGAAATGACAATAAATTTACAAATTCAAGTTTCATTTTGTTGTTATTGTTTTGTTTTCAATATAGTCATCTAATGTAAATTTTCAATGTATAAGACAGAATGGTCATTTCTCTGCTCAGAACCGCACAATAATAAATCCTTTATCTAATTCAGAGTAATAGCCAAACCCTCCCAACTGCTCCAAAACCTAGTAGTTCATCTGTGAACTACTATGAGTTCTTGATCTCATTTTTTCCTTTCCTCCCTCACTCTCTCAGTCCCTTGCTGGCCTACATGTTATCACCTTCAAGTTTGGGTTTACAATATCATCTGCTTAGAATAATTCTTCAACAGATATGTATTCACCTCTTATAAGCCTTGCTAAAATGCTACATTCTCACTGAGGTTTCCTTTACCATATATTTACAAGAGAAGATCTTTATCTCTGAGCTGGCTACCTTCTTTCCATGCTTTATTATTTTCCATAACCCGGATGTGACAAATACATAACTTTCCAACTTATTGATGTGCTAATGATTTATGTTGAATTAAATTTGTTCTCATTGGTGACACTCAAACCTCATAGCAGTGCCTGACACATAGTAGGTGTTCAGCAAATATTAGCCAAACAATTGACTAACTGGTAAACAATGAAGATAAGAACTCTCTATTCAATTCATCTGTTTCTGAAAAATCAGTTGGGAACACAAAAACCCTGGTGGAGCTACTTGATGGAAATGACATGATGACTGATTGCGAGGAAAGAGCAGACCTGTATGTGACTTCTGCTCTCTCCGTCACTCCCTGCCTCTCCCTGTCCTGGGTATAGATATTTATTGCAGGTTTAGAGAAGATTAGCATTTCTAAGTCGTTACATGGAGAAATTCCTGCCCTTTTGTCCCAGGCCAGTCTGTCACTGAAAAGTGTCACAGTTTAATCTGATAAATGGCAACACATTCTGCAAATAAATCCAGAGCCAGCCATAATAATCAGACCTTTGAGGTGAATTAAAACTATTTTATTGCTAGGGAAGGCCACTTCATTCACCCTACAGTTTAATTTCTTTGTGTACTGTGAAAAGACCATCTATACCTCCTCTCCACTCACACACAGGCATGTACACACACTACACATACATATACACCACACACTTGCACATACATCATATGCGTAAATACATACACACACAAATTACACATGCATGCACATAACCATGAATACACCTGTATACACAGACTCTCCTCAGGTTGACTGAAGCATTCCACATGTGGGGCACTTTTTCTACTTGTTTATCTCACCTCATCTTCCTCTTTTCTCTGAAAAAACAAACACAAACCAGAAAACACTGCCATCTTATTTAAAGAAATAACCTTGATTGAAACACTTATTTAGAACATAATATATTTTAGCATCATTTGAGTCTGTGATTTTAAAAATTAATTTCCAGAACATAAGTTACCTGCTAATTTATGGACATTAGTTAAAGAGAAAATAAATAGAACAAATGCATTCAAACAATAGAAAAAGTTCAGATTTATAAAGTCACTGATTTTCTTAAAGAATATCATAGAAGTTGAGAGATAAAATTTGAAATTGAAGAGGTTAGAAAACTTGAAATTAAAGAGGCCAGTGTGTTAAGACTTAATTTTTGTCTATAGCAGTTGAGAATGGATGCGGGCTTTGTGCATTGGTTCAATTTACTTAACACAAGCTTGGTTGGTTGAAATAATCACATTGGTTCACTTCAAAGACCTAGATCCTGTCTTCATAACAAAAACCAGAGGCAGAAATTCACATAGGAAACAATATACTTTTCTTATCATAAATTTTTACTATGGGGTATAAAAGACTACAAAGTACAATATGTTTGACCTCTTAATAATCTACGTCTCACCGACAACTAAATTTTCTCATGAATTATCTTAAAAGATGGTCCCTAGATCACAGACATCTCTTGCCTGTCTTTTTCCAATAGTGTATCTGTTTCCTTCAGTGTGGGAAGAAATATAGAGGCAGCAGGCTGAAGGAAATACAATCTTTTATTTTGTTTTTTCTGTCTATTCTCAGCTCTCTCCTTGAGACCTTTTGAAATAGGGTTTACAAAATGTACTGTATAAGCCATGTGTTGTCATTTTGTGTATTGCTATCTGAGTATTTAATTATGGCTGCAGAAACCCTTTTCTTAACTATTACAACCTTGTAAGTTGGCCACATTTTAGAACCATAAGAATATTTCCAGGAACTCTAGCCATTATTAAATAATATATACTTTTATCTTCTGCTGTATTCTTCTATCAAAGACAAAAAAGCAACTCGAATCCACTCTCTGATTGCCTTGTACTTAGGAGAGCAACTGGCAGTTAAGACTTTGAATAAGTGATTAATCTTCAAGAGAAAGTATTTGCATAGGATACCATGATGAAGGTAATTGGTCAGAATTCAGTTAAAATGGTAGAAATATATATCTTTAAGACAATTGTCTTTTTCTCTCTTATTAAAACAAAAATATTAGAAACCTCCAAACTATCTATGGCTATAGAACTAAAATTTCTGGTTGATCACAACACACATACACACATGCGCCCTCCCCTCCTCGCCCCCCCCCCCAAAAAAAAATTGAGTGCCTATAGCACTTACTATTCTTATTACTCTTTTTTTTTTTTTTTATAGAATAAATTTGCCATCTGTGAAGTGAGCTCATTGGAGTTGATGTTCTTTGTTAGGGGCAAAGCTGTTTCATGGCTCCTCTTAGTTCTGAGCCAACAGCCCTGCTGCAGGTCGGAAATGACAGAGCTTCTGTGGAGGCACCATCAGGCTCCCTTCTAACATTCCCTGAAATACAGAGCTCAAAGGCTGCTTGAAAGGGAGGAGACAATGTTTCAGGGACCAAGGAGGTCCACGGAAAGACAGGGACTGAAGCCCTAAATCCCTGCTGCTGTGGTTCAGAGATCTACTGGTGGGCTATGAAGGTGCTGAGTGGGGTTATGTGATTCCAGCCTTTAGGGCAGTGCCTTGTGGATCTGAACATGTGAGGAGACTCACTGTTCAAATGGATTGTGGGGAGGTGTGTTTCCCAAGCTGGATGACACTCCACACTCTCTTCTCATGTTTTCCTGACAGTGGACAGGGTGAGGACTGAGTGGCTCTGATCTGGAGACTGAGTGTGGGGAACCCTAAAGCCCTTTCCAGGGTCCTGAAAACCTGGAAGGCATGAGCTCAAGCAGAGGTCCATGAGACGGGGTCAGTAGAAAGGTTGGGGAGAATATGCCTTGCAGGCAAACCTTCCCACACTGGGCACATTCTCCCCAAAATATTTTGAGGAAGCTGTCCCTTTAGGCTAAGTAAATCATCAGAGCTTCACTCATTCTGGACAAGGATATGGCTCTTAGCTAGAGAGGCTTTACCACTCATCTGAACATGACCTTGCCTTTATCCTGTGGAGTGGCACAGGAGCATCCAGATTCAGTCCATTTACCCGAATGGCTGGCAAGATTCTCAGGCCTCCTTACACTGTGCATGTAGACCTGTCCTTGTGGGATTTTTTTGTTTTTTGGTTTTTTAGTTCATAATGGGAATCATGTTTTGTATAACACCCCTTCAAATGTTCCTTCTTGCTTTTATATAAACTGATTTAAGCCCCATCTGTCTCCCATTTTCCACTTTGCATTTTCTGACAGATGTCCTTTTTGATGTGCTCTGAAGCCTCTATGCAATGCACACAGGTGACCAAGGTAACTCACAAGCATGTGAAGCCAATGTGAGCTTTCTGAACTCTGATAAATGCTCAAATTTTTCATGAATGAGGGTTTCAACTGAGTACTTTTAATTAACCTTTTGCTCAATCACATACCTATATTTACTTAACAAATTAGTCTTAGGAATCTAACATAAATTCAATATATTTATCACCCCCTAATAAGAAATGAAAACCCAGCAATTCCACATTGCTCAATCCTGGCACATCCACACTTTGACTTTGACGTGTTTCTCATAAACACATGGTTTCATGAAGGAATGAGTGTAATACAGAAAAAGTCACTGGTGTGGGGAGTGGTCTGTTTTCCCTGCTTGTGAACACGTGTCTCCTGCTCCAAGGTCAAACCACTTCAGATGAAGGACACATTTCAGTGCAGACACATTCATCTTTTAAAGGGCTATCTTTAATGAGGTGATTTGGCTTTTAAAAAAATGAAATCCTTTATAGAATTAAGATATAGATGACTTTATCATCCTCTTATGAAGATCGGTCAATGCCATCAACTCACTAGACTTCTCTTGGGAAAAAAGATAAAAAGATTCTGCTGTCTGTGGTATTTCATACTCTCCTGCCTCTGTGGGCAGTAAGTCTTGGAATTCTTTGTATTTTTTTATAGAACATGATTACTGTGTGTCTAGGGGTCATGGTTTAGGAGGTAATTGTCAATTAGATAGTAGTATGGTGAAGGCCAGAAGGGGCAGGTCCTGGGTAGAAGGGGGTCAAATGGGAAAAAAGGGGACAAATGTAATATTAACGACAAATGTAATTAACCTTTTATCACATGTTAAAGCAGCAAAAATGAAGTTTGAGTCTTACTTAGTGAAAGTTAAATTATTTTAGACTTGCCGTGTTTCCCAAAGTGTGGTACGCGTACCTCCAGGGGTATGGGAAGAGTTTGGTGGGGATTCGCATTGCACTGGAGTTTGGTGGGAGTATGCACTGCACAATGCTTAGCTGCGTCTAATTCTACATTCTCATGAGTCGAGTCAAGACAGTCTTGTGAGGTGTGAGATGGTCCCGTGTGCAAATAAATGTTATTTATATTATAACTTTTATTTATATTTTATTATGAATAATTTTATTTTTCTTTTATTATTATTTTGTGCATGTACCAAATAAATAAATAAATAAATAAATAAATTTTGATTGTTATTAAAATACATCCTTTTTTTGACGAGGGGTACTCAGCGTTACAAAAATTATAGAAGGGGTACACATATGTCAAAAGTTTTGGAAATACTGTTTTAGAGTATTAACTCTATTAAGCCACTGGTAATTATTTCTGAAAGACATATAAAACCAAGAACATTTTCTGTTTGCTTTGGTTTTGCTTTATTTTTGCTCACAAAGAGTAATTGTTAATTTTAATACACCTTGACTGACCATCAAGACTCCTAGAGACAATCAATGAACACAAGGAAATGAAGCTGAGATCTGAAAGTATTTGCTAAAATGAGGACTGAAGCTCAACTCTCTAGATCCCATTCTTTCTTGATCACTTTGGGAAAATTATTCATTTTCTAAGCATTATTTTTCATGCTTTCAGTTGATCAATATTTTCTAGTGCTATTGATTATTACATATATATAAAATATACACCATCCTTGATAATTAGGATTCTGCAAAACAGATGCATGCACATTACTCTCTGCTCATGTTACTCTTTGCTGGCATATTAGGAATGGTTATGTGGTTTGAATTCCAGTGTTCATTGTACCCTGTGATATTGGGCAAGTCATTACATTGCTTAGTTTCTCTGTCTTGTTGATCTTTAAATTTGTGTTAATAAAGGTGTGTCACAAGTTCATTGTAAATCTTTAAGTGAAAAAAAAAAGCATTTAAAATATCAGGATGGAAAATATCAACTATTCCATTCCTTTTCAAAAATATTTTTCAATTATAGTACACAGTCAATATTATTATGTATTATTTTCAGATGTACAGCATAGTGGTTCCTACTTTCCTCTTTGCTGACCTTGAACATCACTTACTTATCTAGATTGTCTGATATTTTGTGGGAAATGTCAGACCATCTTCTCTCTAATTTCTTGAGAAAAAAAATCTCATAAACTTAAAGCAAATCAAGACTTTATTCCCCTTTCTCTCTTCATGTTAACACTTGCCTTTCTAGGACTCTCTGTAGTCTTATATAGCTAAGACATTTTCCCTATTCTTCTATTCAAAATTACACCTATACTCTCCTTACTTTAGAGCTGAATCAGGATCCAGAAACAACTGACTTCTTAGTTTACCTTAAAGATAAGTGATGACAATGATAACCTACCATGAGTCATTACATTAGATGGAACACAAGACAACACAGTTATGGTTATACTATTTTACAAACTTTGTGCCCAGCTTTCAGGTCATAACATAAGGACTGTGTCCAAGACATTGCCATTTTAACATTTGAATAGATATATGATTACAGAAATATGGAAAGAAAAATTTCTGTATTTTTTAAAAGATCACTTGACAATAAATAAATCAGCAAATGTCATGTAAATTAAAATAATTATAAAGATATCTCAGGAAGCCAGTATATATATATATATATATATATATATATATATATATATATATATATGATTTTTTACAGAGAAAAAGGGGGAGGGATTGAGAGCTAGAAAGATCCATGAGAGAGGGGATATGCCTGCAACCAATGTACATGCCTTTGACCAGAATCAAATCTGGGACCTTTCAGTCTACAGACCAACACTCTATCCATTGAGCCAACCCCTTTCGGCAAGCCAATACCTTTTACAATGGCAAAAAGGGGAAACATCACCACATTCATCCCCGCTCCATTTCTCTGGTTTGATCCTCAGTCTTTCTCACCAGCTCAATGAAACACTGATCAGAAGCCCAGGTTTTGATTTCTCTTGAATTAAAGAGACAGAAAGCTCCCCTGTAGGAATCCCACCTGGAGAAATTGACTGAGGAAGGAGTGCCAGCAAAGTGATGTCAACAGAAGTCTAATTATTCCTTAATCTCACAAAATATGCAACATGATGTGGCCATTTGCTTTTCGGGCCACAGAGCTATAAGTAATAAAGGTCTTGGTGTCATTTTTCTGGGAAACATACAAAGATAAGCTGACAAGTTATATGTGGAGTTAAGATGTCCTTATGCTCTACACATTGAGTGGGTGGCATTTTCTTCCTTATTCTAGATGTGCACTTTTCATTAGAAAGACAGACACACCACAGATAGACAGAAAAACATAAAGCACCACATCTTGCTATAAATCAAGATTTTTATCTTTAAATTTAGTGGCCAATCTGTGACAAACTGGACATTGACAGATCTCACATCTGTGTAAACATGGGGCAGGATCAAGATGGCTCATCATAAATTCTTTTTTAGCAGCTGGTGCATTTTAAAGCCTATATCTCTGTGAAGTACCTTATTTCTGCTGCCTTCTGCTCAGGTTGTGTTTTTCTATATAAAAAAGACTTGTTTGGCTCCAGCTTGACGAGTCAGTACAATATGAAGTTAAGTGAGGCAACAAGTGTTCTGGGTCACTTCCAATGAACACAGTTTTGTTTTGTTTTGTTTTATGATTATGCTTTAATTGATCACATGATAAATGCATTTTAAAACTTCTGCCCTTAAAACTTCCTTTACCCAAAATATGTTTCTGCTTTCATATGGCATTAGCATTTCTTTCAATATTGCATTGGCATGCAGATGCCAGGTGTGTCAGGGCTGCTCCAGGAAGGCGGTGAGAAGCAGCTCAGCTTGTCCACTCACTCTGCACACAGGGCATTAGAAGCACCAGAGAATAAATAAAGCTCTTATCGATGGTTGTGAGTTTTAGTGTCTTTGTGTTGCTTTAATTTATTATTCCTGAAGTGCCAGTTTCTTGTTAGGATCAAAACAGAATCACAACTTTCCTATTTTCAATGGACTCAGAAAATACAAATATTTTCCGACATCAATTGCTAAAGAGACATGCTGGTGTTTTGAAGAAATTTGCATAGGAGCCTAAAGTGTTCTTGTGCTACATCTTTACCTCAAAGGCTCTGGATTTGTCTCCTAAATGAGGACCTGTTGGAGGTGCTGGTGCTTGGCACATGGCCAGATGTTAATGCAGAATCCATGATAGAACACATTATCACATTTGGTGGGTTAAGTTTCTTGATGAAAATGGTAGGAAACTTATTTTACATCTTTAATTAGCAGAATGAGAAAATTAAGGGCTCAAGGGTTTTACTATCTCAGCTCAGGCCCCCTCCTCACTTATAGAATCAAATCTGAGATCCACTTCTGACACCAGTTCAGGATGACACTCCTGCTCTGCATGCCACAGACATGTTTGGTAACCATGCTCTCTATGAGATCATCTAAACTATCCATTAAAATGTTGTGGGGGAATACAACCAAGAGGCCTTTGACGTGCAAGCACTAAACCCATGGCCATCAGGGAGGGGGGCAAATGTGGGGTCAAAGACCAGAGGTGTTTGACAACTAATGAAAAGGAAACTACATGGGGTCCAAGAATTTTGTTCAGCAAGAAAGACATTTCCCTCCAGTTTTGGATCTGGAAGCATTTTACTGTTTTACTTCTCTTCCAACATCTTCCAACATCTAGTGGAGGTGGGGTGTTAATACCTCACTTAGAAGGGAAAGCTTATCAAAATCCAGAAGTACAAAATAGCAATTTAGTGTATAGAAAGGAATCTATTTCTGGCCTAAAATAAAGGATAAACCCCATTCAAGGTTTTGTGGGAAGGGGAAGACACCTCTGTCTTCATTGGGGATTGTTGGGCAGCTGTGCTACAAACAGCTGCTGGAGAATGACCACATGCAGCTGTAGCCAGAGAGGCATTTGAAGAAGGTTTTATTCTTAAAAAGTAAACATTGGGTAATTTGGGACCTTGAGAGACTGATGAACCTTAACAACTAGATGATCACCTTTAGCATGAGGAAGAACACTGATGAGGATGAAGGATGGCATGTGAAACAAATGATGTTCAACTAACATAGAGCAAAGTAATGAAACAAGAGAATCCAGCTGGAGATAAAGCAGAGACACTTTTTTGTTTCACTGGAATAATGCTTTACTAAGGTTTTTGCCAGTTTCTTATAGTTTATTTTACTGCTTCACTGATTCACCTGGGTCCTACATGTTAGAATATGCTGTTTAAAGCAAACACTATTCTTCTGGGGTTGGTTAGAGTCAACTCTTTCATAAGCTGTATTCTCATTCATTCTGTAAATTGCCCATTCCCAAATCTACATTTTATTATTAGCATACATTTCTGTGTTTAAAAACCTCCTTGAGTCTCCCACTCAAACACCTGTATGGAGTAGGCAATGAAAGGTGTGGTTTTGGTGCTAGACTAGGTAGAGCAGATGCCCTCCCACTAATGCTCTAAAAAAAGTGGGATCTGTAGCATCCTGAAATGCATCCCTCTCAAGGATGATGGAAGTTCATTGATAAGTTTGTTCCAAACTCAGTTATTTTACCATCTCTGTCTTTTATATATTTTCTTTCTTCAAATGCTCACATTAAAAAATAAACAGCTCACTAGGTAGGTTGGTGGTGCTCATGTTTTAGAACTAAGACATAAACCATGTTTAAAATATTAGTACATAACTAGCATTGGCAGTAAAAGACAGAGTACCAAAAGTATGTATACACCAGGTGGATGAAATGTTGATTTGGACAGATACCAGATATGCACCATCATATGTGCAGATAACTGATATCTTAGTCTTCTTTAAAGAAAAGAAGTGCAGCCAGTGGCCAGTGAGGAATGTAAGAATTTTGTGTAGGAAAATCTGGGTTATCACTGGGCCATGTCAGGGAAAGCATGTAGAAAAGATATTTTTCAGACATTAACCCATCTTGTTAGTGGTCCAGTTGCCATTTGTCTTCGTTTTGATGATATATATGCATCTCAGACTCAGGGCGACTGAGATAAACACATGATCCTAACTCTTTTCCCTTCTTCATAGGCCCTTAAATCACCACCAGGACTCCTGATCCAGCTGCCAATGTGCATGCATCCTATTCTCTCCACCAGTTCCCTTCAATGTTCAAATTCAGGTTTTTCCCATCCTTTCCTGTCTTTCATGGCCCCTAGCTCTCTGGTATCCCAGACTCCAGCCTTGTACCTCTGTCTTCCAATGGTGATATTTCTTAATTGCATTCATATTCCTATTCTGCTAATAACATCCCCTGGAACTTCCTGACCTTCAAGGTAAAATGCCAAATAGCTAGGTTGGTATATTGTACTCTTCGTGATCTAAACTGAATATACCTTTTCCACCTCAATTCCGACTTCTCTATCACTGGACCCCTTTCCAGCAGACTCTCTTCTTTCCTTCCAATGCATGAAGCTGGCCATATCCTTGTCATCTCAGAGATTTAGTTATGATCTCTCTGGTTGATATTATCTCCTATGAGTTCAATGCACTCACATTCATATTAGTGTCTAACAGCTCATCATGAGATAACTTTACTTATTCTGATCTCTCTCTGCCTGCCCCCACTCCTAGATAATAACTTCTTGAGGATAAGGATGTATGTTGCTGATGCTTGATTTCTGGGTCTTTCAGAAAGGGACATTTGCTGAGTAGACAAATGCAAGAATGCTGGTAGCTGAAAGGTGAGAATAAGAAATGTGAGGATGAAAAATAGGAGAAATGCAAGCACATGTTATTATACTGTATAGGAATGCATCTTGGTGGAAAATTCTTCATCAATAAAGGAGTGAATCTGAAAAAGAAGATCAAGGATCCTTGAACAAGGCAGATGCGAATGGTTCCCACATCCAAAAATGGGGAAACAAAAGCAACAAACAACTATACCATAAACACCTCCCAATTAAATGCAATTTGGGGTTTACTTGAAGATGTGCCTGAAACAAGTAGACTTCAGATTCTACCTGGTTTGAAACTGATACTTAAGTATATGAACAGTTATTCTCCTCCTGATACATCATGTACATATATAAAATAGTCACATTCACACATTCACAAATAAACACACTGGTACTCTCTCATATATATAAATATCACACACATTCACACACAAACAATATTCTCAAAAAATTTAAATAATATAATTATTGAAAACAAAGGCTAAAGCAGTAGGCATTTAAGACTCTAAAGAAATACCTTCCCAGTCCTTTACAACTCCTCAAATTGGATCTGGTTACTAGATGGTATGATTATTTGGTGGCTAAAGGTGTCTGTGTATGTGCTCTGCTTTCTATGTGATCTCCTCTAATCTCATAGTAACCTTGTGGCTTGGTTATATCACCTGCTTTTCAAATTAAAAGTTACTGTTTGGGGTAACACGTGATACCCTACACTAACGATGTTACTACTGCAAATGCCAACAACCTCTTACATCTAAAGGAGCTATATGTTAGAGTAACTTATGTGGCACTACTGTGATATAACAAACACTCGTATCCGCTTGCATAGAAAGCCAGGTAGAATCATGTAAGCACAATGCCCTCCCTTTGTGATGGGTCTCAGGCCTTTCCTAACTCCCTGTGCTCAGCTTTATGCACCAGAACATGAGCAATGATTAATGAGTTGGCAAGAACTCTAGAAGGTTAGAGGAACTATCCATATTTAGTTTAATGATGAGATGGTTGACAGCTGACCTGAGAAAGACATTCAAGAATGGGAGTGAGCATTCACCAAGGATGGTGACCAGCTGCTCTCTGTCTTCAGTGGGCAAAAGGAGACATGAGAGGAAATGAGCTTAAACTGTATCATAAGGTAATAATTTGAGTTATAAAGAACTTCCTGAGGCTGGAATGGGTTACCATGGAAAGGCATGGAATCTCCTTTCCTCAAGGTCTTTAAAAATAAGTTCTGTCCAACTTTGTTAAAGTTTGGGTATTCCTCTCATCTCAGAGTTGGGGACCTTGTCCAGAAGTGTACCCCATCTATGGATTTCTATCTGAGTTCTAAACAGCTTGTTCTTCTTCACACCCTCTCTCTCATGTGCTTCTTCTGTTTTTCACTTTTTATTTAAAAAACTAAAATATATTCTTTTGGTGTATACTTCTATGAAGGTTGACACATGCAAACAGTCACCACAGCTAAGGGAGAACAGTTCTGTTCTGACTTTACACTCTTTTTCTCTGACATTAATATTTTCCTTTTTCTCTAGACACGTGTTAATATTTAAAATCTATAAGAGCTCAGCACCAAATTGCCCTCTTCAACCCTATTCATTCAGTAGGTGATATAATGGGTTAAATATTTATATGGTGAGAGAGGAGGGGGGTGAGAGAGCGATTGAGAAGAGAGGCTTTCATACTCTCACTTTCTTTAGACTTGGAGTAGTAAGGAGTTGATTTAAAATTATATAGGTGAGTCTGCTTAACTTGTGCTCAAAAAACTGACCTCAGTGTCTGAGAAGAAATGGAGATGGAAAATAAAAATATATATATAAAATTTGGAGAGCCAGCCATCCTTCAAATGGAATGAATTTTAAGTCAAATTCTTGAGACAGTAGGGCAAAGATATGAATGGACAGTTGGCTAGTGTGTGCACTGAGAGATCATAGGTGATTCATTGCTTACTTCTATCCAGGGAGTTGGAGAGAACCCTTGCCTTACAGGAAAGATGGAAACTGACTTTTTGATATGAATTGAGTCAAGTGTACTGGAAGGTGAGGCTTTGTGTTTCTGGCATCAGGAGCTCTTTGAATTCCAAACCTGGAGTTTCACAATGAGATGTAGGTTGGAAAGAGTACAGCATGGCTCTGAAAATAGCAGAAACACCCTCTTTGATTAAAGACTGGGGTTAAGAGAGATTGGAATCAGAGTATAAAGTAGCCTGGAGTTGTTGCCTCTGGCCTTTCCATAATAAATCTAGGAGGACTGCAACAGATGCTCTATGAGAACAAACACATTAAAAAAAAAACACACACACACAATACAGAAACCTGAGCAGATCCCAAGGAAAGCAGATTCTTAGGCCTTGATTATCAGACACCACCATAGAGAACATGGGCTCCTCTGATGTCCATCACAAGCATGTTGCCAGAGAGCTGCCTCTGAGGAGACTTGGGAGAGAAAAGGCAAAGAGCCTCCATTACCAGTACATCTTGGCCTTGTTTGCAGGCTTATCTGATGCTGACAGTTTCCAAGTCTCCTGAGAGCTACAATAAGGCCAAGAGTATTAGAAGTGGCCAAGTATATCTGCCCATGGTGGAAGACGTTGGTTGTCAGAGAAAATACCACTGGGATATAGGCTACCCCAAAACCCAGAAGGAGGAGAGTTGTGCAGCAGCAGAGGCCAGAGACACATGGGTGCCAATGAGCTGAGAACCCTTCCCCAGGCTGAGGTGTATGTACCCAAAAAATGTGCCCTCACTCAGCAAGGGGTAAGAGGCAGAGAAAGAAGGCTATGGCTATGTGGGCAGTGATATATGCTGGGGCTTAGCATAGTCCTGCTCTGTAAGGTTGTATACCCAAAGGAGTTCACACCCACTAGTCAAGGCTAATTTAGGCCAAGTTAATTCCATACCTAATGTATATATGTTATCCATTTCTGAAAGCTGGTCATTGTCTTGATTTTTATAATAGAATCATATTGTTCAGATCACAGCCACTGTAATTTAAATTATTTTTCTTTCTTCTTCTTTTGATTTTTTTACAAAGATAAGTGCTGAGTTTATTAGAAGAACATCTGTGATATCTCTACTTATCTTCACTGTCTGAATAATTTCTTGCTCATTCTATTATTCTCATATTATATCTGCCAAACTCTCCTTTATCCCATATCCAATCATGGCCTATTTTGCCAAATTCAGAGAAAAAAATTCCACACATACACATACATATATGAAACACACATCTATGCAAAGTGCACATTATATTATTATTTAATAAACTTAGATTTTAGGAAATAAATGAGTTGAGCTTAAATCTTTCTTTGGAAAACTCTCTTTTCTCTGAGTGTTGTGATGCAAAATCACAAGTTATCCTTCACACTATCAAGACCTCTGTTCCTTCACACCCATCTTTGCAGAGGTTAGGGGCAGTGTGTGACTGGCACTCTTCCACTCCCATGAATGCCCCCAGCAGGCCTGTGGGAGGGTCCTGGCAGTGCGCTGTCCTCATGGTCTTCAGCCCTTAGCCGCCTGCCTGGCCTAAACACACTCACACTGGGATTTCCCTAGTTAGACCCCTTGGTTTACTTTGGCTCTGGCTCATCGTTCTTGAATTATGCTTCCTTGCATTGCACAGGGTGAATTTCTGCACAGAAGATGCTAAAAAACCCTCCCCCCACCAATGGAATTCTGTCTCTTTGCAGCTGCTGGGAAAAAGACTCTGGTTTTAGAAGGTGGGTTGTGGAGGTGGAAGTTCCCAGATCAGGTTTTAGATTCCTCCAGGGCTTGGTTGTGGAGTGAAAAGGATCCTCCTGCTTGGGGCGAGGCCCTGTTTCCTAGGACACCCGAGTGGCCCAGATGAATAGGGAACATGAGAAGGGAGAGAGAAGGGGGATTAGTCTGTGTGGAGTAAATGTTGATCTTTCCTCACCTTCTTTTAACAAGTCTTCGCCTCGCTGAAATATGTTTTTATTAAATTTTAATCAAAAGCACAAAAACAGATTGTTTATCATAGGAAAGACTGACCTTATTGTAAGAGTTCCTTGCCCAGCCAGACTTAGGGATGTTAGCAGTCTGACACCAGATACCTGGGCTTCATTCAGGAGCATAGAACTGCAGGAGGACCCAGGGGCATGGACACAATGGATGGATGAGGACTGGTTAATTTTGTTATTATGTGAACCATGTATTCCCTTCCACACAAGGTTTATTAAGGAAACCTGATTGCTGATTGTTGTATCTATGCAACATTCAGAGAGGGAGCATTTAGATGACTGAAATTTTAAAGTTTTCATTCATATGGTTGGTCTTTTCTGAATGGTCTTATCAAGTCAGCGTGAATTTCTTGAGATGAATAAAATTAAATAATGTGCCTGATGTGCTTCTGGCTTCTGATGACCTCGTGATATGAATTCTTGGTTTATTTTTAGGGAAAGCCAATGATAACATACAATGTGTATTGATAAAGTTTACTTTCTAATTAAATATTTAAAGAAACATCCTAAGTCTGTGTGCTGGGACTATTATTCAAGTTTAAAAGTTTCTTTTCCAAGTTCACACTTTCTGCTCAAATAATTGAGTGATTCAAGTAAATGAACATCCTAGCTTAAGAGTGGTTACAAAATAAATAAGATAAGACTTATTATCATCTTCTGAGAGACAATGATATCTTATAATATTTTATGTAGTGTTTTTATATTTTATATTTATCATATAATACATTGTAATAAAATAATTACCAATATTTTCACTTAATTTACCTTACAGAGGGGAAAAGAAAAATCAACTATAATCAGATGTTTTTGGCTTTGACCACTTCCCTCTACCTACAGACTTCTAAAGTAAGCTTTCTGCTGGTTCCTAACTGGGCTTAATAACTGTGCTTCCTTTCTAGGAATGTAGGACAAATACAATAAAAAGGAAAGTTTCCATGGGCAAGGATCAGGAAAAAGTGAGAAAGAAAACAATAAACAATGTAGTTAAATATAGTTAATATTTGCCATCCCCAGGCTGATTTCACAGCTGGTTTTGAGCAGAATGATTCTGGAAGAGACTGCTGGCCTTCCAGCTTCTTTCATGCTACTTCCCATTAAATTTTTGGAGAAGATTTCTTCCTGATTTTTAATTATTTTATGCCTGTTATGAAGTGAGAGATTACCACGATTTATTAGATTCTCCTTTACAATTCCAGATATGTGTTTTTGTAAAAACAAAATAATGCAACATTTTCTTCAAATTCAGATGAGTGTCTACAAAGATGAGAGGAACAAGAGAAGGAGAACTTTCCTTGAATATTTTCTGTGAGAACAAGATCAAGCCTTTGCAGGTCACATGGTCCACCGAGTTGACACTCTTTCTCTTAAAACTGTGGTCTTAAAACTAGGGTGTTTATCCATAACATCAGCTTATCCTGGAATATATCAGAAATTAATTCAGTCCCACCAAGACCTGTTGAATCTAAAAATGGTGACAGATGAGGTCAGCAAACTCTCTGGACAACTCAGATGAATCCACATCCAAAAATGAGAGCCAGTGTTATAGAGAAGTAAGTGGTATGGGTTGAAGTGTGAATCACAAATTCATAGAATGTGATCTTAACCTCCATACTCAGAAGGTGTCTATAATAGGGCCTTTAAAGAGGTGTTCAAGTTACAATGAGGCTGTTGGGCTGGACTGAATCCAATATGAATTCATATAAGAAGAGAATATTAGGACACAGATACACAGAGGAGAGAACATGTGAAAACACAGGGAGAAGGTAGCCATTTGCAAGCCAAGGAGGGAGCCCTCGGAAGAAACAACCCTTCTGACACACACACCATCACACTCTCATATATGTACTCGTAGATATACACATATACACTGTTTATACACTAGCACATACCCATGCACTCCTACCACACAGACACACACAGACACACACAGACACACACACACACACACACACACACACACACATACACACACAAATAAATGCATAAACACATGCACATATATGCACACATGAGCACACACACACTGCCCAGGGAGTTATGGAGCTCAGTCAGGACTCTTTTTATCCATATCCTTGGCCTCATGCACTGTATGGCTCATTTCTCACTCCTAAATCTTTTGATAGAAGTGCAAGCATAACAAGCAACCCTTCAGTTGATACATCAAACTTTTGAAAAAGATGATTTCAAAAGTTCCCTAGACTCCAATGTGCACCTTTGGCTATGGAAACCTTCCCAGGAGCTGCTGAATTTGAGATATGCTCACTGTGCTGAGTCCTGGAACACTGATGGGCATTCTAATAAGAATCCAAGGGCATGAACAAATACAAATAAACAAACAATAAAATCACACCAACTGTATTTGGGATCATCTTTGTTCACTTGCAGATGCAGTCAAGTGAACCTTGGAAATGACCAAGTTGAGTGTTTGGTAGTAATTGTTAAATTTTTTGCTAAAGACTTCCTGTTGATTATAATTTTTTACATACATTGCCTGTAAACCTGACAATATTTCAAAACAAAAGTTGATACTTACAATGGAATGATAAATTCTGTCTCAGGGAAATAAAGGAACTTTCCTGAGACCATGCAGATGGGAAGGGTTAATTCTAGACTCTAACTTGTGTCTGTCTGATTCTCCTGTCAACCTGTGCTTCATTACCCCAGTGCAATCCAATGCTATCTCTGCCTTCAGACATAATACTCAACATGTCTATCAGAGCTTCTGAAAGTTGCCCACAGAATCATACAAGTTGGCAAATTATGACTCAGAATACTTCAAGAACTCATTCACTATTTAGTAAATAGAGATATATAAAGACCTAGAGTTTTAGCTTCTAAAGAGTTTATTTTTGGAAGACGAGGGGCTAGATATAATGCTGCTAACTTAAGATGTTTCTTATTCAACAAATTATAGCTAGAGAATTAGTGAAATTTCATAATATTTTCTTAGGAACCCTCTAATCTGTAAAAAAATATAATGCTCTTATTTATGGTCTTAATAATTTTTTTATTTGTGCAAAGAACCTTATTGCTAAACTTAACCAAAAGTAATTTTGATAGTATGACTTGAGATCCATTGTTCACATGTTTGTAACTTTAATAGCCTCAAATAGTTGGTAAATTGTGCCAAAGGAAAATGCTTTTAAGATGAATGGCAGAAGGATAAAGTCAGACCATTTATATTCATGTTATCTTTTTCCTCCTAGACTCACTTCAAGATGTGTGAATTGGGAAAATGCCAAGATATTTTTAAATCCAGGGGTCTTTAAATAAAAGTAACCCACATTAGGGTTGGGTTTGGAGTGGAATTTTGAATCTAATTCTATGCCTGCTTTTATGATCTTTTAGAATGCTCACTTTATTTTCCTGATTCATGGTCATCAGCCTGTATTTCTAATACATTATTTTGCTTCATTTTTAAAGCCTGGCAAAGTAAAACAAATAAAACAAACAACCAAACTAGACACACCAAATGTATGTGGGGTTATCTTTGTTCACTGAAAATCACCTCCAGAAGTGGCCGCTTTCTACAATCACCTCAATTCAGGTCTGGGAAACCCAGAATATACAGGTGTAAGCAGATCTCCCTGCCTCAGCCTGGGTCCATCAGCACCTTTTCAGGTGCTCAGTGTGGCTGGTGGGACATGCTGACAATAGCTACTTGCTGCAGGACATGCACCTCAGAAGGGCATGTAGAGAGGGGTTTCAAGTTTGGACTAAGGCAAATCACTCATTCTTCCCTGGCAGTGATGAGAATCCAATAGGGAACTGAGAAAAGGAGAATGATGTCCCAGGGGGCCATATCATTAGCCCACAGTTGCCAAATTAAAATGCATAATAACCAGAAGAAGAAAATACCTAAGTATTTTGAAAATTCCTAAAACTAGTTTGTTCTCTCTGTTTTTATTTTGATAGAATAAAAATGAAGTAACTACATCCTAAAGGAGAAGAAACAGACATAAAAGTCTTATTTTAGTCAAATTAAAAGACATAGTCATAGACTCTTGGGGTGACTCTATGATCTGTAGTCGGTGCTCCTTTGCACCACCTCAGAATGCCAGAAAGTCTCATTATTGTAAGCTGGCAAAATCACCTCCCTGTAATAAAAGCCGTTGTAATTCTAGATTAGAAAGACACAGGGTCATATTTCATTCTTATGGGAATTATTATAATCTAATTCCTTTGAGATTTGAGCTTCTCTTTATGCAGCCACCAAAAGGCATTCCTACATAGGTAGCATGATATTCACAAGCAGCCATAGCTTTGCCTCTATGGACTGACACTATCCTTGAGCTTGTTACAGCAAGTGCTGCCTTCTGGCACTTTCCAAAGGAGAGCCGGGTGGGGATGAGTAAGGACTCACAGTCATTGAGAGGGAAGTGGCTGCCACTAAAATGAGGTACACAGGAAAGCACAGATGTGATGGACCATCCAGAGAGTCCTTTGACCACTGAGTCTCATTTCAGAACAGGGAGTGATCTGGTGACCCACTCAATTCCACCTGTCACTGTAAAAATGACTTATGTGGGAAAAGGGGGAGTGAGATATGGAATTTTACTTTAAAATCAACCAGGTCATAATGTGAGCATTGTGTCAAGGGATATGTATATATTAAAATCTTCAAAGAATATGGTCTTCCCTGGTAACCTATCCTAAAGAGTCATAACTCAATGTCAGAGAGTCATTCCCCATATCTAACCTGAATTCTTCATGCTGTCATCTAAGCCCATTTTCTTTCGTTCTGCCTTTAGTTAAAACGTGAAAACACTAGCTGGCCTTCATCTCATGGGGGAGTTTTCATATGTTTTAAATATAGGTGCTGAATCACTCCAGTTGTTTCTTCTTCATGTCAAATAATGTTAACCTTTTTTTATTCTTCCTCACCCACTGCATTTTTGTCTTCTGAAATGACATGTGGTGGGCCAGAGAGATGCTCTGGGTGTTCCACATGTCAAGGTGACAAACCCCAGGGGTTTTCCAATCAGCAATCACCAAATATTTCTTGCTCATTCACATAGTTCAAGCCATTGGGTCACAATAAAATTTTAAGTAACGAAAAGATTCATACCGTAACCCAAGTTTCTGGGAAGAAGGTATGTCTCCAACAGGGGGCTGAGCTATCTTCCTGGGAGAACACTGACACAGTGCCACAGAGAGGGCCTCCACTCCAGCATCTCCTCTTCTGCACCTCCCCAGTCAATGGATCAGCTTATTCCTGGAGCTTTGCCTGACACTATAGTGAGAAAAAGAGAAGGTGAGGAATCTGGCAGGATCTCACAGCACTGGCAAGATAGGCATGCATCACCTCCACCCCCATGCTGTTAGCCAAGGACCCACAGGGCCAGCCTCAGGACCCCAGAGCTAGGCGATGGGATAGAACACCCCTCACAGAAGGGATTCCCTAGTAGTAACAGGAATGAAGTTCATCATTGGCCACAGACATTGGAATATGGAGAGTGGGGACAGCACAAATCCATGAGAGTAAATGGAGGGAGGCAGTTTAATTTTTAACAAATATTCTATCTAGTGAAGAGGGAACATGCTAATTGACCCTCAGACTGTCTCAAAGATGGCAGCACCACAGCCACTAAGGAGGGAATATGCTAATTAACTGTCCCTCACTCAAAGATGGTGGTGCCCACAGCCAATAAGGAGGGGATACACTAATTGACTGTCATGCCCTCAAAGATGGCACTGGCCAGAGCTATAAGATGGTGGTGCCCAGTCCCCTCAGCCCCTCTAGGGCAGCATGTGTGCAGCAAGGATGAGCCCAGCCACTCTGCATGCCTGCCTCCAGAGTCCCCCAGTCCCCTCAGCTCCCTAGTCACCCAGGGCCAACCCAAGACACAGGCAAGCCTCAAATGGCAGCTGCCCAAGGCTCAGGTAACCAGGGCCAGCCAAAGCTTGTACTGCAGGCAGTGATAGCAGCAGAGGTGTGATAAGGCATTGCCTTCCCCTGATCACTGGGTCTCCCCCCCCCCCCAGGGCTCCTCGACTATGAGAGGGGACTGGCCGGGCTGAGAGACACCCCATTCAGTGCATGAATTTTCACATTTTCATGCACTGGGCATCTAGTACATTTATAATGTTAAAAAAATTTTTTTAAATAACTTTTTAAATTCCACTGTTATTTTGTACCTAATTGTCATTTTTATTTCTCTTTATTCTGGTTTTGTGCATTTAGTAAGTAAGCATAATCTGTGCTTCAAGACAACAAAAACAGCAGTGAAGTTCCAGAAATTTTTGTTTAGAATGGGATGAGGGGGCTTCACAAACCAAGATTAAAGAGAGAGAAGCTAAACCAGAGGGTGGCACCATGACAGCAATAAGACCAGGGCTGCAGTGTAGTCTACGGGAGGCTCAGAAAGATGCTGCCAGAATAGACCTAGACCGCAAGGGCATTAAGAAGTAAGCTCTGTACCAGCATGGGTAGAAAACACTGTTACTGTAGTAATCATCTGGGGGAAATTCCATGTTGGAGAGGACCAATTGAAATCCAAAATGAGTCAATCTATAGATCAGACAATAACTCAATTAAACATGAGTTGGGGAATCATATCAATGCTCTTGATGGTGTTTACCATCTCTGGACACCAAACCTCTACAGTGGCAAAACAGTGGAATCTGTGTATGTTTCTAGACTTATCAACAAGTCAGAAAAGTTAATAAGCCCAAGGGCAGGATTATTTAGAGTTATTCTAAGCACTTTTGCAGATAAATACCTTCCATAGAGTGCACACCCTTTCCAGAAACTGGGAGGCATGGACTGAACCAGACATAACCCTGCATTTGTCATCAGCAGACAGCAGTGGGATCCCTACTCATTACGAGCTCAAGACATTGGAGCAACTCCAAGACACACTAACTAGGTAGGATTCCAGAATTAGGAGCTGGCAACTCCCAACACTCGCATATTATCCTTGTCTGATCTGAACTTATCTGTGCCCTTAAAGCTTTAAAGAGAAAATGATTTTAAAATAGTCTACTTGGCACTGCTTCTATAAAACTTCCCAAGTACTCATTAAAATATGTATAAAGATATACAAACCTATCACTATAAAAATGATTATTGAGAATATACTTGTCCTAGGTTGACTCTATGTCCCCCTCCCCCCCAAAAAATGAGGCAAAGCTCTAGGTGCAAATGACTTTTTAAAAAGTGTCTCCAGGAGAAACTGAAATCTCTAGAGTATTATCTATGCTAAAAAACTAACCCTGGTCCTTTACCTCTCACATTATATTGCATCTATCTTGATATATACCAAATTTGGATATATAAAGCAAAATATGGACATGAAAACAATTATTGGTACCTAACAGTGAGTCTCAGTAAGTATGATGATGGTGGCTGCATGTTCCTCAAAGCAGAGGATGTCAGACACCCAATGGGGCTTCTCAACTGCTGAGCAACCTGTTCCCAGCCCAGTCTTGTCCTTATAGGTAGTATTGAGAGAGGGTCACCTATGAGAGTCTTTTCAATGATGGTAGGATCGCATGGTGTAGTGGTAAGAGTTTGAGTTATGGGGCTTTGCATCACACCCATATGAACTGAGACATACATCTGGCAAATTAGATAATGAAAGAAGATTCATTCTGCTTGAGTGAAAATGGGGCAATGATGAGGGTTGCATTAGTGTTTAAGACTGCAGTAACAGCAAAATTATAGGTAGACATGTGCCAAATTTATATTCTGAAAAAAGTTGTCTTTCTTTTATGTATCTATGAAACATTTATAAAAAACAAACAAACAAAAAACCACCCATAGATGAGGTCTTAAAACCTCAGTGAATTCCAAGGAGCAGGACTTCACAGTACTCCATGCTGGGAAACCAGGACACTTTTTATTTTTTTTATTTTTTTAATATATTTTATTGATATTTTACAGAGAGGAAGGGGGAGAGATAGAGAGCCAGAAATATCTATGAGAGAGAAACATTGATCAGCTGCCTCTTGCACACCCCCTACTGGGGGTGTGCCCGCACCAATGTACATGCCCTTGGCCGGAATCGAACCCGGGACCTTTCAGTCCTCAGACCGACGCTCTACCACTGAGCCAAACCGACCTCAGCACCAGGACACTTTTTAAACAAATTTGCAGCTAATAGGAGAATTAAAAACAATGCTTCCAGACATCTTCAACATCAATAGGAAATGTTTCAAGGTCTTGAAGTACATGCCTGGTGATTAACCAGGGGGAATGTCCAGAGAAATGAAGAGATTCTTTATAGAAAGAAAGGATGAGCAGGTGAAGTGTGGGTGGCTGGGGTAAAGCAAAGTGTCCTGGGAGGTGTGCCCTGGAGTGTGAACCTTCCTGCCGCATCTGGAGACTAAGTCATGTGTGAACAAGGGGAAATTGTACAACATTCCTGGCCACAGTGCAATTGCAAAATAAAGAGATGCAGTTGGATTTATTTGAGATTCTTTCCTGACTCGAATCTCTCCAGCCTTGCTTCAGAATCTGTGTGGGTCAAGGAGGTCAAACCTGCAGGAGTAACACCTTCTTCCTTTTTATAGCATTGTCCTCACCACAAAATAGGGAGCATCTACTAGCTATTTAACTTTCCCATTGCCTTAGGTGCTGTCCATCTTTAAGGAAAGATTTGGCTCCAGAAAAAGAACAATATGATCAGATGTAAGTGCCTGTGTGGCCATAATAGAACTAATGAATGCTAAGCAGTGTAGGGCAGTGGGGGGGAGAAAGGTTCCGGAAGGAGTTTGCTTTTGCACTTGAATGAAGGGGCTTTTGCTGGATGGGCTGAGTTAATGCATCTCAAGCACCTATGAACTTGGAATGTAGATTGCATTACAGAATGAAAATAAAGAAAATGATACCTGTGTCGGATAAATTAAGCATTTCTATCAAAATGTCGACTAAAGTTTAAAACACCATGAAGTAGGTTCCCTGTTGACATATTCAAAGAAAAAACAATATCCATTTCCCCTATTTTATTAAATTTTTAACTTATTAAATTGCGGATATGGATCGTTTTACAGCTTATCAAAGGCCCTGTGAAATAACAAATGAAACTACGTATGTTGTTCTGTCGGTGACTGAGGTTGAAATGGCCAGAGCAAGTGAAAAGATAATTTCTTGTGCCTAAGATTCAGTGTCCCCGCACCAAACGGTTACAATGTTTGTGTTGCTTTCAGTAACGTGTCCTGTTTGCTTGAAAACTCCTCCAGAAACTTCACAGGGAAGTATCTTTTCTGACACAAAGAAGAAAAACAGCCCTGGGTTTCTTTCGGTCTCCATAGAATTAAATTTGGAGAGATAGGGAGAAGGCGATGAAGGAAGGGGGGGGTGTGACAAAAAAAAAGATAAGCTGGCACTTCCTACTTGAAACATAGCGGTGACCTAGTTTGTATTTACAATGTGCTAAGTATTAACACATGAGAAATCTATTAAGGGAAAGTATTTATTAGAAGAAATATAAATAAAACAGCAACAAATTGTGCGCTCAGAATTAACTACAAGCAATTTAGCTCCGCTGAGCTGTACAAAAAAACTAACATGAAAGAAACACAATCATTGTGTTAAACAAATGTCCATAGTATAAAGGGAGGCTAAAAGTTCACCGAGAGGAAAGAAATATCTCTCTGATGTTGGTGAAAAAACGCGTGGATGGCCCTGCCCGGAGCTGCGATATGATCTGCACAATGTGTTCACCATATACTTTCCACATGAGGGGAGAACGCTGCATATTTTCAGAGTTAGCTTTAGAGGAAATAAAGCAGAAACGAGGAACTGGAAGTCGGTGTCAGCCTGACATTTAGGGTGACAAAGCCGACGATGACCTTAGCCAGAGTAGCTGGGGAGTAGTTTTGATTGTCCAGCGAATTGCTTTTTGTTTGGTATTCCTTCTACATTTTATCATCAATTAGGAAGCAAAACATGAGTGATTGGACGTGGAAGGGAGGTATACGTATTGAGATTAAAAAGATTTTAAATATTTCAGTCATTAAAGAGTTTATTTGTAAAGTGAACTTTGTAAGGGAGTTTTAAACTGCCCTCGTATACTGCATTTTAAAAACCATCCTATCTGTATTAATCACCTTGGGGCTGTCATAACTGTGCCACAAACTGGGAAGCCTGAACCACAGAAATTCATTTTGGTCTACCCAGATTTTTACATTTCTGCCACTCAAGTTTTAATTTTCAGACAGAGTGAATTGCAACAGAAATGAAGGTCATTTTACCATTTGTAACAATTAGTACTACAGCTGAACTATTGCTGCAAAAAGTAATTACACCTCTAAAACAAATTATACTTATGCAGTCAAATCTAGGAATGCTTTAAGAACCGGTTCTTAGCCTGCAGGCCCAGCCCCAAGGTCGGGAAAGTTTACTATCCCTTGAGAAAGGACAGCAGCCTGCGTGGGTGAGTGCACCGGGGAGAGACATGTGTTACTTACAGGCACATATATTCACACATATGTGGGGTGGGCCCACCTATACTTCGACCCACACATGTTCCTACACACCCACACATTGCTGACACACTGATACACTCACCCACAATGCAACACGTACACATACAGTCACACATAGCCAGTGACACACTCACACACAGTGATGCACTCTGCATACTGACACACATGCACACTTGCATGCAGACAGACACATAGGCAGGCAGACACATAGGCACACTGAGAAACACACTATTGCTCATATTATTACATGCATATGACACGCACATACTCACATGTGTGCTAATACAAGATCATAGTCCCTCACACACTCACACATATAAGACAGTCACACAGAGTAAAATGTCACACACACAGAAACTCTAACACACATGCTAGCATGCAGACACACACCAATTCACTCACATGCACAACACACCCTGTCACACTGACACACACAGAGTGAAGCACTCATGCTAGTCACGTGGGGAGAGGCAGGACGTGGTCTGCAGGGGGTGGTTTTAAGGTTGGGCCTGAAAGCAATCTCAGGACTTGACTTGATTATCTTACAAATGTGGCTAGCACAGGTGCATCCCTGGGTGGATGCTACTGGATGTGGCAACAGAACAGACCTGAGACTGAGCCTCTGAGTTGCCAAAGCCACCTGGTCCCTGAGAATGTGGATCACACAGAGATCACAGATTTTTTACTTATTGCCAACACTGTGACTTTGCTCACAAAATTAGTCTAAGCTTCTAAAATAAATAAAATAAAACTCTCAAATAATGGCCAGGTCTTACCATCCTAAAATCAGGATGCTGTATTTTATTTTAATAATTTTTCCTGGGGAAAAGTTAGCTCTAAGGATGGAAAGGTGATAATACATATGGGGGGAAAATACCCCAAAACTCTTAACCTTAATAAGGCAGGCACATTGAAATGATTGCAGTTTAGGAGATAAATTCCTCAAATAAAGGTCTTCATCTTTGCAGCTAGCACGGTGTCACCCCTACATAGTAGATGCTGAATGAACCTGTAGTCTCAGTGGCAATTATGTCAACCAGGGTATTAACTGAACTTGGGTGTCAGAAATACACAGTACAATGGAAGGTTATTTGTTCCATGGAAGCCAAGAATGCAACTTTGATGCTATCCTTAGTAATGCTCTTCTGCATCTAGCCTTGTTCAAATAACTTAGAAAACATTTTACATAATTACTGAAATGTATGTCTATCAGCAAGTAAAACATGCCTTATACCTGGCCTAAACCATTTTTGTACATCATCCAAAAATTGTACCTCAGAAATTTTCTTCAAAATTCCCTGACATGAAGAAAAATTAATGAAAGTAAGGTATTTCTAAATGCTGACATTGTGCTTTTACTAGAGTTGGCTAGAGTGCTGGGGTCTCCAGAACTGTACTTGAACTCTGGACAGTTATTGACAACAGAAATTCAGATTGCACCCAAGGCAGGGGGACCTTTATGAACAGCAGGACCTCATGGGTTTCTGCATCCCATCCACTGAGCATCCTTCACTTCCCATTGGACCTTCTGGATCACAGATCTGTGTATGTGAGGCTTTCTCCCAGCTACTCTGGCGTCACCCCAGTCACAACTCCAGAACAACCAGAAAATTGGAATGGAAGACACTACACACAAAGAGAAAAGGTGTACCATTCACCATGAAAAAGTATTTTTTAAATGTGGCTTAAGATCACATAAGTAGGAAGAACGGTCTAAGGCCAAGTGTCGAAGACATATAAATAGATAATAATCCTTCAAAAAGATGTGCAACCTCACAAGGGACCCACAATATGCAACTTAAAATAGCAACAAGATAAATGCTGTTGCCCTTCATACTGAGAAAAATCAAAATAGTTATCATGCCTAGAGGATATGATCATCATTGTACAGGCATGGTTGAAAACCTAATAGAAATGTGCAGAATTTGGCAGTAACATTAAAATTTAATGTGAGCATGCCCTTTGGCCCAGAGGTTCCTCTCCCTGGAATCTTTCACATATAAATTCCCACTCATGAACAAAGATGTAATTACAAGAATGGCCATAGTTGCATCATTTATAATAACAAAGAACAGTAAAAAGTAACTTGATCAAAGGGGGAATTAAATAAGTTAGAATCCATTTTCACTCTAGATTCTGGCTGTAAGATAATCAGAAGAAAGCAACATGTATGCTGGCTAGGAAAGGTAACTAACAATACAATTACATCTTTAAAAAATCAAATTGAAGGAGAATCGTATGGTATACATGAATGTTTATACTTGATCTATCATTTGCACGGGTGCTGGCTTAGAGTACAACATGTACTCATTTTTGGTGACAGGAATTATGCCTTCTTGCCTTTAAAAGAAACACAACAACAACACAGGAGGCCTGTCTGTTTGAGGACTCTGCCCTTTAGCAATTCTGAAAATGCCTTCCTGACATTTTCCCTGTAACTATCAATGCTTAAAAATAAGTGCGTATAAAAACCTTTTGGGACGAGAACACACATTCCAACTTATTACAACATCGTTGTTATTTTTACCTACTGCCCCTGCTACCACATTCCAAGAGCAATTTTATTAACCCTTTGGGTCTCCAAATGATCCGTATGCTATATTTCGTGTTTTGTGATGGTAATTATCGACAGTAATGAACGCCGCAATTATGCATGAAATTCAATTTTTGGAACCTTGTGCCTCATGTTAATTATTAATCCTCTCCTAGAATGCCTTTGAGACCCTCTCCATGTTTTATTTAAATCTCCTCATAGACACATCTTCTCTGTGATAACTCTCCAATGTGTCTTGGTGGGGCACAGTCCTTTTAACCAAAGGCTTTCTATACAACTACAAACATAATAACACTTCATTCAAATAGATTCTTCCCAAAGAAGAAAAGGCACTTACATGGATTTTTGAGCATCTTGACATATTCTCATACCATCATCAGGAATAAACATTGAGCTTCTCTATATCAATCAGAAATGTAAAACTAGTTAAAACAACTCTATGTTAATTAAGGGGATTTTCAGATTTACAGACATTTAATTATTGGCTCAGTCTAAAATGAACCAAACTCTGTAATTTTTTCTCTTTTATTTCCATTATTCTAAATTAACTTAGGCTTTTATGAATTTATGACTAGATTTAGCAAATCTAAATGCCTTTATTGCTTTTTTCTCCTTCCTGTTATCAAGACTAAGGAAGGGTCTCTCAGCTTCTCTGTGCAGCTGTGCCCTTCACCTTCACTGCCCAGAGGGGAGCTCATCGTGTTGTTGAGTGAGTACCAGTAAATGTAGGGTCCTCATCAAGAGAAACACACAACTCAACCAAAAGGAAAATGGATTTCTGTGATGGGCCTTTTAACTGTAGGGATTATCCTTCATTCCTGACTTATTTCAATTATAATAATTTTTTCATGATTCTTCTTTCCAGGTGAGCTGATGAAAGATACAATATCCCTGAGGAATGTGTCTCATCTTGGAAGGAAGCTTGGGGAAGTGGGAAGCCAGACCAACATTGGGTTTGCAACCCAACTTGATCACTTTGCAGCTGTGTGAAATCCAACTGCAATTTAATCTCAGTTTAATTTAACCTTGTTTTATTTTTCATATTTAGATGTGTTGCAATGCCTGCAATGCAGACTGTAAGAAATGGAATAATATTGAAAATATATCTGGTGGAGCTGGGCACATAGTAGGTGCTCAAATATTAATATCATTGTGGGGTTCCATTTCAGAGAGAGTGTATTTTTATCTTAAAAGCAAGCTTGGAAAGACCATTCTTCTCATTCTGCTGCTTGCTGTCCTGGAATTGTTCTGTGTGCCATGGAGAGCAGAGTATGGGGGGCTAGTTTGCAGACAGAAAGATAAAATTGGTTGAAATGTGTCCTGCTGGATGTTGGCTGGGGCACACAGGATGTTCTCCAACCCTCTTTTCTCATCTGAAAGGGAGGGAACAGTTCTTCCTGGGGTTTCTGTCAAGATCAACAGTCAAAGCAGCAATGGAACCAGCACATAATATCTGCCAGGCTCCTCACTGGTTGTCTTATGCCCACTCTCTTCAGTATAAAACTGCATCCTGCTGCACTATTTTATTTGTGAAAGACAGAAACTCAAGTTGTGGATGTATGGTGACCCTGGCCTCCAGATCTACAGAGGAGACAGTAGGAGGTCCTGGAGAAGAATTCTGCTAGAACACTACATAGGCATGATGCCTTGTGTTCTTGGACAGGGGTGGTGGAGAGAGGTGGAAGAAGCTGGGAACACGTTAGGCTTGCAGTACTGCCTTTATGTACTACATGGTAAAGCAAGGCTCTCTCTGGTTATTGAGTTTTAGACCCTTTAACTTCACCCTTTAAAAGGAAGACAAACTGGGGTCTCTCCTCCAAATTCAAATTTCTAAAAGGACGGACATCACCAGCACAAGTTTGGTTAATACCCCTAAAAGAAACCTCTGGGAACAGAGAATTCTCCAGATGACTACCCCAAGTGGCATACCATAAGAGGATCCAGCCTCATCCTAATGACTTAAAGATGTCATTTCCATTTCTGACCTCACTGGATACCACCATGCTGTGTAACACTGAAAGGTGAAGTTAGCTAAGCTCAGCCATCTTTCTTTGTAAACATCTACAAGAGGGTGCTTAACTCTCGCACTCACAAAGACTATAAAAACAGTGTTTAAAACAATTCAATTTACACTAAGTGTCAACCTATAATCCAGGATGTCATGGTTGGATTCCTGGTCAAGGCACATGCTGGGATTTTGGGCTTGATCTGCCAGTAGGGGGCATGCACGAAGCAGCCAATCAATGATTCTCTCTCATCATGATGTTTCTATCTCTCTATCCCTCTCCCTAACTCTCTCAAATCATTTTTAAAATAATCAAGAGTGTTTCATTCATTAACAACGAGAAACAGCATTTATGTAGTAAGTGATGGCAATTATAGTTAAGTGTAAAAGGTGTAACTTCCTGTTTCTATTAACATATATTTAGGGTCTTCATTGTTACTGACTCCAAGAGATAAAGTGCATCAGGAAAAGAGAGGCAACATGACCCATGGGGCCTTGCAAATTATAGAGAAACCACTTCTGGTAGAGCCAACTGCCAAGCAAATTTATTTGAGATTATGGTCATTGAAAGATCTCAGTTCTACTAAGTTTGAAATTGCCTGACTTTTCAACTAGGTCTACTGAATAACAATGGTCATTCATGTTACTATTAACTATTAAGCATGGATGACAGGCTCAAGGATTCTTAATGGCTAATTAGAAGACGATTCTGAGCAATGCTCTATAGTTTCTCAAATAACCCTGACAAATTACTATACAGATGATTGGCACAGAGACAGGAGCTGATAGAGGTTAAGTCCCTGCAAGTCATGAGCAGTGGATACAGAAACCAGTGGAAGACCCAGAGTAGGTATGAGATGGAAGAATGGGGTGGTCTCTCAGCTACCTTACAGGAGCCAATGCCCACCTCTTTGTTTACTACCAGGATAAAGAAATCTATTATCTGCCTAACTATCCTATAAAAGTAGAAGTTGAAGAAATAATGTCTGCAACCTTATACCACATAAGGAAATGCAGAAACAAATATCTTCAATCACTATACTATATAGTAAAAGGGATAAAAAAAATCACATTTGTATAATTACCAGCAGCAATTAAACTTCCATAGACATTGCTCTGGTTAGTATTTTTATAAAACCCTTGTTTCCACAATATATTTGACCTAGTATTAGAAACAAGCAAAATTGGAATATGACGAATGAAAGATCGAAAGCCTGCAGTGTCAGTCTGATGTGGAATAAATTAAAGTTACTTTTTATTTACTTAGTCTAACTACATATTTGTGACAAGACTTTTAAGATAATTTGGGATTTCTTTGGAGGAAGGGTGTAATCATTCCTTAACAATTGCAACCTTATTCAATTGTGTTAGTTCTCTGGTGTCTACAAATTTGTACAGCTGAGCATTCAATAAATAAAACATATACAAATATTTTGTAGAAAATGTGCCCTTCACTGTATTGATTTCTATCAAAGCTATCTAAAATTTTGCAGGCTTGACCTTTTCTTCTTTAAAGACAAAATATTCTCCCAAAGTGACAACATTAAAATGTTATCATGTAGAAAACCCTTTTGGTAAGGTATGTGTCATCTGGACATAATGGATGATGGTATCTACCTCAGAAAGCATTACGCACGCAGCCTGCTGTCCTAGGCAGTGATCAATGAGCAATGATCAAGTGGCCTGGAAATATGTATTTTGTGTCCCCAAAGCAGGGTCTTGAGGCCCCATCCCCACTTTGACCATGCAGCTCCAATTCTTAGAAATCAAGTGTTCCTTGCTGAAGCATATATATCAAGGTTTTACCCATTTTTACTACAGTTTTTTTCCAGGACCTTTCCTTCTCAGCAGGATCATTGATTTCCAAACTTAACCAATATGGCAACCTTAAAATGTTAAGCAGAAAGGCAGAGTAAGTTTGGAGACACTGAAACTCCTATGGTTAGTGATTGCCGATTAAGTAATTTATTTAGAGAAGTTACTATAGTGTTCATTTTATTTGAACATTAAACATAAGCAGAACATTTATAGGGTTAAGACTGATAAGGGTCAAGATAGGGAAGTTGGAGTCCAACTTTTAAGCGATGAGTAAAATACAGTAAGCAAGATAAATATTTAATAACATTTAAAAAATAAAAATTATTGCAAAATATTCATGTGTTGAGATTCACAGCTCTCAGAAAGCCTCCTTGTTATGACCCAACCATAACCCTGCAAATCAGGACAAAGTCCTCAATGTCAAACACTGGGAAGGCAGCTTAGAGTTCAACATGCACAGACACACACCCAGTCTATGTGCAATAGCACAGCACAGGCAACTTAACCCCGATGTCCTCAAGTTCAGGTGACTTCCTAGGTGGAAATAACTATAAATGTAATTTTCTAAATTCATAATAATAATTTTAAAAGAAACCCACAAAAAGGAGGCGAATCTGTGAAGCTTACCATGTCTATGGGATGTTTCTCCTGAGAAGCAAACGTGCACATTCCGAATGAGAAGCACTATCATGTCCTCCACAGAACAAGAAAAGAAGTGACTGGACACACATCAGAGATGGTCTTCCTGAGAAATTAGCACTTGTAGGTCATGTCACAGAAGCACTAAGAATGTGAGCCACCAGGAAAGGGGACCTCAGGTTCTAAAACGTGGAGGGAGCTCTGATTTATGAACTATCAGTGGGACCCAGATGAGCTGTTTGTAGGAAAACTCTAATGCACTTGTTGAGTAAAAAGAACAGATCTCTTAGAAATAGGCACAATGAGCTCTGTATGTGAAAAAAGTATATAATTGCATGAAAATCCCCTAAAACTCACGGTGAAGACACACTCTAAAGGACTCTTCTAAAGATAAAAGGAGAGACAAACCACATTGTGGTTGAGAAATAGAACAGACCACACTTGCAAAACAGAACAAATGAGCTGTGCACATTTGTGGCACAGATCACAAGAATGACATAGTGCAACGACATAGCTCTGATGTGAGATTCCAGTTTTGATGCATCTGCTGGAAGTCTTATTCAACTAAAATACTGTATCTGATAAATATCAAACTTGCTCTGCTGACAATTTTATCTCCCAGAAAGTAGAGAGAGAATCAAAGATAACTGTTACTCCAGAATTAATGGTGAGCAACAGGGACTGACTGTTGACTAAAGTAAAAGATACAATAATCTTTGGGAAAAGCCTCTTGGAGTTCACTATTACTAGAGAGGAGATACCCCTGGCAGAATGAGAGGAGAGCAGGCCAAATATAATTCTGAAATTCTCAGAGAAAGATAAACAGATTTTCAAAAGTGTGATTCTAATATATGATGTGGCTACTTTTAAAAGAAAGAGGAGAATAGGGGTGAGGAGAGGACAGTGAGCATACATAATAGACCCTGAAAAATGTATATTTTATAAGGACATGTGCAAAAGATTAAAAGAAGGTTTTGTGATGTAAATAACAATAAAGCAAGATTACACACTAAAATTGTGGACAGAAAAGCTAATACTTAGAATGGCCTGCAACTTCCAAAATGAATAAAGGCAAAAATAAGATTCTCAGACAATGTTTTCAATTGTGAAAAGAAGAGCAAGGAAGATTTAGACACACTGTTAGATAAAGATGTCCTAAAGACAGAATTTCCCCAAAACCTTTTAATCAGAGTGACCTGTAAGGAATATTACCCTTCAAATATATAACTGAAAGACTCAACTTACTGCAATTCAATAATTAATAAAACCATAATTCAATACAATTGGGCAAAAGATTATAGTGGACACTTTACATAAGAAGACATAAAATAATCATTGACCACATGGAAAAGTGCTCAACCCTATTCATCATCAGAGCAATGGAAATTCACATCACTACCCCCACCAGATGCCTAAATTAAAAAGATGATAACAGCAATGGTTGCTAAGAATGTGAAGCAACTGTAACTTTTGTATATTTTTGGTGGAATTGAGAAAAATCTACAACCAATTTGTTAAATGTTTGCCTTTCTCTTATAAAATTAAATATCCAGTTGTCCTATGGGTTGGCAATTCTAATCTTAAGCATTTCCTCATAAGAAAGAAAAAACATGTTCATATCATATATGTATAAGAATGTTCATAGCATCTTTAATAATAATAGCAAAAAAAACTTGAAATAGGCAAGGTTTTTATAATCAGGAAAATGGATTAACATTAGGATATTTAACCAATGAAATGTTATTGAGCAATGAAAAGGGCTTCAGGTATGTACAATAGAAATATCAAAAACATTAGGTTGAGTGAAAGAAACCTCACACAAAATAATATATAGTACACATTTCTATTTATATAAAATTAAAAGATTCCAAATCAGGTAAATCTAAATCTGATTAATAGTAAACAACCAAACAAAACTACAATAACAGCACAAGAGCAGAAACTGCTCTGGAGGTTATAGGAACAGGGTTTTAGCTAGTAAGGTCCTGAGGGAGTTTCTGATACTGTGTAAGGTTGTTTATCTTTATGGGGGTTTGGCAGCACAGGTGCATATGTTTGCCAAAACTCTATAAGTAAATACTTAGGATTTGTATATTTAATTGCATGTGAATTTACAGCTGAAAAATACCTATAAACACATATTAAAATCTAACTACTAAATTCTGAAATTTACTGTGAAATGCATCAGGAGAAAAGAAAGACTGATGAATAATAGGTGGATAGATGTGCAAAACAAATATAAAGTGTTTTTGGCAGAATATGGGTGGCGTACATATTGGCATTACATTTTTTTCAACTTTGCTATGTGTTTTAAATTATCCTATATAATAAAAGCCTAATATGAAAATTGTCCCCTCCACCAGGAGTTGGACCAGGGGGTAGGGCCGACCCACCAACTGCCTGCAGCCCCTCCCTCCAGCCATTCAGAACCCATCCATGCACAAATTCATGCACTAGGCCTCTAGTAATAAAATATTTGAAAATATTTATGCAAAGAAATGAAACTCAGTGCAGAATAGCAGTTTATAAAAGTAGCCTGAGGTGTTCTTTGCTAATACAGAGCTTTCTTGCCTAGGTATATAATAGTAAAATAAACTGAAAATTTGTAGATGGAGTTGCTGATCAAAATTAAGGAACAGTGGAGTTTCAAATAAAGTCAGAGTATAGAAGTTTTACCAAAATTATGCACTATTTAACCTGCCATTAATCTTGCAAAGATTATTTGTTAATTCTTGGCAGTCTACAATTTTTAATTAGAGGGTTTTGTGTGTGTGTGTGTGTGTGTGTGTGTGTGTGTGCCACGAATGACATTTTATTTTGTTTTTTTTCTGTATTGGAATTAGTTTTTATGCATTCCCTCAGTTGTTGATTCAGCAGTTATTTACCGAGTGTCTACTATGTGTCAAGCAGCATACAAAGCCCTGAGAACTGAGTGGAGAATAGGAAACGTACAGCCTTGCCTTCTAGTAAATTATAGTTCAAGGGGAGTGAGACCAAATACAAGATCCAAGGGTGGCTGAAGTCCTGGTGCATCTATTCTGTTGAAGCTACTGGCATCATGTACAGTGGTGGAGCAGAGACCTGGTGCTATGTTATCCTGGATTTGAAATCTGGTGACTGATCTAACTCTCCATTATTGGTTCTTAAAAATGGAGATGGTGGAGTTGAGAACACTGAAGTTTAGTGCAGATTAAAATAAATGATGTAGGTGAATAGTTAAACATGTTCATGTAGCAAATTAACCCTGTTGGTCCTTATAATGGCTGTGGTTTTGAGTTTGTTTAAAACATAAAGGAAAGCATGCTGTCAAGGATAAGGAACAGTCACTGCCAGCCAGCAGCAAAAAACTGGATTGCAGGTGTGTCCACACCCCTTTCAGGGAGGATTTCTGCCTTCCCCCAGTTACGTGAAAGATGCTAAGCAGGGAGTAGAGGAAGTTGTATCTGGAAACTTCAACTTTGAAATACCCTAGAAATAAAACAATAAAGATGTTAACTTGGTACTTTGAAATTGAAATTCACAGAAATGACAATGTCTATTAAAATAGCTACCAAGAGATGGTTTAATGGAAATGGCTAGTGAAGAACTGATGATTAAGATGAAATACTGAGGTTTATCTCAATGAGTGCAATCCATCTTCTACGAGGGCCAATTTCAGCCTGAATCTGAGCCCTTTAGGTAGGGAAAGTGGCTGCTTCACTCACAGCTCTAACCCCTAGCAACTCCCCAGCACCTGTTGCCAACAGGACTGACCACTTGATGGAGACGGAGAAGGAAAGTCTGCATGTAGGTCTCTGGTTACTCACTCTACATGAAAGGCTTACTCTGGAATGTAGTGAATTGACTACATTAAGGCAAATGATATTTCTTTATTCTTTTTATAAAGAAATTTGAGTGCTATGTCATATCTTCTTTAAAATGGAATACTTGCATTTGTTCTCTGCATAACAAAATTAGTTTAGAAAGTGTACACATAAGAAAAATGAGTTATTTTCCATTATCCTATATAATAAAAGCCTAATATGCTAAGTGTTCTATGATTGGTTGGCCTTTCAACAATCATAGCTTAATATTATAATGATATGCTAAGGCTGCTCAACCACTAGCAATGATGTGCACTGACCATCAAGGGACAGACAGTCAACCGGTCAACCAGTCACTATGACATGAATTGACCGCCAGGAGGCCGATGTTCCGACTGGTAGGTTAGCTTGCTGCTGGGATCCAGCTGATTGGGACTGAGCAAAACAAACTGGACATACCCTGGAGCCCTCCTGTGGTCACTCCTTGGCTGGCCAACCTCCTGTGTCCCTCCTAGGCTCTGATTGTGCACTAGTGGGGTCCCTCGGCATGGCCTGCACCCTCTTGCAATCCTGGACCCTCAGAGGATTTTGGAGAGTAAGTTTCGGTCAATGAGGATTGACTATGATGTGTACTGACTACCAGAGGGTAGACCCTCAAGGCAGGAGATGCCCCGTGGTGGTCAGTGCACTCCCACAGGAGGAATGCTGCTCAGCCAAAAGCTGGCCTTATGGCTGGCAAGCACAGAGGTGGTTATGGGAGCCTCTCACACTTCTGTGGCAGTGCTAGGGATGTCCGAGTAAAGGTTTAGGCCCACTAAGGGCCTAAGGCCTCCCAGACTGCAAGAGGGCAAAGGTCAGGCTGCGGGACCTCCTGAGTGCACAAATTTCATTCATCAGGCCTCTAGTGTCAAATGACTGAGGTGTTTCATTTAATTGTAGCCATGCCCATGTAGATGTAAGTATGTTCAGCAAATGAAGCAAATATTAAAACTGTCATATCATTAAATTGGGTCTTTAATAGACTTCCTCCCAGGCTTAAAAATAGGGTTTCCCATCTTGTGGCCCTACAGTTTTGTTTTGAGAATGTTCTCAGGATGGCACAGCAAGACACTGGGGCCCTGAGCTGATGCTTCTGTCCCAACAAGAGGAGTTTTAAAAAGTGATTCTTAATGGGGTGCCTCTCCTTACTCCCAACCCAGACATTTGGGAATGTTTGGAGACATGTGGTTGGCCCAGCTGGGGAGGGAAAGAGGTTCTAGTAGGAGTCAGTTAGGGAGAGAGGTTCTAGTAGAGATGCTGCTCATTATAGAACAGCTATCTATAACCAAGGCTTTGTGGCCCAAATGTGAACAGTGCCAGGATCAGGAAACCTGGTTTGAAATTCTGGCCAATCCAGTATTTGAGAGGGTGACAGGGGATTCCAGACAGAAACTCTATGTTTGTGGATTGCCTTCCCTGGTATTGACTATGGGTGTGGAACAAAAGGATAATCTCCATTGCCCATCAAATTTATCTCTTGAGAACATGTATTCACAATTTTGGTGAAAATTCCCATTTCCTTTGCTTCATGGTAGATAAGTGTTAACTCATTATTTTTAGTGACTAAAATAACTTTGCAACTGTAACAACAAAGAAAATGCAACCTGTGCTATATATATTTTATATAGTGTCTGATTTTGAAGCTGGCTTAACGCTGTTGCTCATGGACAGCTGTGCACACAGGCTTTCATTGTCTTGACCTTTGGCGCTGACCCCAGCTTTCTCTTTGTTGCTCCTCTGAGTTGTCTTCCTTTTGAACCAACTCAAAACATTATTTTTCACTCTGGAGTATTGTTGAAAGCCTTTGGTTGCTGAAATTCTATTTCCCCACATTTAGTTGTACTGTGATTATTTTCATGTTCATTTATGCACACTTTTCAGAACCAGATCTAATTTTAATATTACCTTCTGGGCAAAATTGGAAAGTAGTTCCTTTAGAAGAGTAGCCTCTACTAGCATGTAAAATTGCAGAGACATATTATATGTATGTTTACTTATATCAATGCATACCTTATGCGTATATGGTAACAAATCTACACACACATGCAGGCACATTCTGTAAAACCTTAACTTACACAGTTAAATAGATGTTTGCCTTCTGCGTAAAAAAATGCATATTAGAAGAAGTAACTCAACGGTCTAGCTGGAGTTCAAAATATTTTATGAAATGCTTTCAGGGATCTCAAATCAGTGGCAAGGGTTTCTGATGAAACAGTCCAAAGCCTCTGGGGTCAGCTACCAGGAGAAAGATGAACAAATAATCTGTCAGGGTGAGAAACATAATTTATGTTTTATCAGGAAAGCCAACAGGAAAGTGATGGAGTCTGTCCTCCTTGTGTGCTTTGAACCCCTTTGTTGCCTACAGATGCTGCGTGAGAGTTTGCTCAGATGCATGCCCCTTACCCAGGGGCAAATGTCTCATCCCCTGTGACAGGAGCCCTGCCAGGGAGAGGGACAGGGTGGTTGCTCTCCCGTCAGCTCAGCTCCACACTTTAAAAGATTCCTTAGAAGCATCGCATTTGAGAGTTGGGAGAGTTCACAGAGGCTGGTTTCTTGGGTTATAAATGAGGAGTTTGATGGGCAGAGTTATAAAGCTACTTGCTCAAGGACCCACTTTTAGGTAGTGGCAGAACTAAGTTTTAAAACCAGAATGGCTGGGTTTTAATCCAGTGTTCTTTTCCCACAGAATTGCCTAGGAAGGAGAGATACTTTTCTCTAGTAATTTAAGATTTCAGATGCAATTCCCTCTCCTTTCACTTCCTAATCTTCAAAAAACAGCATAAGCTTCACCACACATAAGGAAAACTTTCGCATTCTTCATATGAAAGTGGGGATGTCTCCTATAAATTCCTGTAATAGCATTTAGTTAGTTGATCACACACATTGATATTATGTGTTATGTCCCCCAAATATCATTGTGGAAACAAACCATTATTTAAGATTCTTTTAAAAATCTTCATAATTTCTAGATGCATCAACAGTAAAATATAAATAAATAGTCATCAACGTGAGTATATAAATGCATGAATATATAACCCTTTTATTAAAATATCAATTAATATTATCCTCAATTATTTTTGCTATTCTTTAACTTAAAGCTGGAATTTACTATTGTAAGTTAGTTGAACCTTATTGAAACAATCTGATGATGGTTAATAAATCTGTATAGCTCTCTCTAGTTCATCTACCAATATTTTAAATTCTACAGACTCTTCCCCAGAATAGTCCTATTTCTCTTCACATATCTCCTTTCATGATAAACTCTATTTTTGTTGATATTTTGTTTTATTCTGTACATACAAAAAACTTTCCTTTGCAAAAGAAAGATAGTATTATAGAAATGTAATGCAAGCAAGGCAACTAGCAAGCCTTTACATTCAAAACTTTAGAATCAACATTTTCATGAGGTTGCTTTGTATATTTTGAGAAACCACCTCCTAGTTTTAAATTGATTCTTAAATTTAATTTACCACTAAACTGACTTCATGTAGTATAGGTGCCCAATGAAACATTGTGCAGAGTTGAATCTCATCACAGTGCACTGACTCAGTTATAAAAAAAACTTACATAAAATTGAGGCCTAAATGGCAAAAGTTGGAATAAAGTTTAGTTAAATAAGTATTTTAGAATGAAGCACACATGCTATTAATATCATGGCATTATATACTAATAAATAGAATAAGCAGTATCGCTATAGAAAAAATTAGAAAATCAGGCAGCAATGTAATAAAATAATAACTATGCATTCCAGCTACCACAAAGAGTTTAAAAGGAGGGAAGGAAACTTTAGAACAATTTTTAAAAAAAAATTCAAGATGTGTTATTAATAAAACATTTGTAATAAAATTAGTATTACTGTTGGTGCCTTGACTCTAAAACATCATTAGTTCATTCCGGTAGTTGACACCAGTGTTTTAGGGCGAATAACAACCACTACTCTATTAAATATACACATGGGTAAGGCACAGCTTGAACTCAGAACCATTAAAGTATATAAAACAAACCAAGAAATGAAAGGTTGCAAATTCCATGTGTTAAGGACATGGGAAATCAGGCACAAGCATGCTCTGCTGAATACTCGCTACACACCTGCATATTGGGACGTATGCACAAGCACACAGACTATGACTAGAGAACATGCATGACAGAAGACAAAGACACATTAAAGAGATAATTAAAGCTACCTTTGTTTTGGTGAGAAAAAGATAAACCCTGCTTTATAAAATGCATCTCACTTAATTCTCCAGGAAACAGACACAGAAGTGCCCAAGTCTACAGGATTAATGAAAGGTGAGTGGGTCTTGAACCTGGCTCCTGATTCTAGGCACCTATTCTATATGGAGCTGTTAACTGAGAAACTGTGATATTATTTTTCCTTTTTTTTGCAGATTAATCCAAAGATATAATCAATTTGGAAATTACATACTATCACTATATTTGTTACTAAACCTTTGTAAGCATGACCACTGGAGTTTATTTATCCATTGTTGCTTTTATTCAATGTGTGAGCCTTCCATTTCCAAATAATTGACATGTCACAAATATACCTGTAAATACTGAGATGGGAGTTTCTCAGCTTGAAACTGTCCATATGGACAGTGTGGATTGCTAGAAGGTCGTCTCTGTGAGAGGAGATGGGACAGCCTCCAGAGGGGAGTTTGCATGCCTTGGCTCATGGCTCATCTGCTCCAGGGGTGCGCTGGCAGGCACAATCTCAAGGTGCAGTCATAAACATGTCACTACCATAGTGTGGGATGGCCCTCCCCACCATTTAGAACTAGAAGTTTAGCCATAACAAACATCCTGTAGAAACATTATATATATATATATATATATATATATATATATATATATATATAGAGAGAGAGAGAGAGAGAGAGAGAGAGAGAGAGAGAGAGAGACAGAGAGAGAGAGAGAGAGAGAGAGACAGAGAGAGACAGAGAGAGACAGAGAGAGAGACAGAGAGAGAGAGAGAGAGAGAGAGAGACAGAGAGACAGAGAGAGAGAGACAGAGAGAGAGAGAGACAGAGAGAGAGAGAGAGTCAGGATCTGTGATTTCATTGCTGTATAATTAAGAGCAGAAGACATAAAATAATCTTGAAAGTCTGAGTGATCCTGTTGAAAATTTTACTTGGATTAAACAAATCGGATAGCATAAAAACTCCCTCTATATTTTATATTTTTATATGAAATCTAATTTCTTGAGATAAAGAAAAGTCTACTTATTGGGACAATGATTGTGTGTGTGTGTATGTGTGTGTGTATGTGTAAAAGTATATTCTGTGATAAGCAATGTTTGTAATAGCTTAGTCAATATTCTGTTGAAAGTTAAAAGATTAATTTTTTAGCAAGATTTGGCTTGAACTTAGAAATGCAACTCTGTCAAATAACCAATTAATATGGTTATTTGACAAAGTTTGAAAGAAATCATATACAATTTTATTATGATATTGTCCTCCAACACAAGAGAGGGAAATGTGTATTCTAATGAGAAAAGAAGAGTTTTGGCATGAAAACTAATTTAAAAGAAAGAAAAGCTTTCAAGACCAAAAATGTTTAGTCTAGATACTAATGTTTAGGCTCTGCAGGGCCCAAGAAAATGTGACTTCTCCAAGTCAATAAATCTTGATAATGGCCCTCCCACCAATCAACAGATCACATAACTTGAGGATTTTTTTCAATTTATGGGAACAATTGTCCTTTCAAATCTGCACACGACAGCATGGCAAGGATGTAAATGCATGGTGGAGAGATAGCCCACTGTGGTATGGGTGTGTGTGGGTTCTGCCCACCCCCCTCCTTGCCCATGGATCACAGGGAGCAGGTTCCCTATGGATGACCAATTAAAAGGAGAGTGCAGTCGGCTTCTTTTGCTAAGCCACTCAGTGCACAGTTATATCTCATTCCTTCTGTTTCCTTCTTCCTCTGACCCTGGTATATGATGTGTTTTATTGGGACAGAAAGAAGAAAACCCAATTTTTTTAGGGCGATGAAAGTCAGAGGTCATAAGCACCTCCCTAAACTATCATTTTCATGTTCTATAATAAATACTTCTAGGAAAGACTTTTTTATAAATAGTCTTGGGTAATTGACTGATCCCAAAGATTTCCTTTTTGGAGACAATTTTTTAAATCTTCACACAAGGATATGTTTATTGACTTTAGAGAGAGGAAGGGAGAGAGAGAGACATTGATGTGAGAGAGATACATAGGTTACTTGCCTACCATATGCACCCTGACCTGAGATCAAACCCACAACCTAGGTATGTGCCTTGACAGGAATCAAACCCACAAACCTTTGGTGCATTAGACAACACTCCAACCAACTGAGCAATCAGGCCAGGGCTGAAACAGATTTTAAATCATAGGTTTCACACTGCAATTAGGGTTTGCTTCTCACCAAAGAATTACCTCTGACCTTTAAGCAGTCATGTCTTTTCTACCACACTGAGATTGTGTTTAAATGTGAAATTTATACCAAAAGGTAGATGTGTCTTAGAAGCATAGGGAAATTCTAAGTCATGCGTGAATTAATGATTCAACATCTATTTGTCAAGTGCAAGCTGTGAGCCATATATCATGCTGCTGCCCAAAACCGATTCTCTCCTGAGGCACCTACTGGCAATGCTGATGCTACACTATGAATCAGTGATATAGACACTTCCTGGGGAAACCCAACCAGGTACATTGGAAGACAAACATCCTGACATCAAACCCAGGCTCTGCCACCTGCTATCTATGTGCCTCTGGCCAAGTAACTTACTCTCATTTCCTCAGATTCCCCATCAATATATTGGAATTCATAATAGAGCAAGTTTAGGGCTTCACTGGGAGGAAAGCACATGCATGTACTTTCCAGCTTAGTACTGGCATTACGAAACTCATAGACATTTATTAACACCCTCATATGGGAGAAAGGAAGGTCCTGTTTTCTGAAGAACCTGAGGTCAGACTTGTGCCCTCAAAGGTGAGCAGGAACCACCCTGTGTAGAGAGTGTGAGGGACAGGTAGAGGGTGGTCAGCCATGCTCTCATCACCCATAGATGGGACTCCACACCTGCCCACACAACTTGAGGGCTAGGCCCAGCAAGAGAGGCTGAGATATAGGTAGGAGCTCCGTGGAGACCTTACCTGCTCCCTTCACATGGACTCTCCCACCATGGCCAGAAGGTCTACAAACTCACAGACAAGACTGTGAGTCCCACCCCCTTGTGACATCAATATCTTTGAGTTTTACTTCTAGGGTTTGTTAAAATGATAATAAATGGTAACAGTAAATGATCATCATGAACCAAATAACAATTTAAAATTGGTAGTTATCTAACTACTAAAGCATCTCTAGACAATATTCATGCTGCATATTTTATAAAAGCTATAAACATGCCAGTGCTTATGGAAACTGTGTGTCTCTTGGAAAAATATGATTATCCCAAAGGAGCTTGCAGTGGAGATAGGATGTGATTTTAAGCAGAGGTGCCTGGCATGGCAGGATCCGTATTTTAGATGGATTACTTTGGCTGCTGTGTGGGCAAATTTGAAGGGGCAGGACTTCAGTTAGAAGGTCAGCTGGGAGGCTTATGCAGCAGCCCTGCTAAAGGGGCAGGATGCCTGCAGATCATCACAGTGACCTCTGGGAGGAGTGGAAAAATGTGGGAAATGCTTAGAAGTGACATGTGATATCTTTAACCTCACCCTATCACCCTCATACGTAAAATCTTGAATATCCCCTTGTTGTCTAGAGAACAGAATTGACACTCCTGGGAATGGCAAACTTCTACTCAGGTGCCATCTCCTTGAGGAAGATTCACTCCAGCCATCCTTCCCTAGCCCCCGGCCCCAGTCTCTGCTAAGTTTTCCCTCTGATCTCTTTTCTTTATCTGGGATGGTATATCTGTGACTTACTTTGTTATTTTTCTGTCTTACCCACTCTAGTGCCCACTCAGAGACTTTAGCTGTTCATTGAAGATTTTGGTCTGTCAATCATTCTCTTTCTCCCAATGTAGTTTGTGTGATTATCATTATAGTTTGGCCATTTCTACTCTTAGTCCAGGACATTTTCAGACCAGCTTTCTAACCCAGAGTTCTCTATTCTCAAGCCTCAGCCTCTTTGTGTCACAAGTTACAGAAACAACCTAATATTAGCTTAAGGAAAATCAGTGGTGTCATAGGTACATTTATAGCCTCATATAATTAAGAAATCTATTGTTGCCATGGGCATAAGTGGCAACATGATGTTGGAGTCCCAACAGCATAACCTGGTCCGGGCCCTTTTCCTATCCTACCTCCAGCTCTCTATGCCACTGTCCATCTATGCCACTGTCCATCTCTCAGGAAGCATCTCTACACATGGCTTTGCTGAGGCTCAGGCCTGGCCATCTTTATGCCACTGTCCATCTCTCAGGAAGCATCTCTACACATGGCTTTGCTGAGGCTCAGGCCTGGCCATCTTCAGGCAGACTATACTGTGGCCCATCTCAGAAGGGTGCATTATCAGAGGGAAAGGAAATTATAATAATGAAGACAGTGAGCTCCAAAGTCCTTTAATAATACATTTGGTAAAAATTGGGCCACAGAAGCCTTCCAAGACTGTCTACAAATGGATGAAGTAGGCAGTTAACACTTTGTGCAATGGACTATATGAAATTTATTTTCCTTTTGTTTTTAAATGTTATGTACACAATATAAAACAATTTCACCTTAAAAATCCACTGTGTATTTTACTGATCATACCAGTGAATCATCGGCATAATTCTTGCCCTTTTATTATTTGTTAATAATGCTTTTGATCCAATTGCATTGAAATATTCTAGACTAGAATATTAGAAGGGAATTTTGTTTCTTTTGTTTTGATTTGTTCTATTTGCTTTGAGTTTTTGTTTTGCCTGCCTGAAGAGAGACTCTTGGATTGCACTACAATTGAGTATTTCTTTTTTAATGCTTAGGATTTCAAGACACTCCAGAAAAAGTTACCTTTTTCATCAAATAACACACTTTCCCTTGAAGAAAGAAAAAATGAAGTGGTGTACTGAAACAGTTTTGGTCTGTGTAGTTATTCTTTCTGGCCCTCCGGGGACAAAGCATTCCTCAACAGGGAATCACTGTCATGTGGTCCTTCAATGCCCCCTGGCCTGTCCCTGATCCTCTAAATGATGCTGTATATTTGGATGGGCCTGCTTGTACTGGAGACTGGCATCTGATTGATGAGGCTCCAAACAGGGGGTGGGGAGAGCAATGGTCCGGCAGGAAGGTCAGCAATGCAGCTGCTGGTAGGCTGTGATTCTGAGCACAGCACAGGGGCCACACACTGGCAAGCTCACAACATAACGCTAAAAGGTATGACCTGTCTGGCCTCAAGTTTTGAAAAATGCCAGAAATCTGTGTACAAGCAGTCCACTTTTCCCACCATCACGGGTTCAGCAGATTAACAAGTTCCAGTGGCAGGGAGAGAAAAGCCCAGAGGTGATACTCATATCATCGGCTGGGCAAGGAGTCCTCTGGAGAGTGCCTGTCTGTCTGTGCCACTCTGTTGCAGAGAGGGATGAGGTCAGGCTTTCAATCACCATCTGCCCCTTTGAAGGGAATTGCAATTTTGTGGTAGGTGTTGTTACTGAACTGAAAACAACAACTAGAGATTACTTTTAAGGTGTTTGCTTAATTGGAAATACTATATTCTATGCACTTCTGATGGTTTATGTTAAAGCCTTTGTGTAGAGCACCAAAAAATGGCTCCCTTGTTGGCAAAATCTTCAGGGCAAGCATTGATTCCTCAACAGAGTATCTTTGTTTTGTAAGGTCCAACCAGGAGTAACATAAGTATTGTGACAGCTTTGTAAGCTCTTGGTAAGCTTAAAGAATGCAATCTGCAAAAATATTTCAGAAAATTGAGAATCATTATTCTACATAAGTTAATAAGCTTAGCCACAATGAAGCCAACACACCACCAGCAAAATAATTCCATTCATTCTGTTGACTGAGGGGCTACCTCCTTAGTTTGTACTGAACTGGAGACTCTCAGCATCTGAGGATGGCCTAGTGCTCTCTAGACCACTAGAGGATAAAGCTATCCGAGATGTGTGGATCCCTGAAAACTGCCTATAGAGCCCTCACCAAGTTGCCCCTTACTTGATGGTTTTTAAAAGTCTACTTAGTGAATGTTTTGCTCTCGTTTTTACTGCAGAGATTCCCTCTCTAACTTCAAAGACTCTCATGCCTAAAATCCATATTTCAGTCTTCAGCATTCAACTTCCCAAGTAAAGAGAAGCAGGAAAGATGATGGGGATTACTGTCATGTGCCTCTTTACAATAGGAATACATGCTGAGAAATATCTCTTTAGGTGATTTTGTGGTTGTGAGCACATCACAGATTGCACTCACATAAACCTACTGGTATAGTATGTTATACACTTAGGCTCTGTGATACACCATCCCCATATATGCCATCCATCTTTGACCCAAGAGTTTGTTATGCAGCTTATGACTGTATGTACTCTTCATATCCAGAATTTGCTGTACTATTGATGTTCAATGTTCTTGGGGAAATTTTTCTTGGTTAGCACAAGCAAAAGAAAATGTTCACAGCTTTGTCACTTGTGGCAAAAACTCATCTACATCTTTATCATAATACTCAATTCTTTGCAATGAAATTGTATGTGTACCTATTTCTGTCTCCCTGAGAACTTGTCAGGTGCCAGAGGGCCAGGACTGTGTTTTGTTTTTCTCTATATGAAATTTTGCCTCATAAAATTTCTAAAATATTATGTGGTCAGTTTGTATTTGTGAGATTTGGGTCATTAATTTTCTTATTCCACCAAATTAAGCAGATGACTAATAATCACATTGTGTTTACAAATTATGTCTGAACAACTGCACACTATTTTTGTTCCTGAAGGGTACTCATTTACAAATACATTGGACATAAATGTCTTGTCAGGATTTCTGGATGGAAAATACAAAGTTTTTTGACACCATACCTGGTTTGTCATCAGTGATCCATCGTATTTTTTGTTTGGGAAAAAACAATTTTGAATTTGAGTAATTTAAACCTATTTAACTCTTATCTTCATGTTAGCAAGAAAGAAGTCACCACCTACAGTTAATCTTACCTAATAATGGACAAACATGTAAATTGACCATACCTCTGCTATGCCACTATCCAATCAGGAGTGATATGCAAATTACCCCCAAAGATGTTGGTTAATTTGCATACACAGGCACTGAGTGACTGGGGGGGGGGAGTGGGAGGCTTGTGTCTCAGCCATTCTGTCCTCCGTATCCCCACTCCCTGTCTCTCAGGGCCTCTGGGCAGCAGGCAGTGTGGGAAGGCAAGGCCAGAGCAGAAAGAGGCGGCTCCTGGGACTAAGCAGAAAGGGACTGGGCTGGAGTGGAGAGGCAGCCAGGAAAAGGAAAGTCCATTCTAGCACAAATCTTCATGCATTGGGCTTCTAGTATAAAAATATTGTGGGTATTAAAGTCATTGTGTCAGCTGCTACCCTAAGCATTGACCTTCCAATGAAAAGGGTCTGTTGCTCAGGATCAGATATTCTAGCCCACCACCCTGTGCATGCCTGCAAATGTTCCCAGGCTCGGCATACCTGAGACAGAATGCCTGGACCTCACTGGGTGTACACTTTCATTTTTATTAGATGATGTAAATTAATGTCCAAAGTGCTTGTTGTATTAAGCCTCCATTTCTCCTTCTCCTCCTTTTTCTCCTCTCAACTCCTTAATCTTTATTATTTATTTATCCTTTTTCTTTTTCTTATTCTGTTAGAATCAGCTTTTACATACTATCTATAATGCAAGTTTGTTTCAGATTTTCAGCCACAACCACCAAACACAACTACATTGGCTTAAAATTTACTCTGCCAATGACAGTCCTGAATGACTGAGATTTGCTCTTTCATTTAATACTTGTTACTCACCTGTATGATGAGCAATACTATGTTTACAATAGTCCCCCCTTATTGCTGATTTTTCTTTCCCCAGTTTTAGTTACCTGCAGTCAATTATGTTCCAAAATATGAAATTGGAAAATTCCAGAAATAAAATAAATCAAAAGTTTTAAAATGTGTTCCATTCTGAGTAGAGTAGTGTGATGAAAGCTTGCCTTATCAGCTTCATCCAGCCCAGGACATGAGTCATCACCTGTTTCCACATTATATAAACTTCCAGCCCATTGGTCAGTTTAATGTCTATCAGGGTTATCACATAACAGTATTGGTTTCACAGTGATTGTGTTGAAGTCACCCTTACAATAGCCTAATGCTATCTCACAATGCCTATGTCATTAACCTCACTTCATCACAACAAGGGTGAGTATAGTATTAGAAGATATGTGAGACAGAGAGCACATTTACATAACATTTACTACAGTATATTGTTAAAATTGTTTATTTTATTATTAATTTTTACTGTGCCTAATTTATAAATTAAAATATCATAGGTTTGGATGTATAAGGAAAAAACATATAGGGTTTGCTATTATTCATGGTTTCAGGCTTCCACTAGGGGTCGAGGTATGCATCCCTAGAAGAAGATTGAGAATGAAGAGGATAAATAACATGTCCAAGGGTGCATAGTAAAAAAGTGCCAGAACATTGCACAGCATGTTCCCCCTCCATGATTTTAGAAATAGGTTTTAAACATAGAAGCTACTTTTCCCCATGTTGCCTGCCAAGGTAATGTATGGTGAGTCTTGCGTGATTTGCCATAGGCACTGATGATGGGGCAGTATGAGAGGGCAAAATTAGTGAAAAGTTAAGGGAGTTTTCTTCCTGAATTTTTGAATACTTAGTAATACCTGAAGGTAAAGTTCATTGCTAGTTAATATTTTACTAATATATTTGCTAGGACAAAGGCAAACACCCCACACCAATGGTGCCAGTTCTGGGCCTTATCAATAAAATGGACAATTCTGGATTTCCTGTTTTGATGAAGCTTATATAATATTTAGCTTTTAATTTCTGACCATGTGAGAGGATCTTGCCCATTGTTGAGATCATGTGATTTTTGGAATAGACAAAAGTTTTCCAAAAATTATGGGTTTAGGTCACAATTTAAATGTGTATATGTAATAACCTGTCACCAGTGCATAAGAAATAGATCTTGCCTTAATTTGAACAGGTTAAAGGCTAGTTCTGTCATCTGGTGGTCAGGCACTACTTTTCATTTGTTAGGAGATCTGTGTATTTTATTATCCTGTCTAGATATATGCCCTAGTGCATACATGATGGTTTCCACAATAACAACTATTTAAGTTTAATAACATGAGTACAAATAAATTGGAAATGTTCAGCGAATGTCAACATTTTTCTAAATTTACCTCCATTGAAAACATTTGTCAGTGTTCTGTATTTCTCACAGTTAATTCTTCTGGTTCCATAATTCATAGTATTTGTATGGGCATGTGTGCATGTGTGTTTGATGTGAAGACTAAGATATCTTTAATTGAGTCCAAAGTGTATAAAATCTAATTATATGTCTGTTGTATATAACTAATTTTTCTTTGTTTTAAGCCTCTGAACCTAGTGATTCATATTTCTTGAACTTTGAATTTGACACCTGATGAAAGAAAACCATTTTATTTTAAGTGCTGATTTTGAAAGATTTCTACTTAGATCTTTTTAACAGGCTCATGTTTATACAAACTCTCCATTTCTACCTCTTCTTATACCAAACTGTTCTCCTTTTGTAGGTTGTATTTAGTTTTTAAATCACCTTCATATGCATTATTTCATTTTCTTTCTTATTCAGAGAATTCAAGTAGAAAAAAAGTTCAAAGACTGATATAACAAACTCCATGTTTTTCCCACTAAGAATTAATGACAATGTGTCATATATTTTTTGAAGTCTTTTGAGAGAAAAAAAAAGATGCATTAAAAGATAGAAACCAGCAAGCAATAATTCCTCACTTTTCATGGCAAGAGATGTGAAGAGGGGTGGGGAGAATCAAATAAAAGGAGAAAGAAAACAGTCAGATGAGAATGCATTTATACATTCCTTTTTCTCCTTCAGTTCTAATTTGTACCTTATAATTTTTTTAATGCTTTTAAACAAGGCAACTATCCACTAGCCCCATTGAAAGATGTGGTGTGGCTTTGGGCAGAACTGGACCTTCCTCTCCTGGCCATTCCTGATATCAAAGAGTAGGAAGACAATGCTAAAGAGAATGAACTGAAACACTATATACATTTTCTTCTTGTCTTCTCTTTATTCTCCATCAGAGTTTTGTTAGAGGCACTGTAAAACATGAGGTACCAGAGAGATCAGGTGGGCCTTGTTCCCTGAGATGTCTTCAGCCCAGCATCTGAAAAGGACAGTCGAGTACATGATGAGAATTATGCTTTAAAATCTGGAGGGCAGTGGAAACATTTTGTTACATGAATATCAGATGGGGAAGCAACCTGTGACAGAGCTATAATGTGTGTCTCTCTACAGCATGTTGCTGGTTTTCCCCATAGAGCTTAAACAGGAAAAGGAAGAAGGAAAAAATGTGCATAGCCTACTTCAAAGACAGTTCCTCCTGCTGAGAATGTGTTGCAGGCACAGTCATTCAAAAGGTAGGATATTTCTGAGGGCAAAAGAAAGTGAAAGATTTGTGAATTTGAGCCCAAATTATGTGCTCTTGTCACCTCTATGGTCTGACTTTTGATCAGCTTCATTTCTGAGACCATGATGGTCCAAAGAAAGAGAAAGAAGGAAGTAATATGATGTCTTGAACCCCTTAAGATCAGCTAAAAATAGTGGGTACAACTTGTTAGCCTCCCCTCACCAAGCCTAATCTACCAAGATCCATCTCCCACTTCTTAGAGCACCCACACCTACACACAATAAAGTGGAAAAACAATGGTGTCCACAGAGAAAAAATAGAGGTCTAATTCCTCATAAAGCTATGCTATCCAATGAAAATAGCAGAAGAAGGAGAAGCAAGGCTTTTGAGAGGGTTCTATGTACCAGGCTCTCATCTGCATGTGGTAAGCTGACTTTTTATCTCAGCTGATTACTGACTTTGTGGTTCATCTACACAGTTAAAATGTTAGCATTTTTCTCCATTTCCTTAAAGTCCAATGAGTGATTGAAATTTTCCCTACTGTTTTAAACTTTCTGTGGGGAGCAAGGCCCAGCAGCCCATCTGCTGTGGAAATTTTTGAAAGACACAGAAGGTACATTATTCTTAGACAAAAGGATCTCTCTTGGTATTTGAAATTGTTCTCAGTCTTTCATCCTTTCTTCCCTTGGCCTCCGCAGTACCCATGTTGTGACCATATGCCCAAAATACAACCAGTGCATGTTTTCCCTTTACTTTACGTGAGCATCAATAAAATGCTTCAGCAACTCACTGAGTTCCTTTCTAGTAAGATTCCATCCTATTTTAAATAATAAAATAAAATTAGTAATGGGTATTTAAATTATTTACCTATTAATATATAGATGGGAATAGATGAAGAAATTGCACTGCAGACATAAACATCTTTATGGTTTTAAGAGGAAATTTGGCCAACCCCAACCCAATTTATATTTGAGGGTTGATGTGTATGTCCATAGTTCTCCGTGATCACTATGAGATTAACTATAACTCTTCTAGGTTTTCTAAGAGTGTGTCTTTTGTTTTATTCATCACCTGCATTGCCTACTTTTCTTTTACATTTAAATTTGTTTCTAAATTTTAATAAGGCTATTTGAATGTTATGATTACACATGTCTATTTGCAAATTCTTATAATAAATTCCCTATCATTAAAGTATTTGAGAAAGTCATAGTATATATGAAATAATGTAAATTATGGTTATTTATAATTTACATGTTATGATTGACCAAACAATATATAAACATAGCTAAAAATATCTTATCTATTATTTTCAAGAACCTTTGGTGGTGTTCTTTATATTATTCTAATCATTATTGAATACTCTATGTATAAATATAGTCCTTATTCTTTAAACAAATTGCCACTTATATAAAAAATATTTCCTTGTCAGTGATGAGAATTTTGATACTGAAATTCAATTAGCCTATATTAAATTCATACCCACTCTCAGGTACAAATGAAATGCCAGTGAATCAAAGATGGTTCACCTCCTTGTGCATGTTCTCCATTGAGTGTTTTCTCCTTTTTACTTCTTCCTTTTTACCCTGCCCTTTCAATCAATCTCATTTATTTCTGCAGGCTTCTTGTTCCTCATGTCTAATTTTCCCAGGACAGACTGGCATCACTAAGTCTCACTGGGATTGTTCAATTTAAGGAATATTTTATAGTTCAGTAGCTAAACCAGATAAAAATGACAGAAAGCAGTAACCATCAATGACTAAAACAAACTTATAATGGAGTTGAAAACATGCCTTATCAGGTTTCCTTAGTGTGGATTTTCCACAAATAAGATTCTTTACTTTCTTATATGTGCATGGGCAGTTGATGTAGCCAAATATTTCAGAGCATTTGATACCATACTTCACAAAAATGAGGTTATTTCAATGTTTAGAGCAATCACTAGTCAGGATCCTATCTATATACATAAAAGCTTAGTGACCAGAAGAGTGAAATGATCAGAACAACCAGAATGACTGGTGGCTATGACACACACTGTGGCAGCCAACCAGCCTGATCCTGGCCCTATTTGGCCCCCACCCACCTGGCTGGCCTGGCCCCTCATAGGCCCCCAACACCCTAATCAGGAGTGGGGCTGGCCAGGGGCCAATTGGGGATGGGGATGATCTGCCTACTGCCCATGGTCTCTCCTCTCTGCTGTCTCTGCCTAATGGGTCCCCATAGTGGTGGGCCAGTTGGACCCAATGTGCACGAATTCGCACACCAGGCCTCTAGTTAGTTAATAAATAATAGTATCATTTTACTAAACCAACACTTTTAGGGTTTTGTTTTTATGTTTTTAATACCAATCTGCATACACAATGAAACTGTAGCTGTAAGATCTCAATCTCCAGCATTTCTCACTCCTCCACTCTGCAGCTGTAGACTCTGAATACTGCTTAGTCTTGGCTTGGGGATGTCAAGTTGAAACACTTATTTTTGGAGATGTCTTCATTTCCTTCAGCCTGAAGTCCTGCACTGGTTCTGCATCTATCCCACATTACAAGAATTGTAAAGAAACCAGCAATTACTAGAGAATCAGAACAGTTTTATATGTTACTAGAAGAAATAAGTAGTACTAGTATATCTAAAACCAAACTTAACTTTGCTCTTGAATGCCCTGTTTGATTTCTGGCTCCCAGTACTGACTATTCATTGTCATCATTTTAGCTTAGTAGGCATAGGGGTCTAACTATTTTCAATGATTTTAGTTTCCTTTAGGATGTGACAACACCTGCACCTACAACAGTGATGACAACAGTACACTGTGGGGAGCCAAGAGTCCTATAACCAACCACTTGGAGTTCACACCACTCTTGGCATACAGGAATCATTGTCATCCCCAGCTTGAAGGCCAATGATAATGACTCAGTGTCTCCTTAACTCATTAGATGCATGCAACCTTCATCAAAGCTTAAGAATAGGGCTCAAAGACAGAAAGTGTTGTTATTTGTTACAAGCTTGGCTTATACATTTTAAGTGGATGATTCTTTGTTGTCCTTGTAGGTTTGCTGGTGACAGTGTGACCTTGAGTGAGGATGGCCCATCCATCATGAATTGAACTTTTCACTCAGTATTATGCTTATTTCATCTTTGCAAGGAAACCTTTGTCCAGAGCCTTGTTTACGACTCATGAGGGAGTTTCAATCTGTGTATTGCTGTAGCTCATGTAAGGCCCAGTACTGGAGTAGACAGCACCAGTTCAGAATTTCCAAAATAAACTGCAAATGGTCACGTAAAAATGTATCTATCATTTTTCATCAACTTATTGTGTAATAAAAATTGTTTTTATTATATTTTTAATATAAACCAATTATTATATTGCTAATAGTGATTACCTAATATGAAATTGAGACATTTCCTTAGTATTACAGAGATTTTACATTTGTCCACATCAGTAGAATAAAATTTTATTTGATATAATATAAGGCATGACTTGTAACTATTATTCATCAGTTCTTCTAAATTATTAGGCAAAGAAAATATCTTTCAGAATTTTGTTACTGGAATATTTGAGTAAATTCTCATAGCATTATTGTGTCTTCTTAAAGCAAAAACTAGAAGTGTCTAGTAATAGAAAAGTAAATAAACAAATAAAAGATCTTTACCAAATTCCAGATTAAAATAAAATTTTCAATCACTCATTACCCTGAAGAAAAAAAAAGAATTCCTGACTTGGAAATACATTTTTCTGGAAACTTGACTTTGGAATTGTGTGGCATCAGAAGAGAAAGTGGCATTTGGTTCACAAGTTGATCTTGTTAGTTGGACTTAAAACTGCTATTCTTTAACTATGTGCCTGAAGTATGGATAGAATATATACCTAGAAGGACATATACTATCTTGTTAAATATGTTTATCATATGGGGGTAAGATAATGTATGAATTATAATTTTGTTAAATGTTTTTATATGTAAATAGAATTATATATAACAGATAATAATGACACATTTGGTTGATATAATATTTACATTGTATGTTATTTGACCAATTTTAAGCACCAATTTTAGAGAGGGTGTTAGATTTATTTTTCCCCAAAGTTCAGTATTGTATGATCCCACAAAATATATTGGAGACTGCTTTTTAATTGACTCATAAATATCCCAGTTGTATGCACTAAGAAAGAAGCAAGGTACAGATTTTCATACAGAATCTAGAAATAACAGAAATGAACTAACAAGTGAAGACGAGACAAACTCATAGAGAGCACGCTGACACCTGTGGAGCAGTAGTTAGTGGGCACCTGGGTTAGGGTGGTAGAGAGATTGAGCAAAAAGAGGAGAAACAACAACAACAACAACTCATGGACACAGACAATATTGTGGTGATTGCCAGAGAAAGGGGAGAGGGAGATGTGGAGAGGCTAAATGGGGATGGAAGGAGATTTGACTTGGGGTGGTGAAAACAACACAGTGTACAGATGATGTGTTGTAGAATAGTATACCTGAAACTTATTTAATTTTGCTAACCAGTGTCACCTCAATAAATTTAATAAAAAGGAGGAAAAAGAAATGAGAAACCAAAGAAAATCAAGTATAATGCATTTGAGAAAGTTCTTCTAAGTGAAGTATCTTCTCTGAATTTTAAGCAAAGGGGAACTTTGTCTATGAGTGAGACATGCTAGAGCACATTGGGGCAGCTGACATAGCATGGCTGGTGCCTTGCAGAAGACGAGAGCAAAGCACACAGAGAAAGGGGACGGTGAATGTAGGGATCCTGATGTGGGGATGAATTTGGCATGAAAAGCCTAATGTAGCCCAGGGTAGTGAGGAAGGGAGAGTGAAAGGAAGTGATGTCAGGTAAATGAACAGGGACATGTCATCTGTGGCTTTTTTTCCCACAACAGGAGTTTTTATTTTATTTTAAATATAAAGCGACAGAAGGCAGAAAGGACGTATTTGCCCAATATAGGGAATTTCCCCAGTTGTGTAAATGCTCCACTCCCCAGAGGTAGAGCATATATCCTCACTCCCTAAGTGAGGTTTGAATTTAGTGATAAATTTCCAAAGAATACAGTATAGAAACAGGGAGAGACAGGTAGACTTTATAGAAATCCAACACACAGGTCCTCAGCCAGGTGATCAAGGTCTACACCAACAGTGATATGTCACATGGAGAACAAGGACAGCTAATATGATATGATGAGAAGGGCACTTTAGCTCTGTAGTCTTAAACCTGCAGCCCAAGCTTAATCAGGAGAAAACACATCAGATAAATCTCAATTGAGAGGCATTCTATAAAACATCTGACCAGAACTCATCAAAATTTTTAAGGTCATAAAAAAGGAAAGTATTGCCTGGCTGGCATGCCTCTGTGGTTGAGTGTTGACCTATGAACCAGGAGGTTACGGTTCAATTCCTGGTCAGGGCACTTGCCCAAGTTGTAGGATCAATCCCCATTGGGGAGTATGCAGGAATCAGCTGATCAATGATACTCTCTCATCATTGATGTTTTTATCTCTCTCTTCCTCTCTGAAGTCAATAAAAAAATATTTTTAAAAAGCACGGAAAATCTGAGACACTGTCACAGACAAGTGGATAGTAAGGAAACATGACAATGAATTATAATGCAAAGTCCTTGGTGGGATTCTGGGACAGAACAAGAACATTAAGGAAAATCAGGAAACCTAAATAAAGTACAGAGTTTATTTAATAATAATGTTTTAATATTGTTTTGTTAATTGTGAAAAATCTATCATATTAATGTAAGATGTTAATAATAGGGGCAATTGGGTGCAGGGAATATGGAAATACTATTATCTTTGCAATTTGTCTATAAATCTAAAAATGTATAAAAATAAAATTAAAACCACCTAGAGAAAAAGTGATGGAAACCAGGGGGACTTTTAAGAAATAGGAAATCCATGATCTGACCTTTCTGCCACATGGGAGAGAATGTAGAAGCTGATAGTGTTTAGAAGGCTTTTCTAGGTAAGAGCCAAGGGCGTGGGCCCAGTAAGAAAATACATTTGTGATGTATTTTGAAATTAGAGGATCTAGATAGGCCTTTGCAGTTTGGATGAGGTATGTGAGGGCAACTCATCTGTTGCCAAGCCCTTACATTTTCAGGCCTGGGGAAGAATTGAAAAGAAAGCTCATGTACCATCTCTATAAATATTTAGTTAATAAATCCAGCTAGCAGATTATTTAAAAAAAACATATATGTTACATCTTTTAAGCTTGCCAGACCAGAAAAGCCAGGTTTCAATGCAAAATTCTCTGACTCAGGGAAATGGGGGGTGGGGAGGATCAGGTCTGGTTCAATTCCTTCCTGCCATGATGGCCACTGGCATAGGGAGGACCTCATGAACACAAGTGTGGCTATTCCAGACCTCATGCTCAACCTCCAACATCACCTCACCACCCCCTAGGGACTTTTCCTACTTAGAGTTATAAGCTTTGTCCACAGGGGAAAAAATGCCATCAACATCAGAAGTAGATATTGTCATTTGGCAGGGAATTCTGATGTCTTATTTCTGAGAGTAGCATCTAGAAGAGGGGAACATCCTAATCTTGTGAGAATGGACAGAGCTGGATGAGGCTAGATTGAGATTAACTGAACAGTAAAGTGCAGGGAAGGGCCCCCTTTAACAGTGGTGCTGAGCTAGATTTGAAGGGCAGAGGGCATGACACCTCTATTTAGAGAGATGTAGGACTCAGTGGAGGGGTGGAGAGGAGATGGAACAGGGCTTCCTCTGTCCTTGTGTCCTTGTTATATTTGAGAAATCCAAACTCTTACTGATGTCCTGGGGTTTTGGACATGGTGTTTTGTTTTATTGTTTCAGTTTCCTTGTCTGGTCAACAAACATACATTTTTTCTCACATAGTTAAATTATGAGATTGAAATACTCTACCCCTGCAAGTTCTTTGGGGAAAAAAAAAGGTAGACATTTTTCAGGGGATAGGAGAACATTTAGGTGGATATCCTTTATTGGAAAGGTACAAACTTCAAGTTATAAGATAAATACTGGATGTTCTGTACAATGTGATGACTACACTAGCACTGCTGTTTGGTGTTTTTGAAAGTTGCTAAGAGTAAATGCTAAAAGTGCTTATCACAAGGGGAAAAATACAACAGTTTCCTCTCCTTTTTTTAAAAATCTCCATGAGATGATGGATGCTAAGTAAACTTATTGGGAAATGATGACCAAACTTATTGGTCATCATTTATTGCCATGCATGCAACAATATGGCCAGAAAAAAAGCCCACAATGAATAAAATATACATTGAATGCTAGTGTTATTTTTTTTTCTTTTTCAGTCATAGTTACATTTTTTATCTTAGTATGTGATTGTGGAAAAGTATTTTAGACTTTTTACTCATTAACTCAATTGAAAAGTGATAAAAGTGAATATGTGACTTGTCCTCAAGGAGAACTATGGAGAAACTCAGGATTTCAGATGAGTAGCCTCAAAGTGGACCTCCACCAGCGCCTGCTTCCTGGACCAGGAGGTTCCCACCTGCCGAGGGGAATCTGCCTGTGGTCTCTGACTTGGGTTCTTTTTTAAATATAATTTTTTATTGATTTTAGAGAGGAAGGGAGATGGAGAGAGAGATAGAAACATCAATGATGAGAGAGAATGATTGATTGGCTGCCTCATGTATGCCCCCTACTGGGAATCGAGACTGCAACCTGGGCAAGTGTCCTTGACCAGAATTGAAATCTTTTAGTCTATAGGCTGACACTCTATCCACTGAGCCAAACTGGCTAGGGCTGAGTTAAGTTCTTGGTGGTCACCATTTTACCATCCTTCCAGGGTCCAGAGGGAGCAGGTGTTATTCCTAATTCAGTCATCCGTCCAGTCTTTGAAGCAAATTCTTCTAGCGGCAAAGTAACTTTTTGGAATTAAACTGAAATCTAAGAGAATTGCGAGGGACTTAGATGTTCAGTTGTTAAAGTATCTGAAAGAAAAAAAATTCTCCAGGTTTAATAGACATTTTCTAATACCTGAAATACAAAATTTTGATACTTTCAAATAATTTATAAATGATTTAAACCTCTCGACAACCAGCCACACAGTCGTCATTATGGCCATTTCACTGAGGAGACAGAGAAGGTCATAAAATGGCTTCAAGATCACACAATTAATGATTCTCAGGATGACATGAAAGCTTAGATATGTCAGTCTCAAAATCCACAGTTTTAAAAGTTGTGCTGCCCTGCCCCCTCTCGCTGAAAATAGATGCCTGTCTCTAAGATTTGACGGTGGTGTTGGGCTTCTGTCAATTTAAATTTGACTTTGTTCTGGCTTCTAAAGCACTCAGACAGACACTTGCCAGATGGGCAATATAGAAATAAAAGCAGAACTAGCTTAAAAAAACCTGTGATAGGTCCCTTTGTGGAATAAGGATTGTAATCTTTTATTTATTAAGATGTTATGTTAAATATTTGAAGAGATCAACATTTAATTTTAAAAAATCTGTTGAGTTTGAAGTGAGCTCATGGATTATGAATATCCAAGGAAATAACATCACAACATCTACCATATCTTTTGCATGGAAAAGCTTTTTAACTACTTGTTTTAAACTTGATTTCATAGAGATTAAATGTAGTAAGCTTGGTATCACCCCATTTTCAATTACTCCCATTGAATTCAATCTGGACATCTCACTTAGAAGGGATGCCAAGCATATGGCTCTTTAAATCACATGCTATGGAAAGAAAGCCCAGACCATTCTGAGACACATGGTCCATCAACAACCAGCACCAACCACTAACAGATGAATGAAGACATTATGGTCCATCTAGTCTCAGGTGAGCTACTCAAAGTGAAATCAAGTGACACCAATAGACAAATGATCCAGAAAATTCTATCCCAATTTTTCTAACCCAAAAACTCCTAAGCAAATAAAATGCTTATTTTCAACCAGTGTGTGTGTGTGTGTGTGTGTGTGTGTGTGTGTGTGTGGTGTATTACACAGGGATGAATAGTTGATACATTAAGTAAACAATATTATGTATGTTATACATTTGTAAGTTATGATTATAGGTTGACATGTGCAATGGTAGAACAATACCAAAACTTGGAGTGACTAACTTTTAATAACAAGATGATTTTATAAATCTCACTTACTTTTATGCCCTGCTTTTTCATTAGTAAGTGGGAGTAATATAGAATAGAATGACTTACTGTGGTTAAATTTTGGTTGCATCCTTTTTGAATGCTAGACTACTCTCATTCAATCTTTGAATTAGTCCATATCAGAGAATAGGTATGGATTTCTTGAAATTATTTGAGGACTTTTTAAATCACATGAGTTGATGATCATGGTAGCTTCCACAAAATGTGTACTGAGAGTACTGTGCAGAATCCTATGATGTGAGGAAAAGGATATTATCAGAATTATTTTTTATAGTCAATAAGGAACTCTTCCCAAGACATAGTTGTAATTGTCAGAGGTAGATACAGATAGGAGACCTTGAATCTGGGTCAGAAATTTGGTAAATGTGAGAATTGCACTTGATATATCACCCCTGGGGTGGTATTTTTTACTCCTGAAATTTTGAGAGCTTGTGATGTGAGGCTTAAAATTAAAGACCGATACTAGGTGCTGCCTTGACATCTGGTAAAACTGCTATTATAGTTCTACCCACAAATTCCTGGTTCGGTAGATAAAGTTCACAGCCAAACCACCATGCCTGTTGAGCGAACCAGGAGCACTTCCAGCTTATTTTTGAGTAGTGGGTTTCAGCTCTCAGACAGCTCAAAAAATTGTTAAACAAGCAAGTCATGGAAACCATGTGGCACCTCACCCTTTGGGAGCTATGAAGCCTGCCTCCCACAGCTCCTACTGCTTCTCTATGTTCCCGAGTGCAAACTTCATGTCACCTACACGGTGTGTGGTGTCCATCCTTGGGCAGTGAGTATATGTAACTAATAAGCGGTTGTCAGTCTTAGCTACCCAATGTTGAGTACTGTATGTCCATCTATTCCCATTATCCTATGACAAGAATCCTTCCCTTATCAACTATCAACAACTATAATGAGAACAGAGCAACAACTGAGGGCTGATGCAAAGATCATTTTTACCTCCAGGTAGATGGACAGCTTGAGCAGCTACCTGGTTAGCAAGACATCCTTGAGGAAAAAGCCTATCTGCCATTGAAATGGCAGACACCCAAACCTTACAGTGGAGCCTGCTCACCTGAAGACAAAGGTCAGAATGTTATGCTCTTCTTGCTTGAATGTAGGTTTTAAAAAATACATTTTTCTGGACTCTATAAATCGTCTGGGGTCATGGACAGAATTGGGTGAATCATGTGGCTTAAGTGATTGACTAGATGTGAAGTCTATTCACCTCACAACCTTGTGAGAAAATGATGTTCAGAGCATGAATGTCCTGGAAGACATTTTTAGAAATGAGGAGTTAAACTGCTCTGTATCTTCGATCGCTCTTTATGCCTGTCATTCAGGAGCTTCCAATGACCTGTATGTCTGCATATTCTCCCAGCTTTCCTGCCTGCCCCCAATGTATCTTGAGCTCACAACGAAGACCTACAGAAAAATGCTTGGAGTTGAGTGGGTCACTACTTGTGTCTTGGGGTCACTACCTATTCAGAACTAATGGCAGCCGACACTGATCTAGAATAATTTTTTAGACAATTGTATTTAGTTTCATTTAAAAATATATTTTATTGAATTTTTACATATTATATATATATATATATATATATATATATATATATATAGTTTTTTTAGAAAGAGACAAACATCTATGAGAAACATTGATGGGCTGCCTCCTGCACAACCCCTACTGGAGATCAAGCTTACAACCCAGGCTTATGCCTTGACCAGGAATTGATCCAATAACCTCTTGGTTCATGGGTCTACATTAACCAATGAGCCACACCAGCCAGGCTCTATTTAATTTCCTGATATCCACTTAAAATGTAGTCACCTCTTTCTCCAACACTTTATCAAAAAGCAGCAGCTAATTCATCTTGCCTCCTTTTCAGAGGTAGGTTTCTCTTTGGGATGCTGAGTCTTTGGTGGCCTTGATACAGCATCTCTCTTGTGGCTTAATAAATGTACAACTTTGTAGATTAACTGGCATATTTTCCTTCTGAGGGTGGAAGCAAACCTCTATACTCCTTTCCACATTATAATGAGTTTAGGAAAGAGGGGATGGAAAACCTTGATGGGAAAAGGAAAATGCCCACCCTTCCAGGTTCTAGCGGTCAGTATTGAATTCATTTTAGCCATTATCATCCTTGGATTTAAAACACACTTTTCAAGATTTGCATGAGATTGCCATATAAATTATCTGGCCCCTAAAAAGGACTTGGAAAGGTGTGCCGCTTTTGGCTGTTACCATGTCACATGAAACAGTAAGAGCAACTTGGAGCAGCCATAGAAGGCAAGGGGAACCTGCCCCTCTCTGTCCTCAGCACCCAGAGTTTCTGTTTCTGTGTCTTCTATGAGCTTTAAACAGCTCCAGATGAAGCCTCCATCCCCTCAAATATTTCTGCCTGTGGCAAAGCCACACAGAAAATGCAACCTACAGACTCATTTCAACTTACAATAGTGTTACATAAAACGTGTCTATTATAAAATGTAGAAGTTGCAATTTATGTTAGAATAACACACAATAATTTAACACTATGGATAAGAGGATGTCTGTCCCCTCTGTGGGTTAGGAGGGGCAGTGGTTACATAAATTTAGACATTCTACTTGACACACATATCAACAATAGCTTCTGCATATATATATATATATATATATATATATATATATATATACACACACACACACACACACACACACACACACACACACACAAGGGAGCAGAGAGGCCAAAATCAATTTCCTTGATAATTTTCAAAAGATTGCAACTATTTCTTTGTAAGTTGAGTTTATACTGTACCTTCTCCTAAGGATAGGATTTATGAAAGGAAGAAGGAAGAGGAAGAGGAGGAGGAAGTGAAGGAGGGGGAGGAGGAGCAGAAGTAGATGTCATTCAAGGTATTTATTCAAGGTGGAGGAACTTTAAGGCTTGGGCAGAACCACTAAAAAAGTGTGCTGTTCACATACACTATACAGACAGAAAGCCAAGGTGATCATATTGACTGATGCACTGCCTATTGTAATGACCTAGTTTCTCTGTTGTCATTCCTTTTGACACTTTAGCAGGGCCTGATTCTCTTCATGATGACAGAGAAAGTCCACAAGGGAAACCAACCCCTAAAGGAAATGGCATCTAACCCAAACTGACCTTGTTAACTGCTGCAACCCAGGACAATATGTGCAAGAAAATGGGTAAAGCCCTTTCATTTTCTTTAAAACTGGACTAGCATATATGGAGACGAGGAATTAAAAAATTCTTTTAAAAATTAAGTTGTTTTGAAGAAAAGTAATCCGCAAAAGAGAACTTGATGCTCCAAAATCCTTTTTAAAATTCCATTCTCCAAAAAGACAATATTGACATCTATCATATGCTCCAACTCTCATTCACACTCAAAGTTTAAGTAACTCTCTCTGCTTTCTGAATCAGTTTTAGTCAGTCTGTTCATCATACCCACAGCTGTAATTTATGTCACATTTTGGTTTTGTTCCTATGAGATCACACAAATATATTGTACATGATCCTCATGAAAGGAAGGCTTTGCATCTGAACATGTGACTAAGTCAAAGATGGAGAAAACTAAGCACAGAAAAATTTTGTATCAGTAGCACTTGCTGAGCAGTTGCGGCACTGGAGCTTCTCAAAAAGAAGTTCAGGGTGAGCACCAGTCCACTGTCAATCTCTGTTTTGGGACACTCATGTGAACACTGATTGTCATGGGAACTAGGGTACCACTGCTTCTTCAACATCAATTGTAAGTAAAAAAATGCATTCTTGTGATGCATGTTTCTAGGGGGGGATCACAACCCATATAACATATATCTAGGGAAAAAATCACAATCCTTATAGCATGTCCTAATTAACAATACAAACTTGCCATATGTAATTGTTATGAATACAGTAGGTTTTACATTATTTCTAATTAATCACTGTAGCTACTTCTGCATTTTAGCAAGTAGGCTAACATGGTCCCCCTTGGGTTTTCTGTCATCTCTGAATTTCAAGAGCTCTAGTGCCTCCATTCCTGAGTGACTCATTTCCAGCTCACAGTGAGCCCAAAGATAAAATCCAGATACTGTGCACTCCTGGATCTGGGAAAATCATTTCCTTTTCCATCATGGAAATCTGTACCCAGGAGTTCTAAAAAAAATCAGTTTTTTAACCCTCAAAATACAGAATATAAAATTACACCATCTTCCCCCAGACAATGGGCTGCTGGCCAATGCCTGAATGAGAAGTTGCCCTGAGAGATTCCTGGGTGACTCAATTCTTCTGAACAAGGTTTCCCAGAAGTGTGTCACCCACCCCCTCCCCAACACACACATATTTTAATGACATCAAGAATAGCTTACAGTACAATTTTTAGGAGAGAAGAAAACATGCACATATGCCTTAAAGTACAATGAGAGGATAGGGTTGTGCAGATTTAATAAAAAGAGCTGTGTATTTGTCAATCACCTTAGTCATTGCTGAGAAAGTATTGGGTAGGATAAGTACTTGCAAGATCATGTGCAATGAAACATTACACAAAATGGAAAAAATATTCCTAGAGCTATCCTTCTCACTGAAGAGCATTAACAGGGCATTGAAATAAGGGGCTATTATTATTTCTTTTTTCTTTGTTTCAAAGAAAAAAATTAGATCTGGAACCAACAATTTCAGAGTGTAATGGGCACATCACTTAGTACCTTACCGATTCTTTGCTCAGTTTGGCACTTTGGTAGCTTGAATCTGACTATGAAGGGAGTATGTATTTCAGAGAAACTGGCAAATAATAAAAATCAGGCTTCCTTCCACCCAGGGCATGGATAATAATTTCTTCCCAGCCTACCATTGCTTGTTTCCTTCTCAACAAAGATTATTCAGAATTATGCTGGTTGAGCAAATGCATATGAAAGAAGGGGTAAAAACAGAGTTTTAAGAAATAGGTCTCTGCTTGGCCAGTGTGGCTCAGTGGTTGAGCCTTGATCTATGAACCAGGAGGTCACAGTTTGATTCCCAGTCAGGGCATATGACTGAATTGCAGGCTCAATCCCCAGTGTGGGGCATGAAGGAGGCAGGCGATCAATGCTTCTCTCTCATCATTGTTTCTCTCTCTCTCTCTCTCTCTCTCTCTCTCTCTCTCTCTCTCTCCCCCCCTCTTCCTGTCTCTCTGAAATCAATAAAACTATATATTTTTAAAAGAAATATTTCTTTATCAGATGTAACAACTAATGCAGCATTGACATTTCATATATATCATATATCACATATCACATATCATATATCATACATCATATATCATATATCATGTAATATATATATATACATACATACACACACACACACACACACACACATATATATATATATATATATATATATATATATATATATATATATATATAAAATTGATATTTTACAGAGAGGAAGAGAGAGGGATAGAGAGTTAGAAACATCAATGAGAGAGAATCATTGATCAGCTGCCTTCTGCACACCCCCTACTGGGGATGTGCCGGCAACTAAGGTACATGCCCCTGACCAGAATGGAACCTGAGACTCTTCAGTCTGCAGGCCAATGTCCTATCCACTGAGCCAAACCGGTTTAGGCAGCATTGACATTTTTATGATTAGGTATAGAATATCCTGTTTCTCTGTAATTAGATATAAAGAAATCCAGATATAGTGGAATCCTCTACAGTTAAATATAATCATATTTAAACACAAAATTATTTTAAAATATCATTTTAAAAGCATAGTTTTAAGTATAGCAAACACTTGTTTATTTATTTTTAAAGTAAAACTTCTTGGCTATCTGTGAACATACAGCTAATGCTCTCAATATAAATTTTAACTAAAAAATTGTCTTTGAAAAGTTTGTTAAGTTACCTAAATATGTGGTAATGTTATTAAGAGTCAAGTTGCTCATATATTACTTTTCACATGTAAGAATACACCCTGAGACCCCAAATTCACAAATCTAAGGAATATAAATGGCTAAAATAAATTCTTACAATAAAAGAAACAGGTATTATATTGCAATATAATGTAACAGATATTAAACTTGCCCACCTACACTATCTCACAATCTTCACAAAACCTCAGTGGAAAAATGGTTATGGTTCTATAGGTGAAACTGAGTTCAATAGAGTTTACATTTACTAAGGGCACCGGGCAGCATAATTTGGTGTAAAATGTTATCTCTTGAGGGCTCCATCAGAAAGGAGGAAAATAATAGTGAACCTTTTGGAAGGTAATTTGAGGTCCATCTATAGATCTGTTTTATGCTTGTAGTGAATAAAATAATTTAATACTGCAACGACAATGTTCCCTTTACTTATCCAGATACAAAAAGGAAACAGGTACAGTTACAACACAAATACCAGCTGAACTTATTTCCTCATGGAATATTTATTTTAGTTCAAATTCAATGCTTTAATAAAAATTTCCTTTAGACATAAATTTGCAAATATTACATCAAAATATTATAAAGTACTTGTTCAAATTTGTAAAATTATATATATAGATAGCCTTTCATATACTGAAGAATGATATAATGCAAGTCAGTTACATATTCATTATACTATTACTTAGGAAGTATATAAGTAAAATTAAGAATTTACTGGTAGAAGTGAATTAAAGTAGAGTGAGAGAGAAAATAACAGGCTTATTTTTGGAAAGATACAAATTGTATTCAATAACTTTGAAAATTTCAATTAATAAATATATTGATAGACATTTTATAAACATTATCAATTTATGAACAACAATAATTATTATAAACTTTCAAATATATTTATCTGATAAAAATGCATTCTTAAAAAGTAAAGTACCTATTAAATAACTTTGAATAGTGGTTAACTTTTTTTTTTCTCAACAGGCAGAAAATCAGTGATGATATAATTGAACTCAAAAATATCATTATTCAACTGGGAATAATTGACATCTATAGACTTTTTTAAAAAAATATATCCAGCAGTAAAATAATACATACTCCTTTCAAGTTCATAAGAAATATTCACCAAAATAGACCACATGATAGTTCATAAAACATGCTTTAACAAAAGTTTAAAGATAAAAATCATACAACAGATGCTCTCAGATCACAATGTAAACTAAAAATAAATAATAAAATAGAGATTAAACAACACAATTATAAATAATACATGATTAAAAGAAGAAATACCAAAATACATTTTTAAATATTTAAGCTAAATTAAAATGCAACTTACTAAACTTTATGGAATTCAGCAAAAGCAGTAAATAGAGGGAAAGTCATAGCATTAAAATAAATACACAAGGAAATAAGAAAATACATAATATTGACTAAGTTTCCACTTTATAGAACTAGGGAGTGGGAGAAGCAAATCAAATCCAAAGAAAGAAAAAGAAAGCAAAGAAGAATTATAATATCTATATATATAAAAGCCTAAGTGACTGGAATGCCAGAACGACCAGAACATGATGCATACTGACTGCCAGGGGGCAGATGCTCAATGCAGAAGCTGCTTCCTGGTGGTCAGTGTGCTCCCACAGCCAACCTCTTGCAGTCCCTCTCCTTTCTGGCCAGAAACCACCAGGAAGGCCCTGATTGGCCCTAATCACCAGCCAGGCCTAAGGACCCCCACCTGTGCATGAATTTCATGCACTGGGTCTCTAGTACTATATATAAAAGGATAATATGCAAATAGACTGAACAGTGGAAGGATCAGAATGACAGAACAACTGATTGCTATGATGTGCACTGACCACCACTGTGTGGAACATGGTGAGCATTGGTCATGGTAGGATGGTGAAGCAGGTGAGCAAGGGCACCAGACCAAGGCAGGGAGCCAGTCACTGTCATTGGGTGAGCCTCTGGTGGCTACTGAAAATTCTTTGCTCCTGCCAGGCACTTGCACCTACTGCCAATATTAGCTCACACCCGTTGCCAATGCTGAAGCCACTGCTCACACCCACTGCCTGTGCCCAGCACCAGTCCCAAGGACTCAGTGCCATCACTGGGTGCAAGTGGCAGCTGCCAGCCCTGATCTCCCCTGAGGCCTTTTCCACCTTCCCCTGCTCCTGAGGGGTGATTGGAGCAGCAGCCACCACTCACACATGCTGCTGGCACTGTTCCCAATTGTTCTGCACCATCAGTGAGTGCGAGTGGGGCTGTCACCATCAGTGTGTGTGTGGGAGCAGTGGCAGGGGGAGTGGGTCTGCCAGCAGACAGGGAACCTGGGGCCACAGTGGGAGGGGCTGGGCAGGGACGTGGAGGATGAGCCCAGACCTGCCCCTGTGCTTACCACAGCCCCAAGGCCCACAATTCCTTTCAAGATGAACGAATTCGTGTCCTGGGCCCCTAGTAAATCAATAAAATTGGATACAGAAAATTAATAGAGAAAGTCAACAAAAGTAAAAGTTGATTCTTTGAAAAGACCAATTAAATCAATAAGCATCTAGCCAGGCTAAGAGAAAAAGAGAAAGGACACAAATTTCTAGTATCAGAAATGAAACAGATGACAGGGAGGAAGGGGGAGAAATGTGATAAGATTTAAATCAGTAGACTTTTGTAAAGAAGATTAGCCTCCATAAAGTGAGTGGCCTTCAGGTAATCAGTTGAAAACCTTAAGGGCAAAGACTGGTTTCAGCTAAAGACTGTACTATAACCTGAGTTTCCAGCCCGCAGGCCTGCACAATTCAAACTCAAGTCTGAATCATCAATTTTTAGTTGAATTGTTAGTCTGCCTTACAAATTTTAGACTTTCCAACCCCCACTATACCATGGAAATTCATGAAAATAAAATTTACTCTCTCATTCTTTTCTCTCTTTTTCTGTTTCTGTATGTCTCTTTCTCTGTTTCTCTCTCTCTTTTTCTTACTTTCTTGTGAATGTCTGATACTGTATGCAGATTCATTCAGTAAAATACTTTTCATAAATTAAAATAATTTTGATAAATTAAAATAGAAATACAATAACCTGAATAATACATATGAATAGTAAAAGTTTAAGTAAAGGGAAGTCATAAGTTAATGAATATAGTATAAAGGATGATTGTTGCAATGAAAGAGGAAGGCAAAAATGTGAAGCTTATGGTTACATGTACTGGTAAGTTATTATAATGGTCACACTTGCTTTCTGAGAGTGAGCTTATAAGAACTAGTTATATTATTAAAAACAAATAACTAAATATCTTAATAAAAATAAGTCAGCATGGAACAATCTATGCCATAAACACAAGAATGCAAAATCTAATCTTATACATCTGAGACCCATTAAACTATAAATAAATATGTAAATAAATAAACATCTCAGTAAAATCAATGGATTTCTGGTTCCAAAAGATGGAGACAAGGAGATGACCTTTAAAAGGGACTCATGTTGAGCAATGTCCACTTTTCAGCTGTGAACTTCATTTCACCAGCCTGTCAGGTAGACTGAAGCATGATCAACTTTCAAAACGTTGGCTGCATCCCAGAATCACCTGGGAAATGGAAAATCCTGATGCCTCATTCTCACATATTTTAGTTTAATTGGTCTCGGATATAGTCCAGGCGTCAAAATATTTAAAAAACTTTCCCCTTGATTCTAAGGTGCAGCTGAAGTTGAACTTCAAAAGGAAAGAGGTCTTATGTTATTTTGAAGGTGTTTGGGAAATTGCTTAAAGTTGCTTCTAAGCAGATGAGGAACTTGAACAGATTTGCTTTGTAGAAAAAGGGCCTCAGATACAAAATAAAAAGGGATGGTAAGGGGGAGAGATTTCAGTCAATAAAGTGGTTGGGGATGTCTGTTCTCTATGGGGGAAAGGGGACATACCAGAGAGATGGGGGTGTTAGGACTGTTTTGTTGATCAAGAAGTATGGAGGCTGAGAGAGACAGGGGTATGCTGGTTTCCTTATGAGTCTAGGAGGAGAAAGAATTCCTACTTGGTGAGGATGAAGTATGTTGGATGGGAGTGGGTATAGGGAGAGGAACATTGCCTGTTGACATGTTACATTTGCAGGGTCTGAGAACTATTCTAAGAATCCTTTTAGCTGCAGGAAAAGTTCTGTGAATCATTGGAGCAGCTGGATCCTTGGTCTGGGGGAGGTGATCAGGGAAAGGTGACGGGTGGTAATAGCATTTCCTAAGAGGCTTGCATGAGTTGTACAGGAACTTTTGCTTCTTATTGAGTTGTTTGTACCACGTGTGTTGAAATGCTTTCCCTCCAGGGAGCAGGGTCTTTCTAGGTTCTAGGCTGGTTGCACCAACCTCTCCCAGGTTCATTATTTGTAGCTTGTTGTACACTTGCCTTTCAAGTATCCAAATGTCTCTATTGCTTTGTTTATTTAATTTTAAAAAATTAAATAATATTTAGTGAGCCATTAAATTGCAGGTAAAATGATTAGTAAGTAATATTTATCTTTCTAGTACTATGAGGCAATACCAAGCCATTTAAAGGTTATTAGTGATCAGATTTAATGTTAATATTACTGATTATGTTAATAATTAAAGATAACATTAAAATCCTATATTTCATTAATATATGACTTAGTTATTAAAAGTTTAGTTCCAGTTATTTCTATAATGTGACTTTTTATAGTTTATCACTTTTTATCTTGAAATAAAGAGTAAAAGTATCCATATTTATAGCACACATTTAAATAAACATCTCACTGTATTTTCTAGAAGCACTGGGTATATGAATGACTACTTCGTTCTCTTTTGATCCCCTGTTATATTGCAAAAAGTCCATGGTGGAAGTCTTGCCTGACTTTGTTAGTCCCCACTATAGCAGCCATCACTAGAAGCCAGGAATGAGAAGGTATGGTGAGTACAAACTAATGGCCTGTATCCCTGACCCTAAAGCCAGCAAATGGGCAGAAGTGTTTGTCAAATTAAACTGGGAAATCCGTCTGTATTTTTTTTGAAAGAAATTAGGAGCAGAGGGAAAGTGTGTATGGTTTGTGAAAATACAGAGTGGAAAGGATGCCTTCACGCCTGCAGCCTTGACCTTGCCTCTGTCACACACACACACACACACACACACACACACACACACACACACACACACACCGTCCCGTTCATCTTGAAGGAAGCAGAGGCCTTGAGAGTAGTAAAGGTCAGAGGAGGGGATGACCTACCTCTTGCCTCCTGCCATAAATCGGCTGCCTTAACTTGCACCTTTGACAGCCTGAGTAACACCAGCTCCAACTGCTTAGCCGGCTGGATGCACTGAGGTGAAGAGCAGAATGGGGATTAGGGGGAGGTGCCAGGAGTAGGGTCAGGATGGAAGCATCAATCCCAAATGCTTGGTCTGTTTTAGTGCTGTGGGAAGTGAACCAGGCAAAGGGGCCTCCTGGGGTCATCAGATGCCAACTGGAGTCATCTCCAATGACTTCTCCTAAAGGCAGAGAGAACACAAAATGTACTTGGACCTCTGATGTTTACAAAGAGACACACTGCAAGTTCATTGCAAAGAAACCTCTCATGTTGCATTCTTGGTTGTGCTGTATGAAGTCAACACAGTTTCCAGGAGGAAAAAAAAATAATTGAGGTACAATCTGATAGTCCACAAGTGGAAAAGGGGTATAATGTTTGTGGTCTTTGCCTATTGCACAATAAGAGGTTGTGGGTTGCTAAATGTCTCACCCCAGGGCTGGGAAAGCATGCATGGTTTAGAACTCAGCTCTCTTTGAGTCTAAACATGAACATGAAATATTGAGTTGATGGAGTGACTGTAACAGTCAGTGCACGTCTGGAACACAGAGGAGCATTTATGATAATTAGAAATAATCAAATCCAGGCCACAGAAATTGGTGCAAGAGAATATTAAGTAATTTGTAGCCAAATGACTTTAGGACCTTAAGGTAAAATTTCCAGGTGGTGCTTATTGGACCCATAAACACTTGATTTAAAGGGGCTATATTAACATGGAGGTTTATGATCAGAGCATTGAAATTAAATTGATTGTGTCTGCTCCGGCTCTAAACATAAAAATCGAATAATAATTCAGCTACCTAAGTTAAAAAGCTTACAGCTATGACTTGCACAGCAGGGCAGCATCTGACATAGCGTGCGTGGTTCAAGGACTGAGGCACAGAATACCAGAAAAATTTGACCCAGACTGAGAGGACTCCAGGTTCTCACCCAGATTTTCTATTCTGTTTCCCTGCAACCCCTGGGAACAGAGCCAACATCCATCTGTATGAGGGGTTAGGGAAGGCAGTGATCCAGGTGACAATGTACTGAGGATTTTTGAATGCCACTTAGGTCAAAGAGCTAAGGTGGTGGCTGGGTGATGTGTGCAAAATAAGACGTGAACAAGACAGAAGTGTGGTCAGGATGAGGAATGGGGAAAATTCAGGATATCCTTGAGGAAACAGTGCCTTATAGACGGTTCCTTGGAAATTTCCAACTGAAGGGAGGAAATCAGTAAGAGTATCAAGCTCAGATACCAGACACGAAGTGGAGGTTATAACAAAAATTCTTGTCCTGCCCACCTTATGGGATAGTTGGGAAAATCACATGAAGAAGCGTGTTGACATCATTCTGTACTCCACAGATTGTAGTACAAATGCAAGCCCACATCTAATACGTGTGAAATGAGGTGATAATTATTTGCTAAGTGGATAAAGTCAATATATAGGCAGCAATGTAGGAAATGGGAATATCATTAACAAAAATTGGAAAACATGAATCTTTCTTCTTCCTAAGGGATTTACTGGCCTTTCTAATTTGACTAGCATTGAAGTTAATAACGCTGACTATGGAACCTGGACTTAACTCCAAATTCAGCTTACTTCTTTCTTGGGCCTCAGTTTTCTTGTCTGCAAAATAAGGTGGTAATAGCATTGCTTAGTTCAAGAGTAGCCTTCAGGATTGAAGGACTTGTTCTACATGAGTGTTCCATAAAAAAGAGAAAGAATCAGAGGACAGATGGGGCTGGAAATAGAAAACTGGTGTTATTGGTATATAGATGGTATTGAAAGACATAAGAATTAACAATATCACAGGGGAAAAATCTAAAGATAAAAGGGAGTCAAGGACTGAGTCCAAAGGCACACCAACTTTAAGAAGTTAGGAACATTTTTAAAAAAGTATCAAAGAAGTTACTTCTTCTTTTAGAAGTAGCAGTCCCTTGGATAGAAGGAACCTTGGAGAGGGTGGTTTCCAAGGACTATTAAAGGCTTCTAAGTAGGAGAGATTAATCAACCATAGTAAATGCTGCTTCTGGGCCAAATAAGATGAGGACTGAAAACTTACTATGGAATTTCACAATGTGAAGGTCATTGCTGACTCAAATGAGAACACATTCAATGGTTGCATGGGGTATAGCCAGCTTGGTTCAGTGGCTATGCATGGACCTATTGTACCAGGAAGTCACGAGTTTGATTCCTGGTCAGGGCACATGCCTGGGTTATGCCTTGTTCCCCAGTGTGCTGTATGCAGGAGGCAGAAAATTAATGATTCTATCTTATCATTTATGTTTCTATCTCTTTCTTCCTCTCCCTTACTCTCTGAAATATGAAAACAAATATTTAAAATATTGTTACAAAACTACACATAAGACAGTTCAAGATAGAATTGAGGGAGAAAATTCAGAGACTGGGAGAATGATTTTCCTTTCTGGAGCTGTGCTGCCTGAGCAGTAACTAGAGGAATGGGACAGGTCAGATGTGATGCTCAGGATGGGAAATATGATGTGTCCGAGGCTCTCCAAGCCCTGAATATTCACCCATGGTTCACTCAGGGCTTATCTGCTTCTGGGAATATTTGTCTGTCCTCATTCTCATTCTGATGCTTTCTCCAGGTCATCAACTGCAGACAACTGGACCAACAAGTTTCTAGCAGTTCAAACACAAATAAAGGGATGAGAAGAGTACCACATGTATCTTGAGAGTGAGCTGAGGACATTGTAGAGTCAGAGATAATACAATTTGATAGGAAAAGGGGGTATAAAAATAAAGAAGGAGGAGCCTCAGCCTTGCAGGGCAGAATTGGCAAGTTGAGTGTTGTACAGAAGCTTTCAGAGGACACACAGCAGTGTGTCTGCTGCTCTGATTCTAGTGTCTAACTTTTTCTCTCTGTCCTTTAAGGAAAATATTTTATTCTAAAGATGGTCATAAATACACTTGATACCCAAGGCCTTTATAATTAAGTAGGAGTTGAATGACTTTAACTCACAATGCCTTAAAGCACAGAATCTTTTCATATGCATCACATTATGTAGTATCCAAAACAATCTCCAAAGGGGAGTGTTATTATTTTTTATTTACAGCAAAGAATCTGCAACTCAGATTATGTATCTGACAAGTGGCTCTTGCTCCAGGAAAGTTTATTCTTACAGCGCCTACAAAACTCAGTACATGGTTCACATATAAGAAATTCTGTTGAAATTGAAGAATGGGTGAAAGATAAATATCACATGATCTCACTCAATTGTGAAACATAATGAACAGCATAAACTGATGAACTAAAAAAGATCCAGAGGCATAGAAACATTGAATAGACCATTCAATCTCAGAGGAAAGGCTGTGGAAGGAACGGGGTTTAAGAGATCAACCAAAGGACTTGTATGCATGCATATAAGCATAACCAGTGGACAATGACAGTAGGGCAGTGAGGGCAAGTGCCTGTGGGGAGAGGGGGAAGAGAGGAGTGGGAATGACTGAATAGAGATCAATGGAGGAAAAGGAGACATATGTCAATCTTTAAACAATAAATAATTAAAAACAAAATAAAGTTTATGAACTACTGCAAATAGAACATACATAACAATGGAAGGTAAGAGATGTTTCAAGCAACATGTTTATAGATTTATTTTGATGTTTGAAAAATAATCTTTCCAAAAATTTGATCTGTGAGATATAATACCAATTCTGTAGTTAAACATTAGTAATGAACTAACTAATTTAGCCATTGACATTACTAAAGTAGAGGTTTGCCATATAACTATATTTTCCAATATACTGAATTGTTCCTTTAGGCAATTTTTTACTCAGTTTAACCATGCTGGCATCCATTTAATGTACCTTTCACATACTTTAACTTCTTACTGCACAAAGTTTACCTTTCTTTGATAATTATGGGTCACTCAAACTTGTGATTTGCCAAAATAAACATAGGTTTTGAGTTAATGGGTTGAGATAGAACATATTTTATTTAATATATATTTAATTCTGAAAACAGCCTTTATGGATTGGTTTTGTCATTCCAACATCATGCATGAGGATGTCAAGGTGATGAAGATGGAGGGCACTCTCTTTATTAGCTATATATTGCTACATTAAAAAATAATAAAAAATAAAAAACTACCACCAAATCAGTGGGCTAAAACCACATACTTTTATATCAAGTTTCAAAGGGTGGGAAGTCTGGACCCTCCACTCAGGGTCACACAGGTTGTAGTCAAGGAGTTGGCTGGGATGAGGCAGAGCTCTCTTCCTTGTTCTAACACTGAGCCATTCAGCACCCAGAGGCTGCCTGTCATCCCTGCAACTCAGCCCTCTCCTCTTTCTTAAAGCCAAAGAATAGCACACCTGCTGGCTTGGAGCTTCTTGCCTCTGATCTTCTCTTAAAGGGCTTGCCCAGAAGGTCAGGTACACCATGATGATCTGCCTTTGAATACCTAAAGTTCAACTGATCAGAAGTTGTAATCATACCTGCAGAATCCATTCACTTTGCCATGTAACAGAGCCTAATCATGGCTGTTATGGGTTGAACCATGTTTCTTAAAAAACAAAAACAAAAACAATAACATGTTCAAGTGCCTGTGAGTGTGACTTATATGAAAATAGGGTCTAAGCAGCTGTGTTCAAATGAAGAGGTTCCTAAGGTGGGCACTAATGCAATATGAGTGGCATCCCTATAGAACGGTGGAAATTTGGACATGGACTCATGCAATCAGGGAGAACGCCATGTGAACTGGAAGGTAGGGATGGAATGATGTTCCTAGTAGCCAAGAAATACCAATGATGGCCAGCAAACTCAAATGCAACCAGAGAGGCCTGAAACAAGTTCTCCTCAGCCTCAGAAGGAGCCAATCCTGATGACACCTTGCCTTAGACTTCTGGCTTCCAGATCCATGGAACAATAAATTGCTGTTGTTTAAACTGCTCAGTCTATGGTGCTTTGTTTGGCAGCTCCAGGAGACTCATACAATATGACATTCCAGTGTAGTCACAGTTCTGCCCATCCTCAAAGGGAAGGTTTATATAAAGCATGTTCATCATGGGGAGAAAATCCTGAAGCCACCTTGGAATTCTGCCCAGCACATTCTTCCAAGTCCACAGCCAGATTCTCTTCTGCCCTCAGCACCATGCAGACCTTCAGAGTTGCCCTTGAAGCATTGGAAATGCCACAGGGTACTGTTCCATGTGACCCAGACCATCACAGTGCGTGCTGTACAATAATACCTGCAACATTCCTGGGCTCATTTTATTATCTGTAAAATTAGAGGATGGAGGTAAATGATCCCTAAAGTTCTTTAGTTTCTGAAATTCCATAGCTGGTTCTTTCCTACAGTTACGTGCAGAGACTTGGTTAGTGTTGGTCTCCTTGCAGCTCTGAGGCCAGTGTTACTTACCTCTTTAGGTTTGTAGCTGTACTCTGGGTAACTGGCTTGCCAAGATCTGAATTATGGTATAAACAAGACATTACCTCATTTGGTTTTACTGGATGGGGTGTATAATTAACCCTTTTAATAGGAATGTAGACAGCAAGCTTATCTTATGAGCATCGTTGAACAAACTCTCCCAGTGGATTGAATTACTGGTTCTGACCTATCTTGGTAGAGAAAATAATTTTAAAAATAATAATTGAATCTTTTTAATATTAATGTCAATTCAAACCCATAATTCTACCACCTTCTTATTATCCCAGTTAACAAACTATTTTATTTTTATTTTTTATTTTATACATTTTATTTTTATTTTTAAGGTCTCTTTTCTGTACAAAAAAGTTCTTATTTTGTCTAAAATACAGTTTTATAGAGAAAATATTTCAGTTGTTGGTTATAAGTTCAAAATGAAGTGTTTTATAGCCATTAAGTCACCTTTTTTACTATTAAAAAGTAAAATAAAAACAATTTCCCTCCCTGAAACTTCTATGTACCATGATGCTTCTACACAAACTCTAACTTATTATATATTTCAGAACACACAGGGAAAACAATAGGAAATCAAATTCAGGAACAACAACAGCAAAATGGTTAAGACTATTTTTTAAAAATAGTCTTTGAAAGCATAAAATTCTGTTTTGCATAGAGGAGTTACAAAACAGCAATTGATCTTTTCATAATAACTTTTCATCATCTTCTTTTTTTCCTTCAATTTGAACACACAAATTCCAGAATCTTTTATGAAACCTTGTTGTAAAGTCAGGCTCTGCTGCTAAAATTTGCACTTTGTGGCACTTTCCTGCCACCTTTCTGGCAAAGGAAGTCTTTCTCCAGCCTTTAAATGCACAGGAAGACCTGATGGAGTTGTGTTAAGTAGAGGGAATGGGGTTTCTTTGCCTTTGTTTGAGTATTTCTTTCTGGGTCCCCTGAACTTGAAATTTCTTTTTAAAATGTCCATTAATTCCTATTAGGGGGCTACTAGTAAAGAAAATTGCATGTTAGCTTTTATCAGTCTGTATGAATAAATGTTAACCATTCTATGTTAAAAGCCATCTTTTTAGCTTCACTCATGTGAGAACAGCCAGAGCAGCAGGCACATCAGCAAATCATTCAGAAGATGAATGCACTCAAGCCCTCACAAAGACTCGGAGATGTGTATTAGCATTATAGATTTTAATTTGAAATAATGTCAGTCTTTTCGGGCCTGCATTGTAGTGCATGAGCTGCCATCTGCTTATAATAATGAGTCTGACAATCCACGTAAATGTGATTTGCTGCCTCTTTGCCAACATAATGGTAGGGATATTGACCCTAATGGTGAAGCAGTCACAGGCATTTCAACCAATAGAATGAGGACAGGCCCTGAGCTGAGCTTTCTGAGGATCCAGGTGGCATAGCAGTTAAAAACAAACATCAGTGCCTTAGCTGGTTTGGCTCAGTGGATAGAGTGTTAGCCTGTGAACTGAAGGGTCTGGTTTGGATTTGGGTCAAGGGCATGTACCTCAATTGCAGGCTCATGAAGGAAGCAACCAATCAATGTATTTCTCTCACATCAATATTTTTCTCTGTATCTCTCTCTCTCTCTCTCTCTCTCTCTCTCTCTCTCTCTCTTAAAAAAAATCAATGGAAAATATCCTCAGGTAAGAATTTAAAAACAAACAAATATGTATTTCCCACACACGTGGCAAAACTATGCATCTCCCCAATGATCATAATTTCTATTCTTTTTTTAAATATATATTTTATTGATTTTTCACAGAGAGGAAGGGAGAGGGATAGAGAACTAGAAACATCGATGAGAGAGATACATCGACCAGCTGCCTCCTGCACACCCCCCCACTGGGGATGTGCCCGCAACCAATGTACATGCCCTTGACTGGAATCGAACCCAGGGCCTTTCAGTCCGCAGGCCTACGCTCTATCCACCGAGCCAAACCGGTTTTGGCATAATTTCTATTCTTTCTAAAAACTTTAGTACAATAAACCAAATTAATGAGAGACCAGATCTTAAATAAAGATGCTAGCCTCTCCCCACCTTCCTGTTCCTCTCTGTAACATCTGACATAAGACTTGACCAACTAGAAGCTCAGAGGAGCCCTGTGGTCCAGCTAAGCCTTTAAGATTGTTGTCTATCATGGTAGTCACTAGCCATATGTGGCTATTCATATATATTTTTAGATAAATAAGATTTTATTTTCTCAAAAATAGAAAAAGATATGTGTGCACTCATGTTTCTAACAGAATTGAATGGTAGTGATGTTTGCAAGAATGACATATGTACTTAATGCCACTCAGCTGTGCACACTAAAAAAGTGATAAAATGGTACGTTTTAGATTATGTATATTTTATCTCAATTAAAGGATTAATTCTTCATTTGTCCAATAGTAGCTAGTGGCTGCTGTATTGGATGGCACAAAAATAGAGCATTTCTATCATTGCAGAAAGTTCTACTGGACATGATTGCCTTAGAGGAATGTGGCTAGGTCCAGCCTAGTGAAGCGGGAATTTAATGTCTGGAATAAAGTAGTGATAGAGAGTTCTGTGCTCTGCATCCCTGTGCACAAGGAAACATGGCATAAACAACCTCCATCCATATTCATGCAATATATATATATATATATATATATATATATATATATATATATATATATAACTTGCAAAATTTAGGTTTAAAAGTTTTGATTTATATTGTTTCGGTTTTCTGTGATGCATTTTGTTAAATTTTCAGAGTAATTAACCATTAGACTGCAAGAGATCATTGTTGTCTGTCATGTGGTTCTTCTCTTCCAAGATGCATGTATTTAAAACACTGAAAGTAAACCTTTAATATTATTATAAAAGCAAACCAGGTTATCTATGGGATTTCAGAAGCTAACTTTGGATGTAATTCACCAATAGAGGGACATGATGAAATTATCAGAGGCTACAGATACATAGGTAGGAGGTATTAATTAGAGTGGGGCATGGGGATCGGTTCTGCTGACATGTGGCCATCTGTTTCTATCCTATTCTGGTCCCATGATATCTAGCAATAGGGCAGCATGCTTAAGGTAGTCAAAGCATTTTCAGGTGATTCTTGAATGATTTGCTCTAAAGTAAAATGTCTTCAAATATACAGTGTTATAGAACTGTTCCCAATGAGCTAGTTGCTAAAATGTTGAATAAATCTGATGGTGTGGTGTCCCATGTCACATGTCCCATAGTTATTATGGGATAGTTACACAAATATTATCTCAAATTTGTCATTTTTTTTGGAAGGGACAATGGCATCTACCTCATGATAATTATAAGTGCATATAAATTAACTGGAAAGTGGTTGATGTGTTTTTATGATGTTGATTTTTAGTTTGTCAACTCTTATTCCATACTTTGGACCTTTGTAATTTATTTGACTTCATCACATTTAAGGTCTGCTCAAGATTATGGGAAACAGGAAGGAATTAACATAAATGAATTCAGATGAAACACGCTGGGCTGGGACTTTCACCTCTGCTTTACACATAAATTCCATTTTCTAGAGGTAAGATGTTCTTTCCATTTCACAGATCTGAGAACTGAGGTTCAGAGATGAAAAGTATCTTCCCTAAGGCAATGGGCCAGTCGTGTACCCTGCAATTTGCACTTATGGTGCCTGAATTTGTTCACAAAAAAACTACTTCTTTTCCTGTGACCTTGAGCTAATGGAGTTGTGTCCTCTCTTGATTTTACACCTACCTTATAGCCCAGAGCCTTTCTGAACATGTGAGTGTAAGAAATGAGTGGACAAAGCCTAATGCCTACCAAGCAGTAAATGGGCATAGTTGTTGAATTTCAGTTGGGAGAAATTTAAAATCGATTCCTAAGTTTGAGTTTTCCACATGCTAATTCTGAAGGTGTTATCATTTATTCACGATTCATTCATTGTAACCTAGAATTTTAAGGCCCCAGATGTGTTCTATTATCTTTCCATCCACAGAACCTGAATTGATGTCTGGCACTTAATAGTCAATGGATGCTTCCTGCAGAAGTGCTCCAGAGGCACCACCGGGAGTTTCCCTGGGAATGGGCTCTGTGACTGCTGAGGTGTTGGGCCTTCAAACATCTGGCAGGTAAGTATCTAATGTCTTTCTTGTAGCCTCTCAAAAATCCCTTAGAGTACAAAGTAAACCTCTCATCCTGCATAACTTCAATGATCACCTCTGTTATTTTGTTTACAAAAATAACTTTCTCATCCTTGATGGCAGATGTATTTTTAAATTTAACACTCATTTATCAATGATAATAAAAGATGCAAAACTGCATAATTTATACATGTACATGTACCTGAACTTGGTCTGTTCTATCACAAATAGAGCTTCTGAAATGTGCATGTTTTGTTAAACCAATTGACTCGTTATTTTGCCCCATACACCCCAATTATCTAATGTCACTAAAAAGGTCAAGTTGCCGAAACAAGTTTGGCTCTGTGGATAGAGCATCGGTCAAGCTATGATGGACCTGATCTGTAAGATTGCGACAGAGTGGCCTGCCTCAATCCTTTGGATTTATTAAGTCTGTTTCAAAGGTTATTCAGCTTCTATTTTGACAATCACAAACAGTAATTCCATTTGTCAATTTATTTACTTTGAAATTAAATAAAGAACCATTTTATTTTACTGCCTGACCCTTTCAAAATTTGAAAATCATCCTCATTCTCAATACAATTAGCCTGGGATATAGATAAATGTTGAGTACCTTATCGACAATATTTAAAAAAAAAATGTGTTCAACTATCACTCTTGCAAATTGACTTCACATATAAATTCTTTATTTTAACTTTATTCAATTGTAATTTAAGAACATAAATTATTGCAAATGTTCACTTTTCAATATGTTTTTTTTTGAAGAACAGAAGTATCATGACTGTGTTCCAATAATTTGAAGCTAAGCATACTTGTTACCATCAAGTTTATTTTTTCTCGTCAATCTAAGAAACTATTGATAATTTTAAATATCTTTCTATTAACTTTCTTCCATTTCAGTTTTATGTATTTATGCCACTCTAACCACCACTTCTGTCAACTTTTACTAATCAGAGGAAGATTAGAGGAAAATATTCTGTTTAAAATTACATTTGCATTGTTTTTATTTACCATTGCATTAATTTCAATTAATGCAATTAATAAAAGTAATTCAACCAGTATTTATTGAACATATTTTTATTCTAGACCTAATTTGTAGAGGAAACCAGAATACACAATTACATAAAACAAAGCTTCTGCTTTCAAGACACTCATGGTCTTATGTCAGAGACATGCATGCAAACCCAACATTCAAATGAACTGCAGTGATTCTCCAGAGTAGAATGAGCAGAAGGCTTTGAGAGCCAAGAAAGCAGCAGCTAGGTTTCTGAAGTCTTGTGTGGTCTTCAAAGCTGAACAGGAACTGAGGTAGGGGTAGGTGGGGAAATGACAGAAGGTGCCAAGTATGCTCAAAGCACAGAGTCTTGGGAAATTAGACTATTAATGCAGTTGTAAGAAACACGCTCTGGCTAGAGTCTTGGTTCTGAAATGTATCTCTTAGGATATGAGGATGTTGTTTTATTAACTCAAATCCTAAATATAGGATGTAGACTAGGTGCTAGGTGGAGGTAGGCACCTCTACTGCAGCCAATATATATGCCCTTGACAGGAATCATACTTGGGACCCTTCAGTCCAGGGGCTGGCACTCCGTCCAATGAGCCAAACCGGTCAGGCAGTACTTGCAATTTTCTGAGAAGTGAAATTATAAGAAAAAAAATCATGTCGTATTATTATTAACAGAAAGTCGTTGCATTATAACACTGATTTAATTGTTTGCTTTTTTCCACTGAGAAAAACAACAACAAAAACTAGTTTGAGTGTAATTTGAATCCATCATTGGGTGCACCCAGGAATAAAAATGTCTGGTGAGAATGCAGACATATTCAACTTAAAAAAAAGTTTCCCTTGGCAACCTCAGTGTTCAATTCTGGAGAGTTTTGAATGTGCTTCTAGGTGTGTTAATACTCACATTATTTAAAATCTAGAACAAATTGCATTTTAAAGTGCAGTCATGGCCACACTTTGGGAACAGTATTTTATCATGTGAAAGAGCCTTATATTGTAGCATAATTCAGAAACCAAAGCTTGACAAGGTCACTATTTATGGAGAAGCCATCATGTGCCAGGCACTGCTGAGGAAAGAGCAGAGAAGGCAGATGAGACCCTTCCATTCTAGGGGCTGGGATGGGGACAGCTGTGGGGAGACAGACAAAACATCAAGAATCTCGCTGTTCTCATATACATGCAGGGTGAGCACTGAGGTGGACAGGCTGTCAAGGGGACCCAGTGTTGAGAAGGTCACTATGAGGAGCTTCCCCTTTGGACTCTGAGTGACCACAGGGACCAAAGATAAACGGGTCCTAGGACAAAGAAATTCGGCAGAAGGGATAGCATGCATAACCTTCCATTTCTATGACCTACCACCCAACACTTTGCATAGAATATATTCCATGGGGTATCAGTGCATAGAGTTGATTCTGTGATTTGTGGTCTACCACCTGACTTCTTACTACACTGGGTGTGTATATTCTTGGGAATCAAGTCACTCCTGCTTACTCCCTCTGCTCTCTACTAACCAGCAGAGATTTGTGGTCAGTGTCTCCCTCTCTGGGGATGTATCTCTTCAAAGAAGGTAAAAAGGCTATACTAGGTAATTTCTGGGTCTTTCTCTAGACATCTACCATTCCACTATTAACAAGTAGTAACCTTACTTAAAACCATAAAGGCCTAGAAGAAAACATAGGTAGTAAAATCTTTGACATTTCTCCTCATCAAGGGAAGCAAAAGAAAAATGAACTAAATCAAACTAAAAAAGTTTTGCACAGTAGCGGAAACCATCAACAGAATGGAAAGACAATCCACTAAATGGGAGAACATATTTTCCAATGATATATTTCATAAGTGGTTAATATCCCAAACTTATGAAGAACTTATAGACTTCAATATAAAACAAACAAACAAACAAAAAGAAAACACCCCACAACCCCCTCACCAAGAACATTCCAATTAAAAAAAATGGGTGAAGGACCAAAGAGAACAAACAGGTAGTCAATAGACATCTAAAAAGATACTCAACATTACTAATCATCAGATAAATGCAAATTAAAACCACAGAATTATTATTATAAATAAATAAACAGACAAGTGTTGGTGAGGATATGGAGAAAAGGGAACCCTCATGCACTGTTGGTGGGAATTAAGACTGTTGTAGCCACTGTGGAAAACAGTATGGAATTTCCTCAAAAAATTAAAAATGGAACTGCTTATAACCCAAAGATTTCACTTTGAGAATTTATCTGAAGAAACCTGAAATACAAGTTCAAAAAATATATGTTACAAGGTAATTTAAAATAGCCAATATTTGAAAGCAGCTCAAGTGCCCATCAGTAGATGAGTGAATAACAAAGCTGTGGTATATTCACACAGTGGAATATTACTTGGCTGTAAAAAATAAATTTTATCTTTTGTGACATCTGTAGTGACGTTAGGAAAATAAACCAGTCAGAGAAATACAAGTAACATATGACTTCATTTATATATGGAATCTAATGAACAAAATAAACTATCAAACAAAATGGAAGCAGACTCATATATATAGAGAACAGACAGACAGCTGTCAGAGGGAAGAGGGGTTGGGAGATTTGGGAAAAAAGATGAAGGGATTAAACAAAACAACAACAACAAAAACTCATAGATACATACAACAGTACAGTGATGACCAGAGGGAAAAGGGGTTAATGGGAATAGAAGGAGACTTGGCTTTGGGTGGTAAACATAAAATACAATATACAGATAATATACTTTAAAAACTACAAAAATAAGTAGTAACTAAACACAATGAGATTTATGCTCACAGAATCGTTTTACTTGATTGTTCTAGACACACTGTATAAAGGAGAAATTTGTTTTTTGTTTGTTTTGTTTGCCTAAAGAGACCTTCCCACATTGAGAAAAAAAAGTGTCTACTCAATAAATGTTGAAGTTGAATGCCTTTTATTTTAAAACTTTGTAATGAGTCTGAATAAAGTTTTACTATCCAATAGTTCCAGCCAGCCATTTTTTACAAGCGCATTCTCATTACCTAAATTTTATTACCAAGAAATTAATAAAAAACGAAGTCAATTTTTAGATATTTAGGAAAAGTCCACCTTTAATAATGTCAAATTTTTAAACATAATTGAGATGTCCAAATCTGTAATCAGATTGTATAATTGGATGGCCTGGTACGATTTCTACGGGGTCACTTATTTCTGGGGCCTATTTTAAACACTGAATATTCTTGGGGATTATTTCACCCCCTTGAAAGACTTTCGAGACATTAGCTCACCACAATATTCAACCACCTGCCAAGCATTTTATTAGTCTCACTAACCACCCAAAATAATCCTCAAGGTTCCTTTTGAATAAAATTCCAGGCATTGAATGATAGAAAATAGCATTAAGTTGCCTGAAGAAAATAGTCAAGGCAGAGCTATGAGATCAGCTGAGCCCTGGAAATGACAGTAAAAAGAAAGGAAGCAAACTGCCAGCTGGACAATGCAGTGGGATTTGCATCATTTTACGTAATGATCAGCACATCCAGGATGGTGGTGACCAAGTCCACTCCAATTGTGAAAGCATTACAGCTCAAGGGAGTGGAAACAAGCACTTAAGAGCTAGTGTTTAGGAGGACCTGGGTTCCAGTCTCATTGGTCCTGCTCTGTTTACAGTCATCTGTACATCAGCTATATATCACCTGAGTCACCTTTCCTTGAAGCCAAGCCTGCTGAGACAATCAGGCTCATGGCCCTGAGAGCACATATACAGCAATCTACAGGCATCTCAAGTCTAACTTCCCATTCATTGAAATATAGTGGCAATGAATGTACTCACCTTCTCCAATTATTCTGAAGTAGAGACTTTGGAGTAAACCATGTGTGGATGACTGATTCAAGTAAAATGAATCAATTCAGTCTTCTTGGATCTGGGTGTTCTTTGTGAAGATAGTGAAATAATGATACTCTTGTTGATTTTGGAGACCTTATTTTTCCTCTTACTTTTACTCAAAGCCTAGGCAACCCACAATCCACGTAAAACTGGTCTTTAGCCCAATAAATGTGTACTTATTTTATTTTTAATTTAGACTTTTAAAGTCCTGATTAGATGTTCAACATGATTACAATGCAAATAGCACCAGGAAAGTTCCTGCTCATGAAATTATTTCTTATATAGTATTCCCATTCAAAGTCTTTAATCTTTACTCCTGTGATTAACCAGATAGTCCCCAATTCCATTCAAAATCTAACAGATAAGTTTACTTTCTTTGGAAAATTTAGCATTTAAGTTAGGTTTCATTCTACGCTTCTTTCTAATATAGGCTGATGTACCACATAGACAGCTATCCCAGGATGGTCAGGAAATTCTAAAAACTAAAATGGATAGCTATTTATTTGAATTTTAAGGTGTAATTCTACTTAAAACAAGGTTGTATAATTTCCACATTATATCAAAGTTGTTTTGTTTCTCAATACATCAAGTATAAATGAAGATAGGTAAGAATGAAATCTTAAACAATAACAGCATTAAAAAAGTCAGTGCTTGTTTGTACCTGCCCTGGCTCTGTGCAAGGTACTTTTATGTACAATAGTAAGTCATAAAATCCAAGCAAAGTGCCTGTAATATGCTAAACAATCAATGAGAAATAGTTAATAAATATTATTTTAAAAAATGAGTGGATGCATGAATGGGAAAAATTGGTAGTAAGTTTTATTACTATTTCTTCCTTCCAAATGAAAGTGAAACACAGAGAAGTGAGCAAACTGCTTAAAGCCATGTATGTTGTAAGGCTCCCAATAGGGATTTCAGCCCAGATTGTCCAATTTTAATTTTAATCCTCTATCTACTTCAAAGAGAATATTGATATTGACAACATCCATGTCTGTGAAGTTTTTGAATAATATTGACTATAATATATTAAATAGTAGTTATTTGGGGTTTTAAATTCATTGGTCAGTATTTTCAAAACCTGTTAAAATTAAATCTCAGGAAGCAACAGGTTCTGATTTTCTTGAATGAAATCACTTCTGAATTAAGACATGTCTAATGTTTCTACTTCAGGCCACAGTTACTGTTAAATAAAAGAATTCTCCTTTTATTTGTTCTTGGGAGCTGAGTATGCTGTAATATCCTTGGAAATTCTGAGCCCCCTATGATGCATTATTTATTCAACTAACTACTACATGTGGTTCTGGGTCCCCAGGGACTAGATATTGGGGATGATTCTAGATGTTGGTAGATCATATAAGTAGGAGGAAGAATAGAAGAAAGATAAAAAAGGGTAGGAGGATGAATAGGAAGAGGTAGCAACAATGGCCTTTTTGCTTTTGCTACAGTGGTAGGTGGGATCCAGAACCAGTGCCCTGGGATCCTGTCTATTAGCCCCAGGGTTGAAGGCATTCTTGTGTCCCCATCCCCCCAGAGCCCTGGTAAAGGGTTTATGCTTTAGTTCAGTTTAAACCACTCCTCTCAGGTATTTAAATTCAGAAAGGACAGCTGTTTGGATCCTACCCTGGTCTTGATCCCATCAAAGAAATATTATCTGTGGTTCTTTTTTCTCCACAGCCTCACCAGCACTTGTATGTCCATTCTTTGATGGTAGCAATTGTGACAGGTGTGAGGTAACACCTCATAGTCATTTTAATTTGCATCTCTCAGATGATCAGTGACTTTGAGCATTTTTTCATATGTCTCTTGGCCATCTGTATGTTTTACTTTGGAGAAGTGTCTATTTAGGTCCTTTGCCCATTTTTTAATTGGATTGTTTATCTTCCTATTGTTAAGTGATTTCACTCATATGTGGAATCTAATGAAAACCAAAAACAAAAACTAATGAACAAAATAGATCCAAAGACATAGAAGCATGGAACAGACTATCGAATCTCAGGAGGTGGGAGTGGGTGGGTGGATGGGTGGGAAGAGATCAACCAAAGAACTTGTTTGTATATAGGCATTATCCATAGATACATACAATAGGGTAGTGAATGCCTGGGGAAGGTTAGAAAGGATCAATGGCTGAGGGGCGGGGCAGAGGGGAGTATGGGGGGAGGGAGAGGAGGGAGCGGGAGGGAAGGGGACATATGTAATACTTTCAACAATAACGATTTTTTTTTAAAAAAAGCAATATCATTTAATGACAAAATAAAACAAGGAATGTGTTCTCACCCTGCCCTCACTCTATAGTTGTATCAACTGCACACACAAAAAACCCTAAGTGCCCAGATTCAGTGCCAGACTACAGCCATATATTTCTTTAAAGACCTAAGTATTTTAGAATACTTATTTTGCTATAATAATAGTGGTAGTGATCCAACACTGCTAATAGTTGTAATTAAATTGTAACTGCCTCTCCATGTTTTTTATGTGTGGTAATTTTTTTTTAAAGTTAAAAGACTTCTTACCTTATCAGCTTTAACATATAAAGCTTAAACCTTTTATAACAGACACCTGTTACCAATATTCCAGCTACATGGTACTGCTTTTGCAATAACTCCACATGCATTTAACACTTTAGTTAAAGGATATATTACATAAAGCAAGCAATTAAGCAGGTAATTACAAGCTTCTTTTTTGCTATTGTTCTCGGTATTTGCTTTAATATTTATCCTATGTTTGGGTTAGTTAAATCTAGTATATAGTCCTTTATTTTAAGAATTTTTTTTTATTTGTGCAAGGTCTTAAGGTAAGCTTTTTATGTGGTTCATATGAACACTCAACAACTGACATTCACTGGCTGTGTGGCGCATCTGTTATTGTCTCTGTCATTATTGTACCACTTTCCTCTCAGAACTGTGCAAATCTTAGATCAGCAGATAAGGAGTCTATGCCCTTTTCTTTGTTTGTTTTGTTTTAAATAATTCAATATTTGTTGTTGCATTGAAGAAGACATGTATTGATTACTGAAACCCTGACCTAGATCACCCTCTGTTTATAAAATTATGAGAAAATGTGACATGCATCTGATTGACACATTGTTTTGAACTATTAAATATCATATGTAGGTCTGTGGAAAATTATCTGAATTGGAAGCCATGCACTTAATATACCAAAAGTTGACCAATATTGTATGAATTTAAAGTATTCATATGCTCCAATTCCTGCCGCCCCCCCCCCCGCCATGCCCACCATGGTAATTTTAAAGTTCATGACTTTCAATATTGACTCTTAATTCTGATACTCAAAATTTTCAGAAAATTATTCAGGCTTTCATTTACGTTTAAAATTGTTTATGGTACTAATACGATGTAAAGTGGGACATGTTTGAAATACAGTGTGCATCTTTCGTTGTTTGTTGTTCTATTTTCCCCCCCTTGGTGTACAGTATCTTGCATTGACAGAGGTTTCATGTGCCTTTGATTATATGTCCAATATCACTTAAAGCAAATGGATTAACTTCCCCACTCTATGAGGTGGATGCCTCCTACTGTGAGGGGTGGGGCACAGTCAGTGACAATGTCATCATGGCGACCCTCCAGGTCAAAGAGGCCTGATCTCTCCCTCAGGGGGTTGTGTGGCTGGGGCCTCACTTATTTCAATATTTTCCTGCACATCTCTAAGTTCCCAAGTGGCCTATCTTACACATATAGCCTTGTGCTGATGTCTTTCAGGATTTTACTTTATGGAAGTCAGGGTAAACTTTCAGACTCCAATAGCATTTCTGGCACTGTTCATGATACAATAGTGATATGAGTTTTAAGCCTACTGTATTGACATTTTAAATAATATCTTCCTTCATATATATTTATTAACATACATGTATACATACACACACACACACACACACATAACTACATCTGTATCAATAGCTATTACTATGACTTTAAGATTACTTCTATTTGATTGCTGCCAAACTGTCCTCTTGTTGGCCAAACAAAAGAAAATAGAACTGATGAAAAAGTTTCCCTGTTTCTGAATTGGCAGAAAGGGCCAGCTGTCTGGCTGGCAGAGTATGGCCTTTTGATCAGCTGTGAGGCGGCACCTCCATCACTCTGCAGCGGGGTGGGAAACAAGTAGACAAATAGCAAAATGTCTTCCAGTGTCTCCACTGTCATAAGGACATGGGCAGCTTGGGCAATTAATAATACAAAAGATGAGGATCTTATGTCACGTCTCCATTGTGGCCTCTCATGGTGTGTGTTCCTGAGACAGGGGGAAAGAAGCAATGGAAAAACAGTGATGAACTTGATGAGGATCTGACTTAGATGAAATAAATTGCATGTCCAACCTATTAGTGTTAAGGAGAGTAGAAAATTCCAAACTCTGAAGCCTGTGGGCAGGTGATGCCGGGGGATCCCCTGTATTCCTCTCCCCCAGGACCGGCAGCCCCTATAGGACCCGAGATGCTGGCAGTTGGGAGGCTGACAGTCCATGTCAGTGGCTGAGAAATCAGCTCAGACGAAGTGGAAGACAGGAAAAGAAAAAGAAGAAACAACAAATTATGTTTTCTATATTATTTGTTTGAACTTCGCCTTCTCATACCCAACTCTTGTCTATCATCGGGAAGATCCAACTGTAAGCAGGGTTGCCTGTCATCGAATATAATTCTTCACCCTGGTAAAGAGACTTTTCATTATATTTTTCCACAGGAGAGTTCTTGAGGGAAAATGCAAGGCATCTGGCAGCTGACCCAGCACAACAAACTTCCTCTCCTGTCAGTTTCAGTCCATCCTTCTTAGAACTGAAATTTTCCTCCAGTCTTTGCCTCTTGTTGGGCTTTCTTTAATCAAAAAGGGAAAGTTAAACCTGTCAGCAGGTGCACACGGATGCTCTAAGACAGAACCAGCCAGACCTGGAGATGCAACATCTATGCTCCTTCTGAAAATGATCCTTGTACAGTAACAGTTAGACGTAGCACGGGTTTCCTCCCCCTGCTCTTGGGGAGTCAGAGGGGGATGAGGCTGGGGGAGGGCAGGAAAGGGCAGGAAGGTTTGTGCTGCTCCATTTCTTTGAGACAATGGCCTGCGCTGACATTGTCTATTCAATGTGGAAGATGGGCCGTCAAGTAAAGCAAGACAAATGCGATGTCCTGACTGATTATTCCCTACACACTAAGTCAATGAGCTTATTATCACTGCAATTACATTACTAATGTCAACAGATGCTACATGTAGACAATGAGGTAACAATTAAGTGGGCTCCCTTCCCCCACAAATGCTGTGCAAACTCCCTCACCTCAGAAGGCTCAGATGTTTGCCTGGACACACCAAGAGTCTGAAAATAAAGCAGGGTGTGTCCTGGCAGTGAGGGGCTGAGGACAGCATTCTCTGATCAAAGGACAAGGTTAGCACCCCTCCATGATCAGCTTCTCCACACCAATATCAGAGTTTTTTTATGTCTATAAGTGAATCTGACTTGATAATTAATACTAAATATAGCTACATACACACATTTCTCCTGAAAATGCTAGATTATACTGACAATTTTCATTTCTGAATGTAGATGGTGCTTCTCATTTTTCTTAAGATGTCACCATACAAGGAGAAGTTTCCCAATAATGAATAGTTTTCCTATTATTATGTATTTTGAATAAAATAGAATACTTTGTCCAAATTGCTTTGTCAAGATGTCCTTCTCAGGAGTAATGATATGAGCCCCCACAGGGGCAGAGTTGTGCCCCCTGGTGGTCATATAAACTCATACTTGCTTCTCTCATCACCATACCCCACAGCGCTGGTTGGTATGTGGTGTATAAAGATGAGCATGTGCTTTCTTTCTTCCTGGTGGTCTACTCTCCCAAATTCAGGGGGCACTGTAAAAAAGAGAGGGAGAGTGGAGATCAAGGAGAATAGATTCTAGGTTTTCAGAACAGACTGGCTTGCTAATTAGATAATCCTGATATTAAAGACAATATGGGCATAGGTATTGCTTTGGTGAATGTCCATTAGATTCTTTGCAAACGATTCAAACATAGGAGCTGTGATTCTACAGTAGCCTGACAACTGGTGGTAATGAATTTGGGAATCTGACCCAACTGAGGAATAGATTGGGGCCACCTGTTGACGTGCTGGATGTTTTATCATAGGCTTCAGTCACGACACAGACAAACCTGGGATTAATCAGGAATGGTGGCATTGCTCCAGTTTTGAATAATGACTTTCCTTTCAGAAAACAACAGCTAACTTTACAGATGAGAATTTCAATATATGTTTTTATTGCTTTCCAAATATGTCTGGGTCGTCAGTGAAAACTATTTATAATGGATATATTTTTAAAGATATTTGTTTGGGGATTTTTTTGGAGCAGGAGGGGGGAAGATGTAAGGGACAAATAATCATGATAATAATAAAAATAGAAGTACCTCTTACCCAAAAGAGGAACTTTTTAAATATAGACACTTATAGATTCATATGGAAAATTGAAAACCACCACTAAAGTCAGTTTAATATATTAGACCCCAAGTGTATGCTATTTCCAAGTAAACCATCTGGCTGGAATTAATATTTCTCAGCTTCCTGTTATGATCTACTTATAAAAAACAAACATACAAACAAGCCACAGGGCACGTCCCATTTTTCTTTTAATTAAATTTGCAGCAGAGAATCTGATGAAAGTGAATATAGCACAGGATGTCAGTTGAAGCATCCTAAATAGCCTCACCACGTAGACTCACATCATTTCTGAATTTTAATGCCATTTGTGCATAATTTTAAATTAGAATTATTTTAATACTGGTATAGAATTCAAAGGATGCCAGCATAATAACACTTTCTAAGCCTTATTTTAGGAAGTATGGAATAAAAAAAATCACTTGAACCTTTGAATTACATGGGCAGGAAGTAAAAAGTTTGCGGTAAAAAGTACTTTTTCTAAGAGAAAAATAGTGACTTTAAGAAGATGGATAATAGAGAGACAGATGTGAAGATGAAGATGCAGACTAAAATAGATACAAGCAATTATGTAAATAAGTTTAAATATATGTAGATACCAGTGCAAACAAGCACAGACATTAAAGTTGGTCTCAGCTTTCATTGATTGGACAATCATATGTCCTCTATAATAAAACACTAATACACAAATTGTCCCTTCAGGAGTTCAACCAACCCAGAGTTCAACTGCTCACTATACAATGTGCTGACCACCAGGGGGTGGTGTAGAATGAAAGAAGGCCCCAGCTGGCATCCAGCCATCAGGAGAAGGAAGGCCCTAATCAGCCCTGATGGCTGGCCAGGCCTAGGACCCTACCTGTGCACAAATTTTGTGCACTGGGCCTCTAGTTTATACATGAAATAGAACCTGAAGAAAGTCCTTCTGTGTTCCTTTCTCAGCAATGGCACCATAAGCCCTTGTGAAAGGACAGTGACCCAGTGGCTGGTATGGCCTCACTGTGGGGAGGGAATGCCTTACTCATGGCCCTGTTTGGAAGGGACTTTAGGAGGCCGGAGGGTGAGCACATGCTTTTGCTGGCTGTGTAAATACAACTCTTTCTTGCTCCAATATATGAAATTATTTAGTAACTTGTATTTCCAAACTCCCCAGTGAAGTGAGACTTTGAAGAATGTATATTTCAAATTTTATTTTGCCTTATAATTAAAGGAAATGGTCATTTGGGGTACTATTCAAAAAATATATTAAAAAATTCTTGCTAGGATGATTTTGTTTCTCACATCTTTTCTTTGTACTCACAAATGGCATGGCTTTATCAGGACATAACCAACCTCATTATAAAGCAATGATGTTATTGCATTAAATAGTGAAAATATTGAATGTCTAAATTGTAATTAACTACAAAGATATCTGTTAGTATGCAGATCAATACCAAAGACATATTTGATTTAGGGCTTTCAATCATAAGTTAATCTAATTTTAAAGTATCCCATTTCTATTTCATATATGTTTTTAATAATATAGATCAGTTGAGTAAGTATTTAAACTTCTTTTTTGTCTTTTTAAAATTTTTATTTATTGATTTGAGAGAGAGAGAGAGAGAGAGAGAGAGAGAGAGAGAGAGAGAGAGGTTGTTGTTACACTTTTTTTATTCATTCATTGGTTGCTTTTTAACTATGTCCTGACTGGAGATTGAATCCACAACCTTGTTGTACCCAGAAGACACTCTAACCAACTGAGCAACCCAGCCAGGGATTTTGTGTTTCTTTAATAGGTGGTAAAACCACAGGTGACTGACTGAGACATCATAAATTAAAGACTTTTGCTGCCACTACACTGGCTGATCACCAGTGGTCCAATCTTCAAGTGTCCGGTGTGCTGCTCTTCCCTCTTCTCAGAGAATTGGCCAGCTGTGACCATCACTGCTCACCATGCTGCAAATGTGAGGGGGAGTGGAGGGAGGGCAGAGAACTCGATGTGGAGTCACTGCCCATGGGATGCTGAACAAGCTTATGTGCTCTTAGTACAGAGGCCTGCACCACTGCATGATTCCCATGTGTCTCCAAATGTCTCTTGAGACAAAAGGAGATCTGGACTCATGTTCTTTCACTCATGTGTTTTCCAATGTTCTGAGCAAGGGAAGACAGATTGACATAGACACTAAAAACAGAACTACTATAAGTTCTATCTCACCCCCTCCTTGGTGTTAAATCCTACTGTGACTTCATGTCCCCCAGTGTAAGCCAGGTGGCCTAACTCCATCCAGCCATGACCAGTAGTCCTTTCATTTCTGTTCTCACTGATGCTCAGGACAATGACTTGTGAGTACCAGTATCCCCAGCCAAGGCAGGAAGTGACATCCTGTTCACAGCAGGTGAGTGCTTGAGTGCATCCTTCCCAGGCTGATAGTTGCCCAGGGCTGGTCCAACTGCTCTAGGACAATGGTGGGTTTCATAAGGTTTTCAGCTTCAATCTCTTTCCAAATAGGCAGCTAGACAGAAAACCTGTTTAAAAGAAATAGTCCAGCACTAAAGCTGCGGAATAAAAGCCCTGTCTGTGCCTTATCACCGGAGGCACAGTGTGATTTTATTACTTGATATTGAGAACAACTAAATTCACTCCCACTTCAAAAGAAAAAGTAATTTTAAAAAAAGCCATGTCCTAAAGAGCACATGATGGTACTTCTCCCACAATCCCTTATCACACCAACGTTCCTACACTAGGACACGGGGCGCTTTTTAAAAGAGGGAACAGACACCACAGGGTCTCTGAAGGTATCATTTTTGGCTGCTGCCCTACATAGAAACTATGGATTTGCAGCCCAGGGTGCTTCGTGTTTCTGTGGGAGAGCGTGAAATCACATCATTTTCTGGCAGTTTTGCAAAAGAGTTGGGGAGATTATAAATATTCAGAAATCCCCGGGGAGGAGCCATACTACCTGCCCTCGGTTGAGTTGCTCTGTTGTCAGTTTTGGGAGCTTCGCCAGGTGAACACGGACTTCTGGTGTATGACAAGGAAAACAAGAGGTGCACATTTCCAGCAGATTTCATAAACAGGCCGTCTGACTTCACGTCAGGCAGGATGAGGCAGAATTTGGTTTTCTCCACCAAATTTGGCTCCCAGCTGTGAAGTGTCAAGTCAGACAGGAACGAGTAATTGTATTCAACCCTAAAATCAAGCTCCCAGCTGACATTTTGTATTAACAGTATCAGAAAGCAGGCCTGTTTGTCTTTTAAAAGCAGTCGCTCTGTGGTAGCTATGACTTGCAGCCGTACACGCAGGCCCTCTCTGCACTGGAGGGCAGATGGACTGGTGGGGGGGGTGGCCCACCTGGACTCTGAGACCCCGTGACCACTGCAAGGACGAACCACAGCCTCGGACCCTGCACCTAGAAAAATGGTGTCAAAGAAAACAAAGAGGGCTTTAAGCACACTGCACTTAATGAATTACCTTTTGAAATAAATTCGAAGTCAACCTGCGAAGGATAATCAATAATGAATGTGGACTTCAGATTCAAAATGCTACCGCTGAAACTGACAGTCCCCAAATAATTCACCTGTTTTCACTCTTCCTGGCTGTTTTCAGGGTTTAGCATGAGGCTATCCATCAGTCTTAGTAGCAAAAGGAAAGCAGTAGCTAACTTTGTCCACAGACATTTTGGAGGCCTCAGGGCCCTGGGCCCTGGGTATAAGCTGTTGATCTCTAACTCTCAGATTGCTGGTCTGGAAGGAGAGAGCATTGTCCAAACAAGAAAAAATGACAAATGCAGGTCCCTCAGTGAGTGTGACAGCACAGGAATGTACAAGACAGGGGCCAGGGGCTTGTTTGCTGGGGGCTGCACAGAGAGGACTCCACAGGTAGAGATGCCCACTTGCCTTGCCTGCATGGTGCCTCGAGGCCAGCAGGAGGGGGGGAGGCTGTCCAACAAAGGTATGTGCACACACCTAGAGGGAAGAATAGGCCCGGAAGCCTCTTTAAAACTGTTGTTGCTTAGGTAATGGCACTGGTGCCATCACACCTGCCAGCTTACACAGCACCTAATTACAGTCTTCCCTTACCTATTTGTTCCCAAGGAGAGTGGAGTGGACTCTGGTTCCATGTCACTCAAATGAAACCATGTAACATTGTACTATAGGATTTTTAATGCAAATATGTCCAAACCTAACGAATGTGTTACTCAAGGGTCCAATGCCCTCCCTCCCCCTAATTGTGAACTATCTCTGCAAGCATTTGATTTCAAACTAAAAATGAAGTCACATCTTGTTCTGGTTTAATGATCTTTATTTTTCAAAAAATACCGTCGATCACTTATAAAATTTTAAAATTCCAACTTAAAAACAACAACACGGGGAGAATATGATTATGCAAATGACACTGTTAACAAAATTTACACATAAATGAGAACATTTTTTACCCCCATCAGAGTTCTTATTATAAGGCAACCCTGGGACTTAAATTATCTGCAGAGGAGTAGAGTATAAAAATGTATTAAAAGCTGTAAAAACTAAATTGAAATGTCAAACATGGTTATTTGTATTAAAACCCAAGGAAACTAAACCAAACAGGTGATGGGCCTTCATAAGCCATCTGTTGAAGTGGAAAACTCATTTTGCTCTTTTGGGCCACTCTAGTTTCATCAACTTCACCATGGGCTCCTCACTGGGCAGGTCCAGTTCCCCCAGTTGCTCATAATTCTTGAAGTTCACTATGTGGTTTCTGCTTATATAGTAATTTTGGATGTCTAAATTCCAGGGCCATTTTTCTTTTTTTTTTTTTTTTTTTTACATTTTCAGCAGAATTTCCAGATCATTTTCACTTAAAAAATTTAGGACTAATACCTAAGAGCCCAGAAATTATATAAAATGCTATGAAAAACGTGAACCCACAGCAGCATAGCAACTTCTTATTTGAAAGGATTCACTTGTCTGAGCCCAGTTCCTCTGCCCTTCCTCTGTCCCCACCTCTTCCTGCCCTTTTTCTTGTGCACTTTTAGGCCTGACCACGCCCCTGGGGCCCCAGGATCTGCCCCCAGACAATGCAGCCTCAGGGCTGAAAGCATGTAGCTGTGACTGAAGGCCCCACCCACTGGAGCTTTTCAAGTTGATGGGAAGTAGTGACACTTGAGCAGGACATGGCTGGCTTGTTGGATCCTGACAACCAGCTGTGTGCACTCCTGCAGCCTGGAGACTCTTGTGACCCCCACTGTCTTCCAGATCCGCCCGGGCAGCCACAGCTGGGCAGCTGCATTGGGAAAGCTTACTGAGCAGAAAAGGCTCCCTAGTCTGGCCTCCGATTCCTCACATTTAATTACCTGATTCCCCTTTCCTGTAGTCATGGAGAAAATGGAATTACATCATGCACCATGTAGCTCTGGAAAAGCACTGAATGTTTCTAATAGAGCCGCTGGTGACAGGCACAAAGGGCGTGCCCCTCATTTTACATCGGATATTAGCACTTCCAAACAAGGGTAGGCCTGCCCGCTCTAAGGGTCTTCAATAGGCAACAAAAGAGAATGGGTTTCTATCCTGTCACTCGTAACACCTCACAGAAGAAAAACTTCATTTAGTTTCCCTGGTCTAGCCAAGCCTCCTCCAGGTCTTCAGGACTGGGAAGAACTTTTAGAAGCATTGACTTGTAGCTATCAATACAGATTTTGTTTAAATCTGGGGTTCCCCCTCCCTGCAACCACCATATGTCACCTTAATCCCTTTAGATACATTTTCATTTTAAAGCTTACTCAGCTGCACCCTTGCTTTTAAGCCAATTCATGTTATTTTATAGAACTCAAGGATGAAAACATCCTCCCAAGCGCAAATAGAACCCAAAGGACACAGTAATTCCTCCACATTTAGACAAAAGAGATGACACTATAACCACATATGCAGATAAATCCCATCTGGTGCCATATGACAAAGTTGGGTTGATAGATGGTTATTTACCTCTCAGTTTGAATTATGTGGCAAGCCCTAGGAGGCCTCACCATAGTCTTGGCTGATGTTAAGATGATTTCAATAGCAGACATAATCACCTATTAGGACTCTGTTTTCAAAATCCCTCTTGCTTCAAAGGTGTAGTCTGTGTTCTATTTATCAAAATTAGCAAGTTAAAAAACAGAATTTTAATCTTTGATAAAAATACAATTTTATTGAAGAAGCAGGCAATCAGTACTACAATGGAGTGAAACAAGCAACACACACACACACACACACACACACATTCTCTCTCTCTCTCTCTCTCTCTCTCTCACACACACACACACACACACACACACACACTAAAAACACAAAAATAAAAAAATCAGGACTTGTGTGTCTATTTTGCCATAAGCTATTGGGTATTGATAGGAAGTAGTTCTCTGGCATGAATTTGATCCCTATTAGCATGGATGAGTTGAACTCCTGCCCAAAGGACCTCATGGCACAGTAAAGATTGTGGAGGTGTTATCATAACAATGAGCTAATTAATATTAATCATCAGAAGAGAGCAAAGGAGAGGCCAGACAATATGAGCATGGTCATCTGGGCAGCTTCACCAGGAAGCTACAACTTCACTCTCTCCAGGGAACCAACAGTTTTTTCCCTGCAGATCACTGGGCGGGGAGGGAACAAATAAAGGGAGAGATAAGTGCATTCACAATGAAGTCAGGGTGACACAGGAAAGGCGCTTATATCACCATCAAATTCAGTCTAGCCTGGGAAACAATGGAATGGCTGGGGGGTGAACCCCTTCTGAAGTGCATGCATCTTGAAAGGTAGACAGGTTAGTTTGAAGAAGTTCCTGGTTAAAATTCCCAGATAAAGAGTTCCCTCACTTCTGTTCCCACTTGTTGGCTCTGGCTCTCTTTTGTTCATGACCCATATTTACCCCTTCATTCACCTATTTTCTCTCCATAGCCACATGGCCTTAAGGAGCTGTATGGTCCAAGACTTTACATGCAGGATGCTGGACTGGACTACATTTTGTTATGGAACAGAAATTCTGGGCAGTGGCCTTAATTCTAGCCCTGCTGAAGATGAGATTGCACTTCTTCCATGGGGAGAAGTACAGGGATGATACATTGTAAGGGAACCCTCTTAATTTTACATAATCAATAAAGCTTCCTGTGAGGGCCTCCGGAAGTTATTTTTGTTGAAGGACCCCAAGAATTCCACTTCCATTGATGACAGTTTTATATATCCTAATTTCAAAACAACATTGAAATCTAGTAGAAAAGGTAAAATATGAACAAGCAAATTCTCTACAGAAGGTAGATGAAGGGCCATAAGATGCTCACATAGTATATTATTGGGGACTAACAGGCTGAAGAGTCACCTTGAAAGTTTTGAGGACTTCTGGTCAAGTATTCTGTGAAGTTTCTATTAGCTGGGATTTGTCTGCTGTTTTGCTCATGGTTTTTCATGACTGGAGTTATGGGTTCTTAGGAGGGAGACCACAAAGTTAAAGTGCCAGTTTCCTCACACATTATCAAGGGGATGTCCTGTCAACATGACTTGTCACTGTTGGTGTGGACCTTGATCATCTAAGGTCATGTTTGTTATGTTCCCACTCCTTTTCCGTGCTGTACTTTTTGGACAATCACTATGGAGAATACACAATTAAGAAGGCAAGAGTTATACCCCAAAATATTGGGTATTTTTTGCATAGATTTTATTTATTCTTCATGGGAGGGTATTTAAGAGGGGAGAGCAATATAAAGGATATCTTAGCCTGCTCAGGAGTTATCCCTTTGTTACATCACAATCCTTAACAATACAATCTCACTTTTCATAACATGTGCAATGAGCAGTGTATTTGAGGGAGAGTAAGACAAGAAATTATAAAAATCTTTACTATAAAAGCAAACTACCAGAGAAATACAAATGAACACAGTGGAAAGGGAACTTGTACAGCCCCTGATTGGGGTCATAGTCTGTTTACACATGTGCCCCCTTGTCAGCCTAAGGTTTCAAAGAGAGGATTTAAAATAAAACTCGCTTCACATTTCCTGCCAAATGGGTTTATTTTGTTTTTCTCCGATGTTTTTATCTCCAGAATCTTACAGTCCAAGGGGCACTCCTCTCTCTAGAATCTTACTTAATCACTTGAAAGTAAGTGGCAGTAGAGGCTAGCCCAGCATGCCTTTATCAATTGTCCCACAAATCAGCTAATTAGGTGATTAAGTCATTAAAGAGATATGCACATCTGAAAAGCTATCACCCAACCACTCAGGAGAGATAAAGTCCCAATTCTGACTTTCTTCTCACCAGTCACCCTTTATACTGAAAGGTGATTAACTTTTTTTTTTTTTTTTTTTTTTTTTTTTAAGCAGAAAAGGAGAGACTAAAGCCAGGAAGCCAGAAAGCTTTTCAAGAACAACCTTTGAACAAAGTAGAATAACAAATGCCTCTTTCTTGGGGGTACCTTGTGAAGAGCAGGATTTCAGGATTTCAATAGCCAAAGGCCAAAATGACTTCAATAAGTGGTCCAGAGTGAGTACACAATGGTGATTTGGGATTTAGGGATTTGCCTATCAGATCATTAACCAGATTAGTAATCCAATACCTTTTGATGTGGACCCTCTTAGACACACCTTTTGTCTTTGCCAAATGAAGAGATGGTGTTTTGTGTTGTGGTTTTTCTCAGGTGACTCCCCTGGATTTCCATAGAAGTAGCACAGAGCATTTGCACAAAGAGATACTTCCTGGCTTAATCTCCTTGATGCAGCAAATCCAATTTTTGTTCTCTTTATCTTTGGAAAGGAGCATCTGTGGGAAAAGGAAAGAGAGAAGGAACTGGTGTTTTTGTTTTATTTTGTTTTGTTTTTAAGAAGTAAGTTATATTATGAGAATGAAAACACTAACCATGTCAATAAGGCATGCTGAGTTTGAAAGGTCATTGGTCTAACAAGATGACAATGGTTTTCATTTAAATATCTATGAATGAACTAATATTTTTGAATGCAAGGTGACATGTCACACAGATGTATCCCAAAACTTTTTGGGGATTAGGGTTAAGCAAAAATTGAAGAGAAGCATCACACTGCTCAGGCAGTGACTCTAGGGCTTGGTCTCCACCATCCAGCCCTTCTGCACCCCTCCCCCTATTGCACAGCCCCACAGGTTGCCTGTGCATTTGTTACATAAGCAAGTGCCACCATGAAATAGTGTGGAGGCTTCTGTTAAGTCGTATCTAAATTCAGATTGATGTACTGTTGATCAGATGCACTGACCCAGTGCCTGTGCAGTTGATGGTGATGAGACTCAAAGGTCGCTCCTGATGTCAGACTGGAATAAGGATGAGGCACAGTGTCAGACCACTGGGAATACACCCTGACCTACTATGCAAAACACTCTTGCAGACAAAAAATTCAGAAGCAACATCATTTATCTCACATTCAGAACTTGTGTCTTCATTTACGACTGTTCAGTTAAACATTACTCCCTGTCCCAACTGTTCAGTCACTCTTCTGGGCTGAATGGAATCCTTTAATTCACAAGTTCAATATTGATATGTGATGCTTGAGGCACTTTTTAATAAGTGTGACACATGGTACTAGGCGGTTTGCACTAAAGCAAATGTTTTATCCCACATCGGTCATAACTACCATGTGTACTAAGTAACCAATCCTTGGACAAAATGGACCCCACTATTTATTGATAATTGTGCACACAGATGATGCTTTAATGGCAATGTACCCAGGACCCCAAGAAAGTGAGTCAGTGAGTGAATGCCAGTGACTGTCATGGATTCCAATGAGTATGAACTTGAAACATGACATTAATGTGGTACAAACAAAAATATATCTATATATTTGGGGTGGTGAGCACACAATACATTGTATAGATAATATGTTGTAGAATTGTATACCTAAAACGTATCTAATTTTCTTAACCAGTGCCACCCCAATATATTTAATAAAATGAATATATATATATAGCCTGTGTAGTAGTAACTCTGGCCCCACCGGATGGGATACACAGGAGAAGCATCCTTATCCAGATGATCAGTTATAATAGCTGCATGATTGCCCCGTCATATCCACTTCTCATCTGCAAATAATTTCCCCAAGACTATGCAAGATTTCAAAGGGAAATTGCTTCCCTTAAGTTAAAGTAAGGCATATAAAACTGTTAGCATATTTGGCATAGTAATCTTTATGGTATTGAGACTATTTCATCTATCCCTCAATGCCAAAATACTACAATTTGCATTTGTCTTGCTTTACTATTTCTCTCACTGTTATTTGTTGTATCACAGCATCAAATAACTCATAAGTATTGAATCTGACAAAATGTGACCTATAGCCCAATGTCTACATGGGTTTACTAGTAAGGTTGCCTACATTAAAACATATTACACACATCTGTTGATACATAGTTTGCATGCTTAATTAGATTTTCACATTGGATGAGTATCTGTCAGTTTCAAAAGGGTCTTTCATGCTGTTTCATGTCTTACCTGGCTTTTTCACTGTCCAGGGATAGAATACCCGTTTTTAATTAATTAATTAATTAGAGTAGGAGTATGTAGGTTGATTTTGTTTAGCTTAAAACACTTTGTGACAATTCTCATTAAAACTATTAATTTCAATTCTGTACAACTTGTTTTCCTCCTATACTCAGAGCATTCAACATGCTATCTACTTGTGATCTCTCTCTCTCTCTCTCTCTCTCTCTCTCTCTCTCTCTCTCTCTCACACACACACACACACACACACACACACACACACACACACAACACACACACCATACTGGGCTTGGCTCCTGGTGCACATGGCCTGCTCTCTTTCCAGGGACTCTTGCTTTGCACATGTGCTCAGTTGACCATTGACTTCAGCTCCAACATATCTGACATTTAGTTCTTCCCTTAGAATTTATTAGCCTTTCCCTTCATCTTTTTTCAGAGGATCTCAGCACTTTTAATGGTGGATCATTTTTCATGAAAGCAGAGAGCTTTTTTTGAATGAGCTCCCACTTTATTAGTATGTCTGGAAGGGTGCTCGTTTACACTACTTGGAAATTTACCATACATTTTCATAAGATAGAGCTTTCAGTTTCAAAACAGAAGTAGCCTTTTGTTAGCAGGGAGCCATCAGCCCTTGTGGCCATGGCTCTGCTGTGGCTTCACCTAAGTCCCTCTGTGAACCTCCAGAATTGTGTTTTGCTTGTTGGTTGTTTGTTTGATTTTGGAAGAAGCCTTCTTCTGTGTAAACCATCTGACAATGGGTTTGCTGGCAAGGAGATCAGCTACCCAAACTTGACCTGCAATATGCAAATCTAAGGGAGTAACATCAATTTGAGAGAATTTGCATGAGCACAGCTGGGAGAGGGAGGGCAAACAGCTATGAGAAGGAGAAATCAACTCAGTAATGAGGAGCAGTTGAGCCTCAGCTCCCATTGTCAGTCCCTTGGATCTTGGCAATCAACCTGGGTAAATCGTGGACCAATGGGGTCCTCAGAGATGCTGCTCTTGCACTTGGCTGCTCAAGGTTGACCACTCTCAGATGCAGCTGACTGAAAGTCTGCATGCTAATTTGGCCTCCAGGTCATCCGGTCTACATCTAAGCACAGGTTTATGCACATGATGCCTTCTCCAAAGGTATTTATTTGATTTCCAAAATTGAACTAGATTAATAAGAATGACACTACCTGAAACATGTTCCAGATGAAGACACCAGGAAAGTAAGGGGAGCAGTTCTGGCACAGAGAGATGAGAAACTAGGCCCAGGGGAAGGTGCAGGGTTCATGGGCCCTGTCCAAGCTACTGCTCACTAGGAAGTCACCTCTATCCCTCGCTGTCCCAGGCCCAGGCTGGTAGCCTGAAGACAGTGTATGGACTTAGGATTATTAACCTAGTTTTAAAGGAAGGCTGACTGGCATTACTGAGAACCTCAAATACCTCAGGCTAATGTTGAAAAATCTTAACTAACTCCAGGGTCAGTCCAAGATGGCACCCAGTCCTCTGCCAGGCTCAAGAGAAGGAAGAGAAGGAGGGGAAATATGTAGGGTTGATATCTGTGGTGAGGGGCCCTGCAAGCTACTGTCTAGAAGACCAGGTGGAATTCTGTGCTCCTAAGTTAAGGTGACCAGATCATCCAGGTGTTGGTGGGACAGTCCCATTTTCTAACAATTTTTCCTGCTTCCCGTGGCATTTTAAAAAAAGTTCTGATTTTTGGAAAGATTGGAAACGTTAGAAAGATTCTTTCCAAAAAATCGGGACTTTTTAAAAACACCTTGGGATGCGGGAAAATTTTTAGAAATCAGGACTGTCCTGCCAACACCTGGGCGATCTTGTCACCTTACCCTAAGGAGTATTTCTGGGAAACTCCACAGCAATTTCCCTGAAGTATGCAATGTCTCTGCCTCAGGTGTGAGCAATCTCTGCAGAGAATGTCCCTGAGTATGTGGCCACTCATTTTCTCCTCAGCCTCATAAGCTTCTCTCAGAACTGAGGCTTGTGCTCAGACCACCAGGCCATACAGTAGCCTCTCCTCCTCCTGAGACATTTGCATGGGTCTGAGGGTTTGTATGCTAGCAGCAATAGCATCCTCCATTAGTCAAAGAGGGGAGGGAGGCAAAGTTAGACTACTTTCTGACCAACATGCCCTTTAATTTCTGAAACTCACACACAGACACAGACATACATATAGGATACTTTTTTTCTGAATGTAAAAAATAGCATGCTAATTATAGCCATTTTGACAAAACAAAAATATTTATAATACAGATATTTTACAAGTCAAATATATTTATATATTAAAATATTACTTTAGTCACTAAACTGTATTTTGCTCTTTTGATGTTTAATACATTTTAATGCCAGATTTATAAGATACTCTGAGAGGCGATGCTAGACTCACCATGGAAGCAAAACTTTTGTTTAAATAGAAGAGTGACATCCCCCAGATATGAGAAAGGTCATAGCTTAAACTATTAGAATAAACAGTATTTTAAAAAAGACATTTCACTGAAGGCTAAGGAATGGCTAGGAAGAGAAGGCTGTCACCTCCTTACCTTGCCAGGTATGTCATTAAACATGTATGTGACTTTAAAAGCTCCTTAAGTAGGTGCTGACCGAGTAGAGAACCTTGTGGGGATTTTGCATAACCATCAAAAAACAATCCCACAGTGCTCATTTCAGCTGGAAAGATCTGTAATTTTCCATTTACCTCAAATAACATATTAGGGACTAATCCATCCACCAGGAATTTTAATTCACCTCTTGGAAGGATGTTAAAAAATGGAGACATTTAGCATTGAGTTTACTTATGTATTTATGTCCTTTTTTTAAAGGAATTTTTGTTACTTTTTTCAAAGACATTTCTGTCTAGGATCCATACATGCAAGTTTTAATTGAATGCAAGGAGGAATTTTCCCCTGTAACCATTGTCACCAGGGCCGAATGAAGTGATAAAGCAGCTTGCACATACTTTTTCTAGGCTCAGTGACTACACGGTCAAGAGCTGTTTTGTTTTTCAAAGACTTAGAGTCCTCTACTTCCAACTAAAATTTATATGGTTTGCTAATTGCCTACACGTAAGAAAGGGTGAGCGTGCAATTTCCTTTCACTGTAATTTGAAATCCCATAATTATGGTTTCTCGTCATCCACTGGGGAACTGCAGGCTTGGCAAGCTGCAGGCATGGGGGTTGGCTCTCGTGGTGGCATGTAATACTGGCACAAAGCTCTATTTTGTACTCAAAACAATTTTTGCTGGCTTTGGTATTTTAATTTAATGAAAGACTAATAATTCCAGAAATTCAAATTTAAGCAGTGTTCTTTTTATTTTTAACCACCAGGAGTAACAATAATCACTAGTTCTCCTTTAAAAATGTAGAATTCAACAAATTAACTTCACAGACTTTTTCTTGGACTTATTTTAATTTGGCTTTAATGTTATAAGTCTAAATCTTGAAACATTTATATCTCTGGTTTCAGTTAAACTAATAAAGTATTACTATATTAATAATTGCTACCCACTTTATTAAGAACTATAGACATCAAATCCTTTATATTCAAGAAAAGAAAGCCCTTGGGCTCTAAATACTTTGGCAAATAGGTCCTTAAGATGTAATTGAGTATAACATAAGGTCTGATTTAAAACATGAATTAAAAACTAAGGGCACTACTTCTATTTGCAAATCGTTAAGGGGCTGACTTAGAAGATAATTCCTGTGATGCCTTTTTAACAGGGACTCACTGAAATTTGAGGCTTATGTTTGAGGTGAGCTTCAAAAATTTTTGTGCAGATGGCCAGCACCTTCAATATCGCTAAACTATTTGAAATAAATCTGTAATATTCAAGGTAACAAAATAGAGAAGCCTGAAGGAAATGACACACTCAATTAAAACGATTCATGAGCTGCCTTGTGAGAAAGCATAATTTAGGAGAAAATGCCTTAATACTAGAGACCTTTGGAGTCCTAGATGAGCATTTGGACTCGTCCATTAGCATCCAAACAGATCAATTCTGCAATTGAAATTGGCAATGGTGGGTGGAAAGCATAGGCTCCTGATGGGTAGGAGCCTGTGGTGCCTCCAGCTCCCACCAAGAGCTAGGTAACTCAGTGAAGGCTTGCTGAATTATATTGGGATTGTTCAAGGCTAAATGCTAGGCGCTACAAAGGTGACTAAGGTATAGTTTCAAGCCTACACAAAATACCAAAAAGAAAAGTTATCTATGTGCATAAAAAGCTATAACACAAGAGAGATTGGCAATTGACAAGAGTAACAGTATTGTGGATGTGGAATTCCCTATTTAGAGAAGAGGCATTTAATAAATACAAACACCAATATTGTGTGTGTGGTATATATATATATATATATATATATATATATATATATATATATATATATATATAGCAAATTAGGCTGGGACACCATAACAGTCATGATCAGCTCAGGATGATGGGCCTGGCGTGAGCCCAGAGCCTGAGAGAACAACAGACAGGGCAGCCTATGCCCAGCCCCAAAGTCAGAGAGAACAACACGCAGGGCTGCTGGGGCCAGAGCAGCGGAGACACAAACCCACATGGGGGCGGGCCCCTAGCCCCAGTCCCATGGCTGGGGGCCTAATTTCTATTCTGGTTAAGGGCATGTACCTAGGTTTTAGGATCCTCCCTGGCCAGGGCCCAGGTCAGGGCTCACGCAGGAGGCAACCAATCAAAGTGTGCTTCTCACATTGATGTTTCTCTCTGTCTTTCCTCTCTCTCTTCCATGCTCTCTAAAAATCAATGGTAAAATGTCCTCATGTAAGGATAAAAAAAAAGAAAGAAAAAAATACCATAGCCTATAAAAGAGAGATCTTGAAAATGCCTAAAGAAAGTTGTCATATTTTTTGTGATGAAGGGACTGGAATGTGGGTTGATGAAAACGACTTGGTGGCTGTGGTGGCCAGCAGTGGCAGCAGCAGTGGAGTGATAGGGGTGGTGCCTTCTCTTGATCAGCCAGGTTGCCTCCTACAGAGGGAAGCCAGACTGTGGCTTGCGCCTGCTCCTCAGGTAGGATGTCTCCTAAGGGCTCCCAGACTCTTGAAGGGGGTAGGCTGGGCTGAGCGACACCCTCTCTCCCCTGAAGTGCACGAATTTTGTGCATACTTTAATCTCATGTTTTCTCAGTTTGTTATTGGATTTAAATGGAATGAGAACCAGTTATTTTTTAAAATCTCATTTTTTTACCACTTTTCATTCTAAAATGTATTAAAAATACAGAGCTATAAAAAATACAGAGTTGAGATACTCTAGTTTATTCTCTCAAAAAGTGAGAGAAGTTGCAACTCATGCTTAGAGACACTGAGTAAGTATGGAGCCTTTTAATCTTATAAACAGGCACACACACAAGCACATACAGTATCACACAATATTGGTTCATGTTAAATGATGGAAGCTAACTTAGGACTGGACCCAAAAGCTCAAATGGTACCCCTATCTCCTCTTCTATTTATTTCTCACCTATGTGCTTTGGTTTCATCATTGTACAGCACAAATTGTCTTGTTCAGTGAAGCTAGAAAGGAATATTCACCCTGCTCACCAACCCTCATGGAGACGGACATTCTTTGAGCCTCTCTCTGCCAAACCTAGCAATAGCCTCAGCTGGGCTCTGCTGGATCCATGGAAACATCGTTGGCTCAAGAATTATTGCCAGAGTAAAAGGGCATTATTATGTTTAAGGCTGGGTCATGTTGCCCATCCTTCAAAGAGGTGAGGAAGAAGAACCTCCTGAATGACAGATTCATTCAGCAACAGGGTATATATAGGTAAGGGCAGCCTCCCCAAGAAAGGCATGTGGGGTCATCAACCCAATACCAGCATCAACTCTGTGGAGGAGGTGGCACAGATGGAAGCTCTTTATGTCTGATCCCATTGCTCTTTCATCCAGAACACCTCACCTCTTAGAGATAAGAGACTAAAAACACAAAATGAATCAGAACTCTAGAGCAAATAAGAACTGAGATCGTAATATCCACACAGAATTAGACAATTTCATGTATTCTATGCCATCTTCTCATGTCAAATGTCAAATTCTTAATGGAATGACATCTGATCATGTGAACACTGAGCAATGGCTAGACTTTTCATCTTGTCCCCATGCCTGAATCTGCCCTGCTTCTGAGAGCTGGCTTCAATGACCTCCTACTCTGACTCCCTCACTACACATGACCATCTCTTACCCCGAGCAGAGGTAGGAAAAGTGCCAGCTGGGCTTTCCCCTCAAAATTACAGAGTTCAAGAACCCAGACACTTATAAAATTTGAGCAGAAAACACATTTCATCGTTTTTCCTGGCACCAGGACAAGGAGCACTAGTCCCAGGCTATTCAGATTTGTACATGTAAATGGTGGTCTCTGAGTTAAAGTCTGGACCTAATGAAATACATGGAAAAAAAACCCTGTAAGACTATACTGTGTATATTTCCTATAGGCAACTATGTCTATTTGTCTCTTGCTTTCCTGTTTCACTCACATAAAGATTCTCTCCTCTTACCTCATTTGGTATTCTTAAGGTGGAAGACTAGTAAAGCAAGTATCTCAGAAAAAAATCAGCAATCCCTCACATCCAGTCCACGTGTATACACTTACATACACAATTACACACATACACACGCATGCTCAACACATAAACATACAAATGTAAACATACACATGCACATGCAAACAAATATATGAACATGCACACAAATACATACACACATTTGACCCTGGAGAAATTTCAAGGCATGAGGCCTTTGAAAAAGCTGGGTGTGTCAGTGCCAGACTAGCTTCCTCTGAATGATGTGATCACAGAAACTCCAGGTCCAACTCAGACAAGAGTAGATCACAGTTCAGAAGGATCAACTGATTCTAGAGCTGTTCTCATAGTTGCTCTGTCCTTTCCTTGATGACAGCAAACGACATGGGTAACACCACTGGCTCCCTGTTTGTTAAGCTGGGGCTACTTCGAGGTCACAGAGGAAATGTGTTCTCTTACTTTATCAGCATAAAACTCCATGTCATTCAGGATTGCAAGTTAAGAAACACAACAAGGGGTACAAATTCAAACCCTTAGTCTCCAAGTTACTACAACTTCATTACCTTGAAAAGATGCTTTCAACACATAACCAAATTGTGTGACCCCACCTGACCATATATTTGATTAAATAGACTTTATGTGAGTAGTTTCTGGCTCATGGCTCTGTGCCCTGTAGAAAGACAAATGGATTAATCAATGCAGGAATGACAAAATGAGACATTCTATAGATATGGTTAGGATGAGCCCTTCAGAACTTGCCAGTTTCCTGGATCTGCACTCTAGCATTCAACTTGGTATTCCACATCTATCATGGCCTGTGAGTGCTGGCTACAGATCCCACACATGCCAGCCTCCTGCAATCTGTTGAAGGTATGGTCTCTGAAAGAGATGGCACACTGGACATCAGTCCTCCCAGGTGCCACATGAACAACAACCACCTCCTTTTACTCCATACCTAAGACAGTGGCTTTGGCATTCCTGTAATTCTCCAGGCTGACTATATGTGAGCTCAACTTCAAAATTCATTCTAGCCCTCCAAGTAGCATGTAGTCATTCATGGTTGGGGAAGGCTAAGCTTATGGAAAGGCACTTAGCAAAGTGGCTGATACATGGTGAGAGTTTAATAAATGTCAGATGTTTTGTCATACCATAAATCAGATCAGGATGGCAGGTACATGCTAAATACTCTACCTGCAGACACTGTTCGAAAGGAAAACTCAAATCTCAATGACAGTAATTTGTAGTATATATTAAATATCTAATTTATTAAGATGATATATGTATTAAAGTCAAACCACTGGTCATACATAGTATTTTTATGTATCTTCCAAATAAACAATTCTAAGTACAGTATCAACATTGCTAGAAGTTAAACACCCCCTATACACACACTCAGGCAAACAAATACTAATACATATACACACACAGATGTACACAACAATACAGATGGATGAGTTATGTTTAAATTAACATACCGTATTTGCCGGCGTATAAGACGATTTTTTGGCCCTGTAAAATACGTATTTGCCAGCGTATAAGACGACTGGGCGTATAAGACGACCCCCTAACATTTCCACTAAAAATACAGAGTTTGTTATATACTCGCCATATAAGACTATCCCCCACTTGGAGGCATATTTTTCAGGGCCAAAGGGTCGTCTTATATGCTGGCAAATACGGTACTTTGAAAATGAGCCTTAGTGTAGCATGATGTGGTCATACAGCACAGAATAAATAATTGGCACCAATTATTTGCATTTTGTCATCTGCCTTTAAAAATTTGAACTTCTGCTAGATGGAATGATGATAAAGTTGACTTCTATTTTCCTTTTAAAAGATCCTCTCTAATGTTCCTTTTGAAATGCCTCTGACTTCCCTAAAAGTACCTGTTTCAAGAGATGGGCTATTCTTCTCTTACTAGAGACCCAGTGCACCAAATTCATGCAAGAATAGGCATTCCTTCCCCTGGCTGTTGGCACCAGCTTCCCTCTGGCACCTGGGACCTGAGTTTCCCTCAGGACACCATAAGGCATCCAGGACCCGGGCTTCCCTTGCAGCCTCAGCTTCATCCAGAAGGTCATCTGGAAGTATATCTAGTCTGATTAGCATATTATGTTTTTATTACTATATAATGGGGGCCCAGTGCATGAATCTGTGCACCGTGAAAGGAATTGTGAGCTGTGAAGCTGCAGTGGGCACAGGGGCAGGTCTCAGCCTTTCCTTCATGCCCCAGCCAGGCCCCTCCTGCAGCAACCCTGGGTCCCCTGTCTGCTTGCTGCCCTGCTCTTTCAGCTGCTGCAGGCAGCTTCCCCAATCACCCCTCAGGAGCAGGGGGAAGTGGGGAAACCTCAGGGGTGATAAGGACTTGCACCTGCCGCTCACACCAGCTGACTGCACTGAGCAATTGGGGCCAGGGTTGGTCCTCAACAGCAGGTGTGAATGGGGCAAGTGCCAGCAGCAGGTGCAAGCACTAGGAGCAAAGAATTTTCAATAACCATCAGAGACTTACTCTTATGACAGTGACCAGTGCCTCGCCTTGGTCTAGTGCAGCCGTGGGCAAACTACGGCCCGCAGGCCAGATCCGGCCCGTTTATCCAGCCCGTGGAGCCAAAAGAGTGGAGGGTTCTCTTGCTCTCCCCTCCACTCCTTCACCAGCAGCCCAAGATGAGAGTGCCAGCATGGCCAGGTTGCTTTTGTTCCAGCCCTTCGGTCCAGTTTAAGAACCCATTGTGGCCCTCGAGTCAAAAAGTTTGCCCACCCCTGGTCTAGTGCCTCTGCTCACCTGCTTCACCATCCCGCCATGGCCAAGTCTCACCATGTTCTGCACTCTGCCACCTGCTGCTTACTCCATCTTATTCTGCACATGCCCCCTGATGGTCAGCACACATCATAGTGACTGGTTGTTCAGTTGATTTGCATATTAGCCTTTTATTATATCACCCAGGAATTACTCATCCTGGAGCAAAGATACTTGTGGGAGAATAACTGGAAGTCATTGGATGGATGCTTTAAAAAAGCCCAGTCAAACACAGAACTAGGGATACTAGAAACCCTGTCGCCAGAGAATGCCACCCTATCCCCATTTCCCAGTGTCCTGGGAAAAGAAGTATCAGGCTGCACAGTCATCTGTGGCCAGCTAGAAAACTTCAATGGATGTGATGTTGCAGGTGAGAGGGTACCATACACTAACCTCATGTGTCAGGCAGTACTTCCCTTTCCTGGAGGTTAAATCCTGGGCAACTAGGCACAGCAGACAGGAGGGAGAACCTGGGGGCAGCTATGTTTGGGGAGGGCACACAAGAGTGAAAGGAAAGACAAAAATAATTAACCACACCTCCTTTTTGGCCATTTCTAGTATGAAGGAGACAGGGGGCGTCCTGGCTTTGCACTTTCCTGTGGCTAGTCTTGGAGGGGGGTGACTACATGTGCAGGAAAAGGGGCATTGCCAGAGGGCAACTCACTGGTGCTCTTTTGGAATCAACCCACTGTGCACCTGAAGGTCTGTCCCAGTACACTCCCTCCCTTCAGCCTCATCTCATCTGCCTGTCCTGGCTTTCTCTCCAGCTCCAAAGCCAACAGCTCAGGAAAGGCGGGTGGGAATGTTCTTTTTCTGGGAGACAACCTGCTCCCGGGGTGGTCTTGCCACTGCACCTTAAAACTGTGGGGCTGCCAGAGACCAGTCAGGAGTCGCGCTCCCCTCCACACAGAGTTAGGTTCTCATAGGACTGCATGTCTCCAATACATGAAAATTAAAATTTAGCTACAACCTGACAGCTAAGTGGCAGTAGCTGTGCTTATCAATGACATCCAAAAACATCATAAAAAAATAAATAGCATGTCACATAACCAGAAAAATCATGCATGCGATTTCAGAACCCTCCCCAAATCAGGGCAGGCCTGTCTTCCCAAGGAGAAAAGAATGAGCCAAGACCTTGATAACCCAAAGCTGCTGGAGCTATGATGACACAGAGGGGTGCAGGGTGCAGAGTGAAGAGCCCCTCAATGAGGCCCGCAGGTGTGCACGCTGCTGTTTGCAAATGTCCAGCATGCCCCACTCTGCATTTTGCCATCTGCCTTTCAAAGTGTGAGCTTCTGCTGCCTGGGATGATGATAAGGTTGACTTTTATTTTCCTTTTTAAAAATCCTCTCTTAATGGCCCTTTTGAAATGCCTCTGGAAAGTTAAAAAATATACCAGTTGCTTGCCATGAAACTATTGGAAAGAGTGGAAAGTGTTCCGGGGCACATCCTGACTCTGCAGGTCCATTGCGGCCAGATTCCTGGCAGAGCATCCCACCAAGCCCCTCCAGGCCAGGGCTCTCGCAGGTGGTGGCAGCTCTGGGGATTCTGTTTACAAATCATTAATGAAGTGACTGTGGCTCTTTTCACTTGCTTACACTTTGAACTGCTGGGAATGACACATTTCTAAATGGGGACACAAGAGCAAGAGGAAGCCCACAACAGCCTCATTATGGGGGCCACACAAACACTGGCATGCGGGGTTTGGATTAACCCCATCCATTCAGGGGGGACAGGAAAACTCACCAGTCTGGGTTGCTAGGCAGGCGAGGCTGGTCCCCGAATTGTCCCCTCGGCCCTGGACCCACACTTTCTTCCTGCACCATGAAAGGCCCTTTCAAAGCTGAGGTTCCAAGCTGCACACGAAGTGGAAGTCACTGCATTCTCTGAATGAAATAAATGTCTCTTTTTAATTCCTATAAGGTTTGTGTAAGTTCTCCCCAGTGCAGCACCATTAGGATTCCGTGGAAAGACGCATACATTAGACTACACTGTGTCCCTTTTGTGCTGCAAACATCCACTCTCTCCTGCCGCTGATAGAGTTTAAAAGCTTAAACAAAGTGGGGCTCCTGCTGAGGAGACAAGCTGCAGGGCCCACTGAAGCCACCTTTGTGTTCGGCGGCCCCGTGTGAATACACAGCATGTTGTCCCTGGTGAGGGCAGATGGCTCCAGTGGGCCGTTCCCGCAGGAGGACAGAGCAACACAGAGAAGTTTATTCATTTGGTTCTTTCATTACAATCAAACATTTCTTGGCCTACCAAATTTCCCAAAGACACACAAATACATCCCAGGGGAAATGGCACCCACCCTATTTGCAGGGTTCAGAGGTGTCCCTGCGTGGGAGAAGACATTCGGTTACTTTGCCCTAAGACTTCCCTCTCTTCTCTTTCTATCTCTCTCTTGTTTCCTCTGTGAAATTCTCCTGGAACTCATGGTTTCATAAGCTGCGCAGGAAATAACCAAGGAATATGGGGAAGCCTTAGACTGCAGTTCTGGTCCAGGATGTTTTCACATTGTATTTTCAGCTGCGAAAGAGACGTAAGTTAAACGCCACATCAGGGGTTGAATGAGTGGTCAAGGAGATTTAAGACTGTATGTAAATTGTCAGACTTGAAAGCCTCATTTCAAGTCGTATTATGTTCTCTCTTCTAGGTCGGCAGGTGCTCTTCTTCAAAAAGGGAGAAAGATTTGCATCTTTGCCCTCTAGTCATCAAGAGATTTCAAGCATAAATGGAGCTCCCTTGGTTTGGAGAGATGAGGAGTCCTACTTCTGAACGTTTATATAATTTTTGATTTGCAGGAAGTTGTCCTGCTGACTGGGAATTTGGAGGAAGGGTCTTTGCTTGGATCCTACCATTATCTTGCCTACTTCTTTGATGAAACCCCACCAGAAGTGTCTCTGAAACCAGAAACTAATAAATCTATGAGTAACTCCATATTTTATGTCTGAGGGTGTATTCAAATAGGCTAACATCTGAGGGCTTCTAAGAAGCAAAGGATTAAGCAAAACATTATTAAATGAGTGTATGTGCAAAAATTTTTTCCTGGAAAATTCTCAGAGCCAAATTTACATTCCCTTTTAATATAGAAATAAAGGATTTCTTTGAGCTCCAAATTTTAAAGTTTTAACTTTTTTGGATTTAAACAGGAGGAGGAGTTTATTTTAGAAAACACATAGATCATTTACTAGCATTCTCAAAACTTGTGTAGCCAAAACAAACCAAACAAACAAACTAATAAAAACACACACACAACTTAACTCAAAGGCACTTAATCTGTTTTAGGTTATGCAAGAAAAGCAAGGGCATTATATATGGGAAGACAACATTCTTTCCCCACCAGTTCAAATTTATTTTGCAAGTTAGAAGTATAAGAGTAACTTTAGCATAACCCCTTTATACATAAAGTCTAGGTTATCAGGAAAAATATAGCACAAAGTTAGCATTCTGAGATTTATTAACATGGCTACAGATATCATTTATACATATAGATCAAACCATATTTAATTAAAATGCTAAATATATGAAAATAGGCTTATAAATAAGCCTATTCTGGTTTGTATACTTGTGTATTTACCTCAATTTACTATTATCACATGTGTGATATTCATGTAAGCTTGTGTGTTTTTGTTTTGTTTTTAAATTCTATTTTATTAAATGTAAGGCTGGAATGGAGCTTTATGAATCATAAAAGATGCTGCTTGGCACGCCTTTTAGAAGAGGGTGTAAATACTTCATAATGCATTACTGGAATCAAACACTTGACATAATTTAACATGGGCCATGTTCTCCCAGCATGTAAGTTAATACTTGGGTGTAAGGTCATGTCTCTACACATTCTGTAAAACAGATCACAGAACAGCAAACACAGTTTATACCATTCCCTGCTGTCAGTCTTCACAATTAACACAGATGGCTCAGCCACCTCAGTCAGTCATCTACCCTCATCATTCAAGGTGGCTGAGGAGGGCCCATGCCTGGTGTCTGGGTTGCAACACTTTGGTTTTGAGAAGGACCTTTAAGGGATATAAAGGAAACAATTGCCTTGTGATTTGAACACCTTTGTTCAGATATTAGAATACAGAGGCATAAGTAAATTTGCAAAGTTTTCTAAAAGGACCCTGACAAGTTTGGCTAGGTGGATAGAGCGTATGCCTACAGACTGTAAAGTCCCAGGTTCAGTTATGGTCAAGGGCATGTACCTTGGTTGTGGCACATCCCCGGTGGGTAGTGTGTAGGAGGCAGCTGATTGATGTTTCTAACTCTCTATCCCTCTCCCTTCCTCTCTGTAAAAATAATATATATATATATAATATTTAATATATATAATATTTAATATATATTTAATATATATTTTATATATTTAATATATATATTAAAAAGTGTTCCAAAATGCTTTACTAATAAAGGTGGAGAGAGATTCAACCATAACAAACTATTAATTGATTAAAAAAGCAATTTTTATTATTTTGTATAATATAAACTCTGGATTGAAGATTTTAATTTAATGTTCATTGGGATTTTTTTCTACTGTCCTTCCTTCAACAAATAATTTTTTATATATCCAAAGTATGCTACTAATGAACTATTACACAATATTCTTTGATACTATAGAGGTGACTAACTTTGTATAATATAAAAAGGTATAAACTAAAAAAGATGGAAGACAAAGTCAACATAGCCTGGGAAATGAGACTGGTAAAGGGTGAGTGGTATTTCAGCTACAGTTGCTGCATAGTTAAACTTCCAAACAGTGATGTGCTACCACAACCATTTTATTTTATTTACAGATTCTCTAGGTCAGAATTCTAGAAAGAAATGCCTTGCCTCTGCACCATGATACCTGGGGCCTGAGATGGGAAGAGCTGAAAGCAGTGTGACTGGAAGCCTGGGAGCTGGACTCTGATCACCCACTCAATCACATATGTGTTGGATGATTTGGGGTGTCAGCAGGGACCTCAACAGGGATTGTCAGTTGGATCTTCTATACATGGCCTCTTCATGTTGTTTGAGCTTCTTTCTAGTATGGCACCAAAGGATAAACAGGTTTCTTACCTGACAACTTAGGGCACCACAGGTGAAGTCTTCTGTTAACAAGCTTAAAATTTCATCATTTTGTGTTTGTTTGTTTTTTCTGCCCTAGACATGAAACTCATGCAAAATCATGTATGGTACATTTTCCCCTTAAATCCTAGATGTAATACAGAGGTTCAGATTTAAGAGGAAGAGAATTAGAGTCAACCTAGTAAAAAGAGAATGGCCAAGTTATAGAAGAGCATGTGGAATGAGAGATGTCATTGTGGTCATTTTTGAAAAATACCATCAATCAAAAATGGTGACAAAGGAAGCTCACTATAGAGAGCTGGAAATTAACAGCTTCAAGTGGAAAGCAAAAGCTGTAAAGATGATAGTAGTTTTTTGCTTAAAAGCTTGGTGAGAGCAGGCAAAGGAGGTGGCAGATACTGCTAAAGGCCGGAGTACAGAAGGTCCTGAAAACTGGACCAATCTTTTTTTTTAAGGCGCATCTGCACCTCCAAATTCCTGCCCATCCATTTGCAGTGAGAAACCACTCTTCTCCACTTAGGCAGTATGGAGAAGAGGCCTATTGGGATAAGTGAATGGGGAAGCACTAGTTATAGTTCTCTAGGAAACCAGTGGTCAATAACTGTACTAACTGAATCCAAATTGGTGATTAAGTGAAAGTTTATATTCCCAAAATATGAAAATCCATGGTCTCTTTTTCATTATATCCCCAAGTTCACATTTTCTTCTCTAGAAGTTGCTGATGATTCCTTTCTGTGGTAACAAGTTAAAATGGGAGAAAAAATACAGATGATAACATCTGGATATTCTTAGTTAAATAGACCCATCTATCCTCCATCAACTCAAAATAAAACCACCAACCAGAAGACTCTATCTTCCATCCAGAGCCTGGAAAGACTTTTCAATGCCTTTTCCCCTAAGCATGAATAGAGAGCCAAGAAGCACCAGACATTCAAAGAAACCCAAATAGCAGAGTAAACAGATGAAAGGACATAGCAAACAGTGACAGAGTAGGGAGTACAAGTTCACTCTAAGTCTTTTCATCCATAAACTAAGAACCAGATTTTATAAAAAATAGACACCTGAGAAAGAAGAAAATGTTCAGTGTAAATATATATAATGTATAAATATGTTTATATGTAAATTATGTCTAATATAAAAATGTGTTTTATGTTCCTATATGATGTATAAATTATACATATATAAATTTAAAATAAAGCAATTGAATGAGAAAAAATTGAGGAAATCTTTTATATGGTAAACCAAAAGACAGAAATGGAAAATGGGAGGAGAGAAAAAAGAAAATTAGAGGAGCAATCTATGAGTTTCACTATCTGACAAATATTGGAAATAAGAAAACTGAAAAACAAAGCAAAAACTAGTGTTATATTTGATTCCATATGAAGATTCAATTGGCCACTCAACACAATGAATGAGTAAAAAACAACTACTTTAGGTATACCCATTTTTACAAAATTTGAGAGATGTCTGATATTTTGCTGCCAATAGTTTCTTTTAAGGTTTTTATGTTTTCACTAGAGGCCCAGTGCATAAAATTTGTGCATAGGTCAGGCCCAGTGCATAAAATTTGTGCATATGTCTTCCTTCATTCCACACCATCCCCTGGTGGTCACTACACGTCATAGCCAGAGATCAAACTCCCTATGACTTGAACTTCCCAGAGGTCACTTTGTCTATTAGGTTTTTAGATAACTTATATTTAAGTACTTTTTATTCATTTTGTGTTTATTCTTGTACATGTTGTTAGGTGATGGCCTACTTTCATTTTTTTTTGCATGTACCTATCCAATGTGGTCTATATTTTATTTGACCTTCAATTTGTTTTCATGAAATATTCTAGTAAACAAGTACAGTGGAAATGTAGTCTCTTACAATAAATCAGTTTGTTTGTCATATCTAAGGAGGTTGAAATTATTTTTTTCCTCTGTGCAGTATGTAATCAACTTGTCATACAGTGAGGGTCATTAATTTCTTTTGTATCTAATTATAAAATACTTGGAATATTACATTTTATGAGGTGATTACTGTCTAATTCTTGGTAGGGTGCATTTGATTTCCTTTAATTTAATAATATGTGTTAATGCTTCCTTTTAATGGTTGTAAGTTTGAAAACTTCATAAATTAATACATAAACTTTTAGATGTACATAATTATTGAAGCATGTTGTTCATAATTTAAAGGGTCTTTTAAGAATAAGTATTTATCTTAGTATTTTCAATAAAATAAAACTACAATTATTGAAAAAGAGTGGAAAAATGCTAGATGACATATTCAGTCCCCAGAGAAGGCAATTAAACCTTGCTGTCACATTTTTGATAAGTGACTTTCCTCCTTGAATTTAAGGAAAGAAGCAAGATGAAACTGGAATTCTTGAATGACTCAGTCAGATTTCAATTCTTTGACTTAAGTATATCCAAATGCACAACCATTTATCATTTTTAAGTGTAATGTGTCTCTATGTGTTCTGAACTCTTTGGATTAACTTGACCACATTGTAATCAGTCTTAAAACCATGCCCATCATTAGATTGAGTTGCCTGACCTGGGTTTGCTAAACATTCACGAGGTATCCAATCATCATCTGAACATTAGGAAATGTTAACCACTCCTATATGTGATTATAGAAAGAAATTATTTAGGGTCAAAGGTTTCTGTTCTGATTTTTTTCTCTCAAGTTAAAGGCAAATGCCTCTCACATATTTTGAGTTTGGGGAATCAGTGTTTATCTTTAAATACATTATTTCTTGCTTGAGTTGTACCAATATATTTAATAAACTCGCTGCATGAATACTATAGCTTTTTAAAATATTGCCCTAACAATGAGGTTTGCATTTACAACATGCATTTGGTCTGGGGCCTTCTAAATTGAAAATAAGGTATGATCTTTCAATGAATGTCCTTCATCCTATGTAAAATTAAGATGTAGATATTTTTCCCTTTTCTTCCTCGTTGCTCCAAACTGTGTCAGTTGTTACTGAGTGCCCTATAACTATATTTCCAACAAAGATTACACAGATATTTTTGTCTACATACATGTCCTGCAGGGTTGTTCTGTGGTCTTCCGATCAGTAAAAATGTAATAACATTTTCACATAGTCAATATTTAATTCTGTAAATGCAACTGGTAGTTGTAATCTAGGTTATTAACCACACGGTGATTTATGACAGAGGGCAGACAGTGCCAGGGCTAGAGCAGTAAGAAGGTCCTCTGGTGACAATAAAAAGGTTATAAATTTCATAGCTCTGCCTGAGAAATGTATTTATATCCTATATTAAGAATAGCTTTTTATAAATTTTAATGATCCATGTTATTAATGGGTCTGTCATCATCACTGCCTGTATGAGACTACAGTCCTTGTTTATTTCTGTTACTTTTCCATCAGCTGAAGGTCTTGTGAAAAAAATGCTCTTATTAGCAATTTGCCAAAAAAATCTTCAAGAGTTATAAGCCTATCATTGTTTCCCTGGACTGCAAAGCCCGTGAGTGGTAGTTTGCATAAAGTTTTATGACCAAGGCACAGGTCGGGCTAATTGGATAGAGCACAATCGGAGCTCTATCATGTTTACAAAGGCCAAGTCAATATGCAGAAATAAAACCAGGGCCGTATCAAAATGGGAAACGTAGGGATGGAAATTGTCCTTCACTTCAGCTCCCTGTTCATTTGATGGGAGCCCTTTTGGCTTCCAGCTGAGCATGTGAGTGTATACATGCATGTGCCCAAGTGCAGCTCAACACCCTTCCAAGCCAACTCACTCCCACATCCATCCCCTTTCCAACTTTATGCCGTAATGCATGTGAAGAATGAGAGAAAGGGCTACTTTTGGAAATTTGGAAATAGGATGTAATCTCCAGGGTGCAAGGTGTTCTCAGCTGATGGGGCTTGGCAGTGTTTCCTATACTCAAACACCATTTCTTTAAAACCAGATGTTTACAAAGCAATCTTAAAACAGGTTTTGGAAATTGCTCCAAAGACTTCCTACAGGCAACGTAATGCAGTTGGAGAATGGGCTGTTTCCAGTTACATGTTTTTAGTGTCAATCCAAGCCACAGTTTTACATCCAAGAGTTACACAGGCAAAGGGAAGGATGATTAAGAGAGGCAATTTAAAACAAAGGGACGAAACAAAATTTTCTTACGAGCAATGTTTTTGACCTTTGTTCTTTATATATGATACTAGTTGATTGTGGTATAACTTTATTTCCATCAAATTATTAGGGGCTAACTTTTTTAATTATTAATTTTTAATATGTTACATAGTATTTCTGTATAGACAAAGGTTTTGAAATCTTTATTTTGTGGTTACTCAAAATTTTAAGCTGAAAAATAATCTTCAAATTTTCTTAGTAAGAAGGTATAGATTAGGAATATTAGATAAGACAGTTCTTTTAGACACTTGTTAAAATATATTTGCCAGCTCTGTGCTTCCCATTTAACCACATCAGGGACATAATGACAGGTGGTTTCCTCATTAGTGATGCCAATCTTGAAGGTAGTAACAGACTGACCTTGCCATGATAAATGATTTTTTTATTTATTTGCAACTCATAAGTAATGGTTTTGGTATCCATTAACAAACTTCGCTGGCATTAATTGTTTTTTTGGGGTTTACAGAATAGTGATTCTCTAATATTACTATGTTTTGTCTTTATTTGATAACATTATTTTATAAAGAACTTTTCTGCCAAAACTGATTTGGCTCAGTGGATAGAACACTGGCCTGTGGACTGAAGAGTCCAGGTTCGATTCCTGTCAAGGGCATGTACCTTGGTTGTAGGCACATCCCCAGTAGAGGGTGTGCAAGAGGCAGCTGATCAATGTTTCTAACTCTCTATCCCTCTCTCTTCCTCTCTGTAAAAAAAAATCAATAATAAAAAATATATATATATATATATATATATATATATATATATATATAAAAGAACTTTCCTGTATCAACTGGGGATGAACTATTGTTTCTCTCCAAAGAAAATACACCTGTCAAGATCTATGCTTAATTCTCATAAATTTTTACAACAAGGTTTTGGTGTAAACTTCAATGTGGGTAAATAAGGCACCTTATCTCTTTTTGCTTTTTTCTTATACCATGGTCTCAAATACTTTTTTAAAAAAATTATTATTATTGAGGGTACATTTTGTTGCCAAATCAGTCTGTTTTGTTGTTGGTCACCAGATCAATCTAGCTTTAGTGTTCTATTGATATGCTGAGATTTTCTGGCACAACAAGACATCCAGGTTCATTTGCTTATTGCATTCCTCACACAGAGAATTATCCATTTCTGCAAGGAATACTTGTTCCATTTAGTGGGTTGTTATATTTAGAAAACAAGTTTCGGGTGCAAGGTTTGTTCATTGCTGCGAGGTATTACAGCTATTGGACCTTTCAGTAGACAGAAGTAGTAAAAATGCAAATACAATTGTGAAAATATATTAATATTTTCAAGTATATTTAAGCTTACAATCCTTTAATATTTGTATCTCTTTGCCCTTAAAGAAATCCATGGTTTCTAACATGAGTATATTTGCTTGTCTGCTTTATGCAACATATGAAATGATTTGAAAAATCCTATACCATTGTTAATATATTCAATAAAAACAATGAATGAGGTTTGGCATATCTTTTATTCTTATCGTCCTCAGAATCTGATACACTGAAGCTGACACTGTTCATATAGTATGTAGAACTCTTCTTTTCTATGGGTTGTTATGCTGTCAATCTGACATGTTATTGGGTTTGTATGTCTTTCTTTGTTTTACTTTTGGGTATTGGTTTTTCCTCTTTTTGCTTTAATCACCTAATACTATACATTTGGTTTAAATAATAAAGCTATAGAAAAGGGGAATATGCAGATGAGCCTCAAGTATATACCAACCATCTCCAGCCAAGTCACCTCACTTCTGGTTATCATTAAAATGCTTCTACATGAAAATATATCTATATACTACATTTCCTTATTTTCTCTCTCTGACATTGATATTTTAAACCTCACTCATTGGTTGTATTGAATATATTAACAAATATATATTTTCAAATCATATTATATATTTCATAAAGCAGACAAATATACTAATATTAGTAACCATGTCTTTCAGTTTAAGGTAAAAGATATCCTACCTAATAAAACAGTAATATGCAAATTAAACATCATTCCACTATACCCACAAGCCACGTCCACCAAGCACACCCATCAGCCAATCAGAGCCAGTATGCAAATAAACCCAACCAGGATGGTTATAGAGAGCAGGAAGGAGGATTGGGTTTTCCAGGCAACCAGGCAACTGAGGAAGCCAAGCTTTCTACCTGCCCTTGCTGGCCTAGGCTTCCACTCAAGCTACAAAGTTTCAATTATAGAAGGTAAACAAATCCAAACATAAATGGCTGCAGCTATGGAGCAAGCAGAAGGCTTGACTCCACTCCAGGCTATAAATCCCAGATATCAGGGCATCTGCTTGAGTTGCCAGGGGGCATGACTGGCCTGAAAACCACCACAGGCCCCTTGCTCAGGCAGCCCCACACCCCAAGGGAACCCCCACCCTGATTCAGTACACCCTTCAGAGCAAACCAGTTGACCCCACCCATGCACCAGGCCTCTATTCTATCTAATAAAAGAATAATATGCAGATTGACCATCACTCCAACATCAATATTATTCACTATTAAGCTATTCATAATAGCTGCCCCCATGTGGTCAAAGATGGCCACCACAAGATGGCCAGCAGGGGAGGACCGTTGGGAGGCATCAGGCCTGCAAGGAAGGAAGTTGAAGGCAATCAAGCCTGTAGGGGAGAGCAGTTGGGGGTGACAAGGCTGGAAGAGGAGGAAAGTGGGGGCAAACAGGCTGGCAGGGGAGCAGTTAGGCATCTATCAGGCTGTCATGGGAGTGGTTAGGGGTAATCAGGCTGGCAGGCAGGAGGAGTTGGGGCAATCAGGAAGGCAGGCAGGTGAGCAGTTGGGAACCAGCAGTCCTGGATTGTGAGAGGGATCTCCAACTGCCCATTTAGGCCAGGTGGGATTGGGCCTAAATGGGAAGTTGGGCATACCTCGAGAGGTCCCAGATTGGAGAGAGTGCAGGCTGGGCTGAGGGACATCCCCCTCCCCGCCCTGTGCACAAGTTTCCTGCACAGGGCCTCTATTACAAATATAAAATAAAATTGTCAGTAACCTCTAGACTTTCCTCAATTTTTGTATTCTGATTTTTATTTTGTAAATGTCAGAGTGGAAAAATTACGCAGTGATGAAAAGTTAGGAACCTAGAGTCTGATAGACTTGGCTTGAACCTTGCTTCGCTATTTACAAGCTATGATTTTAAACCTCTTTGTGGCTCAATTTTTTTCTCTATAAAATGGGAATGACAGTAGAATCTGTATCACAGGGTTGTTTGACCATGTAATTAATTTTTAAAGTGTGTAGAATGATATCTTACATATAGTGAATATTCAATATTTTAAGGTTCTTAACTAGGGAGAGTAGGGACTGAAATGACCTGAGGAGACACTTGGAAACATCTGGAGACAATTTTGATTGTCACAACTGGAGTGGCAATACTACTGATGCCTCATGAATAGAATACAAGGATTCTGCTAAACACCTTATAACACACTACACAGAAACTCCCAAGAAAAATCACATGGCCAAAACACCAACAGTGCTGATATGTGAGTGATAACAAAAGGAATTATATTTCCTTTTTTTAAACTTATGTGTTTTATTAAAGATGATAATTTAACCCTCTCTATTTTAAAATAGTTACTAGTAGAGTCCTGCTGCATCTTTCAGAAACATGATAATATTATTCACTGAATATTTCCCCTCTTAAACATGTGACTTATTTAGAAAGAACTTGCTCTTAGTAGAAAAATAACTTTGAAAACAGACTAGTTGCACAGAATTCTCTCCAACATTAAAGGGAAGAGTTGTGTGTGAAGAATAAAGAGCAGAGTATGTAACTTTTTTATTTCTTAATAAATCTGCAATTATGCTTTCATGAACCCACTAGCTTAGTGAAACGGCCAACAATTAAAGAATGGTCTTATTTCTCTATTCCATGGAAACAGGCTGAAAAACAGTAACTTATCATGTAACTATGTGTGTTTGTTATTTTTAAACAATTGTGTCAACTCTTTAGTTTATCTAAAAATTGTATTTTTCTACATATCCTAAAGTTTAGGAAAGAGTATATTTTAAGGAAAAAAGATTGGCTTATGTAGATTGATATCTTTAAAGTGTCCAGGATTAATAAAGTGGACAGGGATAATCTGAACATTGGTGTTAAATACTAGAATTCAAATTTCAGAGTGAATGGAGACTCCTTTGAAGACCTAAACCACTATATAATGCAGACTTTATGTGAGTTGGGAAAGAGCTATCATTTTGATGTTAGTGTTCAGGAAGTTGTGTGTTACAGTTGAAAGAGCTACAATTTTGGAACCAGGTCTGGGCTCAAGAATCAGACTTTCTAAATTCCAGCTGTATGGCCTTGAGCCAGCTACATAAACTTCTTTGAGCTTGGATTTCTTCATACTTAATAGGAAGAATACTCTAGAAAACCTTTTTTGATATGATTCAATGACTTGAACAAAATATCTAGCACAGAACATGCATATAGTAGGTACTCAAATAAATGTTAGTCACTTTTTTACAGCAAATCATAAAGATGCTATAATTATGGCTTATAATACAGAGATTCGGATATGATATACCCCATTTCAGGCATCCCCAGATCAACAGAAAGAGGACCATGCAGTCAATGGTATATGGCCACACCTCTGTTAAGAGATCAAGTTGTACAGAGATTAATAAGCATCTTACCCATCATTGCAATTAATTTAAATCTGAGGTTATCATTCTTGAGTGTGTATCAATAGTTAGAATAGGATCCAAAACACTACTTTTTAAATTCCTGTTGTGATGTTGTAAAAACTATATGAAATAATTTTACTATGTCTGTAAGAAATCTAATGCTTTATGGGAGTGCAGAAATGTTTCACCATGTCAAGAAGGAGAGACAGTACATTCTTAAAATCCTCATTCCAAACTCTCTGGGAAAACCTAGTTTCATGAAGAAGAACAAAGGTAGACCTGAATAAGCCATATAGCAACAGGGGGAGACAGGTATTATTATGAGAAGGTAGTAAACCTTTGAAACTAGGTATTAAATCTGATTCATATTACTACAGCATTTTAATGTGTAGGACAGATACAAAAAGGTGGGAAATAATTTAAATGGCTTTCTTGTGCCACATTGGACACAGAGTGTATTTTAATTAGGAACATATTTTCTATCTTTGAACCAATGAGTGATAAAATATATTGATAAATTAAATAATAATTAAAATATCAGAATGGAAAGTAAATTCAATGGGTCCTTACAGAGTTGTCATATATTTAAAATTTAAGTTTTTGTTTGATTGTAAATAGCTGGTTTTATTTAGTTTGGAAACACTTATTTTCTAAACTTTAAAACATAAATTTAAATACACAGTAGAATACATTTTTTGTAACCTTTCCAGATTTGACAATATGACTTTCATTCACTCTAAAAACAAACTACTATTAATTAGGAAAACTTTCAGTCTATTAATAGCCTGGGGTATCCCATCAGGAGCCTCTGGGAGCCATTATTGCGTTAACTGACAGGACAACACAGCATAACCACATGGGGAAGATTGGATCATGATCCTCAAACAAAGGGGTTACAGAATTTCTTCACCAGAGACATAAAAATGATATTTCAAACACTCTTTTGCTTTCTAGGGCATGAATTCAATACCCATTCCCAAACTATTGAGAGTGGGCAGCATGCCTCTGCGTAGGCTGCTTTAGTGGTGCCCATGTTTGCATTATTTTTCTCTACAAATTTTGTTTGGTGAACATCTTTGTGTTTAGGTATTTCTGACTGTCCTATTTCTCAACTGGGTTCTGGGTTCTTGGTGGGCACTAAAATGGTCTCTGCTTCCTATACAACCCAAAAAAGATTTCTGATCAACAGTTTCAAACTCTACGTGTTTCGTAAAACATCTTACAAATTCAAAATGAATTCTCATTCAAGGTAGTTCATTCTACTATCCAATTAAGAAATAAAAAAAACCACGAAAAACATTATGTTTTAGCCAGTTCAATAGATGAGAATATTATCAAGGCACATTTTTCTGGGTACCTGCATGATCAAATTGCTGGACAATAACCTATAGCTCTCATACCACATGCAGAGTGCTGCCTTGTACCTACTAGGTTTGTTCTGAATATTTACCGATTTAATTTGATGTCATGGTAAATATATATTCAAGACAAGAATAATTTATATGCACTAATGTGAACATAGACGAACATAGACTTCAGTTTGAGAAACTAAAAATAAACATAAGTAGACAGATTTTAACCAGAGATTTTAAAATGCATGGTAAGTAGTAATCTGTCGTCATCATCTCTGCTGTGACATTTGTTTGGAGGTCAGGAGGGGCTCACATAAAGGAATAATATTAGCTTCTCATATAGTTTAAGATTCTGGGCAAAATAGTTGAGACCTGGAATCTAGGCATTGTGCCAACACTGCTGGGTGAGTTTCAACTTTCTTATAAAATCTACACATAGAGCAAGGTAGCCAATAACTCAATGTCACTCTTAAAATCTGCACTCAGCAGCTCAATCCAAACTTTAATTAATAACTTTATATACTCACATACAATGAAGAATCCACCTATCATCCAGTAATTTACTCTAAAAGGCTGGGCATAGAGTGAGTTATATATGTTAGTTCCCATAAACTGTAATGTAGAAAAAGTTAGTTCTCTAAGCCTTGAATCTACACTAAAAGGGCTGTTACCTAAGATAGCATTATAACCAGAAAGACCAGACTGCAGAGGTCACTACTACCAAGGAATATGTTTTACTCATCAACACTAGATATGTTTCTACTTTAAGTCCTAAACATTAAAGATGACTTTTTCTTTGGAATACAGGGTCATGATAATCAGCACAACTAATGTTAGTAATAAGTTCTCATTAGAATTGTCTCTTTGCTAACACCACCACTAAACACGTCCCATGGTCTCACCATCCCACAAACTACTCTCACATTATATATATATATATATATATATATATATATATATATATATATATATATATATATATATAATTGGTTTCAAAGAGGAAGGGAGAGGGGAGAGAGAGGTAGAAACATCAATAATGAGGGAGAAGAATTGATCGGCTGCTTCCTGCACGCCCACCACTGGGGGCTGAATCCCCAACCTGGGTATGTGCCCTTGACTAGAATCAAACCCAGTACCTAGGGCTATTCTCACATTTCAGTTTCTTCCTTTGTTAGCCTTCTTGATAGGTTGTCAACAATAGTTGTCTTACTTAACCTTTTCTTACATTTGTTTTGAAGTGGCCAGTCATATATTGACATTTTAAAAAGGGAATAGACCGTTCCCCATACACTCAAAATTTTAGTGAAAATTGGTGGTACCCTAAGAGCAGAATGAGTTCTAAGATGTAGGCCTGGTGACTGGTCCATAAGGCTGGTCTGAAGCAGGGAGGAATTCATGAAAACAGGGTCTAAAACATCTGATTTCAGTTTAACTCAGTTATCCTATGAAGACAAAGTCTGAAATCGGGCAAAGCACCTGGTTTCTAAAACAACATATGCAAAATGAGGGCATCCATTTTACCTTTAATTTGTCCAGCAGTTTTCAGAGAAGCTGCAATTAGGCTGTAAAATATTACCCCAAATATCAAAAGACCCTTTGGATTTCAGAGATCTCTGGTGGAAATCACTTGATTTTAATCAATTTTCAGACTTGGTATTATTATTAGTTTCTCTCTCAAACTCGGATTGCTGGACCAATAAGTTTTAGCTTGGCCCAGATAAGAAGCAGTTAGTCTAGGTTTTCAGGACCTGAGTCAAGGGTGGCCTGGTTCCGTTTGCAGTGCTCACTGGTCTAATGGTTCCATTGCATTTCAGTGAATGAAACTGCTCTCAGGTTTCTCCCATGGCAGTCCTGAGGTGTACTCTCAGAAATTCACAGTATGGAGAGCCAGCAGTGAGGATTTCACCTTTAACACCATCCATCTCCATTTGAGTCTTATGTCCTCAGCCCTCTCTGATTCCTAGGGCTCTTTTTCACTAAATAATGACTAATATTGTGAGAAAAATGCCTTCTGCGTCTATTGAGTTGCTACAAGAAAGCTATTTGAAAGTAGATTTTGGCCAGAGAATAAAAACTTCTCACCCCAAAATAACAAGGCCCTCCCCTCACCTTCTCCTCTCACCTCCTCCCATCACCACAACCTGTTCTGCTCAGTGGTGTTGCAGAATGGAATGCTGGGCAGGGGCTAGTGGAGGATGCTCACCCTCAGGACTTAGTTATCTCTCCTTTATCAGACACCCACCCATGACTGCTGGAAGGCTCATCCACCCCCATGTGCTCAAATCACCTCGTTTTTGTTGTAAAACTAGTATCACAAATTGACAGTAAACTTAACCACTTCAGATCATTGTTCCTGACTATTAATCTAGAAGTAATTATTGACTCAATAATATTCTGAAAGCAATCTGCTTACTGTGCTGTATTATATTGCCCTCACTTTCAATTATTAAAGGGAAAACTTTGAATGATGTTGTAAACTGTGATTTTCTCAGCATAGCCCACTGAAAGCTTGCTCTGGTGTCCTGTCTGACCAAAGGCCTGCAAACATTTCCATTATGAAATCCATATTATTGAGAGCAGAGAAATTTGATATCATTTTCTTTCATTGCTCAACCTCTATTAATAATTTTGAAGCTAACTACGGAAAACTATCTACTGTCAGGAATTGTATATGGAAATTGTATAACTGGGGGTGCCAGAACAAACCAGAAAAATATATTATTTGAGAAAAAATTATATTCCATAAAAAAGTTCCAAAACTCTACCTCTTGTGCATATAGTTTGTGTGTATGTCACAAAATATTCCATTCTTCTTTATATACATATGTATACACTAGAGGCTCGGTACATGAAATTCTGCATTTGGAGGGGGTCCCTCAACCCAGCCTGCACCCTCTCAGAGTCCAGGAGCCTTTGAGGGATATCCGACTGATGACTCAGGCCTGCTCTCAGGAGCTCTCAATCAGACATCCTTAATGCTGCCATGGAGGCAGGAGAGGCTCATGCTGCCACCGCTGTGCTTTCTAGCCATGAGCCCAGCTCCAGGATTCTGGCTGAGTGGCACTCCCCCTGTGGGAGTGCACTGACCACTGGGGGGCAGCTCTTGCATTGAGAGTCTGCTGCCTGGTGGTGAGTACAGTCATAGCAACCGGTCGTTTTCAGTTTGGTCAATTTGCATATTAGCCATATATATATGTAGTGTGTGTGTGTGTGTGTGTGTGTGTGTGTGTGTGTGTGTGTTGATTTTAGAGAGAGGTAGAAACATCAATGATGAGGGACAATCATCAATCAACTGCTGCCTGCATTCATACTTTGTTACAGCAGCTCTAGCAAACTCATACAGCTATGTTAAGGAGGTGCTTACTATAAGATGGGCTGATCATTAGGAAGGTGGAATTATCCAGATCCTTGTATTTTGATGCAACACAGGGCCACCTTTATATTATCCTATTGAAGCTAATGTGTTGGATATTCCCAGTGGTTTAAGTGCCCACATTTGTATTTAAAAGTTCTCCTATATCAATATAAAATTGACTTTGAAAGTTTTAAAACTAAATGCAGGGTTTCCTCCAAGATTTAAGACCTAATCCAGGCAAATCAGAAAGAGAAGCAGGTGAAATTCACAGAAGGGAATATTCAATAGAAGGGGCTTGGGGGTCTGGAGTTGGAAACTTAGCAGGTGGTGTAGCCATTATATGAGAAATATGGCAAAGAAAACAATAGAGGAGGAAGAGGAGGACACTAGAGAGATTGGGAAGAACCCAGTTTTCTGTCTGTGCGTTCCAGAAGAAGACACAGATTTTTGAGTTCCCAGTATAAAGTCAACAGGTAGGAGAGATAAATAACCAGAGATGGGACTAGGAAGTTGACTAAGTGGACCATTCACACCATGGAGAAGTGGTCTGAAAGCACAGAGAGAGAAGTTAGTCCAGGGGCTGAATCATAGACAGCGAAGGAAGGCAAGGAGCCAAACTTAATGCTCCAGTAAACATTTTAATTACTTCTGACTGTAAACAATGATATAAACGGAGCCACTCTAAAATGGAGCTCGAGGTGTCATCCCAGAAGAACAGCCTCACACTTCTTAGACCTCGAACCTTTATGAAGCGAAAACAGGGCAAACTAGCCTGTACATTAGGCCTAAGCAACCTTATACCCTGGTAACTTTTTGAAATGATAACAAGAAAGCAGACATTATGACAACTGGGCTAATGACTTACTGGATTAAAACTTTGAAACACATAGAATTATTGTTACCATGATGTCTTATCTGCATCAACAGAAATGCTTTTCTTCCATCTATTGATGTAATTCTTCCTCTTCCCTTTATCCAATATACCCTTTGCTTTTGTCTCCTAATCAGAACATCACGTGGGCTTCTGCCTGAATTAACGATGTCCAAAATGTCATTTTACTGATCTCAAATAAATGTTTGTTGTCTCTCACTTAGGAAGGTCTTTTTGTTTAAATTTTATCTAGAAGTTTCCCAGGGACACCGACCATATGTATCATATGTTTTATTTGTACAAAACTCAAGTAGCCATCATGGAAGTTTGCATTCAAGTGCAGAAATGACTCAATTCTATCTTCATTCAGTTTCTTTTAATCAGCCCAGATGGATTCAGAGAGTCTCTTTGTAATCAAGCTCCAAATCTACATTTTGTCACCTCCACAGTATGTGGAAGCTGTCCCATGGGTATAGCTTTGTGTATTTCAGCAAATATACAAACTGTTCTGCAGGCAGAGGGGAGATTTATTTACAAGTTCTTAAAGTGGCTTGGAAATTCATATGAGACATAAATATTGATATATGGGTAATGGTTAAATGGATGAGTGCCTTTTATTATTATAATAAACTTTTTTAAAGTAATTGTTTTTTTCTATGAGATAAATATACCAATTGCAAAGTAGCAATATTTGAATATAGATCTAAATACATAAATTGTTAAAATCATATTTTATCTACTATCTTAACCATATAGGCATTATAGAAGCTTTAATATCATTGTTGCAGCAACAGTGTTAGTTAATCTTTTGTTTTTCAGAAAGCTGTTATCTAACCCTTGGAGATAAAAAAGGGTGCTGGTCAAAATACAGCTGTCTGGCCTCACCTTTCCTTCTGAATCAGAATCTTTGGGGTCCAGAGGTTGGACATTCCTATTTTTAATTAGCTCTCTTCGATAATTTTTATTTACTCTGATAGTTGAGACTTGGCTTTTAGAGATTAAAATGTGCTGGGAAAATAGTTAATGACCTCAAAACTTCACATGTCCTGCCACCCATTAGAGATACATATACATTATTTCAAATTTAAGTCACTCACTACGTGTCCTCCTAAGACATTCTCAAGCCCTAGCTAGTTTGGCTCAGTGGATAGAGCATAGCCCTGTGGATTGAAAGGTCCCAGGTCTGATTCCAGTCAAGGGCACATGGCTGGGTTGTGGGTTTGACTGCTCTCCCCCCCCCCATAGGGGGCATGCAGGAGGCAGCCAATCAATGGTTCTTTCTCATCATTGGTGATTCTATTTCTCTTTCCTTCTCCTTTTCTCTTTGAAATAAATAAAATATATTTAAAATAATAAAAAAAATAAGTTCTCAAAATCTATGGAATTCTGCCCTAACTTCACACTACTACCTTGGGCTGGGGTCCATGCCTCCCTGGGGATCACCTCAGCCCTGGGTGACCCCTTCACTCTGAATGCATCCCTGGCTCTCTCTGTGGCTACAGAACTGTCCATCACACACATTATGCAAATAATATCCACACCAGAGTGTGTCTATTAGGTACTTTTTATTTCCAGGCACACATTTCAGTTGATTTTCATTCTCTCTTAAATTTTATGTGAAGTTTTCTTATTTGTATTGAACAAAAGAGTAGAAAAAAACCTGAAAAAGCAGACCTCATTGTATCTTTATCACTCCTATATTGTCTCTGAGGATGATTAGAAAAGTAAGCACAGTCCTCAAAGAATACTCAGTGATAAAAGGTTATTCTTAATCCTACAATTGGTGTCTGCATGTTTTACAGGTCAAACTTTCTTTTCTCTGACCAATGCAAAGTATATTTGGAAAGTATCATCTCCACAGCTTCCCAAGAGACCAGGGCAATCTATGCCCTTCTGTTTCAGGTGCTGGCCAAACACAGGTAATCTGCTGCAGGGGCTCACATAGAGGGAAGCTGGGACAGTGCATCACTTCACTGCTTGTGCCTCAGCCTCCATGGGACTGCAGGTGGAACTGACAAGCATGGCTGTGTCCTCCCATGAGCAGGATGGGGAACCCTTCACAACACTTACCCTATCTCCATGTATAATTAAAAATAATTTTGAGCCCAAAGATAATATAAACAAATATTTTCTGTTCATAGACAAAGAAGTCACAGTACCCAAAGACATTCTCTGATGCGCCCAACCAACAAATACCAGAGGGGAACCCTCATGATCCTGTTTTGAGTATTTAAGGGTAACCGTGTTACATGGGACTAAGGGTGCTGGATGGAGAACCCCACTCAAGTTAACATGGGCAGAAGCCTGAGTCTGGGAAAGAGGTCACATTTGTGATGGAGTCCAAACACTGGCAGCAGGGTGTAGGCATCTTGGGATGGCACCTCTCCCCTCTGCTGCTCTCTGCATATAGCTGGATTTTTTTCCCTCAGGCTGACCTGTTTGCTCTACATTTGAAAACACATCTAGCTCTCCTGGGGAAGAGTGATATTTACTCAGTACTTATTTGGAAATCCTGAGAGAGGACTCTGTTTTCTCAGGATGGCTTGGTAATTATAACTGGTGCAGTCCAGGTCTGGTGTCCACAATGGGGCCACCTACTTAAGGGCAAGGAGTGGATCTCTGAGGAGTCCCATCCTTGGAGGTGATAGCATTACAAGACAATAATGCAAATTGTCATTTAGGGAAAAAAGAATGCTATTGAGTCACAAAGTGTCTAACTAATGGTAGGTGTTTAGAATGCTCAGAAACCTCTGTCATTTTCATCAGCGAGATCGCCAAGACCTGTTTAAACATGAGATTATTTAATTCCCATCAAATTAAGTATTATATTTTAAAATAAATGAGAATAAAATGACAACGGTTACAGAATATTTATAGGGCCATAACATGTTTTTCCTCTAAAATGCCCTTACAGGTGATAAACCAGTTTATCTTTAATATTTTGGGCCATACGTTCAGAGGAATATATACCTTCACGCAGCCTGAGTCATACATCTGAGAAGCTACTGACTCTGCTGGCACTGTGGTTAGTAGTTCACATATAATAGTTCACATATAATAAGACATTTTATCATACAAATCCCTTGTAGAGTACCCATCAGACTCACTTAACAGATGGAGATACTGAGTCTCAGGGTCACTCATGTTGGTTGCCTGGCAGAACACTTTGCATGGGCCTAGTGCTCAGGTACTAATTATTTCAGTCACTGCTTTTTACTCTGCTGTCCAGGTTGGATCCCTGTTCTCTAGGAGGTGTTGCCTCTTCCTGCTCCAGTGGGTGCCCGTCTGAGGCAGCAGTGGGAAGGGCCAACATGTGAAGCTGAGGGGGCCGCATCCTGAAGGCAGGCACCACCAAAGCCTGGTCTCAAGAATCAATGGTCACAGCTGAGCAGGAAGGCAGGCAGCCAGGTTAGAGCTCCCGCATGGCTGGGAATTGGTCTGGTAGACCAGAGACTGGAAAGCAGTCACTTCAGCTGCATGACAGAGGGAAGGAGACAAGTCCCAGAAGGTCAAGAGAAGACATGAAAGAAAGTTAAAGACTATGGTGTACCTGAGACCAGTGATGTCATTTAAGGTCTTCCACCAAGGACTGAGCTGTATTTCAATCCTGTCTTTAGCATTTACATATATATATATATATATATATATATATATATATATATATATATATATATATATAATTATATTTTATTCTATAGCTGGCTGGACAACTTAAAAATCAGTTCACTGAAAACAATGAAGACTAAGTGACCTGGATTTCAGCATCTTCAACCAAACATTAAACTAAGAAGTTTTATAAAAGCTCAACACAGGTTGACTTCTAAATGTTCTGGAGCATTTCCTCGTTATTCACAGAGAAGTATTGCCTGAACCCCACATTTGAGTGTGGATGTGTGTTTTGATTTATGCAATTTTATTGATTTTATCAAAGTTATCTGTAACTTTATCAACAAATGAGAAAGTGATTATTCCTTTGCTTTACAAAATAAAAATATTCCCCTACAACACTTTTGAAATAATTGCCTGGTTTATTTTAATAGGATATGCATTCATTTGCTATAGATTCTGTAAGATAATATAAATATATGACTATTCTAACATTTTCAATGTCATGCTAATTTGAAATGATCTTTCATCTTAAAGACAAATGAAACAACTGGAGATTCTAACTTAAACATTGGCACAAGGTAGAGATGCTTATCAAAACCATTTGAAAAGACATGCTAGATATAGGCAACTGAACAGAGCTATTAAACAACATAAAACTCCACCACTCTTATCACTTGATTCAGCAACCATTAATTAGTTCTGAGGATATAAATGCAATATGTGTTACAACATCTGGAGATAATTTCTTTAAGGAGGTAACCGAGTTAAATAAGGCCATAAGGTTGAGGCCCACATCTGATGGGATTCTGGTTTTATGAGAAGAGGATTAGGGAGAGATCTCTCTTCCTCTGACATGTAATATGAGTAAGAAGTTGGTTGTGAGAAAGTCAGGAAAAGGGCCTGACCAGAAAGAACCCCACCATTCTGGAGACCCTATATCAGACTTCCAGCCTCCAGAATTGAGAAATAAATGCTTGTTTAAGATGCCCAGTCCACAGTATTTTGTTACGGCAGTGTGAGCTGACTAAAACAGTATCCTTGCTCTGAGTGTTAAAGCCTGTGCCCTAGATCTTTCTAGAATGGCAAAGATGCTCCCTTGTATTCTCTGTCTGTGCATTTTGGGTGCCCTGTGGAAGGAGGCCTAACAGTTCCTGAGAAACACATATTAGTGTCTCTTTGCAGTACTTTTAGCAATTCAAGTTTGGTTCCAGGGAAAACACCACCATCACAGATTTTGTTCAAATCATTAACTTATGTGTCCTATTTATCAAACCCAGAAGGTTGCTTGGCTTCTGAAAAGTAATATTCATGTTTTGTTTTGTTTTGTTTTTAATTAAGGCTGGCATGAAGATTGCCACAAATAGTTAATTTCACACTGCTTTGTGGCACCCCGCAAATTATCATGTGTGTAAATTGCTTTAATGTTGATATTCTCTTTCCCATGAACATTCAGTGATTCCCGCATGTGCTGAGGATTATAATGAGAAATGAATTTTTTTTCTTTATCTTCATAGAAAATCATATTAGGTGTAATTGGATAAAACTAGGAATAAACAATCAATCATTCTTCATTTGGGCTCAGGTTTATATTTAGGCCATTAGACTTTTAAAAAATTATTGGTTTTTAAAAAGAGGGGAAGGGAAAAGGAGAAACAGAGAAATATTGATGTGAGAGCATAACACGGATCTGCTGCTTCCTGCATGCCCCCTACTGGTGATGGAACCTGAAACCCAGGCATGTACCCTGACTGGGAATCAAACTGGTGAGTTTTGGTATAAGGGATGATGAGAGCTACATCAGCCAGAGTTCATTAGACTTTTAAAATGGCATTGCTTCTGCTTCTTGTATTTGAGCAGTGGGTGCCACCGGTAATCACATGACTGGTCAATATGTTACAGACTTCTTCTTGTATCCTCACATGATGGAAGGAGCAAGAATTCTCGCTTAAGCCTCTTTATAAGAGAATTAATCTCTTTCATAAAGTCTCTGTCTACCCTCATGATCTAGGAACCTCCTAAAGACCCCACCTCCTAACACCATCACATTGATAGGAATTTAATACATGAATTTTGGAGGAACACAAACAATTAGACCATGATATAATCTCAGAAATTAATTTTTAAATGTCATTAAAATACATTGGAAACATTTTATCACTTTGGATCTTGCTATGGGAATTTCCTTGGTGGATCTAAGCCATGTGTTTTAGGATTTATCCTTCCCCACTTTCTGAGTGGTTCCCCCAACCAACACTCAAGAAGTTATGAGGTTTTCCACTCTGTCTGTTAGAATCAAGCACAGTTTCTGGCTTCTTGTGAAGGCTGAGTGCTATCCTCTTTTTTTCCTTTTGGGTAGTTCTTTCTCTTTCTTGGTTTCTTCAAGCAAAGGTACTGAGAAGTACCCCGCTGAGTACTCAGGAGAGACTGTCACACATCCCCAGAGAGCCTTCTCTTGCAGTACTCTCCCCTCCATTGCCATGCTCTGCAAACTCGATCTGTCTTCCAGAGATATTGCTTTCAAAGTTCAAAAGTCATACTTTACTCACCATGCAGCACTCTTTCCTTAATTTTGTACTTCCCTTCATCAAGGCATATATTTTTTTGGTCTGTCAAAAGAGGAAAATTATCTTGGGGATTAAAAAAAAAGAGAGAGACAGCCCTTCTTATATGAGACTTTATGATTACAGAGTGACCACAGGTCTTTTGTAAGATCTTATGTTGCAAGAAGTATGTCTTCTTCTTTGGCTTGTTATTATTTTTAGCAACAAAAATAGAACCTCTTTGATTTTCTTTCCACCTTACAGAGAGGCTGAGACGGTACAAGTAGACAGGCACAGCCAGATCAACTAAGGTTCCATCTATTCCTGCTTTTATTTTGTTTCTTGTAGAGCAGCAGAAAGAAGTTACTAAGATGTTTATTGAAATTTGATCCTTGGGCTCTAGGATGTATGAAGGTAAATTACTTTTGATAAAGTGATTATATAAATTTAGTTATTTGGAAAAAATACAGGAAATTAATATAAGTATTTAATTCATGGCAAACATGTATATATATTGCATTTTGCTTTGCTAAGATTGATGCTACATTTTGCTAAAATTACTTATTTGAAACGTTCTAACTGCTAGATGAAGTCATTCTCATAAAAGATTTTGCTTTCCTTATCTTTACTCCAAATATTTATATTTTTACTATTTTATTTAGTTTTAAAATATTTTGGAGTATGTATTACCAAAAATTTAAAGGTATATTTAAACCTTAATAAGACATTGATCTTAATTATATTAACCTTTTCAAACTGTAAGGTTCAGCTGTGCCCATCTATCAATGTCTAACTTAATAGATCCAATCACTGGTTCTAAGTTTATTTTAATTAAAACTTTAAGCTGGGTCATTGCATTAACACTTACATTTGTTCTTTGTTTAAATATTCCCTAAATGATAAAACTCTCAAGGTATTTCTTGAGGACATGATCTACCAAATTGCTTTAATGGATATTATACAACAGAGAAATAGTAAATCATAAGGAAAATGTGTGGGACACTTTGAACATTACTTTATACAAATATTTGGGTAACTCTTGTGAACTATAGAACTATTTCTTGAATCTGAAAATTATGACTGAGACATTATCCTAAACAAAGACATTATCCTATAAAATTATAGCCAAACTGGTCTAAGTAAAACTCAGGAGTATCTTAACAGCCTCTCTCTCTCAAAGGGGATGGGCTCAGATTTCCTAAATTGTTTGTAGCAAGGCAAGCCAGTGGAGTGGAGAAATAAATAAATATATATATATATATATATATATATATATATATATATATATATATATAATTGCCAGGATTTCTTTTTCTCCAAAGCAGGAAGGCACTATCCACACATTATAAATGTTACACCAGCCCTGTGTTTATTCTCTGAGATGGCAAGACAAGGGTCAACTCTACAGAATGTGTACCAGGCTTTGCCAGGCTGTCAGAGTACTGCATCTCTCGATTTCCAGTGGTCTCTCCTACCCAGGGCCACAGAATTGTGTTATCCTCACATTGTTTTTGACAATCAACTTTAAGTACACAATCCAGTGCACAATTCAAATCACCTCCCCAAAATATGTCATTCATCATAGCCTATTCAGGAATCTTAGTTTGACCCACAGAGATATATAATAATTAGTCACAGCATACTAAAATAAAGCTGTGTTTTTTGTTTGATTCTTGTTTTAATAAATCAAAATCACCACTCAGTGTGTTTCCGAATGCTCTGGTAAGTGGGAGGACATATTGTTCCAAAAGTTGCCGGCTCTGTGTAGTATATCTGTTTCAAGATGGTGAACACTGTTCCTGATTTAAGAACCCCATTGGAAAACCACACTATCACCACTGTAGGGTTGACTATTGACCTTGGTTTCCAAGAGGAAGTACATGCAGCAGAAATATAAATTAGAGAAATTACACACACCAAGTTGTTAGAGCTTGTTCATCTGGATATATAGGAAGAGAGAGGGATAGAGAGTTAGAAACATCAATGACAGAGAATCATCTATCAGCTGCCTCTTGCACACCCCCTACTGGGTATATGCCAGCATGTCCTTGACAGGAATCAAACCTGGGACCTTTCAGTCCGCAGGCTGATGCTCTATCTACTGAGCCAAACAGGTTTCAGCAGCAGCTAATGTTTTTATAAGGGACATGGAATCAACTATAGAGGAAATGTGGAATTAACATATCACAGATAGTCACATTTTTGCACAATTATACCAGTCTGGGTATTTTGAAAAGCATCTCATAATGTAAGATAAAATCACATTGTGTATGTTTTCAACTGTTGTCAAATGTCAAAGTAGCTGTCATTGTTAGTACATAAATAAATACATTATTTCAACCTTTGGCTCCATTGACATTATGGGCTGAATAATTCTTTATGGCCGGAGCTGTCCTATGCATTGTAGGAAATTTAGCAACATCTCTAGATTCTACCTGCTAGATAGATGCTTGTAGTAGAATTCTTCATCCCCATCATGATATTTTTACAACTTTGGGTCAAATGTTAAATAATCAAAACAATTCACTTCATACATTTTTCTCCTTTCAAAGTTTTATTTATGCATTTAACTTTGAATAGGCATAATAAGAGTTCATATTCTTACCCATCCATCAGTCTCTCATAGTGAGTTCTTTCATAAGCCAGTATTATATACAGATGAATGTATTTTTATAGCATTATTGGACATTTAGACAAAATAGGAAGACACATTCAGCTGCATACAAGGTCATGACAAGGAACAGCTACAGGGTGAGCCCTACATAAAAGTCAATCTAAAACCACATTACATAAAGGTATAGATGTTACAATAGGCTAGCCACCCTGGGGGGTAAGGTACAATGAAAATATCTATAATTTGGGCATGGGAAACTCACCCTCCCCCTTTATTTAATACAACCAAACATTTTGTTCTAATGGTACATTTTGAAAGGGGATATTGAAAGATGTCTAGGAGAAACCAAGATGGTGGCATATGGCAGACACCTGAATGCAGCCTACAACAAGAATTTTGAATTTAGAGCTGGAAAACAGGAGAAACATCGCCTTGAAGCACCAGACGGCTGGGTCAGAGGAGGCTCTACCATCCAGGAAGGAGAGAGAAGGTACATTGAACCTTGAGAACTGTAAAGAAAACTCCTCCAAGCACATGTGGATTTCTGCAACAATGGATCCCAGAGAGAAACTGACAAGACTGCTTCAGCCACAGAAATAGTAGTGCGCCCCCCCCCCCCCGAACAGAGGAGAAAGAGTTCAAAAATAAAGATGGTGAAGATGCCTTGCCACACTAGCAGTCAGCAGATGTGTGTCGCTGCAGGTTGCCCAGGACCAAACCAAAAAGGTCATACCTGCATTGCCACCATTTGTCCACCATCCGGAACTAGCATATCACTGCTGGCATGTACACATAGAAACTGTTGGACATTGAAATTGAGACTCAAAGAACAGTTGGCTCAAAAAGAAACTGATTGCAGGCTGATTCATTTAATGCCTGACAGAAATTTAAATGAACTTGATAGAATTCTGTTCTTTCCATTGAATTTAAAAATCTTAAAACATACATTCTTGTTAAATTTAAAATATCAAAAAGGGTGGGATGCTAGAAGCCAATTCCAGCATGTCATAATTGCAAGAGTTTCATCAAAAGGTTGATGGAACTTGGGGACTCAACAAGGGCTGAGTCACATATGTTATCACCTGTTGGAATGATAAAGGCATTTTCCCCAAACCTGAATAAGATTATTGTTTGTTGCCAGATAGCTTAGGGTATTTTAATTTACATGTTAGGGCCTCCTGTTGGTAAAACACCTGAACAGCCATAGGCTATTCCCCAATCTGACAATGCTTACATACACTACCCTTTAAAGTGTATTATCTCCACTTGCCTTAGGACAATTTGTGCTAATAAAAAGCAAGCAGTCCTTCAGCTAGACCTCTCTGACCCCCAATGCCTTTCAAAAATAAAAAAAGGAAAAAGAAAGATGTCTTAAAAAAAGGTGTCCCTAAAAGAAAGGTGCAGTGGACTCTGCCATGTAGGAAGAAGAGCCACACTCATTCAGCACCAAGATGTACTGCTGAGAGAAGGGAAAGTGTGAAATGCAGACCCACAGTAAATATACTTGCCCTAAAATGTATGTCAACTTATTTTATCTATATAAATATATCTGCATACATTTTGTATATATGATGAAGAAACTTGGTCTGTTTAATGGGAAAACCTGTGGACCACAGCTGCTGTTTTTACGGTTTCAAAGACTGCCTTGCTGAGATGGATTGCACGAGCTCCATAGGTAAGAACTAGGATCAACCAATGGAATTTTCTCACACTGCACCCTAAGATGTGAAAGTATGACCAAGTCCAATCCTAATGGCTTCCTTCTCCACCTCAGGATTTCTGTGAGTTCCGAAACAACTTTCCTGCCATGAGCACCATAGATCACTGTGGCTCAACGAACCACAAAATCTGTTCCAGTGATTGGCTATGGCAGTTGATGGACTGTGAATGCAGAGAAGCAGAAAATAAGCTCTGCAGCAGGCTCTTAATCAAGCAAAGACTCAACAGTTTAATAAGTCTATAACTTTCTCCCCTTCAGTAATAGTAGGGCAGTGCAGCAATATTGTTTTGGACAAAGGTTGATATCTTATCTCAGTAGATAACTTCATCCATATTTCACAATGAAACAATGGCTGGAATTTATCTAAGTGAATCTCGCCATTTCTGTTTTCTCTATGCTTCTTAACCAAATGGCAATAATTCAACTATCCAATGTCTACTTGTGCATACACACGCTTAAGTATGAAAGTGTATGCCTCTGTCTTCTAAAATCGCACGTGTAAATTTCTCCCATCAAGTCTAGGATCCCTCTTGTAAATTATCAAGAAGTTCAGCAATCTTCTTGAGAACTCCACCCCACCACAACTTTCTTCAGAACTCTGGTGTTAGACTGTACCCATTGATTTCAAAGACTTCAAAGAAGTAATGCAGAGTAGCAAGAGTTGACTAGAGATCTTGTAGTTTAAAATCACCTCTGCATTTATTGTTACCTGACAGATCTTTGTCCACCATGGTGCTAATTTGCTTCTTCAAGGCTGTCACCTGCACTGATCCCTGAGGATATCTATGCTCTGGACACAAGGATGGGTCTCTTCAGCTTGTGATGTTCAGACTTCTCAAAGCATGATTGCAACATCAAGGTGGGTGTGTCAAAGGATATTCTAGTGTTAAGCCACACACTACAGGAAGCAGACCTGCTGTGTTAACACACAGTCAGAGCATCAAGACATAACCCCACTGCACACTCCTTCCCTGTGGCGAGGCCGCTCTTGGTGCCCAGCCCCTTGTTCTACCACAGACAAGCATCTACAGCAACCCATCCCACTCACCCTCTTCCACTTCTGGCTACTTACAATGCATTTTCATAATGGTTCTTGGCAGAGCTAATGAAGATTTTTTCTAAGATGACTATGTGTGACTCAAGTTTTTTATTTTTATTTTAAATTAATATTCAATTCATCAAGCCATACAAAACTCTACACACCCACATGCACTGTTATACTCACACAATCATATACACTCATATATTGCATGTTAATTAATCATATCAATGAATCATGAGAATATAGAAAAAAAAGTATTTCAGACTTAGTCAAATCAATAGGGTGGTTCCTTGCTGGTTCATAACTTAGTCTTCCCATTTTATCTGTTTTCTGTTAGCATATTTAATAGTATTTAATTGCCATTCTCTCATACTTAAATATTCTTCACTGTGGGTGTGTGAAATCTAAAATGATTCTGGAACCATACTTTTAAACCCTAAGTAAGCTTCCTCGTATTGTATACTACATTGGATAATTTAAAAACAGGCCATGAATTGGGCTACATTATTACTGGTTCAGTAAAATTTGCATTTGCTTAATTTCTGGTGAGATTTTAATCAGGCATAACATACCAGGAATTTGATTTGTCAAAATTTAAAAGTAAGAATATCTGTTAAGCCAGAAATACTTTTCCTAAGAAAATAAAGATATATATATATATATATATATATATATATATATATATATATATATAATTCAATGTAGTGCATAATAATAAACATTGGAGATCACCTATTTTCATTGATAATGAAATTTTAAATTAAGTTAATAATCATAAGATCAGATGCAAAAGAATCATTAAGATTATTATGTTTGCAAAAATATTTAATTGGTATGAAAATTATTAATTATGCAATGCTGAGTGAAAAAAATATGTCCATGCAGTAATTCTATTTTGTACATTATATGCATAAAAATGACTGGAAGGATATCCAACAAATCATCATGTGTTTATCTGTAAGTCACAATAAACTGTTGCATTCTTATTCATACTATTCTGTACTGTGCAGTTATATTTACTATGCATATAGATTCCTGGAGATGATAACTATGGAACAACATTTTATAATGCAGTCAGTCTCTGCCAAGACCAATTTTGCCTTCTTTCAGAGGACATTTGCAACATCTGGAGACATTTATGATATGACAGGATGGGATGTTTGTTTGAGTCCAGGGGTGCTGCTAACATCCTACAATGTACATAACTATGCCCCAGAGCAAAGGGCATTAGGGGCTAAAATGACAAAAGTGTTGAGGTTGAGGAACTCTAAAATAGTAAAGAAACCAGGTTTGAAAGCCTGACTTCTCTCTTAACTGTGTGGCCTCAGGTGAATCATTTGGCCTTTTGGTGATTCCGTTTCCATATCTGGCCAATAGGAACTATATCAGTCATCTCATAGAAAAGTCATGGTGCTGAATGGATTAATAAATAGTTTGTATATATGGTGAAGAAACTTGGTCTGTTTAACAGGAGAATCTGTGGACCACAGCTGTTGTTTTTACAGTTTCAAAGACTGCCTTTCTGAGATGGATTGCATGAGCTCCGTAGGTAAGAATGTACTGAGCAAGGATGAGTGAACACTTTGGTTATCCATATAACTCAACCATTCATTTCAACATTGTGAAAAAAACACAGTGCAAATAATAAAGTAAACACCTAGAATAGTCAAGTAGTGATACTTATTTTCCTCAGATTAAAAAACATAAAGTAGTATTACATTTAAATGATAGGTTGATTAGATTTTATTTATTTGCTTTCTTTTCAGTCCAATTTATCTTCCTATCACCCAATCAAGAATATTAGACATTTTTATTATCAATTATTTAAGCTTTACCACAAATAAATATATGTATCATTTATATGTATTATTCAACTATCAAGTTATAATCATCTTTCATCCACAGCCTATTTATTTATCCATTTTTTTACGTTTTTAGTTTTTACCTATTTTTTTATTTTTACTTTTTTAATTTTAAATAAATCTTTATTGTTCATATTATTACAAATGTTCCTCATTTTTTTCATCCATTGCTCCCCTCCACCAGGTTCCCACACCACTCACTGCCCTTTCCACACCCCTCATTGACCTCATCTATATGTGCACAGTTTATGTTCAGTCTCTTCCTGTACCCCCACACCCTTTTTCCCCAAGAATCATCATTTTACTTCCCTTCCATACCTCTGATTCTATTATATTCATCAGTTAATATTGTTCATCAGATTTTTTAATTCCCTTGGTTTTTAGATTCACTTCTGGGTAGTTATATATTTGTTGTTCATAATTTTTATCTTTACTTTCTTCCTCTTTCTAAAGAACCCCCTTCAGCAATTCATATAATTCTGGTTTGGCAGTCATGAACTCCTTTAGCTTTTATTTTTTATTTTTTTTATTTGTGAAGCTCTTTATCTGGCCTTCGATTCTGAGTGATAGCTTTGCTGGGTAGAGTATTTTTGGCTGTAGGTTCTTGCTACTCATCACTGAATATTTCTTGCCATTCCCATCTGGCCTGCATGGTTTCTGTTGAGAAATCAGGTGACAATCATATGGGTGCTCCTTTATAGGTATCTACCTGCTTTTCTCTTGCTTCTTTTAATATTCTCTCTTTGTCTTTTGCTCTTGGAATTTTAATTACGACGTATCTTGATGTGGTCCTCTTTGGATTCCTTTTGTTTGGGGTTCTGTGTGCTTCCTGAACTTGTAAATCTAATTCTTTCACCAGGTGGGGGAAGTTTTCTGTCACTATTTCTTCCAATATGTCTTCAGTATCTTGCTCTCTCTCTTCTTCTGGGAACCCCATAATTCTGATGTTGGTTCACTTAAAGTTGTTCCAGATGTTTCTTACATTATCTTCAACTTTCTGGATTCTCTTGTCTTCTTGCTTCTGTGGAGGAGTGTCTTCTGGCTCTTTATGTTCCAAATCTTTGACTTGATTCTTGCGATCTTCCATTCAGTTTTTAGGACTCTGTATAATTTTTTTTATTTATTTCAGACAACTTATTCTTTATTTCTAGTTGATTCTTTTTCATATCCTCATAAGTCTCATTTATTTTGTTGGCCTTTTCTAGGAAATTCTTGAAAAACCTTATAACCATGGTTTTGAACTTTATATTCAGTCTCTTTTTGTCCTCCATTTCCTTCGTTTGTGCTCTGTTCCCTTATCTTGGCATTTTCACAGCTTCCCTGAGTTGGTAGGGTGGCTTTGTGTGTTAAGGTGTCCTATATGGTTCAGTGGGTCAGCCTCCCAGTTACCTGAGGTGGACACTCTTGGTGCACCCCTTTGTGGACTGTGTGTACAGCCTTATTGTAGTTAAGTCTTGATTGTTGTTGGTATCATTGGGAGGAACTGACCTCCAGGCCAATTGGTTGTCAGGCTCAGCTGTGTCTATGCTGGGAGACAGCCTTATTCGACTAGACTTGGAAAATTGCAAAAGTCTCTGTGTTCAGCTTGGATGGGGTGGAGTTTCAGGGTGGGGCCTAGAGCCTTGGCTTCCTTGCTGCCCCATCCTATGAGGTTCCTGAGTTTGTGTTCCTCAGTGTCCTTTGGTACTCGTTGCTTTGGTACTCACTGCAAGCAACTCTGAGAGAAAGGTGCCCTCGAGTTTCGCCCATTACCAGACAATCTAGTCTCTCTCCCATTGAACTGGGTTTCAGGGCAGTTGGGGGTGGGGTTGGAAGTAGAGGTTAGTGCAGTCCGGAGCTTTTGTCTCCTTCCTGCTAGGGCAATTCCGTGGCACAGTCAACAGCTGTCCTCTGTAGGCAAGGTGCACACCTCTGGGGCTCTGCCTTTTGCTGCTCCCCTGAGTTTCCACCTTACAGCCCAGATTCCCTCTGTATGAGCCTGGGTCCCCAGGGTCTCGCCCAGAACTGGGGTTCAGCACAGTCTGGAGCTTTTATCTCTTTCCCACTAGGGAATGCCAGCCAGGCACTCAGCCACTCCCTCCTCTCCGACTGGGTCCTCTCCCCATGCACCATCGTGCCTCTGTACCTTGGGCTTTTACAGTTCCTCTGATTTTCTTTCTGGTTTTCTCTTTCCTTCTAGTTGTAGAATTTCCAGTCAGTCAAGTTTCCTGTAGTTCTGGATAATGTCCATTTTTTATTTTAGTTGTATTTTTTTCTTCAAATTGTTGTGTGAGGCTGCAGTTAGGCATTTATCTATGCTGCCATCTTGGTTTCTCCTATTTATCCATTCTTCTACCATCTAATTACTTTATGAATTTTTACTATCAAAATATTTTCATCAATTATGTGAGCTTATTCATTTTTTCTGCTCTTATTCAGCAAAATAGCATGGTTCAACTTGGTTCCAAATTCACTTCTTTTATGTTGTACTAGAGGAAGGAAGTAGGATGTTCAAAAGATATCTGGTCACCTGGTCTAATTAGAATATTACCCTTTTATTAGTATAGATGTTGTGATTTCTACTTTTTTCACCCCATTTGTAGTAAAACATTTATTATTAATAGATAAATTTATCATTAACATAATTTATCATTTTTGTTATTCCTATTAACTTTCATACACTTTTAAAATATTTTCTTAATTAATGGCATGGCAATTTCTTATCTTTTTTGTATGTTTGGAAATGTCTTTATCTTGTCCTCACAATAAAACAATAGACCAAATGGGTTTGAAAACAGGGTCCACCATTATTTTCCTTTAGCATTTTGCAGACATATATTTTATGATGTTCCAGCTTATGTTGTTGCAGAAGAGATTCTTATTGTGTCTGTTGTTATTCACATTGACAGTTATGAGTTTATTTTGTTAAATCTCTGAATACCTTTTCTATTTATAATTTTATTAAAATATGTCTAATGTGGACTTATTTTATTTATTTCCATCAGCACTAGACATATGCTGAATGTCTGAGAGCCATGGAAAAAGCATAACTGTTATCACTTAAAATATTGTCCCTCTATTATTTCTTTATTTAATCTTTAAAAATGTATTAACCTTTTAACCCTCGCAATGTGTTTTTATTTTGTTTTACTATTAACTAATTTATCTTCAGTTTTTTCTAATCTAGAGTTCATGCTTTTGTTGAGGGGTTGTTGTTTTTTTTTCACAATTTGTTTTCTATTTTTAGGATTTTTTATAGGTTCTTTTTCATACCAAATATATTTTTCAATCCTGTCATTTTCATTAATTTTATGGATGACACTTAAACTTTCATGTGTTTGTTTATTCATTAATTTGAACATATCCTATTAATATTATTTCCAGACTATTATGTCATTTCCATATTTTGATGGGCTATTTCTCCCATTTTACAACTTTGTTTGCTTTGTGTGTATATTCTCAGCCATTAATTTAAAAAAATATCTTTGATGCCTAAACCAGTTTGGCTCAGTGTATAGTCAGCCTGCGGACTGAAAATTCCCATGTTCCATTCTGGTCAAGGCCATGTACTTTGGTTGCAGGCACATCTCCAGTTGAAGGTGTTCAATAAGCAGCTGGTCGATGTTTCTCTCTCATTGATGTTTCTAGCGCTGTACCTCTCTCCCTTCCTCTCTGTAAAAAAAAAAATCAATAAAATATATTTTAAAAAATTATCTTTGGCCACCGGGAGTGAACATCAAATTTTTTTCATTTGGCCTCTGCTTAGTTCATTATGATTCATTATTCTATTCTCATTCTTTGGGCCAATTGGTTTTACTGTATTCCGTATCTCTGGGCTTCCTGTTACCCTCTGCACTGTAGGTGCTATGCACCATAAAGGCTAGGCATAGTTAAACAGGTCGTGTAAAGAATAGGTGGTTATACATTCTGTCAAAGTAATATACTTATGCCTGTTTTCTTGGACTTGACCAGAACTTACTCTTCATAAGGACAGGGACCTGTGTCTGTTCTTGACAAACCTACAGCATGTAGAACTGGTCTGGCAGTCAGCAGAGGCTGAGGGAATGTGTGTGGAATGAATGGATGAGTCCTGATGCTTCTGTCCCATCCTCTCATCACAAAGAGATCTTGGCATGTGGTTGTCAGACTAAGGATGCAGAATTGAAAATGCCTCATGAATAGGATTATTGCCACATCAATGTTTTATATCACTCCTCTCCTTCACTCCCAGCATGAGGCTGTTCTGTTTCTATTTAAATTTAACTCAAATGTTCCTTGGAAATTCATGGATGATTTCAGAGCTCAACTGAAAAAAAAAGAATAATCAATTGGAACCTTTAAGGTAATTTCCATTCAGTGTGTTGTTTGATAGCATGAAAACAGATGGAAAGAAGCATCTTTATCTTCTCTTTATGGTGCACTCGAAATAAAAAGTTAGAAAGTTGTCCTAGATGAGGCCTATAATTAAAAACAATTTGAGTTGATTTAACAGTTGGCTAAGCAATACTTTCAGTTCCTTTTTGCATCATCAGAGACTAAGATGGAAGCTCCTCTTTGATTGTTAATTATTCTTTTTTATTACAGCTATGACACTTAAGATTTTTTTTGTGAGCTTTAGTCTTCTCTGTAATTTAATGTTATGGTTAAAACATTTATTTCTGCCTTGCCAAAGCTGTGTGTGTGTGTGTGTGTGTGTGTGTGTGTGTGTGTGTGTGTGTGTGTTTGCCTAAATCTTCTAACAGGAAAATTACCTCCAAGTCTCCTTTAAAATCTAGAGCAAAACTTAGCAGGACACCTCTGTTCTGGACATAGCATAAGAACATGGCCTCCACTGCCTTCATCACCAAGCCCCTCAACATCACTCACTCACTCACTGATTTCTCCCCATACCTGTGTACTGGGCAGGTCCCCTGCCACTCACCAAGTCACCCTGACTACTTCTGTTCTCAATATATATATATATATATATATATATATATATATATATATATATGTACATTTTTATGAGGTACCTAGTGAACAAGAAAAAAAATACAAAGAAAAAAATCAAAATCAACTGTAATTACACCATTAAAATAAATGCTCATGGGTATTTTTAAAGGGATAGCTTGTTTCTGAATATATGCTTTTGAAAGTCTGTTTAACCAATTGTCACTATACCATGAGGCTTTTTCCCTATGTATATATATATATATGAGAGTGCCATTTGCTGGCTGAATAAAACGCCCCCTAAAGATATATTGACCTAATTTACCATCCCTTTAATATTGGATGTGGATATTGTTTAAAATCCTTATATATAAAACCCTAAGCAACAAAATGACCAAACGACCAAATGACCAGTCAATTTGTCAGTATGACACACACTGACCACCAGGGAACAGGTACTCAAGGCATAGGATAGGGCTCCCTCCAGTCTGGATTGGGTATGTGGTGATCAGGTCAACACTAGCAATCTGCATCCCCCAAGGGGTCCTGGATTGCGAGAGGGTTCAGGCCAGGTCAAGGGACCCCACTGGTGTATGAATCCATGCACTGGGTCTCTAGTGTTTTATAATACTATCTAATAAAAGAGAAATATACAAATTGACCATATCTCCGCTATGTCCACCAGCCAATTAGAGTGAGTATGCAAATTAACTCAACTAAATATGGTGGTGGTCACAGAGCTGGAGCGAGCAAGATGCTTGGGTTGCTCTGATGATGGAGGAAGCCAATCTTCCCCCCCAGCCCTGGCAGGTCCTGGTCTCTGCTCAACGCTACAAAGTTTCAATTATAGAACATAAATAAATCTCAAATACATGCTTCCAGCCAGCCCTGGCCTCCACTCAAGGAGGTGCTGGGGAAAAAAGGAAAAAAAAGGAAGGGCTGGGAGCTTGGGTCACCAGGAGATGATCAGGCCAGGATGGGAAGGCAGTTGTGGGTGATCAGGCTGGTGGGGGGATGGGACCATTGGGGGATAAGCAGGATAATGGAGGGGGCAGTTGGGGGTGATCAGGCTCTCAGTGAGAGTCAGTTGGACGTGATCAGGATAGCAGGGGATGGGGGGTGCAGTTTGTAGTGAGCAGGCCAGCAAGGGGGGGGTAGTCGGGAGTGAGCAGGCTGGTGGGGAGGGGCATTTGGGGGCAAACAGGTTTGCAGGAAAGGCAGTTGGGTGTGAGAAGGCTGGCAGGCAGAATGGTTAGGGGAAATCAGGCAGGCATTCAGGTGAGCAGCTGGAGCCAGCAGTCCCGGATTGTGAGAAGGATGTCTGACTGTCGGTTTAGGCCCTATCCCTGTAAATGGCAGTAGGACATCCTTTGAGGGGTCCCAAGTTGGAGAGGGTGCAGGCTGGGCTGAGGAACAACCTCTTTCTCTTGCATGAATTTCGTGCATTGGGCCACTAGTAAGTAATAATGTCTGGTTATCTTTGAAATATACATCCATTTATATCTCATATTTATCAGCATACTAGTATGTTTCTAAAAGTCCACAGCTTTTAGGAATAATTATTAATTATCAGGTGTTTTTTTATCTTTTCTTTTCAGTAAAAACAATCATTTTCTCTTATCAGGATAATTGAAAATAGGGTGTTACATTAAGAAAAATAATTTGACTGAATAATAGATTTTAAATGCCTTAGAATTCAGATGATTTTTATTTGTACTAGAAGTTACAGCAAATCACAAAACCACAATTTGAGTTAATATTCTTTAAACAAAATTTTCTCCTTCTTTTAAAACATCTTCTAATTTGGGAGTCTCCTCTTGGACTGACCCGATGCCACTCCTATATGTGGCAACGCAGGCCAAGGAGTATGTGAGTAGATGGTGTTGGGGAAAGGGGTGAGGGCACAGTCCTTAAAAATGCTTTACATAGCCACCCGAAGATGACCAATGAGGCCATGCTGCAGCAGCTGTGCTCACTGCTAACGTCAGTGAGCACTTCTATGGGTTAAATTTTGTAGCCCCCAAAGTTATGTTGATTTGTTCTTTCTCAGAGCTACCTACAGAGGTAGCAGCCATTTCCTACTGGCACCATGGCTGCCCTCAGACCCCTGGTGAAACCCAAGGTTGTCAAAAAGAGGACAAGAAGTTCATTTAGTACCAGTCAGACCGATCTGTCAAAATTCAGCGGAACTAGTGGAAACTCAGAAGCATTGACAATAGGGTGCGCAGAAGATTCAAGGGCCAGGAATTAATGCTCAAAATTGGTTATTGGATCAATAAGAAAACAAATCACATGCTGATTAGTGGCTTTCGGAAGTTTCTGGTCCATAATGTCAAGGAGCATGAAGTACTCCTGATGAGCAACAAATCTTACTGTGCTGAGATTGCTCACAAAGTCTCCTCAAAGAACCACAAAGCCATTGTGGAAAGAGCAGCACAGCTGGCCATCGGTGTCACCAATCCCAATGCCAGGATGCTCAGCAAAGAAAATGAATAGACGTGTGGTGAGCACATTGTATGTGTGTTAATAAAACCACAAAAATTTGCAAAATAAAAAGATATGTTGATTTGCTAATTCCTGGTAATTATGAATGTGACTATATCTGCAAATGGGATCTTAGCAGACATAATAATCAAGTTAGAGTAAAGTCATTAGTGTGGGCCTGAATTCCATTTGGTTAGTGTCCTTATAAGAAGAGGAAAAGACATATAGACACAGATCTACAATGTCATGTGAAGACAAATATGTGAAGGCATAGACTGGAATGATGTGTTTACAAGCCCAGAAACACCAGGATTGAGGGCAGCCACAGCAGGTAAGAGGAAGTATGTAGCAGAATCCTCTGAGAGAGCAGGCTCCACTGACATCTTGACATCAGACTTCTGGTCTCCAGGCCATGAGAGAATAAGTTTTTATTCTTTAAAACCACCCAGTTTGTGGTCCTTTGTTACTGCAGTCCTATGAGCTAACACAGGACCCAAGTAAGCTCCTTGTTCATCCAGGACAGAATAGTACCCTGGGAACTCTCAAAGGAAACAAAAGCTGAAAATGTACATATTCAGACCTTGCATTCCTAATCCAATGCTGGTTTATTTGGTGTGTGTGTGGCGGGGGGGGGGGGGGGGGGAGACAAGGGGGTTTATTAAAACGCTGATATGGCTGATGTGTGCAGGTGTGCATCCCTCCTGCCTCAACCCATTGATGGCAACCATCCAGGTGTGCCCACTCCATTTAAAGTCTTAGGTAGCATGTTTGAGATGCATGCACAATTCAAGCCATTGTCACAGGCTAATATATTAGCTAGCCCAGCCCTTGGTGACATGCTGACTCATTTCTGCTTATTTCCATCAAGATCATACATCAACCACTAGTTTCTGGGGTTTTCTTGCTTGTGTGTCCTACTTCAAGTGGTGAAATGTCTACTTCTTTTCAAGTTAGAAATGTCATAGCCATGTATTCAATATTCTATGGCATTCAGGTCTGAAGGAGAATGTTTGCAATGTGTTGTTGCTTTAGCTCTCTCTGTCATCTGCTTCACTCTTTTCTGGCTGCATTCATTTCTTGTTCCCATCTGTCTCACTCCTCTTTCTCCTTCTGCTCTATGCATACTTTCCCTCCTCTCCTTTCATATTTCAAAATATTTGCAAACTGTTTTTGCAAGCTATCTGTAAAATATATGCATAGTAGTGGCAAAATATTTTCAAACTTTTATCAACTGCTTTGGAAGGAACATAATTATATCTGGATTTAAAGAATTCATATGTAATTTTAAAACTCTGAATGGTTAGTCCAGTGGGTTATGTAATAATTGGTAATATGTTATAAATATCTTATTTCCCCTGTCATGGTGGATGTCTAGCAGCATATGACTTCATGTAAAATTAGATTATTTTTTATTAATACTTTACCAAGTTGCACCGTTTTTGTTTAGATAAATAAAATTGTTCTTTCCAGTCTGTTTAGTATATAAAACAGAAGTTTACAGTAATTCATATTTTATTTGAAAGAAAATTTAGCAAACACATTATATTATCATATAGAGTCCATATACACATTCTAAAATATTAATGGGCCACTTGGACCTCCAGGTTTCCTCAGGTATCAAAGTTTTCTAGAAATAGAAATGAATTCCAATGCTTGTCTATGTTTAAAGTATACAAAATTGATTTCAAAAGAACCTATTGCAGCACTTTCTCAACAATGTCACGTAAGTCACTCTGGCTTAGGTGTTCAAAAAGGGATAGAAACACATTTACATTTTGGGTTGAGACATGACTGGAGTCAATAAAATTGCAGAGTAGAGGAAGACAGGTTGTTTTCTACTTTGCCAGAGTGAAGTGCGCACCATGGACCCCAGGACCTGAGTGCCCAGATCCTGTCCTGCTGGGTGGTCCAGGGGCAGAGCACTGCCTGTAAGCCTGTAACTCAGTGTGGGCTGGGTGCCCACAGAGGGTTAACAGAATGACACTCAATTGAGAACCTCCCAGATAATAAAACAAACCATTAGGTTGAGAAAAGAATGTCAGTATGATGTAGAGAGTCCCCTGACAATCAATGATTCTGTAGATTATGAAAAGTATAGAGAGTTTCCCAGGTGCTGGCATTTTGTTCTAAGTGTCAATGTGTCGATTAGATGCAGGTCATTTTCTCTGAAGGAGCTCAACCAAGGGGCAGAGAATCCTATATCCACCTATTAAAGGCAGTCAAACCCACAGCTGTGAACCCGAGAATGTGGGTATTAACCCATGAGATCTCACATGTGGGCATGGAGATCACTTTGCCCTCCACTCACTCTGGGTAGCTGAGGGAGACGTTACTGATTCTACTGTAACTAGATGACCTAAAAAGAAAAGCTTTCAAAAATTTCGCCTTTGCTCTTTTTTAGTATATAGTCAAAGGGAAATGGAAAAGAGCTAGAAGGACAAAGTAGGCAAAGATATGCTTATTATTTACTTTCCTTATAAACCAAGTTATAAGATTAATTATAGTTTTATGGGTCTGCCATCAATATTATTAGTAAAAAATCTGTGAAAATAGAAATCCCTGCTTCCTGACACAGTCCTCCATGGCTAAGTGCCCCACCCCCCAACTCTGATGTCAAGAAATATCACTGCCACCTTCCTCTGCCCTGAACATTAATCAGAGATTTAGACCTACTTTCCCAGTTGTTGGCGCCCTATTCCCCAATTATTGTTTGTGGAAAGACATTTTCAGAACATTTTCTTTTCTACTTTTTTTTTTTTTTTTGCCAATGTAGCTAGTCTGGGAATCGGATACATGCATAAGTGTCTTTGCTTAAGTCTTATTTCTGTCACTACAAACAAATTTACCACTTTTGTTCTTTTTTTACCGTAATCCCCTCTGACTCATTATTTCAGACTGAAGAGCGGATCAAGCCTTCCTTCATTTCCTTAAGTGCTCTGAGGACTTAAGCACTTACGTGAGCCAGTGCTCTTCAAATGTGCTGAGTGGCCATCTCGGAAGAGAGGGTTCCAGCAGGAGCTAACAGCTTTCATCCGGAGATTGCAAATTCTGTGCTCTCCCTCCTTCCCTTCCTGGACCCAAACTCCTCCCAACGCACCCTTCAGTGGGAGCTGCTGGTGGAAGCCCCTCAGGGCTTTATCTTGGGTAAAGGTGAATTCAATGGCTCAGACTCACCCTTCCCATTATTCTGTTGGAACCATTTCTTTTTAGAGACTTCTTGGGATGCAGGGAGAAGAACTGGGAATGACACTCCAGGTTTTATGGTGGCCTGAGAGGATGGAGGCTGACAGTGGACCTTCTAGAAGATTTTTACTTTTGAGAACTTGAGGTCCACATGTAGCAGGGAGGCAGAGTGTGGGGTTAGCCAATGTGGACAAAGCTCAGGGGCACAGAAACACAGGCAGTCATAGGTATGGAGTTTATGGAGTTCATTTTCCAACTTAATCCCAATCAGTCTAACACACTAATGGCCTCATCCTTCCAGTGAGGCAAAAGAGTTTTGTCAACTAGGCCCACGCTTGAGTGGTTATTGTGGGTTGTGGATTACTTGCCTAGGGTCCCATAAATTTCCAGCCTGCTCCTCTCATACCCTATTCCAAGGCAGTATGATTATCTTTTCTTCAAAATAAAAGGAGTTGAAACCAGTTTGGCTCAGTGGATAGAGCTTCGGACTGAAAGGTCCCAGGTTTGATTCCGGTCAAGGGCATGTACATTGGTTGCGGGCACATCCCCCATAGTGGGTGTGCAGGAGGCAGCTGATCAATGTTTCTCTCTCATCAATGTTTATAGCTCTCTATCCTTCTTCCTTCCTCTCTGTAATAAATCAATAAAATATATTTTTTTAAAAGGAAAAAGAAGTGTTTTCATAACTGTCTTTAGAAACCATTCCTATGGTTATTTGTGCCTTTTGCTCCATTTAAGAATGACTAAAAATGGTTTGTGTGTGGCATACACAGAATATATTGAAACAATCTGGTCAAAAATGTTTTCTATAATGATCATTAAGAAGGAGCAGAGACCCTTAAATATGTTCAAAATTACTACTTTTTAATCATGTCACTGAGTAGATTGCAATTTTATACACTGACTGACAAAACTATAGAATGAAAATGCTTACAAAGACATTTTGTTCATTTGGAACTATGATCAGGAGGGAGACTCTAACTTCTTCCCTTAGCCTTTCCTCTTTGGCCTCATCCCGACTCTGTTCTGCGCAGTGATTCCAGGTCTGGCCCATCCTGTTGGAGACTGGAACCAGACATGTCTCTGTGCTGAGCAGAGGTGCCAGCAGTGCTGAGTCTATTTAGAAAATCAGTCATGGGCCCTATAGACTTCCATCAATGCACATGCTTATATGAATTTTATCTGTAGGGCATATCTTGTCACATGACACTTCTATCATGCACGTAAATTGGGTGTAACAATTTTAATAAGGGCCCAGAATATTCAGGCCCTGTCTCATACCAAATTACGACTATCTACTTATCCATTTATCCATTTACCCACTTATCCATTTGCAGGAACCTTTGATCATCTTCCTCCTTGGCAAAAACAACCTCTCTGCTGTGTTTTCTGCGACACTGGCCTCTACAAAAGCAGCCAGTTTGTGCATTCATGTCTAGGGTAAGAAAGTCTTCTTGTAATCAACTGGACTGATCCCACAGATTTGGCAGAGGGGGCTCTCGCGGGCAATTCATAGGATGCCTACAAGCTCGCTCCTCTTCTGAGCTCTCACTCACAGCTTTGGGTTTAAGATTGCAGCTTACACTGTCAAAAGGCATGCTGATTTGATCCTCTTTCTCATAGGGCTGGATTCATAGAAGAGCTGGCTCTGTTGTGGTGATAAAGGCCTATTCAATGTGGGGTCTGACCCATGGAGACACAGTGCAGCTTGGGAGGAAGTGGAGCTCTTGCACCCCCTACAGTCCAGATGCTGCACATTCACCACAAAGGCTGATTTTTTCTTTTTAAATGACTCTGGCACAACTAGATCGTTGAGTGATTTATTGATCATGATGTGTTAGTGAGTTTTAAAGTACTATTTGTGGAGGCCCAAAAGTTTCTGATATAGGACCAGGGAAATAATATTTACCTCCCTCCTGTGCTCAAGTAGCTGTGGCCGACCTGCCCAGGCTGGAGGACCTGCTGCCTGGAAGTGATTGGACCCTCCTGGGAAATTAGCTCCCTGCCAACTACACAAGCCAAGGAGGGGATTTCACGTGGTGTCCTCGTGAAATGTCACCCCTTTCAGCATGAGGCGGCAGTTGTCTCTTTCTCAAGAGTTCAGGGGAGGCAATGGAGGTGTAGAGAAGCTGCTGGCAGGCGGACAGAGCTGGATTTAGTCTCTCACTTGTGCAAGACCTGACCATACTGTGTGTCAGGATATCTCAGGATCAGCTTCCCACTGAAAAGGAGGATGTGGAAATGGAAATGATGTTAAAAACACAAAAATGTATGTCCCAGCTCCCAGCTCCTAAGCCCACATTCAAAGTTTACGCTGTCAGTCTGACTTGTCAGTGCCGAGCAAGGTAGATGCGTGCAGAGTGAGAGCAGAAGCATCCTTTGCCTTGACGGGCCTCACATGAGCAGTAAGGGGCCTTTTTGAGCCAAGCCTCAATACAGAGACACACAGAGATGGCAACATAAAGAAAAACTAACTTGTCCTATTTAGTTTGTTGTGTCTCTTTTGGAACAGAAAAAGGAAGTGTATGAACTGTCCTCCTCCCTATCCCTACCCCTCAGAATAAGCTGGCCCGAGCGCCCTGACTCAGCCGTAACTCTGACTGATGAGCTCAGTGAAGACACAGGCTCCAACCCCTTCTTGTCAGTATTTGTGGAGCTAGCTCCATGGTCACTGCCAAGCAGGGCCTTTACTTGACCACCCAGGACCACATGTGCCAGTCTGTGTGATACTTTCTCATAGGGATATGACTTTCAGCTGCCCTGACCATCACTTTGGATGATGTTTACACTTGAACAGGTATACAGTCGAGCCCCCCTTCCCACAGGATGGCATCTGTGGGCTTAAGGAGAGGGTGATTTTGTCTTCTGACTGGAGAGGTACAGACTCATCCTAGAGCTCCATGTTCCCCTTTTTTTCTGCTGGACAAACTTGTCTGATTCTGTCCCAAAGACAGCCCCTAACTCTCTAACACGAACTACTTCATAGCAACTCCCATTGTGTAGAAGGAAATGTAGTGGTGGAGTTTAACAGAGTGCTTTTAAGCATGCATGTATGTTGACTGCAGTTACAGTATGAAGTTCAAACAGCAGCTCAGCATAACTCCTGCATCTGGTGTTAAATGTCTGTAATACTACCAATAGCCCAATTAGCAAAATATTTTCATACACAGTAATTATAAGAAATTACTATAATATTTTATCTTTATTTAAAAATAATGAAAACAACATAAAGTTGTTATAGAGAAAACAAACCTGGATAAATATATAAAGCAAATGATCAGCACTGTCCTTTGAACCTCCCCCATCCTGCTTCTCAGAGGATCCCAGTGGTAATGCTTTGTTTATATTATTTGAACTGGAACTCTTGACAAAGACTCCAAGGGGCCCATCAAAACTCCACCTAAGACAATGTCAACATTATAGAAATGGTTGTCCCTCCAAGATGCAAGAAGCCTCGAGGGAAAAAAAAGACAATTTATTGAGTAATGTATTTGTAATAGTTCTGATACACATCATGGTAATCTATACATCTTTCATATCTACAATTAAGAAGGAGAAGTAGAAATATGTGGTCCCTTTTCCACTAGATTACACACATAAATCTCTCACCTCCTGGTTGGCTTCGCTTTACTTATTTTTTTTTCCTTGACATTGAAAAACTGGAAAATATTCACATGCAAAGCACCGATAAATTTGTATAAGAATACATGAAATTAAGGACCTATATAAGAACATCTTGTAAAAGGTTATAAAACACAGTATAAAAACACAATAAAAATAAAAATATATTTTCCACAAATAAATTATGTCCCTAAAGATTTGGACGTATTCGAAATGCAAAGTGCTGCTAAATAAAGTGCTTTTATGGAAGCTGCAGGAGGGTTTTAAGAATGTTTCTTAGTAGGCAAGGAATCCTATTTTGCAGAGCTATAAAAGTTGCTTTCTTTTTTTCCCTTTCAGAAAAGTTCTAAAAAAAATCTTTTCAGATTCTTGAACCTGCTGAGAGTCTGCAGAAATCCAAACAAACATTAAATTGCCCTCGCAGTACATCCATTTTTAACAGTCTATGATAAAACTTACTCAAGAGACAAATACTGCCTTTGCCATGATTTATGTAGGTAAATAAATAACTTAAAATACAAACAACAAGATGTACTGGAAAGAGAGTTGGGGTTGTTCTGGCTCCCGTAGCTATTGCAGAGAATAACACTTGCCATCCTTTCTACATTAAAAATGTTCTGCATTATTTTAGGACAAAAAGACAGCCCACCTGAGCCTTCTTTTTATAAACATCAATTACAATAAGAGGGCATTTGCGTATTGTTGTGAAGGCAGCCAAAGAAATGTGATGACAGAATTAAAGATAATGTCCTCTGAGAGCCAATGGTCAGAGAGATAGAACCACACAAGGGTTCCAGTTAAGGGGCTTCTCATTTATTTTTAGGATTCTTCTTCTTTTCTTTCTTTTTTTTTTCCAGAGAGAGAGAGAGAGAGAGAGGGAAAGGGAGAAAAGTAGAAACATCTAAGATGGAGAAACATAGATCTGCTGCCTCCTGCATTCCCCCTCCTGGAAATTAGGGATCCGGCCATCAATTTGGGCATATACTCTGACCTGGAAACAAACTGTGCCCTCTTGGTCTATGGGACAAAGCTCAATCTACTGAGCCACACCAGCTGAATGAAGTTTTCTTAAATTGTGTCTCAAAAGACTTCGTATAAATTACAAGATTAATTGCTCTTGTACTTGGAGAATTTAAAGGCAAAACCACATTGATCTCTTCATTTTATAGATAAGAATGATGACATAGAATGGAAAAGCACTTCTTTTCATCAAATTATGTTATTGAGATAAGAAAAAGGGAAGCTACAATGTGGGATATGGTAGTTGAAGTACATATATTTGGTAAATACTTCACCTAATTTAAAATGGATAAGGAACAAATATTCATAGCTCACAAGAAGCCTTCCAAATGGCTATTAACATAGGAAAATATATAATCACATAGTCATCAGAGAAATGCAAATTAAAAATGCAATGGCACACTACTACATAACCAGTATAATGTTTAAAATAAATAAATAATAAACAAACAAGTGTCTCTGAATTTGTTGTGACTGTAAGTCTCATATAATATCTGTGGGAGTGTAAATTGGAAGGGCCATTTTGGGAATTGTATGTTAATGTCTACTAATGCTGAGTGTATACAGGTACCTCTTATGACCCAGCAACTCCCTTTCTAGGTGTATACCCTACAGAAATATGTACATATAAATCCAACTGTCTACATTAAAAATCACACATCTGTATTTAGATTGTGTCTAACAGGTTTCAGATTGATTTATTTTTATTCAAATAATGATTTTATTTTTTTATTGAATTGATGGGTTTTGGGAAACATTTGATAAATGATTTAACTGTTATATCCAGAAGTTCTAGTCTGTGCCAGGTAATTTGCTAGAGACTTTCATATCTTTTCTTTTATTAAGTTTTATTAAATTGATTGATAAAAATAAATGATATTATGGTCACTGTAAAAGTTAGGATTAGATTTAAGTATAAGTAATAGTAACAAAAACTAAATTTAGGTGGTTAAAACAAGATGGTCTTTTCTCCTTCCTTTTTAAGAAGTTTGGAAGTTTTATCTTGAGGACATCTCATGGTCCAAGATAGCTTCTTAATAGCTTCTTTTACACTATCTTTGCATGTAGCAATAAAAAGACAATGGGTGAGAAGCAAAGGAAAGAAGAGGGGGATAAAGAATACTTCTAAGATCCTCACTTTTTAACTTTCTTATAGTCCATTTGTCAGAATTTAGGCACATGGCCACATCATTTATGAGGGATGCTGGGAAATGTAGTCTTTGTTACCAATAACCATAAGCCTAATCTAAAAATCAAGGGGGTAAAATTAGTTAGGGAAAAGAGAAAAGTGCATTTTGACAGATAGTTAGCAATTTACCATAATGTATGTAATAATCTTTGCAATATAATATGAACATAGAAGTAAAGAATTAAAGACTATATCCCTATAGCTTCTAATGTTGGTTGACTTCTGTTTGTGGTTCCACTTTCGAAAATTCAATGTAAGTACTTGCTATAGTTCACAATTGTGGTTTTGGCAACAGAAATTTTTCCTATTCTAAGAGATTTATATATATATATATATATATATATATATATATATATATATATTTTACTGGTTTTACACAGAGAGGAATTTAAAGGGATAGAGAGTTAGAAACGTCAATGAGAGAGAAATATCGACCAGCTGCCTCCTGCACACCCCGCACTGGGGATGTGCCCGCAACCAAGGTACATGCCCTTGACCGGAATGGAACCCGGGACCCTTCAGTCCGCAGGCCGACGCTCTATACACTGAGCCAAACCGGTTTCGGCTCTAAGAGAGTTTTGACATTGCAAAAATTTCACCTAAAGATTAGTTTTCAAGTATACTTCTGATTTGTATGAATGGTAAAACCAAATGGAACAAAATTTTAATAAAAAAGAAACAAAATAATTCACATTTAAACAAATTTGCAAAACCATCCACTTCTTTTGTTGGAGGAGATACGGGCCTAATATAAGTCTTTGTATAGTGATGAGAAGGGAGGCAATTTCTGCTTTTTGAAAGATATTTTATCTTAGTTATTTATGTTTACTATTATTCAATTTTATATATAAATTCTAAACTCACTCAGAAGTTGTGACAAAGACTCTTAGTAATACTGGTGGCCCATTATGTCAAAGACAGCATCATTTCAAGATGGAACCAACTATATCCTGGACCTACAAACAGAGGCATGACAGTAAGTATCCTTGTAGGAGTGAAACAGCAAACCTCAATATGGAATAACATTCCTTTCTTCATTATCCCATGTCAAGGTTCTCTAAGAAGAGGAAAGTTGTTTTGGGTTGAAGCTTAGGGTAATCATATTCTTACTAATAATAAGTGATTCTTTCTGATATTTACTTTAAAAAAAACAATTAACTTTAATTTTCCATTCTAATTGCTTCACTTAGTTTGTAACTGCTCTAAAAAAAAAAGTGAAAAAATCAAATAAAATGTATAAAGCCCCAAGAGTCCATAGTAGCCTTCTAACTCTGTTTGCAACATTACTATACAATCTTTCAATAGACGGAACATCAGAGACTGGCAAAAAGCACCAAAAAACAGAAAAATAAAACATTTGAAAAAACATGTAAGGTTGGGATTTCTGGAACTTTAATAGCTTTCCACTTAAATTTTTGGCTATCATGCACTTTAGCTGAGAGAAAAAAAATAATGAGTTTTACAACATTCAACTTGCTTTATAACATATTACATAATGGTGTAAGCTCCATAAAGAAGGTTGTGTGCAGTGCTGTAAAACTTATTAGGTCACCAATATTTCTAGGTTCATATTAAGAAATTAGAAATAATGGTTCAGATTAGAGTCAAATTGTAAAAAGAAAAAAAATCCTTTGAATTGAATCAGTCATTCCCAAGGATATACTAATGAATTTGTAGCCTTAAAAAAGAAAAAAAAAAGTTTCATTTATAAATTCACCTGAGGTGAAAGAAGTCATGTTAACATTTTAAGTTTTATGTGGACTTTCCATAGACTACAGTACTCTCTCCACTTTGCCACTGCTCTATATAGCTCACCTTAATTTCTATTTTGTAGGCCCCAATGTGAGAATGATTTTTAAAAATCAGACATTTAGTCTGAATATAGTAATATTTGAATATAGCAAACCCTCCTCCAAATATTGTTTTAGGTATAAAATGTTTAAATTATATAAAGTAGTTTAAGGTCCAAGATACTCATCAAGTTCCCCTTTTTATTTCATTCCTTCACTCAGCTTCCCTTTTCTCTGAGTTCCTTATTGGGATGTCTCTCAGCTCTTTGTCCCAGAGATGACCTCTGTTGATAATGGAGACATACAACCCTCCTCCCATGGTATACATTTGTGCTAAAATAGTCCCATGATTTTACCTGGTATTTCCAATTACAGTGAGAATTTGTTGCTGGGAACTGTAGCAAATGATAGAATTTATAGAGAATAGGGTCTCAAAAATGTTTGTATTAAATGTGAATAGGAGAAAAAAAAGGGGGGGATGAAGATAAAAGAGTAATGTGATAGTTTAGGTTGAATGCTGCTTCAAGGAATTGTCAGCACCTCTGTGAAAGCCAGATATACAACAGGTAAAGGATTGATTCTTGACCCACGATATAATTTATTTGTCCTCCTCTCAAAAAATAATGTTTAGATTACACAACTTGAATCTTCCTTTTTTTAAAGGCAGAATGGCAAAATATAGAATATTCATTCACTTATTAGTTTCACGTCTTTTGAGAAGATAGCCCTCTTTTGTTGCCAAATAAATGATTATTCATTGAACCATTGATTAATCAACTTATCCAATCAACCATCCTTCACCATTGACTCATTTATCTAACCAACCATCTATCCGTTTTTCCATGTATCCAACCCACCCATCCTTCCAACCATTCATCTGTCCATTCACCCATCCAACCAGTCTTTACTAATATAACCAAGTAATGAAATGCTATAACTGTAATTGGTATATTCTCTTTTCCCCAGGAAGTCACCATAGGGTATATATGCAACATAGACAATGGCAGGAGAAGTTGTAATATATATAGCTGTTTAAGATTTTGTGGAGTATGATTTCCAACAAAAACTCAAGGGAATTCAAGTCCACTTAACCTCTTTAAGGAATTAATGAATTGTAGGACAATACTTAATAACTTTTCATTTATGTTTGCCCTAATGTGTGACAGAGACGATATATGTATTTCTTTATATCAAATATAAGTCATGTTGATCTGTGAGATGTGCCTTTATTTTTTTGTAGTATTGAGCAAGACACATAAGCACACACACACACTCACTCACTCTTGGGAAAGCTCATAAGATACCTCCATAAAATGTGGCGATCAAAGAGTTATAGGTGAGGATTAACAAATATAAAGGCAGAACCTAAAGAAGAATATAGAATAAACTTGAATTTTCAACTTTGGCCAAGGGTGGAAGAAGAACAAAACTTATCTAAGGATTTGTATCTCATGCTTTCCCATACATGGAAATTTAGACTGATGGCAATATCCAAATTTCCTCAAGCAGAGAATTAATCCTAAATGGTTTTAAGCTAACAGGGCTCATATATAGAAGCACATGCTAACCTCTTCAGAGGACTCTGATCTCTATCCAGGCCAAGAGTGATTAAAGGACGCCTTTAACAGAAAGATAACTGTATTACGAGGTTATGATGTGTTACTCAATGTTTTACTTAACTTGTTCATGTATATTTACAAATTTTACTAATGGAACCCTCTATTTTATCATTTCCTTTATTCTTGATTTCCCCCAACTATAACTTGTGTTGAGTGTCTACTATGTACTAGGAGAGTGCTGAGTTAGGCCTAGGTATTACTCAGGACCATGCTTCCTAGAAGCTCATAGTTCAGCAATATGACAGCAATGTGATGACATATTTAAGATGCCCTGTGACAAGTTTTATTATTTAAGTATGCTTTAGACCTGGGTGTTGTCAATAGTTGGTTCATGGTAATGTTTGCTTAGGGTCAGTGAAGAGGTGATGGGTATTGATAGAGAAAATATTAGAATGTGAGCTATATTTTGAAAACAGGATGGAAGACATCTTGTTGAGTTGACTTTGGTCCTTTCAACGAAGTATTTTTTCTTTTTTCCTTCCTTCCTTCCTTCCTTCCTTCCTTCCTTCCTTCCTTCCTTCCTTCCTTCCTTTCTTTCTTTCTTTCTTTCTTTCTTTCTTTCTTTCTTTCTTTTCTTCTTTCTTTTATTCCTTTTGTTCTTTTTTCCTTCTCTCTTTTTCCTTCCTTCCTTCTTTCCTTCCTTTCTTCCTTCCTTTTTCCCCCTTTCTTAATAATCATCCAAGGATAATTTTTGCATTGATTTTTAGAGATAGTAGAAGGGAGAGAGGGAGGTAGAGATCTAGAAAGAAAGGCAATGAGAGAGTGGGAGAGGGAGACAGATATTTGTTGTCTATCACACCCGCTTGTACTGGGGCTGGAATCAAACCTGCAATCCAGGTACATGCCCTTTACCAAGAATCCAACCTGAGATGCTTCAATGTGGGGCCAATGCTATAAGCAATGAGCAACACTGGTCGGGGCCAAAGTAATCTATTTGTATTCTTTTCCCTTTTAATGTTTCTAGCAGGGCTTATCCAGGGTGGGTGAGTAGTCACAAAAACACACACAGATACAATTCACTCTTGTTGTTTTGACTACACATCAATTCCAAAGAACTTCAAAAATATGTCCAGCCTGTCATGTGGAATTGGAGACATGTTTTCATGATGTTCTCTAAATAGAGCCCAGAGCTGAGGAACCACAACAGGTCAGGAAGAAACCAGACATTATTCAATTCTCTTTTCTCACGCTGCACTCATTAATCTTTTGTCTATTATGCCCTATAAATAGATTCTAGCCTCTAACAAAAAAACACAGGCTTCCAACATTATAAATATTCAGCTTCACTAAAGTGATATGAATGGATAAATATGTGAATTGTTTCCTCAACCCATAACCCTTTGGTTATCAGAAAGTTCTGAGTTCTTTACTTTTAAGATTTTGTCCTAGACCCCCCAAATCCTGCAGAACTTGACTCCTGTTTATTTTTATGAACTCAAGTTGCATTCTTGAGGACCCAAATTAAGGTCTTTTCTTTTTGTTTTTCAAATAAAACAAACTGAAGGTAAAACTAACCACATGTCTCAGTTAAGTCTGGCTGCTTTGTAATTCTTAAAAAATAAAAATAAGTGAGTAAGTGTTTTTCAAAGTGATATTTTAACCTCCTGCCAACACTGTTGTAGTAAAATATGATTTTTTATTATTATTCAAATGTGAGTTTGGGGACATGATTGAGGTTTTCCTATAATCAGTAAAAATGAGGAAACAACTTAAAAATGTTTGGGCAACCTCCAAATAGAGAGAAAAAAAGTTTTTAAAGGAGAGTGAGTTAATGTAGCACATGTTATAATAAAAACCCAACAAAAAGTAGCCCTTATAGTCCAATATTCTGGCACACAAAATCAGCCATTCTTCAGGGAGACTTTACTACCTTATTTCTAATAGAGAGCCCTAATTATAACACAAACAACATGAGAGAATGTTGAGAAGGTCTGAATAATTATCTAGTGCTATGGTCACAAGTGTGTATACCAGAGCCTGTACCCCATCGTTGGCTTTTCCACCCCTTAAAAATTCTTTCGATTTACAATGTGTGACATTTTAAAAAAACACCACAAACTTGTCACTAAATATAAAAAGTGAGGGAGCAAAGAGTAGATTTTTCAACTTCATTGAAAGCAGTCCTTTTTCTTAAAGGTGGTAGTGTCTTCCCGCACCCCCACTCCCAGCTTTTTTTAAGCATCACATTTTTAGTTGTCCTCTCATTTTCAAAACCACCAAACAAAATGAAGACATGTTTAAATGGGTCATTTATAGCCCTTTACTGTCATAATTGAATCTAACAGTGGGTTAGTTTCATCTGAAGTGTTTAAATTGCCATCAATATAAACTAATATTTTCTAACTTTGCTGTTGTACTTTATGGTAAAAAAAAAAGACATTTTGTCAGCCACTAATGATATACAGCACCACAAAGGAAGATTCATGTAAGCTTTCATAAAATAGTTCCCAAGTGGCCCCAGATTGACAGAACTGACTGACTTGTGTTGAGGGCAGCTGATAAATAGTCCTACTGAGGAATTGGGTCTAAGTGAAACTCAGAGTGAATGCTATGCTTATTTTGCCAAGTGTTACTCTGCCTAGAGATCAGTAATGTCTAATGGGCTTCAATCTTAAGTTGAAGAGGAAAATTGATCAAACCAGGAATAAGTGATATTAACCTGTTCAATCCAGGTTCTTAAAAGGCCAGATTCAAATTAGTACCATTTTCAAATTCCAAAGGTGTTTCTCCATTTCCACATACATTATCGCTTACTGTGAAATCTATGTCACTGCCTACCAAAGGAAAAGATTGACCAGAAAACATTTGAGACATAGAATTACACATGGCAGGGAGCACTGGGGATCTCAGTGGGAGCCTGGCTTCCATGAACAGGGGCCATGGAATTACTGTTCTTCTTCCTAATGATTCTAAAACTTATGTGGGAGAAAAACTTCCCAGACGGAAGTAAAAATGACATGGCCAACACCCAAAGCTCTGATGCAAGCCAATGGGGTCAACACTCTAGTGTGAGTATTTGAAACTGGTGAGGAGAAATTTCTCAGTTAAAGTTGGATATTAGGAAGTGAGTGTGTCAAGCAATTAGGATCAAGTATGGATCTTCAGGTAATGGTCAAGTAGGGGTAGTTATCTTGTCAGGAGCAGGTGAGAGATAATGATTTGTTGCCAGAAAATTATCAGGTGACTGTCAAGTCTCTACTCAATGTCTAACTTGTACATAGAAGGTTAAAAATGATACTATTAATCATTTAGTTTCTAAGCAATATCTTATATTGAATGGTAAAATGTTGAAATCATGATTTTAGATATTTTTATCTAGCTGTGTGTGGATAGATTTAAGCTAATTATATTTAGTCATATTTTCTTTAATAGTACCATTTTCCACATTGAGAGCACTGATATAAATAGGATGGATGTGATCACCTAATTAAAGGTTTATGTGCAGATTTATCTCAGTAGTGACCAGAATGTTCCCATGGGCCCATATTTAATCAGAAATCTTTCAATTGCTAAACTAATTGCTGTTTCTTTAATGCATATGCTTAATAAGAAAATCCACTGAGCCAAATCCTCATTTTATTATTATGAAAATATAATATGTTGTCATTCAGAAAAGAAAGAAATGAAAACTTGCTTCATAAACAGGGTCCATGTTATATTTTGAAGAGTGGAGGACAGTCCTGAAGAGATAAAGGCCGTGTATGGTCTATCTCTGGGAGATCTTAAGAGTCATATACTCTCCAGATGCTTTGATCTGGATCAGATGAAAACACCTACACTGAAAATAACTTCCTTGAAATACCATTGTGTTTTAGAGATAATCACTGATTCTAATTCTAATATTAACAAAGTGTAAGTCAGGGAATAGGATCAATTGCTTACCTCCTTTCCCCTTCCCCTCAGAATGCTACATCAATTATGTTCGATAGGATAATGCAACTTCAGGGACTATTTATAAAGAGTTAAAAATGTTTTCTTTAAATAGAGGTAGTTGTGAATCAGAGATATAGGATTTTGTAAAACCAGGCAGTGAATCTTAAAAACTTCATCGTAATCCTGAAGCTCTATCTTTTTTGGGGGTATTTTACCTCTTTATAATTCAGAGCTTAGAGGGCTTCTGAAAACCAACTTGGGAAAACACCATTAGTGTAACTCTAATGTAGAACTTATAGGTTATGTTAAAATTTAGGCCTAAAGGTTTAATTTTCATGCTTTCTGATCTTAAGCCAGACAGACTCCAAATATTCACTTAATATGCTTTCTTATGGTTTAATGTGTAGTAATTTTAGCATTTTAGAAATGTATTTTTTCTGAGAAAAAAAAATATGTTCCACTGGTATTTCAGGGGGAGGAGCAGGGTGGAAGGAAGGTTTAAGAGTCAACTTCCCAATTAGAATTATGAAGCTCATTAGAATAATTTTTTTTAAAAAAGTATAAAAATATACACATGACTTTATCCATTTTAGTTATATCTCATCCCCAAAATTGAACAACAGGATTAATAGTAAAGCTATGAATGTGAATTTCTATTAAAACTAAAATGATCTGACAGGCAAATAAGAAATATTTTTATGTGTGTCCATGATGGAATGCAACATTATCCTGTTTCAGAGGGTTCAGTACTGAGTCACAGGACAGAGACTCACCTGCCCAGGTACATCTCCATCTGTCGGAATCAGAATGTGCATGATGTTGGAGAACAGGTTACCAGCCAAGGCCCTAGGCCCATCTTTACTGCTCAGCTCTTCTCACAGCACAATGAAGGAGGGTGAGGTAGGGGTACCTGCATCTGGGCCCTGGTGGGTGCTTATAAATATCCACACCATACTCTGCCTGCTAAGAGTTGATGGGGGGCCAAGGCAGAGCTACAAAAGGGGAACAGTAAATGCTTAATGGCAGACAATTCATCAAAGTTTCAAGAGGCCATCATGCCAATTTATAAAAATTTATGTAGGAAATTACTTCTTAATTTTGTTGCACATTAAACTGAGGTCTGGGTATGCCTTTCTAAAACAAACAAACAAACAAACAAACTAATTTTTTTAAAAAAATTTAAAATGTGGAAATGGAAATAAGTTCAATTGTAGGCAAATAAGCACACAGTTAGGGTAAGAATTAGAGGTGGGAATTGTGCACATGTTTCCTAAAGCGGTAAAAGGACATTTTCTGGTCCACACTCCTTTTTTTTTCCTTTCAGCCAGGAATTGCATTCTTAGAAATGCATTTCTTTGATTTTGCCTGCTCACTCTTTTTACACAATGTCAACATTCTTGGGAGATGTGTGTTGATTATAAATTTTCTCAAGATTCAATGAATCTATTTCTCAGGTTTCCATTTTCCCTTGGAGAGAGTGGCAACCACAACCTGAAAGTGCCCTGTCCACCATTCAGCACCATCAGGATGTGGATGTCATTTTCCCAAGAGAAGAGTGAGGTGGCTGAAGCTCCAGGTGACCCTTGCAGAGAAAAATACATTCATGGTTATGGCTCACGAGTGAAGTCACTGGCAATAATTTAATTATATTTCCCTGAAAGAATGCCTTATGGCAGTATTCCTCAAAACTTGGTCCTGGTGTGGCACCATTGGCATTAGCATCACCTTGAAAGGGGGCATTTTTAGACACATAGACTGCTCAGTCACACCCAGACATACTGAACTATAGACTCAGGAGGTTGAGCCCAACGCTCGCTCTGTTTAACAGGCCTTCAGAATGGTTCTGATGTTCATGACAATTGGGTATTTATTTCACAACTACCCCCTGTCATCAGCTTTGTTCAATGGGAATGCCTGGGGAAGTGGCTTTAAAACCTGCAGTTTTAATCACCAGGTACTCCAAGTAATTCTTCTAATCAGGAAACTTTGAGGTCTGTGCCTCACACTCCACAATAAAAAACAAGTCTGAGCCAAGATGGTATCTCTGTCTAGCTCAGGGTCATTCCTTTCTATAGCCTTTTCATTCTTCTTCTATAGCTATTTTTTTTTGGTGTAACCTCTTTCAAGAATTTCTATTAATTAAATATGGAGAAATAGACTTCTCTAGAATTATGTGCACCTATTAAAAATAGAATAGTTTTGTTAAATTTTTAGATCATAAAACATTTTCAAGTTCAAGTGTACTTTTCATAAGAAAATGACTGCTCCTTCATTGAATGGTATAATTATTCTGAATGCAATTGTGAGGAAAAGACAATTTTTGTGTAAAAAAAAATGCTATAGAGGCAAATTCAACCTGACCACTGATTTATATGGATATAATTCTCCATTATCTACCCCTTTTCCCTGAAAATAAAACAGTGTCTTATATTAATTTTTGCCCCCAAAGATGTGCTAGGTCTTATTTTCAGGGGATGTCTTATTTTTCCATGAAGAAGAATACGGTACACATTTATTGTTAAATGAAAATAAAGGAAATTTATTACCTGTATACGCTATGGTAGTACAGTAGTTGTCAACACAAAGGAGACAAACTGTGAATCCTACAGTAGCAAGAATTTACTCATTTATTCAATGACAATCATATCATCATCGTCTGGAACATTATCATAACAATCCAATTCCTGAATTTCCTGGTGAATTTCTTGTGACTCCATTTCTTTCAGAATCGGACCAAATCTCTCATGTTTAGCAATAGCACTGTCTTTAAATGAGTACTTCTTGTCAAGGTAGCCTGCTCGCAGTGCATTTGCAATGCAACTGTCAGTGATTTTCTCCCATGAATTCTTCACCCAAGTCACAAATTCTTGCAGTTTAGGTTTCACAAAGTTTCCACTCTGATTTATCTCCATTCTATTTTCAATGTAGTCATTAATTTCCATAAGCAAATTGTCTTTGAATGGCTTCTTTATTGCAATATCAAGAGTCTGGTGAGCCGTGTGTCCCAGGGGGCTGTGTGTCCCAGGTGAGCCGTGTCCCACAAGGGGGCCGGGTGTCCCGGGTGAGCCGTGTGTCCCAGGGGAAGAAGTGGGACCCGGGGGGAGGGGTGGTGTGAACCAGAGGAGGAGCGGACTCTATTTGTGTGGTCCTGAGATAGTCACTATAAAATAAGTAGATTGTCAAATGACAGCGGGGAGGGGAAGGAGACCTGGGGGGAGATAAAAGAACAACCGAAGGACTGGTATGCATGAATATAAGTACAACCAATGAACACAGAACTCTGGGGAGGGAGGGCATGAATGAGAGGTGGGGGGGCAATGGTAAGCTATGTACACATATAATATCTTAATAAAAAAAATCTATCTGCTGAAAAAATAATAGAGTCTGGAGATAGGCCGTCATTCTTGTGGGAATCATTATCTGATCTATTTTTATTTCCTGAAGAAATGTCTTCACATCTTTAGCATGGTGAGTGCTGGCTGCATCCCAGACTAGCAGACCTCTTTGGCTCCCTCACATAACAAGCGGCAGCATTAAATCGACCCACTTCCTTATAACTGCTTGCGTGGCCCAGCCTTTTTCAGTTTCAAGAATAAAAACACCCAAAAGATGTTCAATCTTTTCCTTCTTACCCTTAGAAATGATTAAAGGTGGGATTTTAGTGCCATCCAGACAAATTGACAAAATACAGGAAACACGTGCACTTTGGTAAGCAGTGGAGGGAATGTTCACTAAGAAATCACCCCACTGTTCAATTGTTGTTTGAGATGATTGGCCCATAAACACTGAAGTTTCATCCATAGCAATTATGTTGGAAAGATTGTATTTAGAGAAGTCAGCATCATCAATAAAGGACTTGAATGCAAGTGCTTGCTTAATAACCTGAGTATCTTCCAACCTAAACAATGTTGTAGATCTTCTTAAAGACAGCTCACTTTGCTGAAGGAAATTATCCAGCCAGTTTTTTGATGCTTTGAAGTTTTTGGGGGCTATGTCAAACTGTGGTGCCATTGCAAGGGCAAATTCTTGAATTTGAGCCCTATTCACAACCAAAGCCTTTGCTCTCCTGTCAACAACCCATTCACAGATCAGGTCTTCCAGCTTGGAAAATAATGGTTGCCTACCTGATCCACACTTGCACTTTTTAGCATTTCCCTTGTCCACTTGTTCAATGAGGACATACTCTGCTCGCCATTTTCAGACCAATTGGATACTCAACATCTTCTCTTTGCAGAAAGCAGTAATATTTTGGCCAAAAGAGTCTTCCAGGATTCCTTTCTTGTACTCCACGGAGTAGCTTTTTCTTTTTGTGCTCATTTCTAGGGGTAAAAAAAAGGAATTGGGGTATCAAGGTAGGGGGATCACTTAAAATGACACAGGGGGAATCAGAGGGGGGGAATCAAAATAGCACAGGAGAATTAGAGGGGGGGAATTACCATTTTAGTAACCCTTTTTGATTCTCCTGTGTCATTTTAAGTGATCCCCTTCCCCCTACTCCTGTGTCACTGAACATCTTCACCAAACATCTCCCTTACCCTTTTATCAGACATTTACCCCCTGGGGCCTGCTGGGGACTGTCACTGGGCTTGCTGGGGCCTGGATCTGGGCTGGAACAGGGTCTGCCACTGACTGAGAACCTTCAGTCATCATGAAGGCAGCCAAGAGCATCAGGTAGTGTCACCAGGGACAGACCAGCACTCATCACCTTCGTCTGCTCTAATCCTCCTGTTGTTCTACATGCATCTGCCAAAGTCTCCTCCTCTCTCCTGCTCCGTGCTCACAACTCACTCAGACCTCTGCTCCACCTCTACACAGCAGTGATGTCAGGACTCCGTGTAAAGTCACTGGTTGCTAGATGCCAGTCGGGGTGGGGGGGCTTAGAGACCAGTTTATGGTAAATTAATTTTCATTCTGAGACAGAACCTGGGGGCCTTATTTTCAGGGGATGCCTTATATTGCACTCAGAAGGAAACCTATAAGTAGGTCTTATTTTCAGAGGATGTTTTATTTTCTGGGAAACATGGTATTTCCTGCCCACAAATGTCTCCCAAATATAAGGTTAGAAATCCCAAGAGCATGTCCTTGTTCATCTCAGATTCATGTTGTCAGCCTCACATTAAATCTACTTTTTTTTTTTATAAAGCAAGCTTACTTCTAATCCTCAAGTCTGGCTCTTTCCTGAGTCCTCCTGAAAAAAGGCACCAATATTTCTCCCCACCAGAAAGAGCAGATTCTCTGAATCATGCTACTGGCTCCATTTTTCCTATACCCTTTGTCCAACTGGTCCTTTTTATTTTTTCTTCCAAAATACCAACATTTCCAACTTTGTTTTCCTTTCATTGACTCTGTTGTCTCATTTATCTGAGAAACTCAGCTTGTGTCTTTTCTTGTACTCTCTACTTAAGGGGTAAGATCATGTATATTTAGTGATTTGTTCAAGGGTGTCCTTTTGGAAAACCCAGGTTGAATGTGGTGCTACCTTTGTGACAGCTGGCAGGTATGACCTCCAAAATCTGCAATGAATGTCAAACAGTGATTGTGTCCATTGTGTGATAATGGCTCTGGCCAGGGAAAACAACCATAAACATACTCTGAAGTAGCAGTTTCTAGGGCTCTATGAGCTTTATCACTGATCTTCATAACAATGTTAAATTTAGACTTTATATTTTGCATATAAGAGTAATGCTATTAATTGAATATTTTAATTGAATATTTGTGACCCTTCCAAATGCATATGTTCAAATCCTAACTCCAAAATGTGATGGAATTGAAAGGTAGACCTTTGGAAGGTGATTAGATTACCAGGACCCTGGGATCATCTCACCTAGATTTCACAGCTCTTGCGGGCAGCTCCTGCCTGTATGTGACACTGTGAGGATACATCTCAGCACTCTTCTGCATCACAATTTCTGATGTTTCATCCCTCCTAATGATAACATTCAGTTTAATACATTATTTTATTTTCAATGTTTATGTTAAGCTCTTTCTTTCTCCACCTAGTTAAGAGATGTATAACTCTTCAGGACATTCAGATCTTAGTGATGGGAATTTTTCAGGTACCTTGGCAGTGTAATAGGAGCAACACAAACACAGACTAAGAACAAGCCAGATGCAGTCTTATTTGAAATTGCTTTGTTTTGTTTTTGCCTGCCACCCTAGTTGTCATTTTCTTGTGATCCTGCCATTAAGCAAGTTTGAGTATCCCTATCAATATTGGAGGTCACACTGGTTTCCAATAGAACACAATTAGCTATGTACTAGGAGAAGTTCAGTGAGGTTATATATTTTAATTCCTGTAGTCTCCAGCAGTAGAAAATTTCCAGTAGAAGATTCCAGTTGCCTTTGTAAAGCTCTGTCCTGGAAGTGTAAATTGCCAGAACCAGAAGTCTGTTTCCAGAACTTAAGTAAAATTATGCTCATGGGTATTCAAGCAGTTCAGAAGTTGGAATTAGTCATAATAAGCCCATTGAGATAGATCAAGTCATCTGTTGCCAGTGTGACAACGGTCTGTTATGAAATCATATCTTTCTGCAGAAATTAGAAATTATAAGCATAACAGCTCTCCTTAGAGGAGAGCTGATTGCAAATTGTTCTAACAAAAATGATTTCTTTCTATTTCATGCATAAGATGCCCATGGAGAATGATGTTTCTTTCCCTGCCCATCATTTTTTTTTTCCCAGCACAAGCTGAGCTTCCCCCAAGAAAAATAGTAAAAGCTATCAAGACCAAAATTGCATCCTAACTTTTATTGTGTGGGTTGCCAAAGGCCACTGGATTTCGATTGTGCAGAAACAAGATGGCAACAATGTTCTCGCAATTGGCGCTCCCATGACAAGCCTACTAATTTATCGGCGCTGGGAGATCTGTGCAGTTGTAGCTCTTGGGCTGATAATAGCTGCGCTGATCTTCTAGCTTGGAGGCAGGTCGCCTCATATTGTGCAGCAGACTAATGCTAAGCGGCCAGAGCAAAGGTGCTGTGCTCAGCCATAATTTAAAAGACACTGACATAAAGAAAGTGTTATGATGTTTAACTTATAGGGCATCCAAATGTCATAGACCCACGCAAGTTCCTATTAGCAATAACTCAGGGCCTCTGAAGGGATGTGACATTCAAATCTGATGAGCGCTGGCCCCCTGGGCCTGCTCCGACCTAGCCTCACCCAGGCCACTCAGTAACCTGAGCAGCCCAGGGGTCAAACTGTGATAGCCCTCTTCAATTTTAAGAGTGGCTTCTCCCTACTGCCGAGGTTCTGACTCGGCACAATAAATTTCCCAAAGAGCATAAAGAGCCATCTAGTGTATATCAAATCAATATCATTGTGGCTGGCAGCGATATCTGAGGCCTCAGTTCACAAAACAAACTAGGCCAGGGGCTGGATTCCTGCCCTTGGCAATCAATCAGGCTCCGGGGTCATGGATTTTAGTGTAAATTAACACAGCAGAAACCATCATGTTCCCCAGACGATGATATAATACAGGATTGGCTCTCCCCCACCCCAACTAAACCCCATTTCATTGCTTATACTCTGTGGTGATGTTACACTAAGTAGGAATAACAAGAAATAGTGGTTAGGAAGGTGATGGAAATACTATATTTGTTCCTAAGAATAAAGTAAATTAAAGTCTTTCCAGATTTTACTTTCCAGTAAAATGTTTATATTCTCCCGATCAATGCACACAGAAAGCATGAAAGTGGTTGTGATGCATGTGGGGGGAATATTATTGCACTGGAAACTACTCAAGAGTGTAAGACATTTCTAATTGGCCCAGTCAAATAGATAATACTCCTTATATCTGATTATCATATATGATAAATGGAAATAAGTGATGGTGGATATTTTGTCTTGGAAGTGTTCCTCCCAGTTTTCAGCATTGCCTCGTCTCTGTGAAAGACCCAGTGGAAGTTCCAGTGAAACATCTTAATAAATAAGGTACAATGCTCTCCTCACCCAAAGTCGCAAGACATAAACACCCCCATCAGTCCTCAACTTTAAAAAAGTATCTCCACTTATTTGTTGACAAAGGGGAAGTGACCTTATCTTCTTGTAGAAGGTACCTAATTACCGCTAAAGAATAATTTGTAATGTTCAGTTACATATGGAGACCCATAAACAAAAAATAATTTATAGAATAAAATGTACAGGTTTTAGGAAAAAATGCAAACATCATGAGTTGTGTTGGAGTGATGAATGCCTGCCCTTAATTTATTTTGAAAGAATAAAACAAACTACCCCACCCCTCATCATACTCCTTATAGAATTTTACGGTCTGTCAGTTCAAATTGCAGATGTACACAGAGATCCTCAGTTGACATTTTCCCATAGCTGAGAATACTTAATATCTTGACCTGGATCAATATCAGAATAGGGCTCAAATATTTGAATGAACACTTTTTATAATTAATATATTTTGTAACATTAAAATGCACACTGGTGGGCTAAATAATGTCTTTTAATGCCACATAGAATTGATCTCATGATTGCTAGAGGTGAGTGACTGCATTATACATAATGACTGAGTTACTAACAGCTGCTGAGACTTCTGCAGTCTTCATTTTCTCATAAGAAGTGGACAGCGGCATCTGCTTCTCTTCATTATCTCAAAGGGTCTTGGTCATCTAGTGAAACAGTGTGTGAAACAGAACATAAATTTCTAAAGCATGACATTGTAATATTGTCAAGTATGGACTTACAAATTTAATGTCACTTCTTCTGCTTTCTTGGGACTATAATTAAAACCTGCCGATGGCTTTAAATTAAAATGTATTTTTAAAAATTCTTTTGACACATTGTAGCGATTTGTTTGAGATTGGCTTGGACTAAACCATATTTCTAAGACAAAATAGCATTTAGCTGGAAATTCTGTGTGTGTGTGTGTGTGTGTGTGTGTGTGTGTGTTAATCATCACCTGAGCACATTTCATTCCATTGATTTTTTAGAGAGTGGGAGAGGGGTAAAAGTGTGTGTGAGAGAGAAAGATCAATGTGAGAGGAACACATCAGTTGGTGGCCTTCCACATGTGCCCTGACTGACCCAGAACTGAACCTGTAACTCTTTAGAGGATAGGGCCAATGCTCTAACTACTGAGAAACACCACCAGGGTTTAAAATTCCTTTAAAAACAAAGCAAATAATCATTATCATCATCCAAACAGAATAAAACAATTACAACAACACAACAGATACAGTGCCATCAAGAAGAATTAAATGTTAGAAAGGAGCACAACAAGAGAAGATCATTTCTGTCTATAACTGTCCATCAATATGATGAGAGGTGACACTCCCTACACTGTCCCAATAGTGCTGAAGTTCACAATGAGACACTCATATATCAGCTTGTACATGTATTTAAATGTTAGTTATATTATTATGTTGCCCAGAAACTTGTCAAGCAGATAAGAGACACATACTACAAGAAACCAAAATCCAGTTAGCTCCAGTTACTAATTGAGTTTTAAAAAGAATGCCTTAAATGGTTTAATTTTGGCAACAGGGACACATACAGCTGAGCTTAAGTTCCAAAATAGCCTGTGGACCAAGTTACCACAAATGGTATTTCTTAAGACAGAAAGACTTAATTACAGTATTCTGAGAATCTCACTAAGAAAAATAAAAGTATTGTGTAAAATTAATACTTAATGGGAAATCTCTTCAACTCAGTTGTCATGGAGCAAGGACAAGGGCTTGATTACAGTTTGGTGCAAGAATGGAACAAGACTAAGGCTAAATAAAACCTAGCCATAATCATTGTTTTCACTTTTCAAGATACATTAAATCAAGTCCATTCAGGTATTGGTCATGCATACACCCAAGAAGATGAGCTAATAAGAAGATATCAGAGACCCTTTTTATTCCTTTCAAATTATCAAGCATGAGTTAAAGCTTGAGCTTAACCATGGCGGCACTGTAGCCAAGACCCCATTGTTCCCGTTGGGGATTGTAACCATTGCTAGTGCTTGAAAGAATAAAGAGAACTCAAAAATTCTTTCTGTGTACCTCAAGAACTGTAGTTCTGGCTGTCTGCTCAGCATCTTAACCAAACATCTAACTTGACTGATTGTTCATATGATTAAGCATCATGGTGATTTTGGCGCTGTGTAGACACAGCTTTAGTGGAAAATGCCAGTTGACTGAATTCTTGGCATAACAGAGATCAAACAATTGACTGATTGAGTGGAAAAACTACATTTTCTTTTTTTCTAACAGCAATTTTGGCATCAGAGAAAATTAAACAATAATACTCTGAAACTTCCTAGGAAAAGCCATATAGCTGGGCCAGTAACTATCAGGAAACATATCAGAAGAATTGTCAAACACAGTGTTCTGTTTTATAACAAGGATTATGAAAATGTCTTGTAGTTAAATATTTTCTTTTCTATATGGCCCATGCCATGCAGGTTTCCTAGTAATCCCTGTGAGTGTTCTAGGGTTTCTAAAAACAGAACTATGAAAAGTCTTTTACATGTAATGTGCAGAAGGTGGCCACCAAGGCAGATCATGAACACATCTTGTCTAAGAGATTGAGTGACTAGCTAAAAAGTGGATGAAGAAAGCATGGAGTCAGGAGCCAGTAAGAAAACAGGGCAGAGTCCTACAAATAGTCAGCCACTGGAAATATAAGAAAAGTTACAGAAAGACCCAAGGTCAGGAAGGAGTTTATAGGAGCTGAGAAATCATGGTTAAGAACAAATTACAAACATTCAACATTCTAACGTCCTCCCTTAGCTAAACTCCTGATCCCATCCTTGAGTCTATGCTTTCTTACACATTCTCTACACAGATCTTCAAAAAATCTTATTGAGTCTACCTTTAAAATATATTTAGAACCCACTTTTTTTCACTCCACCTTCGTGGCTATGACACTGAGCCTCCATTGTATATTTCATGGACTGTTCCATTGGTCTATGTGTTTGCTGGCTTCTGACCTTGCCCTTCGGATGCTATTCTCAAGGTGGTACTCAGAATGAGAAAATCGCAGTATGAGCCAGATTATAGCTTACCTTTATTCAATTCTGCAGTGATTTGCTATTGAGTTCCCTCAAATGGACCCCATGTCCCATCTCTGCTACTTGCCTTGACTCACAGTATGTTAGTGACACAGAACTACTTCCAGTTCAAACATAACATGTGCAGTTCTGCTTTCTAACCCCTTCCTGCATGGGGATTATTCTCATCATCCTCTTTGAATTCCACTTTCAATGAGGCCTACTCCACCCAACTTATTTAAGATTCAAAGAATAATCGTCTTCCTGCTCCCTGCACTCCAGTATTTCATTTTTTACATGATGCTGATCACTTTAGAAGACAACATGGTATTTACATTTTTTGTAATTAAAGCATTGTTTTTAATAGTTAAAATTAAACATTTGGATTGGTTTTTATCAACAGGGCTCTAAGTAAGTCAATTATAACTGATACATTAAATTTACTTGCAATCAGTAAAAAGAAGGATGTGACTCTATGTTGTTGACATAAAAATATGTCCATGACATATACAGTAAGTGAACTAGCACATGTAATATCCCATTTGTACAAAGTAATATATTTCTTAGCACCATATGCAGTTTCCCTTGTATATTTTACAGAACATTTTATCCCCATGAATTCTGCCTGATGCATAAAATGCTGCATATTATAATCGCCTTCTGAAAATTTACAATGCTTTTTAACATACTGAATACTCTTGAAGCCATTCTGTTAACATTATCCAAAGGAGCCTCATCATAGAATCCTTTTTTCACATAACATCTTTAAAAATACTAAGTAAAATAAATTAAATCCAATATGAAGCAACTGATTTTTAGAAAACCCTTTGACAAGCATGAGTGTCAGAGAGCTAAGAGGTTATTCACCAGAATGTTAATATCTACCAAAAATATATTCCATATTTGTAAAAATAGTGATTTAGAAAACTTATTTGAAGAAATAATGTAACTAATATTTACATTTTAATTATATTATTATTAGTCTGAGTCCTCAAAAAGAATGCAAACTCACTGAGGACCAAATCTGTTCTGTTTTATTCACTGATACACACAAAAGGTCTTAAATGATGACTGTCACATGGTAGGAAGACAAAAATGTTTACAGAATAAAAACATAAATGAGTAATTGGTAAATATTCTTTAAAAAACACCAGGCAAGCAGACTGTTGTCCCAGAATCATCTGGCCTCATTTTTAATAAAACCTGAAACTTAATCAGATATCAACTCTCCCTGAGAGCCTGAAGTTTATAAAAATTAAACATATCTGACTCTAGATAGAGGTGTATGGAGCAAACACAGAGATCAAATGTAGAAATAAACCTGATGTCACTGCATTGTTTAACTGGTGTGCTGCATGCTGCACAAGATGGGCACTGTGGGGCCAGAGCCTGGATGGACCTCTTTGTCCTCCAACTTCTCTTTTTATTTTAATCTTGAGATAATTTAAGATCAAATGGAGTATCTGAATATTGTTAAGGGATATGTGTTTTTGCCTATAAACATGCCCATTAAATATTCATAATTTGAGGTAAAGACAAAGGTATAGGAATATATTGAATAGCTTCAACTCAAGAAAATAGTCATTAAGATTTTCATTTCAAGATGATTCAGTTAATATTATGTCATTCTCCTTTTAATCTTGTTTCAAACCTTCCAACTAGAAAGCATATAATGATAATAGAATTTCTAAGAAGGCTTTTATTTCATTATATTTTTTTACTTGTGCTGAAATATTAGCACTTCTAATTCTTGATAATCTTTGCATGCAGTTACTGACAAGGCACCTATGAGATGAAAGCTGCAGGTTTAAGCTTTTCAGCTTCTTATGTTCATGATGCCAAACACCACTTTGAGTGACTTTTAATTTATGCATTCATCTATTTAGATATCATGAAGAAAAACATATCTAATTTAGAGATATGTTTGTAATCTGAAAAAAAAGTTATAGAAATCCCAATAGGTACAAAGTGTGAACAAAGCAGCCACAAGGCATTTGACTAGAATAGTATAATCTGGTTTAGCGGATTTATTTTTACACAACATAGTTTGTAAGTTTCTGACTAGAAATATTAATATTTTAACTTAATATAATTAGGAAATCGCCTAGCTAAAATATTATATAGGTTGGTTTTCATTATAATTTATGCATAATGCTGCTCACATTTTCTAGGTAATAATTAGATGCATTCAGGATCAATGATTCCTTGAGAGCTTATTCTAGAGATTTCCCCAAAAAAAATTTGTGTGAAGGATCACCCGATCACCCAGTGTGGAGAACGATATCACTAAGGAAGACTGCAGATAAAAGCTTCAGGAATTAATCAATGGTCATGGGCCAAATATTGAGATGTTTAAATTATCCAAACAGAATACTGATAGAGCAGGATCTCAAATTTATTTTTACTGGTGCTTATAGAAAACAAAATAAGCATATAGCTTTATAAAGAACTGTATAATTTATATCACAGATATAAAATTACCAAACTAATTTCAGTAAGTAGGTAGAAGTTTACAAAGGATTGCTTATTTGCAATCTGGATTTTGGGGGGGATACCATTTTACGTTAGTTGCCCTGTATTTTGTAAGCCTTATTTTCCCCTTCACATAATGAGGTGTCATACTATACTAGAGGCCCAGTGCATGAGATTCGTGCCCAGGTACAGTCCCTAGGCCTGACCTGCGATCAGGGTCATCTTCCCCTGCTGCCCACAGCTGGTCAGGCCCCCTGTCACCACCCACCCCCAGTTCCTCATTTGCCATCAGGTGATTGGTGCCTTACAGCGGGGGGGAAGGGACTGAGAGGTGGTCAGTGCACCTCATAGTGACTGATCCAGCAGTCATTTTGGTCATTCCACCTTTAGGGTCAATATGCACATACCCTTTTATTATATAGGATAGAGGTCTGGTGCATGGGTGGGGGCAGCTGGCCTGCCCTGATGGGAACCCCGGATTGGGGTGGGAGTCCCTGCTGGGGGATGGGGCAGGCTGGGATGAAGGGCCTTGGGTGGTTTGCATGCTGGCCACGCCCCAATTGGGGTGGGGTGGGTCCCTGCTGTGGTACAGGGCAGGCCTGGGTGAGGGGCCATTGTTTTCTGGTCTCTGGTCATTCTGGTTGTTCCACTGTTTCCATTGCTGGGCTTTTACTAGATAGGATTATATCTTACATTTATTCTAGTTACAAAATGTTTGATACTCTGAAATAATTTTATGTTAAAGTCTATCTAAATATCTCAAAGCATTTTTGAATATTAAAGGATTTTTGTTGTTTCCTTTTAAGAAATATTCCTGTGCATTTATCTTTTTAATTCACTCTATTCAGTTAATGTGAGTGAATCAATTTTGTTGAAACTTAGTTTTCTTTGGTGCCTGAATTCTAACTAGTTTTCTAAATAGTCTCTTCAAAACTCACTTTTTTCTCTCCTATCCATCTGGCATAAAGTAGTATTTGGCACACCAATCTAAACTTTTTTTTAAAAAAATAAATAAGTTATCTATATTTGTCAAATAAAAAAATACAGAATATCCAAGTAAATTTCAATTTTATATATTTTTAAAAAAACCAACCATTTTAAGTATACATGTGTTCCAAATATTGCACAGTCCATACTAAGTGTAAAGGTATTGGTTATCCAAAAATTTACATTTGAATGTGAATTTAAGCTTCAAATAAACTTCTTTAGAGAAATAAACAAGCTACCATGAACAGGTTAAATTAGAAGGCACTGAGTTGCATACAGCTAGAATTGAATAATAGATTATTAGCACTGTGAGGTGCAAGATAGCATCTCAGCTCCTCAGTTGTTATGCTGTTTCCAATTCATTCACAGCTGGCTAGTTTGGAGGGTCAGGTGGAGATAGCATAAGCATTGATTTTTATGGGTCAACTCGGCTGGACTACAGAATGCCCAGATATTTAGTTTAACATACTTATGTATATTTCTGTGAGGGTTTTTTGGATGAGTTTAACATTTAAATCACTTGACTAAGCAGATTGCTATTTCTGTGTTGTGAGTGTCATCCAATTAATTGAAGACCAGAAAAAAACAAAATGTGACCCTTCTTTAAATAAACAGAAATTCCTCCTCTCTGACTGTCTTTGATCTGGGATGTCTTTTATTCATGCCTTTGGCATCATATATATGATTGTCCTGAGTCTTGAATCTGTCATTATCCCATTAGCTCTCATGGTTTTCTAGCTTGTCAACTGCAAATTTTGGGACTTTTGAGCTTCTATAATCACATGAGGCAATTAAATTCCTTATAACAAATTATCTATCAATATATCTATCTATCTTTATTTCTCTGGATAATCTTAACACAATTATTTGTACTGAGAATACTGGTGCTGCTGTTACAAATAACAACTGTGTAATGGGTAATGGGTCAAGACTAGAAGAGACTTGAGATACATTCTAGAAAAATGCCTAGAATTTATTGAACAGATGTTGGTAGAAATATAGATCTTAAACATCACTCTGGTGAAGTCTCAGATGGAAATAAGGAACATGTTATTAGGGACTGGAGGAAAGGCAAACCTTGTTATAAAGTGGCAAAGAGCTTGGCTAAATTGTGTTCCAGGGTTTTGTGAAAGGGAGAACTAGTGAGTGATGAAATCAGATATTCAGTTGAGATTTCTAAGCAAAGAGTTGAAGCAGCTTAGTTTCTTCTTACCACTTATAGCAAAACACAAGAGGAAAGAGATAAAGTAGAGTAGTTATTAACCACAAAGAACTGGAGCTTCAAGGTTTTAAATATTCTTAGCCTATCTACATTGTAAAACTTGAAGTAGCTTGTTCTAAAGAGAACACTAAGGGTGTGGCTGAAGAAACACTTGATGAAGAGATCATAGGTGCTATTAACATATTTAATAAGCCATCTCAGGAGGTACCAGGAGTGGAGATGGGATTTCATCAGCCAGAGGCAAAGCCAGTTGATCTAAAGTGAGTGAAAATGGGGATGAAATAAAGAAAGGCTTTTGCACTTCTGGGATTATACAGGATGGTATGGTAGACCTATTTGGCTATGTACTTGTGTTATTCTTCAAGAAAAGGAAAGAATGATTTAGAAGAGGACTGGGAGATCATTAAGCCTACTATCTTCACCACTGATCTAGATCAGTGTTTCCCAAAGTGTGGTACGCGTACCACTGGGGGTACAGGAAGAGTTTGGTGGGGGTATGCATTTCACTGGAATTTGGTGAAGATATGCACTGCACTGTGCTTAGCTGCGCCTAATTCTATGTTCTCATGAGTCAAGTCTAGACGATCTTGTGAGGCTTGAGATGGTCTGGTGTGCAAATAAATATTATTTGTAATATGACTTTTATTTATATTTTATTATGAATAATTCTATTTTTGTTTATTATTATTTTGTATATGTACCAAAAAAGAAAAATATAAATGTATTTTGATTGTTATTAAAATACATTCATTTTTTTGATGAGGGGTACTCAGCATTATGAAAATTATAGAAGGGGTACACATATGTCAAAAGTTTGGGAAGCACTGATCTAGATTATTCATTGATTTCAAAGCTTGAGGATGCTTGCTCAGAGCCTCAAAGGTAGGGCCTTCTGGCATAACCCCTTCCTAGAGCCATGAAAGTAATGCTATTGCCCAGTGTGCCTGGAGTGCAGGGGTGGAGCATCAAACCAAAGGCAATAAATCATGAGTCTATAAAGCTCTAATGGAATCTGCCTTGATGGGTTTTGAACTTGCTTGGTATCCATCATCCCTTTCTTCCTCCTAATTTTTCCCTTTGGAATGAGACTTTTTATGTTTTGCTTGTCCTGCCATTATATTTTTAAAGCACATAATTTGCTTGATTTTACAGGTTCACAACTGTGGAGGAATTTTGCCTAAAATAAATTATACCTCGGGTCTTAGCATCTGATTAGAATAATTTTCAGGTGGAACTTTGGTATTGCGACTTCAGAGTTGATTCTGGAGTGAGCTAAAAATTATTTTGGGGGATGTTGAGATAAAATTAATGTGCTTGGCATGAGAGAGAAGCATGAATTTTGGCGTGGAATGCTATGGATTAAATGTTTGTGTCACGCTCAAATTCATATATTGAAGCCCTAACACCCAGTGTGGCTGTATTTAGTAAGGAGACTTTAATAAATTAATTAATTCTAAATAAGGTCATATTATGGGACCTTGACTCAATGGAATTAGTGTCCTTATAAAAAGAGACACCACAGAGCATATAGTAACCAAAGAAGTAACCATCAGAAAGTCAGAAAGAGAATAATAACCACCAATCAAATTAGGGATAACAACCTTGGTCTTGAACTCCTGGACTCTAGAAATAAGAGATAATAATATATGTGATTTAAGCACTCCAGTTTATAAATGAGATTCCTGTTGTGACGATCTTATAGACAATATTGGAGAATGCTGCATAACCTTGAACTTGACATACCTGAAGCTTAAACATAGCTTTGAATGTGAATGCATTCTGAAATGTGAATATCTGAAAAACACATCCAGGGGTTCTAGACTTGTCTACACTGCTGGTAACACTTCTTTGAGGAGAGGGAATGACTGATACTTCTGGTCCCTTGTATTAGATCTGGAGTTGGGGAACCAACCACTGAATACAGACTGTTGGTACAAGAATATTGCATTTTTTATATTTTTCTAGGAATAGAAACTCCATTTCAGCATATATTTTGCTAAGTATTATTTAATTTAGAATAGAAACAATAAGCTCCTTCAGGAACTACTCTGAAGGCAAAGCATTTACATTAAGGGTGGACATGTTAATGAATTATTTGTAGGAGGAGAATTCTGTGAGCTGTTATCAGTACTTTATTGTTCTCACCTATACTAAAGTCACTGGCCTCCAAAATAATACATCTTTCTTCAGATTATCTACTCTTCAGTTTTCTGAAAGGTGGGTGATATTGTATTTTTAAACTAAATAGGGAAAGGCATTTTCTTTTTATTTACACTCAAACAGCCAGCATAAGAATAAGTAATAGAAGTAACCAATTATTGTAATATCTTGGTTATTTTCATCATTAATGATGACAGGGCTGCTTCATAGTCATTTGAAATGACAAAAACTATCTTCAGTATATAATTTTGATATATTTTAGTGCTTTGCCAACAGCACATCTATCTATTTAACTTTTTAATTATATTTATTTACTTTCATAATTACACAATACAATTTTAGAAAATGGGTCTAGCCTTTAATTATTTGTGTTGAAATATGACAACTCCAATTGCTGCATGTCAAGGATCTGTTTACTTTTATTCTTCTTATTTTCATCTTTCCTTGGAAAGGTAGGCCACTTCCAATTACCGCTCTTATTCTTCACGTCCCTTTTATTCATTGCAGCTGGGATATTTTTAATGTATTCACTGTGTTATAATTGCTTTATGTCACTAGAACCTCAAAAGGAAGTGTCAAAGTTTTACACTTCTGGCAGTTTAATATTGATAGAATGTAGTATCCAACAGCACCCATATTAATTCATCGGTAAAATAGTACCTAAAAGTTTTGACAAGTTCTGATATAGCATAGTCTGTCTATTGAACATTGACATGTTAGGTATCTGAGAAAGGGCTCTTTGCATATTGATTATAATTCATATAATAATAAGTGCTCATGTTTTTTTTTGGTGTTTCTCTCATTACCTCTGAGCTCAGAATATGCACCAGCTTTTCAGGGTTGTACTGTTGCTGCACCATTTACTTGCAAAATTAGGTGTATTCTTTCCCCCTGGCTTCCTAGGATAGCTCCTAAACTCTCAGGGTCCAATGCTATCAGACCATCCAAGATTTTGGAAGATTAACAAAACAGTTATTCCTCATTGCTTTGGTCATTATGGGCTTCTGCCATGTTGAATGTAATGAAAACAATAATTATTAAAGAACAATAGTCTTAGTCACCTATGGTCCAAAATTTGGTCAGTGTGAGTTGCTGCACTAAGTTGAAAATTTTGTGTCCTGAAGTTGAATGGAGTCTAGTTAAGTGAAAGGACATCTGAGTTCATATGACATGGAAAACAAAATAGAATCTGACTGGTAATATGCTGTAGAAAATTTGAATATGCACAATTGATTTACTTCAAAGAAATCTTCTCCTGACATAATAAGTCATGTAAGAACTACTAACCAATGTGCAAAATGTCAGACTGGCTCCCTAATATGCTATGTGAATATATAGTGCAATAGAAAGAATGCTTTATGATTCATTTAAATGAGCTTCTAGAAACATTAAAATTATGGTGACAGAAGCAGGTGGGTAGTTATCAAGGGAACAGATTATCAACTACAAAGTGGAATGATGGGACATCTTGGAGTGATGGAAATGTTCTATATCATGATGGGCTGAGGTAACCAGGAAGCTACAGGTACTTGTCAGAACTCATTGTATTTTACCTAAAATTGGTAGCTTTTTAGTATGTCTAAATTGTATATAAATAAGCTATTAAGAATTTAAAAAGACAATAATTGATTTGCCAACAATAAACTTTTTTATCTGCTTAGAAATGAGTGTAAAAGCATGTATTATTTTTTTTCATATCTCTTACCATTTTATCTTGTATGGATGTCTTTATAGAAAGAAATATAAAAGAAGAAGTAAGAAAATGCAGGACAGCAAGGAAACACAGAATTATATTTTATGAAAATATTTAAAACTGTGTTCTGTGATCATGGTGTGACTGTGGCTGTACTTGTTTCTTGGTAATTCCATTTGCTTCTGGAAGAGAACATTCTGGTTGCCCCTCACCAAATCTGTCCCAGAAGGAAATGTACAGCCTCATTCAAGGATGCGAATGAAGCACCCAGCTAAGGAGAAGTAATTTCTTCTTGTTTCCAAATTCCATAAAAAATAGTCCACTTAATTATTTATTGAGCTTTTGTTCATAGGTAAAGTATAAACTAATGTACTGTAATTAAGGAATAAAAGAAATAGCAAAATCAAACTGTAACAATCAGTAAAGATTTAAAGGCAGTATTACAACATATTATCCTCAAAAAAGAAAGACTGACCAGTTAAAGCCTTTTGAAAAATTTGAAATCACAACATTAAAAAAATTCTAATGAAAAAAAAACGTTTTAGGTCATTACGATGTACATTTTCTTGACATATACAATTATTTATTAAAATTTCATGTCTGGAAAACCTATTGTTTTTAGCTACATTTAGGCTTATTCTTCTAGCTTTTAAAAAAATAAAAGCTGCATTGTTTTTATTTAAAGAAACTAGAAAAATAATTAATTTTGAGGAGTATAAATATGATTTTTAGTCTACCTTTTAAAGATGATTAACACTTCCAAATAGAGATTTATCTTCTTCTATATGAAGCCACCAGGCACATGTCTTCATAAATATGTGAAGAGCTTAGCATATTTGATCTACTCAAAATAACACTAAAGTAAAATAAGTAACAAGTATGATTAACTGTTAATTGTGATTTGTAAACTTAGTCTGAGAAAAATAAAATGCCCATTTTTACATGGTACTTACAACACATTGTACTATTATTGTTAATATTAACTCCAATATTTCCTGTTTGTCATGCTGACTTTAAATTTAACATTCCCATTACTTTCTCTCTAATTTGTTCATACTCTCTGAAAAAAATGAATACCCTAATTATGATATCACTTTTTTGAATTAAATGTATAGTAACATGGAGAGTAACATTAGGTCCTAAAACACTGCTTTTCCAGTTTGATAAAGGAAAATAAAATGAGTAACCAGATAGCTTTCTACACCTGTAGTGCATCAGTAAGATGATTCATTCAGCTTTACATACATTTCCTTTCAAATGTTTGTTTTTATTATAAACAGCCTGAGTGACAGTAGTGTTCTGGCAGATCCTAGGAAGCCACAAGGTTTCCCTGTGGAAATGTTGAATGCAGAACTCTCAACAGTTAACAGTAGATATTTACAGGATGTTGCATAAAACTGTTTTTGACTCAACAAAAACTTTTTAGCAAAGATACCTGCTTCTCACTTCAAAGGCTATCAGAGTTTGAGTTATTTAAAAAACAAAAGAGAAGTGTGTATTTCTTAGTGACCCTTAAGGTAGGCATTGACCTAGGGATACTAGATCACTGGAGATATTTAACCTAGAAATCCTGAATCTTCAAGTTTATTTTGAAGCACAATGTACAACTGTTACTGGGACCCAGCTCTTTGAATTTGCCTGCACCCACTGACCCAATGAAATGCGTGAGCAGGGATTTTCAGTATAGCAAGAAGATTTATTAGAGATTTGGTCAATTCAGAGAATGGGAAAACTAATGATCTGCAAGACGAGTACAGCTGGCATGTTGGTTACATATTATAAAGGGAAAAATCACAAGACTCCCTGGATTAAGGGATTCAAGATTGTGCTGAGAGATGATTGGTCAGAGATAAGGTTAAGTGATAAAGAACTCATTTCTTCAGGTCTTGAAAACAACTCAGACAGAGATCTTTTCAGATATCCCTCAATCAGGTCTCAGAGGAAAGTGTCCAAGTAGTTGTTCCATCTAAGGGCTCAGCAACTGAAACATAACTTGGTCAAGATCAAGATGTTATATTTAGCTGGGCAGAGATCTGACCATATGACTATTGGTCAGGTTGAGACTACCGTCTTCTGGTGCCTTCAAGATTGCTGGTTATCAGGAAAGGATTGGGCTATGAAGGAAAAAGCAACTAATTTAATCCTGACCATGTCTCCATTTAAATATGAAAATGGAAGGAGGAGAACGGACTGAGAGCAGAGCGGCAGTAGATGCAAGCTAATCCATTCCGCACTCACTTGGATACTGATGGACAGTCTGCCAACACTGGTCCTTCCTTTGAAGGTCATAAACAACAAGAACATTTTATAGAAAGCAATAATCCATTGGCTTCCTAATGTAACATAAAAGTGTCCTGACTGAAATGGCATGCCATCAAAAATCATTTCTAATTATTTTAAGTAATATTTAGATCAATTCATGGTAATCATATTAACTTTCATGTTTATGTCTGAATTAGATTACTTTCACGTTTGTTTAGACCCTGTTGCTTTTTAAAATGTCTCTTTCGAAGATAAATTGAGTCCGATTAACATAATCAATGTTTCTGGGGTTCAACATTTGCAGATGCCAGTCAGTGATGACTTCTTGCTTCCTCTTGGAGGAGCCATCCTCCCACTTGGTTGTGACTGAATGTAACGAGTGGGCTCACACAAGATCCTCCTTGCTCTTAAACATGTGGCCCAAGAAAGAAAGACCAGGTCCTTGATAGGACAGTTCTCCATGAAAAATTATCTTCTGAGTTGCTTGGTCTCAGTATTTGCTCTGGCACTAACCAGGGTTCAGTCTGAAGAGAACATATCTGATCTATGATGGCGTTGCAATCTGGTGGAGATTTACAGGTGAATATACTGATTATTGACATGCAACACGAAGTGGATTTGAACAAAGATCCACAGAGATGTGTAAGGACAGAGAAAATGCTTAAAACAGTATTTGGTAGCAAAGAAGAGATCAGATGAGGGAAGATGTTGTCAGGTCAGGTTTTCTAGTAGAGGAACTTTTTGAGCTGGTTTCTAAAGATGAGCCCTATTTGGGGAGGTTTTCCTAGGTGAATGAACAGCTTAGACTAAGACCCAGATATGTCTGTGAGGGAGAGAGGTCAGGAAGCAGGAGCAGGTTGGCGGGAACATACTGCTATATTTCTCAGAAGGATAATATTCACCTTGCATGGTAGGAATCTGACTTTGCCCCTGTGCACTAGACCCTGGTAGCATGTACATGATTGTGATTAAGAGGAGGCTTCTATTCTCTGGTTGATGATGGTCTGATGGGACACAGCAGCCGCATAGATATGTGGTGGTGCTCAACATGATGACCACAGGCCCTAGAGCAAGTTGACCAAGGGCCCCATTCCCTAGGGAATTATGCTGGACCAGGTTCTTTGTTTTTCTTTTTTGGCTCCTTCTTATGTGAGCTTACTTGTTGGCCTTGAAACACTTTAGATGGGATTATTACCTACACTCTACAGTGAGGAAAGTAAGAGAAGGAATGGTCTTGTGACATATCCAACCCCCCCGTCCCCCCCACACACACACACACACCTGGAAGCTGACAGCCACCCCAAATTGTCTTGTAAGTGCAGAAATCCTTCAAAGAACTGGAAGGTGAACCAATCAGTCATAGGAACCTCAAACCTCAGCTGGAGTCACATTCTCTAAAGCCAGCCTCCCAAGGTAGGGCCTGCTCTGGCTGAGAGCCAGGCCTTGGTCCTCAGCCTTCCCTGAATTGCATTCATCTACCAGCAACACAGCCAGGAAGGCAGCTGACAGGGATCCAGCAGTGGTCTCTGGCAGGCCCCAGAACCTGACTTTATTCCCTGTATGCTCAAAATCTGGAGCTCCTGAGTCTACTAGTGGAAGCTGGTGTTTCTGAGTCTATAAGGAGCTCCCGAAAATAAAGCAGTCACTACCCCTGATACAGCCCCTCCTGTTTACTTGAATTAAATCCCTCCTGGATAAAAAGCCACGCATAGACCTGCAAGGACCCTTTACCTTCAGAGCTGAGTCAAACGTGCTCAAAGGACATGTATTCATTTTGAAGCCCTGATGTCACACCAGAGTCACTGACCATAGGATACAAGCAGGTCCTTCCCTGTCTCAGCACCTTTTCCTCTCTGTCCTGTCCTTTGCAACTTGTTCAGATGGCTGTTACATATGCAGTAGCAATTGAAATGGTTTATGCTCATCAATTATAATAAATACACAGTCTTTAAGTTTCCACTTGAGTGAAGTGATAAAATGCAATATGAAGAATATCAAGGTAAAAAGCATTATAAAATTACTTTAAAAACACTTTCTATAATGTCTTGTGCCCTTGCTCCCTTATGGAACATTTAAGAGATCAGTATATTTTAGCTAGTTTCCCTCACAACATTTGTTCTTGATTTTTTTTAATGTATGAATTTTCTTTTAAATATGAAGCTCTTTCTAGATTACATTCTAGAATGTAAGCAACATAGATCAGTTGCAAGCCCTTCAAGAAAATCATTTTTTAAATATTAAATAGCATATATGATATTTTCAGACTCATAAAAAATACAACGTTCTAAGGGAAATTACTTTGCATATAGCAATATGGTATTATATAACCATTTCATGGCACAATGCTCATAGAATGAGACAAATTTAAGGAATACCCTCCTTATTTTAAATAAAGATAATAAGATATCAATGCCAAGATACCTCCAGATAGCTTGTGGAGAGGCAAGGATGGAATGGAAAAGATCCATCATCAGGCATGTCTAGCCTAATCTTTATTCAGATCACTTGTCAACTTGGGAACGGTGATGCCATCCCTGGTGTCATCTGGGGCAGGGCTGAATTTTATAATTGTGCTAATCTCCTTTTAGCCAGTCACTGCTACCAGTTATGACTTTTTGAGGTGAGAAAACCTTGGGTTTTGCCTCAAGCTGGTCATTAAGTGTTGCTAATGACAGCTTTCCTGAAGAAATGGAAAATAACAGAATGTGATTTAGTATAAATATGATATGTCAGAAGCTGCTCCCCCAAATGTCATTACTGAGGTGGGATAGCTTGCATTGCACAAGAAGTATGGCCCTATTTTCAAACAGAGTAGAAAGGAACTCTGATGCCTGAACAAATCTTTCCCACTGCCATTCTTGATCAGCTGCACTTTTATAAGAAAGGCAGGCTGCATCTCACTCTGCATTGGGTCTGGTGCCCAGTGATTAAGCTATATTGCCTCTCTCTTATTTGCCCAGGCCACATGTCAAGACAAAAAGGACTTCAATTCAGAATTTAGCCCCTTCACGTGAAAGCTCAAGCTGAATTAACAAGCAGATAAGAATAAGAAGTTGAGAAAGATCAGGGACAAATGTTGTTTGGAAGTTAATCACTTCAGGATCTTGGTTAACCACTCCTGCTACTGAGTGGAAAGTTGTCCATACTTTCTTTAAAAGAGTTGTGACATAAAAGAAGAAGAAAAAATCCCAAATCCAAGTAATCAGGGAAAATTAGTTTAAGACTTTATTTTAGTTATTATTTCACAAGACCTCTATGTGATGCTCAAATAATGAAATGGTTTCCAGAAACCAATTGACATAGGAAGTTCCAGGTCATGGAAATAAGGACTTCAGTGACACCCAATCCCCATTTTCCTGGGAGAAGGGCCACCCCATTTTCTGTCTCTGCCTCTCACCAGAATCCACTCTGACCTACTCTAACATACACATGCAATTGTACATAGATAGTATTTGTGATGTTGGCCAGGACAGAGGGCACCTTTAAGTATCAGTTTAAGTATCAGTTTCCTCACTATTTCTGAGTGAAAAGCACAGTCTTTCCTCCATATCCTGTGTCCAAAGTGCTGACAGGGTCAGCATGTCCTGGCCACCCTTCTTTGTCATCACACCTGGATCTAACCCTCTGCCTAAGAGCAGAAGACTCCCCATTTTCCCACAATTTCTCTTGTTTTACCATTTATTTATTTTTACAATAGGAAAACATTTTAATTCAAATATTTAAAATCTCGTTGATGCTTGTAATTTTTTACTGCCCAAAGTTCGATTTTGTAAATGCAAGTTGAATGAGTGGTCCAATCTGAACCATTCTCATTGTGGACTCTCCAGGAATCCCATCTTCCCAGCTGCTTTTTTCTTCAAAGTTGTCATTTGCTACTGTGCCAGGTGGAATGGCACCATCCCAAGATTTATGTCCAGCTGACACCTCCGAATGTGAGTTTTTTTGAAAAGTAGTGGCCTAGTGCAGAATTCGTGCACATTGAAAGGAAATTAATTAGAAAAAATATTTTAATATTACCGTTCTCCCTTTCTCTAATAATAGAAGTGTCAACCAAATTCACAATCAACAATGACAGATATAAACACACATGTGTGATTGGTGCCAGCAAGAGCTTCATATGTATCGTGCATGCGCAAATTAGCTTATTCTTTCTATGTCTATGAGTATGTCTATATCTATCTATATATCTATCATCTATATATCTCAGTCTCCAAAATTGTAAGAAATAAATTTCTGTTCTTTATGAGCCACCCAGTCTATGGAATTCTGTTACAATAACTCGAATGGACTAAGACATTCTGTCTATGCAACTAAGCTGACAAAACAAAAACCCGGTAAATTAACTCTATGAATCAGCAAGTCAAGAAAGATGGCAGAAATTCATCACTTACCCGAATGCCTTCATCTTCAAGCCTATAGTGTGTGTGCATGTGGAGAGCCCTTAAGGCTCAGTGCAAGGACAAAGTTAGCGGCAATGACAAAGATAGGTAAGATCTGCACCTTGGTTGTCATACATACACCTGTATGTCTCTGGTGCTTTGTCATCAGTGTGGCTCATTCTCTTCCTGGATTTCTCCATATGCTCCATCCCAGCTTTAATTAATCTGCATGTGCTTTGTCTGCCCTACTTCCCTAGCCCATGATGAGTGCAGAGGTGTCATGATCAATGGCCTGGGCAGAGGTCAGTTATAGGGACAACATGGCAGGCCTGATAGAGCTTGTCTAGGTAGGCTTCCTAGAGTGCCCATTTGGGAGTCCCCCAAAATAAATGAAGTCTGAATCCCATTTTGTTAGATTAACTGTGTTTCCAAAGGGATCACCCTTCCTGTCTGTAATTCTTTAACTGTAAACAATTAAAGAATATGGAAATCAACAAAAAAGCACTAATATTTTCTCAACTCAACAAGACACTGGGGGGCGGGGGGATGAGGGCATGTGCCAGGGAGTAGGAGATGCTGGGGGAAGGTCAATAGGGAAAAAGAGATATATGTACTACTATTTGTAATACTTTAAACAATAAAATAAAATGTTAAATAAAGAAAATCACCCCTTAAAAAAACAAAGACAAATAATATATTGATTTTTGTACAATCTCTTCTAGTGTTTGCCCACACATATACAAATAATGACACGATGCAAAATTGTAATGAGTATATTTCTGTCTGTGTTTTGCATTTTTTATTTAACATAATATTTCCTCTAGTGCTATGCAATTCCATATACTTTTTAAATTATAGACAATTTTCTTAGGTATATTCCTAAATTGGGGATTCTGGAGTTTAGATGTCATCCTTTCTGTCACATTGTCACTTGATGTTTAGTGTTCTATGGTCAGTGTGCACCAATATTTAGGGCCAATGGGGTTTCACAGTGAGTTATCTTTACTAAATAGTATTTAATTAAGACAACATGAAGTAACTTACATAATATATAGTTTAAATAATAATATTCAATCATCATGACATTGTAGCCATGCTGGATCCCTCTTATATTTTATGGGTAGGAGAAATCAGAAAAACATTTCAGAGAGGTTTGTGAGAGCCCCAAGTTTCCACAGACTGTTGGGATACAATGGAACTAGCACTACAATTTCCTGAATATTAAGACATGTTCTATGGAAAGTCAGTGTGCAGCCTGAACTAACTCATGGCAATGGCATGGCTTTCCTAACAAGTCAGCTATGTTAGATCATTTTCAATAGTGTATAACACTTTATTTCTTGTTCTTTAGTCCAGGAGAATCCACTCACTTATCTATGCAGCAAACATTTGGCACCTACCACATGCTAGATACTACTCTAAGAATAAAGGATATAGAGCCTACTCAACTAAACAAGACCCTGCTCTCAGGGAGCTTCATCAAGTAGGCAGGAAAGCCACTGAGCAAGTGCATAGAGAGGCAAGAAACTGAAGAACTAAGAAACAGTCACGCTAGGCAGTGGTGTGATCACAGGAGGAAATAGTGGTTTATAAAAGTGGTTGGGAAAGACTCTTACATAAGGTGATATTTAAGCACAGCTCTCAGTGGAGGGAAGAAGAAAGTCATGAGTTTATCAGGGAAAATCATTCCAGCCTGAGAGAATCTCAGAACAGAATCTTGGCCCAGGATGAAGAGCAAGAGAAATAAACAGAGATGATCCAGAGGACAGGTGGGCACAGAGAAGGAGTAACTGATATTAGAGAATCTGCAGTAGGTTGGGTGATGTAGGATTTTGGAGGCTATTCTGAAGACTGCTATCTTTTTTCCAAGAAGGTAGGAAACCATTGAAGAATTTTGAGCAAATAAGCAACATGATATCAATCTCTCTCTCTGTGTGTGTGTGTGTGTGTGTGTGTGTGTGTGTGTGAGAGAGAGAGAGAGAGAGAGAGAGAGAGAGAGTTTAAGTGTCCCCTTGACTCCTGTAAGGATAGGTGAGAAATGGTCCAGAGATGGAGTTGTGAAATCTGTCAGGTGATTAAGAGACTAGTTCTGCAGAGGTCTAGGTGATCAGTGCAGTTGTTGTCATCAATTCAATAAGATGGTATATACTAGAAGCCAGAGCCAACAAGACTTACTAAGAAATTAATAGTAGGGTGAGAGATAAAACTGAAATTATGAAGGACTACAATTTCATTTTCTTTCATCAATAGTCAGGGTGACTTGTGAGTGGTATTGAACTAAAATAATAGGTGTTTTATACCCATGGCGTGTTTCCCAAAGGACTTACAGAATTGTTTACAGTTTCCAATGGTTTGCATTTGTAATAACATTGCAATGAACAAACACATTCATCTAGCAGTTTTCTTTTCTTTGAAGATAATTTTTCTGTTGGCAGTATGGGTTCAATGAAAAATCTGCATGCCATTCTGAGTTGTTAGTAGCATAATATTAGGAAAGGTCATGTATCCCTTGACCATTGTTAATGGAGAAGTGTGAGTAATGAAGCAGGTAGCTTGCAAGATCAAAGGGTTTGTTTATACAGGGGGAAGCAGGCTGAATACACATGATGCAGGGAGTTGAGTCCAGGTAGTGAAGGTTCCAGAAAAAAAGGCTGACTCATTGAATACAGATGAGCAGGGGACTTCAGATTAAGCAGTGAAAGAAAACATAATTTAAGGATCATGGTTTGCAATTTTAAATAGTTGATGTTGGTTTTTTCATTTCAATTTATTTTTACCCCTGTCCTAATTTCATAATCAGGTTCTGTGAGTGGTAAAAAGACTTCAAGAACTGATGCAAATTGAAAAAAAAAAGATGGAAGAAAGGTTCAGTTCCTATAAATTCATTACTATCCATGAAGTCAGACAGCCATGCTAGGAAGTCCACTACACAGCCCACTGCCATTCTGCCCACACTCAGACTCCCAGAAAGAGTTTTTGCCTTCCTCCCCTTGTATCCCATAATCCCTGATATTTTATCATTTTTTTACAAAAGATTATAGAGTCACACCAAAGCAGAAAAACATATTTGTGGAAAATATCTTGCCTTTTCTTTAGGGCTAAAACATATCACAATAGTGATCCTAGGAAGGTGAGTGAAGCAATTGTGGAATTATGTTGGCGTATACAAACTAGTTTTCTCTCAGGAGAGCAAGAGGAACAAAGAAACAAGATGAGGCATGACTACACTATACATATGTGTTTGATCCAGAAGTAGCAACAGAAAAGATGAAGTAGTAGTCTGAAAAAGTAGAGCAGGTAAGGTTATTTCATAGAACCTAGAGAAAATTTAATCTTGAAATTCTCTCTTACTCATGTTTCCTCCTGCCCACCGGTATCAAAGGTACAGTCAGTATGGGAAACAGAGTTTAATTCTGGTTATTATTAATGTTAAATGTGAGTGAGTATTAAGATGGTGAAATGTGTTGATGACACAAAATTACTGGATTAGTGAGGACAAGAGAGGATGGGGAAGCACCTCAGATAGGTTGGACAAAATTCAGTAATTAGGCAATAGAGTGGCAGATGAAATCCACCATAGATGAGGTCAAACTTACTAGAAGAAATAAATTAAATGCATTTCCTATGCTGAAGGGCTCTAAATTAGTTGTAGCTTCCTGATAATAAGTTCTAAAAATCATGATAGCTCAGGGAAAACATCTGCTCTATTCAGAGCACCAGTCAGAAAGAATAACCAGGTGTCAGGCTTGGTGAAGAGGAGGTAAAAAAATGCATGAATCATTTAAAGTCATTTTGTTAAACACCCCTTCTAATCTTTTGTAAAAAAAATAAAAAAAAACAGAAAATAAAACATTAAAAGGAGAATAATCCCATGTAACACGGGTCAATTGGCTATGCGTATAAAGAGAACTAAGCAGAAGACTCCTATTTTCACTTCCCATAAATGAATCATAATGTGGTGTTTGCAGAAAGACAAAAGTCAGCTTGAGTCATCTTTATTCAGGAAATGATTGTAGAAGACTAAATTGGTCATAAACTTCCAGGGAAAACATATTTCAGACAAAAGACTGTGAATATTTTCTTCTAAGAAAACTGACTTAGTTATTGAAGCACCTTAAGTTGGAACCAAGTGTCCAGGAAGGAGATTCAAGGGTTTTTTGCCAACACAGCTGGCTAAACCATCCTGTAAAACCCATGGAAAACTCCTTTTCATGTTCACAGTGAGTGTTTTCCATTTCCCTTTACAAATCAAACTACCTTCACAGTGTCTGCATTTTCTCTGCTTGCTATATTTCATTTCCCAGTCTCTCCAACCCCAGGTTTAGCCCTTAGTTAGAAATATTGACAGGTTAGTTTTCTCCTATCATTGATTTTCATGTTTATTGAGAAACCTTCTATGATTTTATATATGCAAAATGGGCTCTTCTGATTTTTCCTACATGAACATCATCATTACTTTTATTCAGTGATCCAGACCTGAATAGTCTGCTCATCTGAAGATTGATAAGGAGTTATAGTCACCAAAGCATTTGAACCTTGGACTTATTATAAAAACACCTTCTTCTTTGAAATGGCAGAGTTCATGCCAACACAATAAGGCATACATTAGTGTGCACTAAAGAGTGACTTATTTACTGCCCTCTTCTGAGCAGAGATTCACTGGATTCCATGCTGCATCTTCACTTAATGGGAGCAGACTGAGTTCCACCTGCAGGCTGTGCATGCCCCTCCTGGATGATCTGTTATTGGGTTAGGTTCAAGAACTCTCATCTAGATGGTCCACTTTCTGGCTTTGAATTCTGATTAAAATTATCCTCTAACCCCAGACTTCCATTCCTTCATGCTCTTTTATGTCTTCTATAGTATGTCTCAGCTTCTAACACACTTTGTTATCTACTGTGGCAGTAGATGGCACCATGGCCAGTCCTGCCTTTTCCCCTTCCTCTGCCCAGGCCCTTTGCCAGGTCACTATACAGTATCCTCTGATCATGGACCTGGTTTCTCCACCGGACTTGGTTTAGCCAACACAATAAGGCAGAAGTTACAGAGCAGGTATCGAGCCCGGGACTACAGAGGCCCTGTAAATCTTATTTGTTCCCTGGGCCTCTGCCATTATCAAGTCAGGCACCACCAGAGTATTCCTGAGAATTCTATAAGGAGGATGAGAGACTCATGGATCAAAGCAGAGCCATCCCTGCCAGCCCAGCTGATATAAGTAACTCCTAGCTGTATACATATTCCTGAGTGAGCCTGGACCAGCCTAGACCAGCTATGCCTGAGCCCAGGAAAAAACGAAGAACTGAGACCAGCTGAGACCAACATAAATCCCCTGATCTCTTGCCTACTCACAAATAACTATTGCTTTTTATGCTCCTAAACTTTGGAGTAAGTCTGCTATGCAGCAAGAACTAGCAGGCATACTTATTGATTTATTGCCTCTCAACCTTTTAAAAGGTAGAAATTCTTGTCTGGTTTATTCACTGTTTTCTTCCCCAGAACCCACTCTTAGTAGAGATTCAGAAAATTCTTTTGAATGACAGCATCAATCCTTTTGTCAATTAGATTTTCTCATCAAATTGTTCTGAGTTTAAATTTAATTGTTTTGGCCCCTTGGATCGGAGGTTGAAAGACTTTCTCTGTAAAAGTCAGATAATATATATCGCAGGCTTTGCATGCCTCAGTTATTTGTTTATTGTGTGTGTGTGTGTGTGTGTGTGTGTGTGTGTGTGTGTGTTAGTAATCCTTTAAAAATGTAACTATTCTTAGCTCCAGGGCAGTGCAAGAAAAACAGTCTCTGGCCAGAGTTTGTAGACTCCTGCATACAAAACGTCTTTTATTGGATGCATACTGGTTTTGCAGACAGGGCTGCCCTGCTGCACATCAGAGCACTATCTTATGGAACTCATTACTAAATCCTTTGTAGCAACCATGATGGGAGCTGTAGCTGCATCACTTCTACTGACATGTCTCTTTAGTCCCATCCCAGGAGCAGAGATATTCTTGACCAACTATGTTACTTTAGCTTATGGACCTAAAATATGGAAAATTTACATTTGAAACTCTTCAAGACCAATTTTATTTGTCTACTATAAAACCAGAAGATCTCATTTATAGATTATTTAAGATTCTTTCCTCTTTATTTATTTCCTCTCCATTTTTTCATTACTCCAAATGTGCCCTCTATTTATATATTTCATTATATAAATACAAAGTTCCCTGAATATTTATTGGAAGAAGTAAAAAATACACAAATATATTTTTAATGTACAAAATGTTTGTAAAAATAAGATGTCAGTCAAATTGCTTAAGAATTATCCAAGTTTAAAAATGAATCGTGGGCTATTATTCAATCACAATGATATATAGTTATACCTCAAAAATAAAAATAAAGTTATATTTATTTTTTGATGAAGACTTCTACACATAAAATGAATTCTCCCTGTTATAGATGGAGAGATTTGCAATAGGCACATTGCTCTATACAGCAAACTCAACATAAGTGTTTACAATTGTGTCATGGGAAGAGTGATTGATTCTTTTCATATGCAAAGTATGTGTCACAAGGATAACTCTCTCAATATTATTCAAAGGGATAGCACTTACTACCTTGTAAAATAACTATTTGCCTAAATGTTGTCTCACTAGACTAGAAACTGCCTATGGTCAGGGCTTCCTTTCTTTTGTATTTTTCAGATACTTAGGATGGTCCTTGGCATAGCTTTAGATACTGGATAGAAATATGTGCAATTAACTCATCTTCAAAAGCTTTGGATTTTATGAGAAAGCTTTATTGTTGATTATAATAATAGAATAATTTATGTTTTTTAATGATATGTTGTTAATTTGTTTCTCATAGGAAGAGCATGAGTTACAAAATAAGAAGCTGAATTCTTAGAAATTGCCGGATTTATTCAAATTTAGGCATCTAAGTAACTGGCAAATCCTTTACCAGAATCCAGAATCCAAAACTTCTTATGGCTTCTGTAAGCTTATTTTCAGGATAAAAAATTGCTTATTGGTGTAAAAATATGGCCTAACAGAGCTGTGTTTGTTTGTGTGTATGGGGGGGGGGGGTTAGGGGAGGGAAGATGTGAAGGATCCAGGTCTGTCCTAATTGTTTAGTCAGGATATATCCATATTAAAACAACTTGAATGGATTAATCTTCCTTAGTCTCTCTGGTTCCAATGCAATTCAATTATCAAAAGTTGCAAATAGACCTTTATAACATTTATTCTCCCTGGCCTCCAACATACCATGTCATCTACTCCTTTGTATAAGTTTGACCACTGCCAGTGATTTTCATGGTCATTCCTAAACTGAGCTCTGTTCCTCTAAAACCTATCTTTGTCAATTACTTTTTTTAAAAAAGGAAAATATTAGAGAGCTTTTGTATGATGATTGTATGAAAGGAAGCAGGCTGCTCCATTGGAAACAGATTTACTTTCTGCTTTGTCTCTTTCAGTCCTGTGCCTGGTGTTGTCTCTGCTCCCAGTCCATTTTTGGCCCTCTCCCATCCACTTAGTATCCCTGAGGCTGTATTCTTTGATCACTTTTAACTCTAGCTTCTGGGTGCTAGCTGAACGCTGGAGGAAAATAGAGGGAGAAGTATGAATGTTTCTTCCTACCATCTCTGTATTAGAAAGTGTTTTCTATACTCTTTCTGGTCACCATGCCTCTGGGCACCCCCTACCATATGCAGGGCTCCATCCTCAACTTTGGGTTTGCTAACACAGCCCTACGCCCTACTCGCAATCAAGGGGTGGTAGAACTTCCAGCCGCAGAGAATCTCTGGGTTACCTCACCATTCCGTTTGGCTTCTCAGCTCTTTCATCACCTGTGTAACAAATTCCCTGCCTTAATTGTTCTCTGAAACACCTAGAGTGGTTTTGTTTCCTGATTGGACCCTGACTAATATACACCAGTTAGTTATTCTTCTTCATTTGAACCAGAGGAAACTTAGTCTCACAGAATAAAATATCTGACAATTACATGTCTAGTTAGTGGTATAGTAAGGATTGTAACCCATGTCTGTCTCTCTGTATGTCTGTCTCTTGGGGACAGGCCTATTCGCAAAGAGATGCAGAAAGGGAATAGTGCACTGGGCTGCGATGATGTTTGCTAGTGTTAGTATCCAGCAACTCTTGCACTGTAACCTGGCAAGACATGCTGACTATTCACAGACTCGAGTAGCTAAAGACAGAGACTAGTTGTTTGACCTCAGTTACTTGGGGACAACCAGTGAAAGGTATTCTAAACCTGTGTTGGATGAATCAATGGCCCATCATTGACCTTCAAGTGAAACCACACTTGGGTTAGAGGCTTGTAATTAATATCAGTGATAAATGTTGCATAGGACTGAGCCGGCAGGATCTGGAAAGACAATGATAGAAAAGAATAGTCTCTGGGCAGCACTTGGATTGTGCAATAACTAATCAAAATCATCATGGGCAGGAAGTGTTGCCAGCTGCCCCTAATAATAATAGCAAGATTTCTCAAAACAGCAATCCATAATCATGCTATCAATTTCTTGAGTGTTTCAAATTGAGCTGTTACCTTTCTATAAAAAAAAATCACTCCTATCTTGCACCTTACAACTCTTTTGGAATATTTACTGTTTTGTCTGAACAAGAGCACTAGTGCAGAACATCTCAGTGTTTCACCTCTGAGGTTTGTGGACCGTATCAAAGTAAAAGCAATCAATATCGGTTAATAAGCCAGATCAGTGCGATTAGTATTCTTTACAACATTGGCACACTTCATTTTATGAACAGATTGCCTATGAAAACTTGGGCTTATATCTTGTCTAGACAATGCCTTACATGGCCATTCAAATTAATAATGTGCCAGAATTATCTTATGCTTAATGCAGCTGGTTCTATATTGACTCTGGAAATTAAATTTACTCCACAATGGTATTGACAGCTGGGTCTCTGGCATATTTAATGGATCTGAATGAAGATGGGGCTGGGTCTTGTGCCTTCGAGCAAAATGTTGATAGCTCATCATTTTCATAAAAAGTGAGAAGGTGCTTTATCTAGAAGCATTCCATATCTTGGTGGGCTAAATCAATGTAAAAGGACGTTGCAATCAGTTGAACTTACCCCCACTGCAGAAAACAAAAAGGGAATCAGCACAAGCATCCTGTAAAATAAGGGCTTGCTGGCTCATTAAATGTGTGGTTTGGGAAACTTAATGTAGATCAGAGGACTAGTTTTAGTCCCTGGTAGTAGAACTCTGTCCCTTGGATTTGATTTGAACATAATGAAAATTCTCATAAATGTGTATGTCCAAAGTTAGGCCAGAAATGTGGCTCTTCAAATTTCAACTGATTTATTTTAGGCATGGGGAGTGTTTACTGTGCACTCTGTTCTGTGCCATATTTTTTTTTTCTTTTTTAAAAAAATATATTGTATTGATATTTTACAGAGAGGAAGAGAGAGGGATAGAGAGTTAGAAACATCAGTGAGAGAGAATCATAGATCAGCTGCCTCTTGCACACCTCCTACTGGAGATGTGCCCGCAATCAAGGTACATGTCCTTGACCGGAATTGAACCTGGGACCTTTCAGTCCACAGGCCGATGCTCTATCCACTAAGACAAACCAGTTTCGGCTATGCCATGTTTCTGACTTGTAAGCTACCTCTTGAGAAAAGTAATGCAGACTATTTTAAGGACATTCTTTGATGTAGGCAGGTTTGATTTAATGACACCAACCTATCAACAAATGCTTACTAGCAGATTTTCTTGACCTCACCTCCATGGTCCCCAGTATGACAATGCATAGAAGGAAAGAAGCATAACTTTTCTTGTTCCCTGAGACTCATGTGTTGCAGGATTAATTTTAAGATAGTTCTTGCTTTATAAAATAATATAGTCGAGGGTAGTTTTTAGAAAAAAACAAACAAAAGTCGGTTTGAGTGGGAGGCTCAGAGATTTGTGTGAGAGTTAAGTGATAGATGAAAGCAACTCATTTATTCACCTCTCTATCCCAAACCCAAGCCCCAAATATTTTAGTGTGACATGATAATGTATGGCTAGTCTTTCTTCTTGTTAAATGGCAAATAACCCTAAAGGAAGAATTGTTGAGTATTTACACCTTGGGGTAACAGTTTATCACATCATTTCTGATATGGTATAAAGTTGCAGCTGAACTCTGTAGGACCAGGCACCAAAGAGCGAAGGTTGGGACAGTAGCTGGAGAGCAAGGAATCAGTGAGGGCAGATCAGGGTGCAGTCCAGCTGTAGACCATAAGTTAGAAGACTCCAGCATCAGGCTTCATTTCCCTTCTGAATTCATACGTATGGTTGAATTACATATGAGTTTCAGGCCACATTGTAGGCTGTACATCACAGTCAAGGATACCTGCTTCCCAACAATAACAAAAAAACAAACTGGGAGACCAGTAAAGAGTCTGAAATTGAAGATGAAAATATCAGGAAACTACATTTGCTACAGTAATCATCACACAATAATTTGGCATTGATGTTTGACCCTGTGTGCCCTTCACTACTCCCATCCCTCCCTCCATAGAGGTCCTGAATAGAGTTGGTGCTCTATTCATGGGGCTGAACTGCACAACACTGAATAGGCAAGTGGGAGATGTGTGCCTGTAAAACATGGATTCACACCATTCTGAAAACTTGGAAGTTTGTATTCTGCCACCTGATTTTATTCTTTAGACATGTTAGGCAAGTGGTGGATAAAGAAGACTTGGTATTTTTTTCAAATGTGATGTCCTTGAGTGAAAGTTTCTTAGGCTGCAATAGTCAAGCACCACAAGGTGGGTGTAAATAACAAGAGAAATTTATTTTTTCCCAGTTCTGGAGGACAAGGGGTCTGAAATCAAGGTTCCTGCGGGCTGTGCTCTCTTTAAGGTCTCAGAGAGGGTACTTCACTGTCTCTTCCAACTTTGATAATAGATGACAATTCTTTATTATCCTTAGCTTGTGGCAACATACCTGTAGTCTCCGTATCTGTTGTTAAATGACCTGGTTCCTTTGTGTTCATGCCCCAATTTTTCTCTTATAGGATCCCAGTCATTGGACTAGTGCCCACTCTGCTCTGTTATGACATGAGAGTAACATAGTAACATCTACAAAGACCCTATTTCTCAATAAAGCCACATTCACAGGTCCAAGGATTAAACTTGTCTTTCTGGGGACACATTTCAACCCATCACAGATGTGGAGAGACATCAAAAAAGATCTTGGAATTTTTCTAAAATAAGTGATTAGTGTTACATTTCACCCTCTCAGGACTGCTTTAGTGGTAGCTTAACAATTTTGATGTTATATTTTTACATTCATTCTCTTAAAATTTCTTTATATATGGACTCTTTAGGAATGTATTGTTCAATTTGAAAATTCAGACTTCTGGGAAAGTCAAGAGTGCATAGGAATAACATTGGACATGTAGTAAGTAGCCACATGCATGGTATTTTGGGTCCACGAGGTGGCCATTAATATCCATGAAGTGATTTTCAGAGACTGAGAGAACCTGTGTGAACCAACGATGCTGAGAGCAATGCTTCCTTGCCCAGATGGAGGCAGGCCAGTAAGATAGGAGAAGACATCTCTGCTGAGAATCAGAGTAAAAACCGAAAAACCCGGGTTTTCAGTTCCTCTTCTAGCCATAAATGTTCAGGAAAATCTTCCTAGGATAGCTTTTTTGTTGAATGACTTTATAGCCTGTGGTGACTTTATACTGGTTGGCTGCCATCTCTACAAAACAGATCCTTTGAAACAAAATAATTAAAGTGCCCATCCTCCATCCCCCATTCTCCTATATTTAACAGATATCTTTTCTTTCTTTTGCCAACGTACATTATTCATTTAGTAATGAAAATCCCTTTATTGTTTCTGTGGTGGGTAAATCAGGTAACTCAAGTATGTCAAGAAATAAAACAGTAACATAACTCTGCTTACAAAACTCAAAGTCAATCTCCTGAACATCAAGATAAGAAAACATCCTGAACAATAATCTTTTGTTTTGACACAATGAGCAAGCTTTCAGTGCCAAATCAAACAATTATCTGAGCATTGCCAATTTTTTTATCCCTACCAAGTAAAAAAAAAAAAAATAGAGCCCTTTTATAATTTGAAATCATCTATTGTTCCACCACAGTCTTTCTTCTGACAAGGTTTCATTGTCATCCAAAGTAGGCAATATTTTCCTCTTAACATCATTTTTATATTGTTTTTTGTCAAGGAGCAATCCAGAAATAATATCCCTTACCTGTAATGTTAATTCTTTTAATAGAAAATTAAGACTATTGCTAGCAACATTATCTTAGGAGCATTCCTGTTCCTTCCTTCTGCATGCATTTAACAATTATACACTTCAAACTTGGTGCAAAATCCCTGTGGGGGAAAACAAACAAAAAAACAAAAAACCTGAAGAGTGCATAGACCCTGTCCTCAGAGGATTTACAAACACCAAAGGTAGAAGAAGACTGATTGTAGGTCAGGGCAGAAGTCACAAATGCTGCCTGTCCATGATGTGAGAGATCAAAAGAGGAGTAAAGTGCTTCTCACATCAACATTAAAGAAACTATTGAAAGGAGGTGCAGCTAAAACCAGACTTTGACGAAGTTTTCAGACCTGTGAATAGAGCAGTGCATGGATAATTGGGCCAAGAGACCAATGAGCAGTTAAACTAGTGAATTCTACCTCCTATGACCTAGTCTGCTATTCTTTGTACAACTGCTGAGAAAGTCATGACCGAGCTTGTGACTCTGAAGATGTCAAGAGGAGCACATTGAATTGGTTAGTGGGCTGCGGTTAGAGAATGGAAGGGCTAGACTTTCGGACCACAGATCTTTCAGAATATTACTAATGTCTTCTTATAACCTTTTGTATTTACTTTTTTTAGTAACTTTATATTGATTTTACTTTTTATTATTTGTTTGTTAAAACAAACAAACAAACAAGAAAATAAAGAGTAGCCCTAATAAGTCTGGCTCAGTGGATAGAGCGTTTGGCCTATAGACTGAAGGGTCCCAGGTTTGATTCCGGTAAAGGTCATGTACCTTGGTTGTGGGCACATCCCCAGTAGAGGGTGTGCAAGAGGCAGCTGATCTATGATTCTCTCTCATCAATGTTTCTAACTATCCCTCTCTCTTCCTCTCTGTAAAAAAAATCAATAAAATATATATTTTAAATAAAAAGAATAGAGAGTAGATATGAAAGGGAAAATAAAACTGTCAAATCTTCTAGGATTTTTGTAGTAAAACTAAAAATCACCCGGTATGGTATCTGGAACTTTTAGTTTGGAATGCATAAAAAGTGGAATATACACTTAAGTGCATCAACAGTTACAACATAGGAAGAATACCAGATCAGGCGTCCATGGGCCCAGAGTCAAATTTACACTCACTGTGTGGGGCAATCATCTTTGAAAGGAACTTACTTTATACATATCCTATATAATAAAAGGCTAATATGCAAATCAAACAAACTGCAGAACAACCAGTCGCTATGATGCACACCAACCATCGGGGGCAGATGCTCCACACAGGAGCTGCCAACTGGTGGTTAGTACACTCCCACAGTGGGAGTGCTACTCAGCCAGAAGTCTGGTTCACAGCCGGTGAGTGCAGCAGAGATGGCAGAAGACTAAGGATGTCCACCTGCTGGTTTAGGCCCGCTCCCTACAAACCAGGCTGAGGGACCCCCGACCCCCCAAGTACACAAATTTCACGCACTGAGCCTCTAGTTTACTATAAACAAAAAGGGTTGTGATATCCCTGGCTGGTTAGAGGTCAAGGGCAATCACCTCAGTTACAGGCTTCTCGCTGGCCCAGGCCTTGTTCAGGAGTCAAGGAGGAGGAACCAAATGATGCATTTCTCTCACATGGATATTTCTCTCTGTCTTTCTCTCTCTTCCACTCTCTAAAAATCAATGGAAAAATATCATTGGGTAAAGATTAATATATATATATATATATATATATATATATATATATATATATAGAGAGAGAGAGAGAGAGAGAGAGAGAGAGAGAGAGAGACCCAATGCATGAAATTTGTGCACTTGGGGGATCTTCAGCTTGACCTGTGCCCTCTCACAGTCCAGGAACCCTCAGGGGATGTCCAACTAACAGCTTAGGCCCACTCCCCGCCACTGTGATCCCAGCTTCTGGATGAGTGGTGCTCCCCCTGTGGGAGTGCATTGACCACCAGAGGAGAGATCCTGCATCAAGCATTTGCCTCCTGTGGTTAGTGTGCATCATAGCAACTGGTCATTCCACCATTTGGAGATATATATATGTTCAGGTTTTTTCTTTTGCAAAAAAAAATATAAGAATTTTGTAGTTGTTTTCTTTTTCTGTCCAATAAATTATCTATTCTTTAACTACAAGGTTTATTCAATGGCTCACACCATTCAGATCAACTTTCTCAATAACATAAATTGAGACTACCAAGATTTGTCCAAATCAACCTTATCACAATGTCAGAACTTACAATCCTGATATCTTCATTCTTTAAAAGTCTAGAACTATTATCACCCCTTACAAAAACTGCTAGTAAAATGTGTGCACATTAATTGACCATAACCTAATTTTACTTTTGTAAAAATATAACACTTGATCTTGTAGTTAACCTTTTCAAATCTATAACTTAAAGTAAATAAGTATAATTTTTTCTTACAAAGAGAAATACCAATAAGTCATCCAAATTACAGAAATATGAAAACAGATCATGTTCTCTCTTGATTTTTACAATCTGTACATAATTTTAAATAATTTTATTTACATTATACAAGTGTCAATGACATTTTGTTGTTGTTATTGTTTGGGTTTTGTTATTTGTACTTCCATAATAGACCTCAAATTTCTTCAAATGAGATGTTACTGAACAATGTAACATCTTTTCTGAAGAGATTTCTATATAAGAAACTATATATCTCAGTGAGAAAAAACATTAACACTTATGTATGACAGTAAAATTACAACATTTAAATGTGCTAACCTACATTTAAAATCAAATCTAAAAGTAAGCCATTTGAAGGAAGGAACTTAATAAGGTGATCCATTGGTCACACAATTTTATTCATATAGTTCCAGTTTGGTGTTTATTTCAGCCTACTTTTTACATTAGTTCTACAAAATTTTAAACAATAAAATAGAAGAAAGTTTTTGTGAGAAGCTGCCACTGTTCACTTTTATTAGGAAATACCAGGATTTGCCTCATGTAAATGACAACTATCTAATCCAGAAGGACAGTGTCTCATAAGTTATCTATAATAGGAAGGTTCTCATGGGAAATCCATGCTTCAATAGTTAATTTTATCTGGTCCATTATCTTCATGAAGAAAGGGCATATGGCATATTTTCATAATGTCAGTTACCTTAACCTGACTGCATGGTAAAATGAATACTGGATAGGATCACATGGGATATTGATGTCAAGAAAAAACTGAGTTATATTGTGCATCTGACTCCTGCGTGTGCATTGTCTCAGGCAAGCTGCAGTACATCTGAGATTCGGTGCTCTCATCCTCCTTATGACAACTACCTATGATGTTTGTTATAAGAATGAGATTAGGCCAGGTATTGGAAATCCTTTGGTCATTGCTAAAGTTTCATAGACACAATAGGTTGTTTTGTATTAACTGGTTATGAGGAGATTGCTGTGTTTTTGCACATAATTTAGACAAGAAAGACCAAAAGGAACAACTTTGCCCTCCATGTGGGAGTGGAGGGGTGTGTGCAAAACCTGGATGGAAGAGATGGGAACTCAACAACAACCATCTTTAAACTGTGCCTCAGGAGTGGATCAAAGTTTTCTTCTCTTGGAAACTAGGCCTCCTCCCCTTCATCTTTAGGGACTCTCCTGTTCAAATAGCTAACCCTGCCCACATAAAGGGAATGCCTGCTCTGAGGTATGTTAACATGTTTGTGAAGTTGTGTCATTTACATTAACCATATGTTAATGGTATGTACCCATGACTTAGACTTATTATGAAAGGGTTATACATCAATAGTTCTGGAAAACATATAAGTGAATAGGGCTTTCAAGGGGCATGCTTCAATGAATGTACATTCCTATAGCTCATCTATAAAGGGATTTTCAGGCACGCATTCAGCACTTGGTCTTAATTTTCTGTTGATTTCTAAGCTCAAGCAAACCGCAAACAGCTCTGCGGGCTTCTTCACCAATCTGGTTTCACAGATGTAATGCAGCATCAGATCTTACCCTAAATCAGAACTACATGCAACAAAGAAAAAATAAAAAGAATGGCACCCAGCCAGAGCTTTGCACATTATCCCAATAAGCTGTATAGGAACGGAAGTGCCTTATTTGTGATTGGTGATCACCACATACCACAGGACCAGAATATGCATTACCAAGAAAATTGGTTCTTTGTTGTCTTGTTTGTATTTGTTTATTCTTTATTGTGTGTGTGTTAATCCTCACCAAAGGGTATTTGTCAATTAATATTTTAAAAAGAGTGGAAGGGAGAGGGATAGAGAAAAACATTGATGTGAGAGAAACATTGATTGGTTGCTTCTTACACCGGCCTAATCAGGGCTAGGGATCAAGCCTGCAACCAAGTTACATGCTCTTGACCAGAATCAAACCCAGGATCCTTCAGTCCACAGTCCAACACTATGCATTGAGCAAACCAGCCTGGGCTATTTTTCTGTTCTTAATACACTTCTTTATCTGTAAATATTTCTTAGGTATTCAATAGAAAAAATATCATTATTTTATTTTGGAACAGGGCTTTGTTAGCATTAGAGTATAACTTGTCTTTGTATAGGTTTTTTAAATGTGATTCCTATTGCCATATGCATTTTGATCCATTGATCATGGATGGATGTGCTGTACATCCCATTGGAGAACATAGTTACACACTCATCCTCCCTAATCATAAGCCTCCTCTCTTCCTTCCCAGTGGTTCCCTGCATGCAGATAAGCCTTCTTCTTTCCTGAGATTCGAAATGTAACATTGAGCTGATCCCTATTTTACTTCAGGTAATGTAGAGGGAAAAAAGGACCTAAAGTCTTTTTTCAAAAGAGGGAAAATACATATGACAATTCCAAAGAGGCAGTTGTGAATTAGTGCAGTGCTAAACTTTCTGGAAGCCTCATTTTATTTGTAATTCAATGTTGATTGTCTCAGGCAGGGCCAAGCCATCTGAGGAATAAGCAATAGAACCCTGGTTGACCTCTCATTATGCCTGAGGCAATTTGGACTCATAGAAAGCACTGGTGTACCATGCAAGTCAATAACATTTTTTCATAAACATTATGTATGTAATGAATGAAAATAATTAAGTCCATCTTTGAGCACCAAGTGAGGACTCGCTAATAGTATATTTTCTGAAAACTTAACAGCTTGCCATATCGTGTACCATTTTTGTTCATCTTATTTTTAGTTATTGAATCAGAATTTATTCACTATCATGTAGAATCCTTCAAATTCTCAGGAAATCACTTCATTGCCCCTTTAAATTGAAGCCCATCTTGAAGACTGATCAATATTTTATAATAATAGATGGAAGATTGTTATTAAGCTTCTTTCTCCCTTCTTTCCTTTCTTTCTCCTTCTTTCCCTCCATTTTACCCCCCCCCCCTTCTCTGTCCATTAATCAGAAATACTTTTGGGGGTGGGAGGACAAGAAAAGAATCAGAGTTAGGTCTTCATGCTACACTGTATTTGGAGAGACCGGTGAACAACTAATAATTATTGACAGAAAAGTATAGGTTCAATATTAACTCTACATAATCTGCCAGTCTTTTAATCTAAAACCTTTCCAATTGATGAGGCACTATTTTCTTTTATTATGATGAAGAACAGTTTCCAGACCTTCTTCTAAGAAGGTGTCAAAAGGAAACACTGTATTTGGAAAAGACACAGATATTATTTACACATAGTATGTTTTCATATAGGATTTTCTTTTATTTCTAGGAAAATTCATGACCATCAAATTTAAGAATTTTAAGACTTACCCCTGATATAAGGCAAAAATGTAAGTGATATTTAATTTGAAGTTACACTAAGAGAGAGAGAAGAGAGAGAGAGAGAGAGAGAGAGAGAGAGAGAGAGAGAGAGAGGAGAGGTTGAAGAGCACTTAATCAGGAGAAAAAGCAAAACCACTACTAACACTGTCTCTGATTTATTTACTAGAAAACAACCCTGAGGAACAAGAAGGTTTCATTTATCTTTTGTATTTTATCCATTAATTAATTTAGTTTAGAAACCTTACTTCATTTTCACTGCCAGACCTTGACTTCCCCGCAGCCTAGCAGCACACATGCATCACCTTCCCTGTGATTCACTCCAGCTGTCGGCTATTCTGGTAACAGTCTGTGATGTTAGTAAATAAGGACAGTTTTATTTAGTCATATGGATTTTAAGGTCTTCTTAATCTTTCTGTCTTTCTCTTTCTTGGTTCTCATCAGTCAAAGAAAGCACCAGGTAAGCTATTATCGGGCACTCTATAATTTTACTGTCACCTCAAAGACTAAAACGTCTAAGTGTCTCCTGGGATGTATAAATCTCCGTGTTTTATCTTCCATGTTTTACCTTTTCTTTGCTGTTTCGTTGGTGGGTAAAAAATCAACATAAGTATGAACTCCAGCTATTGATCTATGTGTAATACCTGCATGTTGTAGCAATTAGCAAATAATCTATTATGAGTCTCTTTGTACTTCTGTGGTCAAATAAATGTGTCTGTGTGTGCATCTGTGACAGTTAAAACGGAAAATTCTGTTTTCTTGGTACTTGCAAAGAAATGAATCCTCTTTCAGATTGCAATAACTAATATCCTGACTTGTTAAGTGTAGTAGAAAATCATTAACTGGTCATATTTAGAATCTGGTCCGATGTAAGTGAATACATTTTGCAGAATTCATATAATTTTAATTCAATAGAGCAAAAGTATTAACAAAATGTTTTGGCTTACAAAGTTTGGTGCTAATGGAAGGCTGGAGTATATTGGAAGATATAAATTAGATCCAAAGGTCTATGTTTCATAATATTTTTATTTTATATAAATATATTAAGGGTTGACCTTTATTTTATGTCAATCAAAGAAATGTAAGAAAATTGGAAACAGGAATAAATATATAAACTCTAGCAACTTAAACAACAATGTTCACATAGCAAATGAAGATATCAACAGCTCATCATGCTCATTTTCTCAAAAAAATAAATCCTTGCTGGTAAAGATGATATGTGCTCAATGCCTACATTCTTGGGATTTATTTGCTTAGTATTCTCTGAAACAAATCAGATGAGGCAAGTAATTAGGCTTTTGGGAAGATGCCTCAGAGCTCCAGGTCACTCTTGCTATAGAGTTTTTCTTTCTGATTTCCCTTTTATTGGAAATATTGTCTGCCCTAAAACAAATGAACCTTGTTTTGTTAGACTTTCATGAATTTTGTAAGAAATGGACTCTCTCAGAGTGTTTTTGACCCATCCTCATCTCATCTCAGTCTGTGCCCAGTGGCACGGGCGGGCCACCAGCTTGCATTCACATACTGGTGATTTCATGATCATGAACAATTCATACTAGGAAATATATTTTTTCAGTAATCACAGTAGCATTATATTGCTAAATGGGAATCATTATTTCGGAATAATTACACTGTTTTGGATGTTTTGAATGCATAAACTCCTGGATAAATTATCTTCTACATATTTGTACACAGTCCCTGTGTTAGATCAAGCCACAAATAGAATATCAAATTTAAAAAATGATCATGAATCAACATAAAAGCCTGAAGCTTCATTACATTCATAATTTTAAATCCCTTTTGTAGTAATATATTGGCTGTGTGCTTTGTTAGAGAGTGTGGAGAAGAGTTTCAGATAAAGTGAATAATTTTCCAATGTAAAGACTTCAATAGAAAATATATTAGAAATATATGTCTCCACGTTAGAGTTTGTTTTCCTTTTGTAGGCTTTTTAAAATTTTGTCTAGCTTTAATAATATTGATAATCATTGTGTTTAATTTAACTTTATTGCTCTTTGGCTAATCACCATCCAAATGAAATTATGATTAAATCCAATTAAAATATTGGCCCTCTTTTACAAAAAGTATTATTATAAGTTTGGTTCTGGCACAGACCCACAGTAACCCCTGCAAATAATTAAAGCATTATTCACCTCGTTTTCTGTATCCAATTTGTCTTTGAGTTCGTTCCTTACCCCAGAAGGACCTGGTGAGTCATTAATAAATTTGTTTGAGATCTACTGAGCTTTTTATAGGGAACTCTTTTACCCATGCCACTACTGCTTCCTCCTTTATTTCTTTAAAAAATGGTTCAAGGTGTTAGAATAACTAATGACCCTCACAAATTTAATGCAACATTTTTTTTCATAAATAGCCATGAGATATTTTATGTGGCATAAGGTACAGATAATGATAACAGGAAAACAAACATACAATCAAACAAGTAAATGCAATATCCAGGTAGACCTTATTGTTTCAATATTGGGTCTTAACTTTACATCTAAAATTTTAAATGTTATTTCTAAAAGTTAAAGAAAAAATACATATTTTGCTGTAATCATTCTTTCTCGTGATCTTCAGATCCATACATCTGGCTATGGTCACAGTAGATTAAACTCACAGTTCCCAAACACCCTGATACAGAATGCTGGTATTCTCCAGTATCCCCCACATCCACAAGTGGTACTACCAGGATACTCGGGCAAAAATCTCATATTTCTTTGTTTATAACTCTCCCTCATCTTTTACATTGGACCCCCTCAGGATGTCCTCCCTATTGTTAAGATATATTTCAGGGAAATCACTGCTCACCTTTTCCACTGCTAAGCCCTCATACAAACCACCATTATCTCCTGCCAGAGTTGGCTGAGAGCCAATCAGTCTCTGCTTCTACCTTTGACCATCCTTCAGAGTGATCTCTTCAACATAGAAATCATGTATCTTAATCATCTATGCTTTAAAATTCTCTGATTCCCATTTGACCAATTAGAATATGACAGTCCTATATACAGGAAGACTAGTTCCTAAGACCATCTTTGACTGTCTTCTTTCTGTCTTAGGTACATCCTTGCCTACTGACATATTTTCATTTTGCTGCCAGTGGGCTTTGTCTTTGTTATTTTCTTCATCTGAACAGCTGTTTCATCAAGCTTTGAGACTTCTTGCTCTTCAGCATTGAAGTTTCTTTTTAAATGTATATTTCTTAGGCAAGCCTGTAACCTCTCCTCAATATCATTCTCAGAAGAAACCACAATAATTGGGTTTGATTTCCAGACTTTTATCTCAATAATTACATTGTTATTAAACTATTTATAAGTTACTCTTTCACTTAAGAGGTAGTTTTGAAATGTTTATCATTGGTACATAAAGTCGTATTTCTCTGTTTTTACTTTTTAGTTTTATTTTTGTCTGTTTTTTAACATTTTTTTAAGGATTTGCTGATGGATTGGGAATAAGAGTTAAGGGAAATGGATGAATCAAGGATAACTCCTAGACTCATATCCCGTACAAAATAGTTTGTTTAACCTTCTTTGTTTCAGAAGCAATTATCTTATAACTCTTCTTTCATATGTACTCCTTTGCCCTATGATAGATATCAAAACATGATTGCTGCATCCTTGGACATATTTATTTTTTTATTTTTAAAATATACTGCCTATTTTACCTCCAACATAGCTAAGCCTATATATCCATTGTAGCAGCCCTTTGTCTGACCCTACACTTTGAAATTTAAAAACAACAAAAAGAAAAACTAGCTAACTTCATGGAGTATATAATCTCTATCTAAAATATTATAAAACCCCAAATGAAAAGCTTTTACCCTAGATGTTATTTACAATGTAAAATTATATATTTAATAATTGAGGTAACTATTTAATAAGGAATTGTTATATAGTTTCTGCTATTTTAAAAGTACTTTAGAACCACTGATCATGAAGAGGCCAGCCATGAACTGAGAGGACTTAGCTCAAAGGGGCTATAACAAAGGGCTATAGTTTTTGCATGGTTTCTGAGTCTGCACTTTGACAAATGTATTAGTTATTTTAGTATAGCACCTGAATTTTTTGTTTATGTACTAAAAACACTAACACTCCATTGGGTGACCCATCTAACACATAGCTTGTATTTGTCTAAAGAACTTCTGTATTTTGTGATTGTGATCAGGTCCTAAAATAAAGATTATTGATTATTGAGTATACTAAGACCTTTCATTCCTTCTTTGTTTTTCCTTATTTGATTTATGTAAGGTCTACCTATTGCTTTAAAGCTTTTGGAAATATATTCGTGAAGATTCATCATTTAAATTAAATGTGGCAAATAAAATTCTCTCTGAATATGAAGCTTAGAAGGGCTCACTAGGGAATCTCAGTCATAATAGCCCAGAATATATAAATCTCTCTAAGGAGTGATGCACTTTCAAAGAAGGCACTTTTTCAAAATGAATATCAATAGAACGATTTTCTTAAATATAACCCAATGAAGAAGAGTCAGTTGAGATATAATTCCTTTAAAATTGCCTCTGCATGGTCCAAAAAAAGAAAAATACTCCAAGAAGTGACACATAGTGAATATTCCCAAGATATTTAGTTTGGGCTCTATGTGGAGACTGCTTTATTATTGGAAAATATGGAGGAATCCAAAACCACATGTACTTCCTATAAATGTAACAATGGGATCAGAGAATGTGGATTATAGTGTATAGTTTCCACAGATCTATGGCTTAGGGCATGTGGAGGCCAGGCTCAGCTGTGTATCTTGAGCATTGCCTCTCTGGCACTATAGTTTACCAGATGTATACCCAGAGGAAGTGGCCACTATGTCAGGAAGTGGGAGATGTTTATGAGGAAGAGGGAGATAAGTGTAGGAAGTAGGATGTATGTATCAGGAAGTGAAATGTATACATCAGGTATTGGGAAGTGCATCTTGTCCTGCATTTCTTTTAGAATAGTGGTTCTCAACCTTTCTAATGCTATGTCCCTTTAGAACAGTTCCTCGTGTTGTGGTAATACCCAATCATAAAATTATTTTTGTTGCTACTTCATAACTGTAATTTTGGGACCACTGTTTTAGAGGAACCTTTCAGGGGTAAAAATCATGTTCTCCCACATGGTGTTGAACTATACAAGAAATCTAAGGGCTTTCTAGAAACACTCCTTTGTCACTGGTTTCACTCCTAGGTTACAGGCTTCTCCCTGGCAGGGGCTGAGGTCAGGGCTCATGCAGGAGGCAACCAATCAAAGTGTCCCTCTCACATTGATGTTTCTCTCTGTCTCTCCCTCTCTTTTCCACACTCTCTAAAAATCAATGGAAAAATATCCTCAGGTGAGGGAGAGAGAGAGAGAGAGAGAGAGAGAGAGAGAGAGAGAGAGAGAGAGGAAGGAGGAAGGAAGGAGGAAGGAAGAAGAAAGAAAGAAAGAAAGAAAGAAAGAAAGAAAGAAAGAAAGAAAGAAAGATCATTTCCTATGAAAGACACATCTTGAAATGCCTAAAGAAAGTTGCCATTTTTCACAGTGAAGGGACTGGAGTCCGTGTTGATGAAAATACCTTGGCAGCTGCAGTGGCTGACAATGGCTGCAGCAGAGGGGTAATAGGGCTGGTGCCTTCCCTTGATCAGCTTGGTCACTTCCCACAGAGGGTGGCCAGACTGTGGCTTAGGTCCACTCTCAATGGGGAATGGGCTTAAACTATCAGTAGACATCCCCTGAGGGCTCCCAGTATGTGAGAGGGGGCAGGCTGGGTTGAGGGAATCCCTCACCATGAACAAATTTCATGCACTGGGTCACTAGTATATCATAATTAGTCCTGCCATTGTCTTTTTTTCTGAAAAATATAACATTCCTTTGAATTAAATATATTGTACTTTGTTTCTATAATAATATCAATCACGCTATCTGTTTCAATAATTCTTAGAGTTACACTGACTAAATTTAATATGTGTGTCATATCTAAGTCCTAGATAAAACAATTACTTAGATTAAAGCACACAATAAGTATAACATTATCCCCCAAATTATTCCTAAATAAACTGTGACTATGTCGGGAAAAAGTATCAGTCTGGAAACCCTAAAATAAATCAGATTTTTTTAAAACAAAAGTCCCAGCACATATTTTTAAAACTTAGTTTTGGAATCTTGTGAATACCTTGAATCATTGTGTCACATTAAGCTTGTTCATTACTACAGATGTTGGTCCGGGCAAGCAAAATGGTCTGTTCCTTTTTATTTTGATTGTTATTTTGTTGTTTGTGTTGATTTTCATGAACTCGATGAGGATATTACATGAGTGTTACTTTAGAAATCACTGTATCTACAAACAAAACTTTAGGATAATGTTCTCTTTTGCTAATAGGGCAGGCAAATCTAGAACTATAGAAATCAGTATCATGGAGAGATTATAAGAATCACTTCTAATAAAGAAGAAAACAAAGGTTAAATAGTAATATTTGTGTTGAAAGTCAGAGACTAAGAAATGGAACTTCTAGGTAAAAGTGAAATGTGGCTATCTCAGCCAAGAAAGAATTCAGAATTCACAAGGAAAATAATGAGTAATTGTTCAGTTTCCACACAATATGGCTCATTCTATTCCTCAGAACAAAAACAGTTCAAATTCATTGGTGAATACATTCAGAGAAATAAAAACTCTGAATGTTGGTTTTGGGATAAGAAAGAGTATCCCCTCAGACTTCTTAAATTGTCAATGCTGAATTCAGTGAACTTGAGGTAGAGCAACAGTAGGTTCTTGTCACCAGGGTCTATGCACCCTACAGTCCAGTGTCAAGACAAGCTCTGCAGCCAATAGAGCGTAGAAGAATATCATTTCTCATCCAATCCTCTCTTGCCCTTCTCCTTTCTCTCCCCCTCTTCACTTTCTCTCTTTCTTTTCCTTCCTTCCCCTCCTTCTTTTCCTCTTTTTCTTCCTCCTTTTCTACTATCTCACCCTCTTCTTTTTCTCCTCTTCCTCCATTTTTTTCTCTTTCTTTTCCTCCTTCACCCTTCGCCCCCTTCACTGTTTTCTCCTCCTCCTCCTTCTCATTCTCCTCTTTCTGGTTCTCCTCTTCATCCTACACTGTTTTCTCTCTCCTCTTTTTTTCTTCTTTTTCTTTCTAATTCTTTTTTTATAGTGACAAGTGTATATTATACTTTTTAATACACTTTTAATATGTTTTAATTAAAAATATGTGCTTTATTTAACTTAACAAAGTGAATTATACCACCTCCTCCTTATAGCATGATGGGGTTAGAAACCAATTAGACTACATATCAATTTCCCCTCAAGTACCATTGGGCATAGGGATGTGGCAAGTTTGTGGGATGGCACAGGAGACCAGCAGGATAGCCATACTGGGTCCTTGCTCTTTCAAGATCTAGAGAAATGCTTTCTTTATATCTCACCCACTCATTTATTTTCTTATTCATAAACTTTTAAAAAAATATTAATTTTTAAAAATTCCCTTCAGAATCCAGCACAAAAATGTAATTTATATGTTTGTAAGGATGAAGAATAAGACTTATGCTATATTATCAAAATGATAATGACAGACTTTATTTTTTTTTTTTGCAAATCTCCCATAAGTTATTTTAGTAAATCACAAGCTTCATTTTTAAGAGCTGGTAAAAGCAAAACATTAAAATGATTTTTTTAAATCAAACGTCAGGCTAACAAATAATATTAAAAATAGTACCATACTGGCAAATTCTCTGCCAATTTTTTTTGTTTTTTGGCTTTTTAAGTTTTTTAAAATTTCTTTATTGATTCAGTTATTGCATATGTGTCCTTTTCCTTCCATTGCTCCCATTCCCCCACTCACACCCTCATTTCACAGGAATGAGGTAAAGATCCACCATAGCTTCTGGGTACACTGGTGTCACTCTTAGTACCGAGCACAGAATTAAGTGTCTATTGTAAGCAGCCACCCCTAAGCAAGCTGCATGTTTTATTTCTAAATCTTTAAACCTAATATGAAATCAAAGAACAGATGGTATAAGCACATAGCTCTCCCTCGGGTCATGCTGCTCTCCCTTTATAATTTGCATGCTCCCAAAGTCCCTTGATCTTAAAACACACCTTTAATTTTTCCTTAGAGACAAATTTTGAACTGCCTTAAGGTTAGAATCTGAAATTGAGTGAACATATTGGGATGCTCACTTTCAAAACATTCATCACAATCATATCATAAAGTGTCCATCTTTCATAAAACAGAGAAAAAAAATGGCTGCTGAGAGTGTCCATCAATCATGATCTCAGTATCAACAAAGGAGTGAATATTTTAACTTGAGTTGAAGAGTTGAGGTAAACTCTAATAGCTCTAACAAAGAAAAATTATTTAAAAGATGCAATCATAAAACTCAACTTCTCCTTTTATCTCCTCTGGTCCTTGTTTATCTGCTGCATTTCTTAGGCAACAGTCTCATGGGCCCAATTTTGTTTATTTTTCTAAAGGAAAACTTGATTTTAAATTGGTGGACAAGCCAAAATGTGATTTCCAGAATTCAGCATTCCACACAAAACCCGGGAAACTCTGGCACCCCTCCATGGGTCCTGAAGGGTAGAGTCCCTGGGCGGTCTGGCCTGGCCAGCCCTCTGAACCTTGAAGCAAGGAACCCCAATGTGAATCAGTATTCTACCACTGTCTTACCAGGTGCTGTTCCTTTGTGATCACAAGACCTCTATACCTTCACAATATAGCATGCCAAAATGCATATAAATTTTGAAATTAGTCGGGGAATTGATCACTTGGATTTGGACTGGGGTGAGGGGTCAAGAGGACTTTGCTGAGGGATTTGTGGAAACATCTAGCTTGGACAGTCTTCTGGGCTCTGAGTCAGATTATGAAGACCTTTGGTCTTTCTGTGGTTAACACCCAGGACTCCCACTGCATTATGAGAGGCAGGATTATAAAAAGTGAACAAAAGGTTATATGAACCAGACTATTTCATTTCATAAAGAAAAGGATAGAACTCTTCTTATGTTCTACTCCCTTTCTCTTTCTGCTTTCTCATACTCTTGATTGTTTTCTTGTAAAAATTACTTTGTTTTTCTTACTGCAGATGTTAGAACAGTTTGATTCTATTGCTTATTAATGTTCAAAGGTTTAGGATGACATAACATTTTTAGAGTTTTATGATCATATCCTTTTTGTTGCCTTCTATTTATGGCTAACATCAGTAAAACTTTGAGTCTGTCAAAAATCATACAACTTCACAAAACACATTTCTAATTAGTATTGAATATAACCTCAATAATCACTGCTCTCACATGTACAACTAATGGACTGGAATGTGCTTGGCATCAGTGATCATTTCAAACTTTATGTTTGAAAAGGTTGAGCTGGTTTCTGTCTATTATAGATGCCCAGATAATTCTGTTCATAAGAGGTTATGACTCATGAATTGAGTCACAGCTGAGAGGATGTGCAACCACCCCAAAGTGAGCCATGCACAGCATTGCCAATTGCACTGAATGAGAATGAACACATGCTCTGAATCTCCACTCTTAGTAAAATTGTATGAAACAATTGTCTGGGAAACTTATGCAATAGGAAGTGTGGGAGTTGAAAAGCGTACTATTTATTTGGATTAGATACCACACATTTTTAATTTGCCCTAAGAAAAATTACCTTGGAAAGAGAAGAAGATTTGGAACCGTTTCTTAAATAGATCTAAAGGATAACATTCATTTTTTAGAGCTGAAGAGTACAGAAAGAACATTCTTCTATCTTATTTATTTTTAATTGAAGATGCTATACAAACATTTGCCAAATTATTCAAGTGAGAACCATAATTAGGCAATGCAAGTGGGGAGAAGAAGGCAGTAAGTGCCAACAATAAAGCATCTATTTATGGGTATTACCACACAAAATGAAAGCAAAACAGTTGTAGCTGTGTATTAAATTAGGGTATCATTTCTAATAATATTCTCCATGTGTGAAACAGTTGGCTGGAAGTATCAACATAAGGATAAGTTCATGATAGTCGGATGCTCAAGAAACCAGTGCAAATATTTAGGGATTAAATGAATAATGAACTGAATGTGAACAAAAATATAGCATAGACTATAAGACTTTGTAGTATAAAGTGAAGTGGTCCTGTCCTAAATTATCATTTTTATTGTTAAAGAAAATGTTAATTACATAATTGTCTGATAGATCCTTTGTGGAAGAGCCAGATTTTTCCTGTTTCAAGGGCCCCCATGAGAGTATATGAGTTTTGAAGCAATGTTTAATTTGCTCAATTAGATACCGAGTTTTAGGCTTAATATGTTAAAAAATAATTACTTAGAAAATTAAACGTGTTTCAAATATAAGTGGAATATTTATACCTTCTTAAAATCCTAATTGAAATATGAGCTCATGGAAATGCCACATATATGTACCTATTAGATGGTTGTTACTAAAATAATGTTGCTTGACCAATTAATTCATTTACTCAGAAGACAATTAGCTCAATACAAAAATTCACTGTACTCAAGAAAAAAAAATGGCATTGTATAAGATTTATTTACATTACATTCTATATTTTCCTATTGACATAGCATAAAAATCATTTAGAATTTTTGGAAAAAATAAACCACATATGTAGGTTCTAAAGTCTTGTCAGGAAATCATTGTCTTATCAACTCCCTCATAACCATGATAGACTGTCAGAAATCACATCAACCAATAAGAAGGCACCGCGTTTCCATCCCACCCGTGTAACATGTAAAAACTGAGAAGGGTAGTCATGAACATGTGAAATGAAAAATAAAAATTAATGTCTGAAAAATCAAAATAGATTTTCACCCATGTGTAGGATGACAGGTAAATTGTAAGGCTGCCTTTGCCTGAAGGAGCTTCTTGTTATTTTCCTAATTCTCTTTAATGGTATGTTCTTTATGTGCAGACTTGTTTGCCCCAAATCAATACTCTCTTCTAAAATAAATTAGGAAATAATTTATTCAGAAATTTTGTTTGCTATTAAGAAACTACATTTTGGGGGGAAATTTTTTTTCTCACATTCCTTTACTTTAACAATTAAATTCAAATCTCCAGGCTCCATTGTCCAGATTTCATTTCACTTTTTCCAAATCACTGAGTGACTGAAAGGGTTTGGAAATACCCTGTAGGAAGTGCACATTGTGTTTCAATTTCTTTTAGAGGAAAAGTCTCCTAAGTGGTCTACTTCCAGTAACCCTAAGTCTTCCTTCAACACAGAAGTAAAACGATCTATTTGCCACACCAATCAGACAAGTCATTCCCCTGCTAGAAACAAGGCAAGGCTTCATATAAGGTCTTCCCTAGAACAGCAAATCCCATACTACCCGGTCTTTGCCTAAAACCAAGATGACATATTTTGCTCTGTATTCTTATTCTCCAGTCACACAGGTATTCTTTCTGGAATGTAAGAACTGTGAATTGTGCTCTGTCTTTTCTTCAGAAAGCTTTCCACCATGCCTATCCCCAGATCTCAGCTCACAAAGTTACTTTTCCCAACACTCCTTTCATGGCCAATCTACAGAAACAACCCAGTCACACTCTTCATATCACCCATTTGCAACACTTGACTTTGGGCTATTTGCTACTTCCTCTTTACTTTGATATCTCTTTGTTGCCTTATTTGTGTGTGTGTGTGTGTGTGTGTGTGTGTGTGTGTGTGGCCCTCACTTAACCCTGCACTCCCCAGCAGTTTTCATCCTAGCTCAGGTCTTTACTTTGATATCTCTTTGTTGCCTTATTTTTATGTATGTATGTATGTATGTATGTATGTATGTATGCATGTATTTGAGTGTGTGTGTATGTGTGTGTGTGTGTGTGTGTGTGTGTGTGTGTGTGTGTGTGTTTATGGCCCTCACTTAACCCTGCACCCCCCAGCAGTTTTCATCCTAGCTCAGGTCTTATCTGTCTTATCCATTGCAGTAGCCTCTGCACCTAGCACAGTGCCTGGCACTGAGTGGGAGATTAGAAAACTTTGATATGTGGATATATAGATAATTAAGTGAATACAGGGTAAGGGGTGGTAGAAGATGAAAACATAGAGAATAAATCCAATTGGTGGGAGGATATTGGTTACATGTGGGAACTCAATTTGGACCCAGTAACAGAGTTAAATGTTCTGGTCCAGGTTCAGAAACAGGCCTATCATATACGAGTACTATCCCATGACAGTTTCAGAAAATGGACCAACCCTTTGGGTACACAGTGCAAGTGTGGGGTTGTGGGTCCTGACCTTGGTGACTTAGGATGTAAGCAAACTTTCCTGTGCCTCCATTGGCCGAAGACTGAACATGTATCTGTGCAGAAAGTCTGTTCCCAGCAGGGGTAGTTTCTGTTTCAATTCAGTCTCTCTTCACCATTTCTGAAGCTGTTTTATACAGGATATGACATGTGGTGAGCCAGAAGATGAATTTCTTTTAAGATACATAATAGAATAACTAATATATGTGAATGTCCCCCAAAAATCTTTGCAAAATATGTCTCTACTGTTTAAATTTTATAATCAAATGAATGGCAAACTTTTATACTATAGCTCCATGTCAACATATCATTGCAACATTCACTTTTCAGTTGCTGGTTTGCTTTGTTTTGTTTTTCTTATTATTTTCTTGGACAAGATTCTGCATGGGGTAGAGGAAGTGACTAACCCACTGCTCCTGAGAAAGTATGAAAGAACCTAAGATTCCAACACTCTTTAATGTGTGGCCATTCATCCTGTAAGGATCTTTGGCAGCTTAAGTTTATGCAGAGACTGATCCTTAAATAAAGAGATTACAATAGTCTTATTATTTTACAAGTTTAAAAAATGTACTGAATGACATGTCTGTTGAACTTCTTCCTGCAAAATACACTCCCATAATGTTTCACTTACAATATTATTTTAGTGAGTTGACAATTGTTAGCCTGTAAAACTAATATGACAAATTAGGACATCCTGGATGATATTCTATTATGTAACTATATATTTTCAATAGTGCTATAAAGTATGGCAGTATTTTACAGAATAGTATTTTATGAGCACTGTTACAAATGAATGTTAGCCAAAAAAAGTTACACTATACTGTGTGGGGTAAAAGTATATTTACAGTTGTAAGTATGCAAAAACACTCAATGTGTTCCTGTATTATTATATCAATTATTTTATTATTTATTAATTATTTTATTAATTATTAATTATTTTATTATTTTCAGGATAAACAACTGTAAACCTACTTTTGTCCCACCCTGTATTATCTTTTTACTATTTTTATTTGATTATTTTCACAGATCGCATGAGGTAAGCCATAGAACTCTGGTGAGGGCTGTTTGGAGACCTTCCTGAAGATACAAAATACAGAGGGTTTGTCCTTCCATATCTGGTAGATAAAAGAATCATTGTCTTTAGCCTAGAGATGTTGTCCCCAATTTTAATTTTACATTTTTAATTTCTCCTTCAAGGAAATAATTGTTGACATGGAAAATGTGAAAATTTGAACCTATATGATTTCAATAATTAGTTTTGAAATTTGATACAATAGTTCAATAGATAAGTCCTGGCTAATCTATACTAATGATAGAAGAATATGCAAATTGTCTGGGACACCATCACAGTAACAGTAACAACTGAACAGCAGGCTGGCAGGGGGCTTAGTGAGGGGTGACAAAATGGCTGAACAGCAGGCTGCATGCGGTGACCAGGCCAGCAGGGTGGGGCGGGGAGGAGGGGGACAGACTAAGTGACAACCAGGCCAGTTGGGGAGGGGGCAGTTGGGGGCAACCAGGTGGAGAGGGGGGCAGTTGGAGGTGACCAGGCTGGCAGGGGGGGCAGTTAGGGGTGGCCAGGCCAGTGGAGGGCAATAAGTGGTGACGAGGCCTACAAGAGGGGAAGTAAGGGGTAACCAGGCTGACAGGGGGAAGTTAGGGACAACCAGGCTGATGGGGAGGGGGCAGTTGGGTACAACCAGGCCAGTAGTGGGGGCCAGTTGGGGTCAACCATGCTGATATGCAGGTGAGCAGTTAGGAGCCAGCAATCCTGGATTGTGAGAGGGATGTCCTGGATTGGAGAAGGTGCAGGATGGGCTGAAGGGATCGTCCTCCCATGCACAAACTTTGTGCCCTGGGCCTCTAATATGCATAACATTGTGACTTTGGTCAGGTAGTGGTTACTGCTTACTCAAGGCCCAGTGCATGAATTCATACACAGGTAGGGTCCCTCACCATGGCCTGTGGGTTTAGGGCCAAAAGCAGCAGTCCAAGGCCACCTGCTGCTCCTGCCTGATGCTCTTGCTCATCCCAGCTCCAACTGCTCCTGCTGTGGGCTCACGCCCAGTGAGTCCTGATCAGCAGAGGCTTGCACCATCACAGTGGCAATCCCCAGTCATGAGTACTGTGTTGGTGCTCATCCTGAGGGGGATAGGAAGTGCCAAGATGCAATTGGCCCTCTGGGCAGGTGGTGAGACACCCTTGCTGGCCTGAGATTCAAATCCACCCCACTGACATTTGCACCAGCTGTGGGGAGTCACCTGGTGGCCGCTTTAATATTGTTTCTTCCTTGCAGAGCATCTAGGAGAAGGGAAGCAGCCATGGTGCCTGAGGCTAACTTGCACAAGGCCATAGGTGCTGGTGGGATTGTGCTGGTGGTGCTGGATCATCAGTGCCTAGACTGTTATCAAGAAATTGGACCTGCAGGACTACTGAGAAAGTAAGTAGCTGCCACTGGGCTGATTGGTCCATCAGCTTAGCAGCACTTCCACTGTGGGAGTGCACTGACCACCAGGGGCCAGCTCTACATTGAGCATCTGCCCTCTGGTGGTCAGTGTGTGTCGTAGAGACCAGTCGACCGGTCATTTGGACATTTGGTCCTTTGGTCATTCAGTTGTTGGGTCACTTAGGCTTTTATATGTATACTAGAGGCCTGGTGCATGACATTTGTGCACTTGGGGGGACCCCTCATCCCAGCCTATGCCCTCTCATAGTCCAGGACCCTTCAGGAAATGTCCACCTGCCAGCTTAGGACTAGAAACAGGAGAGGATCCCACCACTTCCACTGAGCTCATAAGCCATGAACAGCGCACCCAGCTGTGGGAGCATACTGACCACAGGGGGCAGCTCCTGCGTTGAATGTCTGTTCCCTGGTGTTCAGTGTGCATTATAGCCACTAGTCATTCCCTCCTTTGGTCTATTTGCATATTGGGTTTTATTATATACTAGAGGCCCAATGCATGAAATTTGTGCAAGAGTAGGGCTTCTTTCCTCTGGAACCCAGTACCCAGGCTTCCCTCAGACTGCTGGCAGGCACCCTTGCAGCCTTGGCTTCATCAGGAAGGTTGTCTGGAAGGACACCTGGTCTAATTAGCATATTGTTCTTTTATTATGTATATTAGATGGAATGCTGAGTATGCATACTGTAGAAGATAAAATGTTGAAATAATGAACACATGAAATGCTTTGATATTTTTAAGTGAGAGTTAAAGGGAAAAAATCAATAAAATAAGAAGATAATAATGATTTTAACATATGAAGAGTACTTTGGAAATTGGACAGGTTTCCATAGGGACTTATTAACATTTTTATATGGTAGGCATGTTCTTTAGTCTTTAATCTAGAACTTCTGGCAAACTAGAAATCATGGAGTATTATAAACAGAAAAGTCCACAAGGCAAGGGCTGTGGACAAGAACTCTGCAAGGGAATCCAGGATGGAGAGTGCGTTGCAAGAATACCTCACCATAACCAGTTTCTGTTAAATGGCAGGGTGACAGGGAGATGGGCATTATAAAATCAACTAGCAATGTCTGTTGATCTTATATGAAAAGTTGTAGATCTCCAAGAAAACAGAAACAAAGTTAAATATGGTCAGAAAGAATTCAGTCCCATAGCACCTAAGTTAACAAAAATTATGGAGATAAAATTGTAGAGTGTAAATTTGAACAGGTAATGTTCAAGTTATAATGGGATCAGCCAAATAAAAAAAAAAGTTCAGCTTTTTTCTAAATTCTAGCCTATAGTATAGATATAAATGAAACATAAATAAGAAGAATTAATAATTCTGCAAATAAAAAAAATTGACCTTACATGAAACTTCATTTTTTGCCTGTTAATGGCATGGGTACCATTTTAATTTAAGTTTGCATAATTGAATATAAGCTGTCTCAGCCTGGAATAAATAAGAAAGAGACACGGGCGCCAATGCTTAAGTAAGAGTTGAGGTCCCTTGGATATATGATTGAGGTCAGAAGAAAATGAGGCAGGGAGTGAGGGAAGGGGATACCAAGAAATGCTAAGTATGGGGCACTGCCCTGGGAAAAGCAATAGCCTATTAGCTGACCAGTCCTTTGGAGGTAGGAATGTAGAGGACTTGATCTAGAGACTCTTTTTTGGCACTCCTTTTGTTGAAATTTCCCTCCATGGAGAGTTACCAAGTCTGGGTTAACTTGCTTGCCTGGTCTCCTTGCCATCACCTGGGAAGGTAAGCTAGAGGCACAGGACAGTCAGCTTTCTACTACTAATAGACATGGTCTAGCAAGTGTGAAGGGTGCAATTTTCTTGAGATCAAGAAAATTGGAGAAGCTGTGTAAAATGTGCCTAGTGTGTAAAATTTAAGGACATAATATTTCAAATAAAAATTCTAAATTAAAAAAAAAACTTACTTAAAGTCTAAAGTTCTTTGACCTAATTTTTCCAACAGTCATTTGTTTTTATTCTCACTTTTCAATAATGTTTTCTTTATTCTATTATTTTTGGCAAATACATCAATGTCTTATATTTTCTAATCTATAATTTTAGTAATTAATAACTTAGATAAAGTCAATTATGCTAACATCTGATTTAAAAAAACAAAACTCTTTAAACACTTCTATTCCCAATTATTTTGAAGGGTGGCATAGATTGATTTAATTACATACTTAACCAACCACTTCTCATCATGTCATTTGTACTGTAAATTTTGATGTTATTGCAAATGAGAGCTAAATTAAAAACTCCAGATAATTTCTTCCATCATCTTTCTGGTAATTGTGATTTGCATCTTTATCACCATTATAAATTCCCATGAAAACTAAAACTAAAAATATATGTCATAAAGTCTTTTCCCAAGAGTACTTTGCTCTAAGATAAGGCACACATTTTACTTAAGCATTTGCTGAATTTTCATGGTTCAAAAAACTCTGAAATATTACTCAGCTTGCATAAAACATTGCACAAAGTTCAGTTATAGATCAATTATCTGGACTCAGTTCAACCCAGCACCATTTGAAGGCATACCTCGGACAGCCATCTGAAGTAATGATGATAATGCAGAAAACCAAGTAAAAGGAAGACTAGCCTCTCTGATAAAAAATTATATAAATATATATATATATTTGGGGTGAGGGGAGGTTTTATAGCCACAATGACCTTGGTGTAGGGCATTTTCTGGGGGATTGATGATCACCTCAGACAATCACTCCGCCATTTGACCATTAATCCCCAGGCAATGCTCTTGTTCCCATCTCTTTTGATTATTCAATTATTTGAGGTTGTGGGCTTTCCTTTGTAAATATTTTATTGTGCAGGCAGGCTCTCTGACTTCCCTCTCTCCCCACTCAATTCTGTTTTCCTGATATAGTTCTGCCCAGGTTTATATTCACCTCACACACTCAGAACCATATCTCATTCACGGAAAGCAAAACATATGTGAATTCTTAGATGCAGATTTTATTAAGTGAACACTTTGGGGAAATATTGATAAGCAAATTCAAATAGGCATAGACTATCAGTGTGCATACATGCTAGTTTCATCAATCACTGTAGGTCATTCTATTCTAATGTGTTTTCACAATCCAAATTAGAATTATACTTAACATTTTTTGCTATAATGTAGAATTTGAAAATCACAAATTAAATTAGGTTGGATGATACTAGTTGAATAAACAGTTATAATCCCTTGACAAAAAAACAAACAACCTGGAATTTAAATATTAGAAGCAGAAAAAAGAATTGCAAGAGTGAATGCCATTCCTGTGTTTATGTGTGTGCACCCAAGTATTTGAGCCAAATCCATGTCTTCTGGGAGTGGTTAAGGACCACATCTATCTAGACTTACAAGAATGTGAGCTTCTTAGCTAACATGCAAACCTTACATTCAGAGAGATCAGATTCAAATTTCAGCTCCAATAAATGACCCCCCACTGCTGACAGATTTCTTGGAAGTACTGCTTACAATCCTATTGTTTTTAAGGCTCAAACATGAAGCTGTCCCATGGTTCACTCTCGTGGTATCACACAGAAATAGTAAAGGGAAAAGCTGCCTGCTGTCCCGGGTGCCTGCAGCTGTGGCTGGCCCAGGTGAAGCTGCCTGTGGTTCCAGGTGCTTGCTGCTGGCCAGAGGAAGGGAAATCTAGGTCCCTGGTGCAGGGGCTGAAGCAGAGGTGGTTAGGGGTGATCAGGCCAGCAGGGGAGCAGTTAGGGGCAATCAGGCAGGCAGGAGAATGGTTAGGGGTGATCAGGCAGCAGTTAGGAGCCAGTGGTCCCAGATTGCAAAAGGGGTGTCTGACTGCATGAATTTCATTCACCAGGCCTCTAGTAATTAATAAATAATAATACAAGAATAAACTCTGTGTTTTGTGTACTCACAACTGTAAACCAACTTTTGGCCAACCCATGTGGATTTGCATATACACAATTTAGTATAACCACACTAGACTAGTACATGAATTATCATATCAGTGGGGACCCTTACCCTGGCCTGGATTGGATCCAAACCAGCTCTCCAACATCCCCTGAGGGGTCTTGGATAGTGACAAGGCTCAGGACAGGCTGAGGGACTCCATGAGTGCACAATTGGGGTGGGGAGGGAACACAGGAGGACTCCAGGGCATGCCTGGCCCTTCTAGCGCAGTCCTAATTGTCCGTACCCCAGCAGCAAGCTAACCTATTGGTCAGAGTGTCTGCTCCCTGGTCTGCAGTACGCATCATAGTGACTGGTCAAATGGTCAAACAAAGGATTGGACACATAGCATATTACGTTTTTATTATGTAGGATTATTCCACTTGCAATTTTTGTTTTTGTTGAAAATGTAATAATAAGTTTATTGAATTATAAATTTCTAGTCTCATTGAAATAATAACTACATTGAAGTTCTTTAAAATTAATTATACATTTAAATGTGACATTTTGAAATTATTGAGCTTATTATATTTCATAAATGTTGCATATACTTTATTTGTGTGTAAAATTTATGTAATCTAATTTTTATAAGCATGTCCATATTCCTCCATGTGGAGACCTCAGCCTCTCAGCAAGTGTATAATAGTAATATATAAAAACCCTGGGTTGAAATGACCAGTAACAATCAAGGCTGGACCACCCTGAAATCACTCCTATAGTTAGGACTGATGCTGACACTGACTGCTTCCTCTACAGCTGTGGTGCCCCAGCACTGACTGCTGAAGGGGTTGCAAATCAGGGCCAGAGAGATGCCTGAAGAGAGAAGGAGGGACTGATCCATTGCTTATGAGGCAGGTTTTTTGTTTTGTTTTGTTTTGTTTTGTTTTGTCTTTTAATATATTTTATTGATTTTTTTACAGAGAGGAAGGGAGAAGGATAGAGAGCTAGAAACATCAATGAGAGAGAAACATCGATCAGCTGCCTCCTGCACAACCCACACTGGGGATGTGCCTGCAACCAATGTGCATGCCCTTGACTGGAATCAAACTAGGACCTTTCAGTCCTAAGACCGAGGATCTATCCACTGAGCTAAACAGATTTTAGCTTCTGTGGCAGTTTTAATCAGCACTTGCCTCTCTCTTTCTTTCCCGGTTTGGTCAGCAGCCATGACTCCATTTTCCTCCAGGCCTTCACCTGGTTGCTGATCGGCCCTACCTTTCCATTGATTTGGCCCAGAGATGCTGACTGGAATAGCAATCAACCAAACAGAACCAAATGTGGATGCTAATGAAGAACCAATGGCTGCCTAGGAGCTGGAGCTTTTGACACTGACTGACATAGAAACCAACCAATCAGAACTAAATCTGGGTGCTATGAGGAACCAATAGCTACTTAGGAGGTGGTGCTTTAGACACTGACTGGCACAGAAACCAACCAATCAGAACCAAATTAGCCAGCAGAGGAGGACAGTTGGGGGCAAATTCAGTATATATATATATATATATATATATATATATATATATATATATAATCATTAAATCATTAAATCCAGACATTACTAAATGAATTAATGCATACATCATTTCATTTGACAGGAAGCATAAGTCTTCTTTTACTGGTAAAATTTAAATATCTGAGTAATTTCTCCTCAAGGTCTGATGGCTTATGAAAAATATTGTTTTCATCTTTTTAATTTGTCTTGGTTTAAATAATCAAGGTTTCACCCATACTTTGAATTTTTCCCACTTTGGGGATTTATTTTATTAAAACTATGCATGCTTGAACTTTCAGACAGAGGTATTAAATTAATATTTTAGTAGAATATTACGATTACGATGGGAAGTACCAAATATGTACTCCATTTTGATATATTGATTAACTCATTCCTTTTTTTTAAATGAGATATGAGAAGTCAAATTATGCCCCACCTTGAAATCAGCACCTGCAAAATCTCCATATAAAATCTCATTCTATAACCTGATAAAGGAGATACAATGATACTTACCTTCTGTTTCTCTAAATGCCTTTAAGATATGAACAATTGTTTAGACTAAAGATAACTTCCATTTATTGGATTCTAATCTCCTGCCAAGTATTGCAAGTGGCTGTTCTTCTTTGTGCCTCATACCATGTGTGCCATAGTGTGTATTTCCACATTGAAGGTGTGGCCATGGCTAAGGAGTAAGCACCTTCAAGTTTGCTCTGTACCTGAATGGATGAAACACGGGGCCCAATATAATACTCTGCAGCAAGAGTAGAGATGACATCTCCAATTTATAAACTAAGACCTAAGTCTAGGTACCTACAATTACAACTGTGGTGGCATTTCAGTTTAGCTCAAACAGAATAAAGTTTCTTTGAGCAATAATACAAATTTTAGAGAAACCTGGTATCTATCACAGTTGAAAGCATCATTAATTTTTACAGTAAAAATAAATAAAAATAATAATGCCAATTAGGTTATCTGGTTTAAAATAATTATGTTTGGATGACCACTTTTTTGTGGAAGATCACAACCAAGATATGAAGCATTTTCTGCTGTTTTTGTGGGGTTTGGAATAACATGGAAACCATTAAAAATGGTTTCAAGTGTATTTGTTTATAATCTCACATATTACAATCCCTAAACTCCTAAATTCTCCCTTTGGTGGATAGCATGAGTGCATAAAATACTGTGTCAGGGTTTCCACTATAAATGTTATTTCTCAGGGATTTATAAGTTTTGCCATAAAGTGCAACCCCAAGCATTAGCTATCTTTTCTCAGTATGGAGATTGACGTTTTTATGTGTAACTTTTCATACACATGCGGAGAAGAAAGCTGGCAGTGGAGCTGTTTTTAGGCCACATGTAATTGCTGAGAACATGCTAGTATTGCAGTTCAGATGTATACCTGAAATACACTTACTGAAGTAAAAAGCATGCATAAAGTAGCAGTTAATTAGTCTGTAGTAAGGTTATGTTTCATTTAAAAACACATATATAAGCCCTACATTGGTCTGGGTGTTACTTTATTTTTAGAGATGTGAGCCCTCACTACCAGCTTTATCTCCCCTTTGCCCTCCCCACGCACTTCACACATGACATAGTTCATTACACACACAAGTGCTTTGTGGTCTTGCTGGTTTATGAGAAAGGCAAATGAAGGCATCTAGTACTTCCTATGAGGAATGAACATTGACTTTCTCTGAGAAAATATAAATAGATTTTCTTAATTGGACTTGGGGCATTGGAGCAATTAATAATAGATTGTGTCATAGTGAGGGCTTTGTTTGTATTTAAAGCCATAAATTACAAGTATTAAATGTATATTTATTCCAAGTTAAACTCATTTCTAATTGACATGTTACTTAGCCCAAGGCTTTTAAGATCTTTTAGTATAATTAAATTAATAGAAAGCTATAGATCACAGGATGATAAACAAATAGCCTGGACTTTAATATGACAGATATACAGAACAGGTCGTGTAAGTAGATCATTATTATTGGTTTAGGTTCAGCAGAAAGACCACCGGAATGAAAAAGAGAGAGAGAGAGAGAGAGAGAAGCTGTGGCTGACATGGGTGACATGAGGCATCCATTCTTGCCCATGTCAGACTAACCAGCAGTAGAAATCCCAAGCTGAGTAAAAAATTCATTATGAAAATTTCTTGGTTGGATCAATGCCTTATACCAGAAGCTCTTAAAAACCCACATCAAACATTTAAAGAATATAAAAATCACCCCAGGCTTTGGGAAGTCAAAAATATGATAGCATTTAATATGTATGTAGTGAAGAATTAGCCACCTCTAGCTCTTATTATTTTTCAAAACCTTCATTTATAAATGTTGTCCTTAGTGCTAAATGAATATTTTACTAGTAAATACCATCCACACAAGATATAATATTGGCTTCCAGATTTATAATTTCATTCATTCAAAGGACTCAGCATGCTTCACAATAGTTTGTTTGCCTTGTTTGTTTTGACAATGTGTTGAAGAGGCAAACATAGCTTCTCCAAAATGAGAATAAATTGAGATTTAGGCCAAGTCTACAAGCTAAATAGTTTCTCTTTAAATCAGAATGGTTTATTATTGTCCATAATAGAGATACTAGTGGTTTTCTTGGCACCAGGTTAACTCGTCCATGGATATGCCTTAATGCCCACATCTTTGACCTTCTGTTGTCCTATAATTTGTCACTTACATGTGACTTTTCTTGCCAGATTAATTGCTCCTTAAGGACAAGGTCCTTACTAGTTTTCGTATTCCCAATGGTCATATTTCTGTGCACATAGTAAATATGGGATAAACACATGTCTGGTGAAGGACTGTATTTTTATCACAGCACTTCTTAATATTAAAAGGATTTCTTTTCTGAGGGCACATATAGCCTGGAGGGAGCAGGGACTTATTCAAGATAAAGCTCTATATCTACATGGCAGTTTATCCCCTGCTAGCTTCGACTGCTAGTGTTTCTAAATCTGTTCATCCCTTCTCAAACTTACAATAGACCCCAAAACCAACCAGTACATGCATTTATCAACACTACACTTGGATATTTAGTGAATCCTTATTTATATTTTTGAGTTTATGGACATCACCATTTGTCATTCCCTATGTATTATTGTATAGTGTTTTGCTGTGTAGATGATGTTAAATTTTGTTGATTCTGTTTTGTTTTTTTTTATAGACTACCAGTAGATGTTTTGGTAGAGGTTCTAGCATAATTTTTAACTATAATTCACTTTTTATTCATATATCAGCAAGGAGTTCAGGTGAGGATATTTGGGAAAACAGTTGCTTAGTATAATCACATCCCTGCATTGTGTTCAATGCAGATCTGTTCAATGTGGGTGTTTCTATATCACTAAAACTTTCTAGTTTTTTTTTCTTGAGTGAACTTTTTATTTTGGAATAATTCTATAGACTTACAGAAGAGTGGCAAAGCTAACAGAGTTCCCATATACTGCACACCCAGGTTTCCCCATTGTTAACATGTTACGTCACCATGGTTTATTTGTCACAACCAAGGAACTGACAGAGGTACATTACTCTAAATTAAACTACAGAATTTATAGAGCTGTAATTAGTTTCTCCCCTTACGTCCTTTTGCCATTACAGGATGCTATCCAGGAGACCACGTTGTGTATGAAGATGATTTATTTGAACCTTCTGGAATGAATTGTGGGTACCTCTCTCCTTACTTCTCTTCTTGTTTTGATTATCAACCATAGGAATAGTGAAGGAGAGGGTCACTTGGATGTTATAAGAGCTCTCACTTTTGTAATCTGTATATTTCAACCAAAATCTGATAAAGCTATTGTGGCAGCAAATTCATAGAGATGCTGCTTCAAATATACTACCTTTTAACTTTATACCTGCCCAGAAAACCCACCCAAAAACAGCTGAAATGTTGCATGTTATTGTAGCATGTACAATCAAGTTATTGTATCATGCCATAAAGCTACTTCCTTTGATACTAATATAATTAATTTGTGCTGCTTTCTTTTAGAATTTATCTCAACTGGAAAGATGGATAGTCCAATTTGCCTACTGGAAACATTTCTCTCCAGAAGAGGCAATTAAACAAATCATTACTGATTTAAGACAGTCTGGGATTACATACCATTGAACAATTCGAAGGTGCATAGGGAACACACACTCTTTTTTAAAAATATATATATATATATTATTGATTTTTTTATAGAGAGGAAAGGAGAGGGATAGAGAGTTAGAAACATTGATGAGAGGAAACACCGATCAGCTCCCTCCTACACACCTCCCTTTGAGGATGTGCCTGCAACCAAGATACATGCCCTTGACTGGAATTGAACCTGGGACCCTTGAGTCTGTAGGCCAATGCTCTATCCACTAAGCCAAACTAATTAGGGCAGGAACACACACTTTTATTAAAAGTTTTGTCCCAGGGGCACATATCCATAGATGAGGATCACACTTTCATAGCATGAATAATTCAGAAAACTTAGATATGCATTTGGTAAGATCTGTGCCATTTTTTGGAAAAAAATTCTTCAGTGTGAAGTTGCTAAGCCTAGGCACCTGCAATTACAAATGTGGTGGCAATTCAGTCAACGCATGTCTGGGGAGGAGAATGGGGCACATAATGTGTTAATCAAATGAGCCATTAAAATTTAACTAAGAATATAGGGCACTATCTTAGTTTTTAAAGCTTTGCTCAACAATCAGAGAGTATTTAATTTACCTCTAGACTTTTGAAAGAAATATAGAAAAATTGATATGAAAGACTGTCAGATCCATCAGTTATGTCAATGTATATGTTTGAATCTATTATTTTCTTGGTCTATTTAATTTTGTGCCTAAGGGCTTTGAAGCCATCTATTCTAGAGAATAAGGCCTTTATCTGAGACTTAAATAGGTCATTTAACTTTATTGTTATTCTGCACAATGATTCTAAAGTCAGTAATCTCTGTAAAATTCTTAAAATACTTTTATAAATCCAATAAGTTAATTATGAAATTAAAAAGCACAAAGGAAAGGTTTAATCTGCACAATTATACTACTTATTAGATGTTATAATTTCTTTAGTTATACCTCAATTAAAATTTTAATATTTCTGAATATTATATCCTAACTTAAACTTGATAAATTTAAATGTACTTCACTCTTGGTACAAATGTAAGTTGGTGTAGCTACTAGGAAAAACAGTATGGAGATTCCTCTAAAAAAATAGCTGGGTATATAGCCAAAGGAAATGAAAACAAGATATCAAAGGGATGACTTCACTCCCATGAATTTGCAGGATTACTCACAACAACCAAGATATGTATATTATCAACAGATGGAAGGATAAAAAAAATGGGTACATACATACAATGGTATATAATTCAGCCCTGATAAAGAAGGAAATTCTGTAAATTTCAACAACATGAATGAACCTGTAGGACATTTTGCTAAGTAAAATAAATCAGAGAAAAGTGAATCGTACATGATCTCACTTACATGTGGCATTTTTAAAACTTAAACTCAAAGAAACAGAAAGTAGAAAAGTGGTTGCCAGAGGCAAAAGAGTTGGCAAAAATAAGAAGAGGTTAATAAAAGGATAGGAACTTCTAACTACAACATGAATGAGCTCTAAGAATCTAATGCAAAATATGGTGACTATAATTTCAATTGTTTAATTGAAATTTTCTAATACAGTATAATTTAAATATTCTCACCAAAAAATGTATAAATATGTGAGGTGATGGATGTGTTCTTGTATTGAATAGTGGGGATCTTTTTACAATGTATATGTCTATCAAATTACCACAATGTACACTTCAAATATCTTAACAATTTTATATGTCAATTATATTGCAATAAAACTAGAGAAAAGATAAACAAATAATAGATGTGTCTACACCAACATAATTACAGATTTTTGTCCCATTACTTAATACTTTTAAAAATATATACTTTATTGATTTTTTACAGAGAGGAAGAGAGAGAGATAGAGTTAGAAACATCAATGAGAGAGAAGCATCGATCAGCTGCCTCTTGCACACCCCCTACTGGGGATATGCCCGCAACCAATGTAAATACCCTTGACCTGAATCAAACCTGGGGTCTTCCAGTCCGCAGGCCAATGCTCTATCCACTGAGCCAAACCGTTTTCGGCCCATTACTTAATACTTAATATAAGTAATTTGTTGTTGACAGGCAGTTTATAAGAGTCATGGCTTTGTGTTGATTGTTCCTCACAATATGAAAGTTAGGATCAATGACACATTTTGATTGTTTTTACTTAAGAAAATCAAGTAGCATCTCTGCCCCCTGGGCCTGCTCCAAAGTATGGCTATATAGTGATGATCAATTTAAAGAGAGATTCAAGGGAGATTAAACTGCATTGTAAGATTGTAATAGAATGCAAAGCTCAGATGGGCTTCAGTTAGTAAAGTCCCTTTATAGACTAGATTTGAGTTCCTAACAAAACAATGGCTGGGATTTTGGGGCTGAAATAAGTGGTTTGTGTGGGTTGCTTCTCAAATTTCCCTGTTGGTCAAAGATACCATCTGGAAGGCAGCCTAAATGATGATCACTAACCACAGGTATTAGGCCTTTTCAACAAGAACCATAAACAACTTAAACAGTTGATAAAAGAAAAAAAAGGAAAAAATGTGAATGAATTATGTGTTCAATGGATTAATTGTCTTATTTATGTAACTTGTGGTTAGCCTCAGTCAGGATTCTTAACATTGTTGGGTTTGGGCTTAAATCTGCAATCTTCTAATGATCATCACAAAACAGCACAAGAAAATGAACTCTTAAGCCTCCTGGATATTTTATCAGACATGTAATAAAGTTTCTTTGCTTCCCACTCAATTTAATTAAACCAAAAAGCTAGAATATTTCCAGTAAGGTGTGTCTGGAGGCATTAAAATCATGTTTTTCTATGTGTTAATCTCTAAACCAAACAATAATTATTCCAGGCTATGTCTTTGGTTGCAAATGTTATTTTTAAAAACTATTTAAGCATGCTAAATTAATACATAACTAAAACTGGTTTGAATTGGACAAGGCAATTAGGAAGAGTTCCATACTTTATTCTTAAACAACACAGTTGGATTTTTACTCATTCTTTCAATTAGTATAAACGGCTAACATGACACACTATTTTAAGGTTTTATTATGGATTAAATTTAGATTTAGAAAATAGTTGCAAAGACAGCACAAAGTTCCTGCATGTCTCTCACTCAGATTCCCCTGATGTTAATATATTTCATAACCACATCACATTTGTCAAACAAAGCAAATTATATTCATACAATACTATTAACTAAACTATGGATTGTAGTTGCATTTAATTGACTTTTTCCACTGATGTTTGCTCTGTATCAGGATCCAGTCCAGGATCATACTATACCTTATTCACTGTGTCTCCTTTGATGTCTAATCATTTCTCCATCTCTTATTTTCATGACTTTGAGAGGTCTGATGAATATTGGAATAGTATTTTGTTATGTGAACCTCAGCTTGGGTCAGACTCATGTTTTCCTGTTATAGATTTGCAGGGAGAAGAGCACGGAGCTGAGATGCCTGTTTATCACCTCCCATCAGGGGGTTCAGGGAAGCCATATGGCATCCTGGTCTGTCAACCTAGAGCACCTGGTTCAGGTGGTGTCTCCAGGTTTCTTCACTCAAAGTTGCTGTTTTTCTTTCCAGACTCTATTGTTCTCTTTGGAAGGGATTCAGTGAGTCCAGGCTACACTCAAGGGGAGGGAAGTGAAGTTCCACCTTCTAAAGGGGGTGCATTTTACTTAAGGTATGTGGAATTCTTCTATAAGAAAGACTTGTGACATACTATTTAAAACTAAACTGTATCCGAAACTGGTTTGGCTCAGTGGTAGAGCATCGGTCTGCGGACTGAAAGGTCCCGGGTTCGATTCCGGTCAAGGGCATGTACCTGGGTTGCGGGCACATCCCTGGTGGGGGGTGTGCAGGAGGCAGCTGGTTGATGTTTCTTTCTCATCGACGTTTCTAGCTCGCTATCTCTCTCCCTTCCTCTCCATAAAATATCAATAAAATATATTAAAAAAAACTAAACTGTACTTTTCATGTAAAAAAGGTTCAGTGGTTTGCCACTGGCCACTGTGACACGACTTCTGAAAGTGTGATATTTAGTCCCTTACAGACCTTTGCCATGCCACACTAACAATTGAACAGGAAAAGTCAGTCAGGGATACATCTTCCAGAGATAAAGATATGCTCTTTTCATTTTTTTCTACTCCATATGTTGTCAATATAAACCCAGATAACTTTGAAACATTGTTTTGTTGTTTTGTTTTGTTTTGAGAAAAATACACACAAAAACAACACATGGAAAATAAAAAAGAAAACAACATTCTACTCTGGTAGGAATGCTCTACATTAACCAATCTAATTGGCCTGTGGTTTATTTTCCTTCAGCACAGTAATTCTGCAAACAAATCCATTAGCCTTAAGATATTTCAACTGGGAAAATGTGGTATCTATGAAGCTCTAAATTTAGCATCTACTGCTGACAAATGACATTAAACTATTAAGTTTTTTAGTTCAGAGTAGTCAGAATAAATATTACCATATGCAACAATTCAATAAAATATTGCCTTAAATCTCTGCCAGTCTATGGAAAACACTACATTTTATAAGTTGTTTCTAAAAAAAATATTGATTTTAAATGAAGCTAATAAAGATAAAAGCATGAGAATGTATTATTTATCCATTGCTGAATAACAAATTTGGCAAAATTTAGTGACTTAGAACACGGAGGCACGACAGAGATTTTGCGGGTCAAGGATCTGGGTGTGCCACATCTAGGTCCTTTGATTCCAGTCTCTCTCAGGCTGTGTTAAGGTGTTGGCCAGGATTCAGGACTTGAGGAGACTTAACTGGGGTAGGACCTGTTTCCAAGATGACTCACATGGCTGTTGGCAGGATTCTTTTTTCTTGTGAGTTGTTCAACTGAGAACAAAAGCCTAAGTTTCTTGCTTACACTGACCAGAGTCCCTCTCAGTTCCTTGCCCTGTGGGACTTTTCAACATGCCAACTTCACCAAAGGTAGCATGAAATTGAGTCTCCTAAAAAAAGATTGATATCACAACATTTGAAACCCAGTCTATACTACCTATATTCAGTTGATATTACCATATTCTATGCATTTGAAACTCAGTCTATATTATCTATATCCAGTCGATATTACCATATTCTATGGATTTGAAACTCAGTCTATATTATCTATATCCAGTTAATATTACCATATTCTATGGATTGAAAGCAACACAGTAGTTCAGTTCTCACTCAAGAAGAGAGGATTACACATGTTTGTGAATATCTGGAGGGATGGGGCCATTAAGGATTATTTCAGAAGTTGTCTTCAACAAACATGTTTTTTTATTTAAAAAAAATAGGCTCTATGCTTCATTAGTAACTAAGTTGTACATTAAAGTTATAAGTACTAGCTCTTGTTCTAAGTAAACTTGATATTTAGAATTAAAATTACAAATCTAATATAAGAAGAGTAATAAATTTGCTAAGGATTATTAGGGTTATTATGCATGAATTATTATGGAGAAAATATATTACACACCAGTAAAACAATAATCTTGATTCATTTGGCATTGTAAGTAGCCCTTTGAAGAAAGAAGGAAGCAACCTTACAAAGTTTCAATTGTGCAATCAAGGAAATCCAGCCATATGAAAAATACCTATGAATCAATAAAGACAAGGATAAACAAGAAATTTTCTAATTGAGAGAGGAAAAGAATAGAGAAGAAATATACCTGAATGTTTATGAAGTGTGACAAAGAACTAAACTTTCTCGCAGAAAATAAACTGGTCAGCAGAAATTAACTAATATCCCAACTCTGATGTAGCTAACCTGAGACCTCCCTCTGAGTAGAAGCAAGGTTTCTCCCAGTTGGGTCCTGAGGTTGTATAAGTTTTTATTCTACCCAACACACTGTTTAATAAATCATTAGAATGTATTTAACAGAGAAATTTGAATAGCTCTGTCTTAGTATTTACTTATCTGCCTTTGAGCCTCCCTGCCACTGAAGCTCTGTTAAGTTTAAAGTGAAAGACTAATAGAGGATGCTTGAAAAATTTCAAAAGCAGTTATTCTTGGAGCAGTCTAAAACTTACCCTTAGTTTAAGTCAATTTAGCAAGATTGGTTCATTAGATTATATCATGTTGAACTCTTAAGAAACATTATCCTCCACTGAATTTTGAATGGAGATCCTGGCCTTTCTCATGTGACTGGACTAGATAGAGTTGTTGGATACTCATTATCATATTGACTTTGAGGATCTTGCTGAGATTAGTAAGCATGGCATTACCCTGGACTCCCATCCTAATAAACTTTAAGAAATCTTCCCTGTTGAGTCAAACTGCTGCCACACACACAATAAAAAAACGTGTTTTATGGTCTTACAATCAGGACTAGTCTTGTTTCTCCCAACTATTTTGTCTATATTATTTTTTTGTTTTCTCTAAAGAGACTGACCATTTTTAAAAATCTATTGACTGCTAGAAACATCAAAACAAATGTGTGCCCAACCATTTGTAAGTGCATTGATATTTATGTTATGTTGCTTTACATGTGTGTTCTCTAGTTTTGTTTTCTATTTTATATATATATATATATATATTTAAAATGTTTTTACTTTATAGTATGATGTCATTGTAAATCCCATTAATATATTCTTATTGGCAAGTTGAGAAAATAGATTAGATAATTTTAAATTTTAAGTTAGCAGATCTCCACTTGGGGATCATAATATGGGACTTTAGGCATATAAACAACATATTATTAATTTATATTTTTATATGTAATAAATTACACCCCATTTATTTATAAAACTAAGAATGGAGCTAACCTTTAAACTTGGGACCCTTACTAAGCCTTGGAGTACAGAACCAAATATCACTTATTCTACATATACTATCTTGAGGGGAAACTAGCAGAAAATGATAATAGTATTTAATGGCTATGGTGGCTTAAGAATGACTTCACATTCTTTGCAATTTCTCAGATAAAGAGAAGGAATCTGTGTTGGGGTTTTTTTTGCCCTTTGTAATCTGGGCTTGTCTGGTGACCTGTTTAAACCAGGTGGTGGACTTCACCTTGTAAGTTTTCTGAGAATGGTTTTAAGATTCTGTTTCCCCTCTTACATTTGGAACATTCCTTCTTGATCCCAGCTGTCATGCTGTAAGGAAGCCCAAGTAGCATATGGAGAGGCCCACATGGAGAAGAACTGAAGTGCTCAGCTTATACTAGTAGTTCCAGCTAATCTTCCAGCTGGCAGTTAGCACCAACTGCCAGCTTTGGGAACTGAGCAAGCTTGGACCTTCTAGCTACCCCAATGCTCCAGCAAACACCATGTGAAGCAGAAGAACCTCTCAGTAACCATGAAGAACCATGAGAAAAAAATCATTGTTATAAATCACTAAGTTTTGTAGTATCATTGTTATAAATCATTAAGTTTTGCTGTGCCTTTTAATGCAATAATAGACAATAAAAGCAATTGGCTTTGCATTTGTATGTTACTCAATTCAACACCACTTATTATAGCAACACATATTAAGCCTTCTCACAAAGACGTGTTTCATTAGATACAGCTGTAGTTTACAGGAGGCTGAAATCACATTCTTTACTTTTCGATGAAGAGTCTTAGTCAGTGGAGGGGCATAACAAATGGGTGAACTAAAATGTGACTCACATTTTGTGTTTTCTTGTTTATTATCACATGGGTAGACATTTATTTTGCCTCACCAGTAAATATTTAACACATAATGAGAGTATGTCCTAAAATGACTGAAACATGAGAGTATGAATTTGGATAATGGGATTTAATAATATTTTATAGCCTTATAAGACACACTTAAATTATAGCAGACAGTATTTTGAGATTAATTTCTCTTAAATTTAAAATAGTAATGCTTTTACATATTCTTTATTTGTTTTAAAGATTTTTTATATAATTTACTAGAGGCCTGGTGCAAAAAATGCATGCACAAGGTGCGGGGGTGGGGGGAGGGTCGCTCAGTCCAGCCTGCATCGTCTCCAATCTGGGACATCTCGGGGGACATTAAACTGCCCATTTAAACTCACTGTGATCAGGGCTAAATGAGCAGTTGGACATCCCTCTCACAATCCAGGAGGTGGCTATCAACTCCTCACCTGCTTGCCTTCCTGATTTCCCCTAACCACTTCTGCTGCAAGCCTGATCACCCCCTAACTTCTCCCATGCCAGCCTGATTAATGTCTAATTGCTTCCCTGCCAGACTCTTTGCCCCCTACTTTCCTCCTCTGCTGGCCTGTCCATCTCTAACTGCCCTCTCCTGCAGGTTTGATCACCTCCAACTGCCCTCCCCTGCTGGCCATCTTGCGGTGGTCAGCTTGTGTCCATATGGGGCAGGATCTTTAATCACATGGAGACACCCAGCTTATATGTTGTAGTGATGGTCAATCTGCATATTATTCTTTTATTAGATAGGTTAGAGGCCTGGTGCATGGGTGGGGGCCAGCTGGTTTGCCCTGAAGGGTGTCCCGGATCAGGGTGGGGGGTTCCCTTGGGGCATATGGCTTCCTGGGCAAGGGGCCTGTGGTAGTTTGTAGGCCAGCCACGCCCCCTGGCGACCCAAGCAGAGACCCTGGTATCTGGAATTTATTTACCTTCTATAATTAAAACTTTGTATCATTGAGTGGAGGCCTAGGCCAGCCAGGGCAGGTAGAAAGCTTTGCTTCCTCCATTACCTGGGTGGCAACCCTAGACTGTTCTCTCTAGCTCTGTGGCTGCCACCATTTTTCTTGGGATTTATCTTCTATAATTGAAACTTTGTATCCTTGAGGAGAGGCGTAGGTCCCGCAGGGTGTGTGGAAAGCTTGGTTTTCATTGTCAGGGAAACCCAATCTTCTCTCAGCTGCTCTCTGTGGCTGTAGCCATCTTGGTTGGGGTTAATTTGCATACTCACTCTGATTGGCTGGTGGGCATGGCTGGTGCGTGTAGCTTGAGCAGAGTGATGATTAATTTGCATATTAATCTTTTATAAGGTAGGATAGTAGTAAAATAAGCCAGTCAGAGAAAGATAAATATCACATGCTCTCAGTCATTTGTGGAATATAATGAACAACATAAACTGATGAACAAAAACAGATCCAGAGACAGAGAAGCATCTATCAGACCATCAAACCCCAGAGGGAAGGTAGGGGAAAGTGGGTGTAAAGGGTAGAGATCAACCAAAGAACCTGTATACATGCATATAAGCCTAACCAATGGATACAGACACCAGGGAATGAGGGCATGAGTAGGGTAGAGCAATGGGAGGAAAAGGACACATATGTAATACCTTAATTAATAAAGAAAAAAATGTTCCAAACAATTAAATAAATACTATATAGTATTTATTTAATTGTTTGGAACAATTTCAAGGTTGATTCATTAGTTATACATCTTAGTGAACATAAATTGTGCAACTTTATTCTAAATAATAAATTACAATGCTTGTGTCTTTGGCTCAAACCACCTTCAAACTTCCTTATACTTTGACATTTTAACATCAAACAACATTATAAACTGAACTAGATTACTATGAAAATACAATAAATGCCTATTTGTGCTATCCTAATATTAGGGACTCTAGGATACCTTTCAAAATTTTACTAATTACTAGAGGTCCTGTGCATGAAATTCGTGCATGGGGGGTATGTCCATCAGCCCAGCCTGTACCCTCTCCAATCAAGGGATGTCTGACTGCCTGGTAGGATTGAGTCTAAACAGGCAGTCAGACAACCCTCTCACAATCTAGGACTGCTGGCTCCCAACTGCTCACCTGCCTGCCTTCCTGATTGCCCCTAACTGCTTTTGCTGCCAGCCTAATCACTCCCTAACCACTCCCATGCCAGTGTGATTGCAACTAACTGCCCTCCCCTGCAGGCCTGGTCACCATTAACTGCCCTCCCCTGCAGGCTTGGTTTTCCTCAACTGCCCTCCCTTGCAGGCCTGGTCCCTCCCAACCACCCTCCCCTACTGGCCATTTTGTGGTGATCATCTTGTGTCCACATGGGGAAAGCCATTTTTTACCATATGGGGGCAGCCATCTTGTGTGTTATAGTGATGGTCAATTTGCATATTGCTAAGGTGACCAGAAGTCCCACTTTTGGCAGGAGAGTCCTGATTTTTACCAATTTGTCCCGCATCCCGCAGCATTTTTTAAAAGTCCCAGTTTTTGGAAAGAATATTTTAAATCTATTGGATTTTTTTTTTAATTCTGCGGGACACAGGACAAATTTTTAAAAATCAGGACTGTCCCACCAAAAGTGGAATGTCTGGTCACCTTAGTATTACTTTTTTTTTAGATAGGATAGAGGCCTGATGCATGAGTGAGGTCCAGCTGATTTGTTCTAAAGGGTATTCCTGATCAAGGTGGGGGTTCCCTTGGAGCATGGGATGGCCTGGGTGAGAGGCATGTGGTAGTTTGCAGGCTGGCCTCACACTCTGGTGCCCTGAGCAGAGGCAATGGTATCTGGGATTTATTTATCTTCTATAATTGAAATTTTATAGCCTTGAGTGGAGGCCAGGGCCGGCCAGGGCATATGGAAAGCTTGGCTTCATCCATCACTGGGGGACAACCCAAGCCTCCTGCCTGCTCCAACTCCATGGCTGCCACCATATTTGTTGGGTCAATTTGTGTACTCACTCCTGATTGGCTGGTGGGCATGGCTTCTGGGCTTAGTGGAGGTAAGGTCAATTTGCATGTTTCTCATTTATTAGATAGGATTTTATAGATTGGATAGATATCACCATCTATTGTATCACACAAGTCTCTTTTAAATTATTTTAGGAAAAATGCAGCTAAAGAGGAAAATGTTAATTTTATAAATGTTATTTTTCATAAATAAGATCTGGAGGACCCTGGAAGTCTAAGGTGACCTGGCTTGGTCTCTGTCTATGCTTCCATCAAAGTGCCAATAATCTCTCTCTACCTTCATAGAGGTTTTTATGTAGATTGCTTTTGGGGGAAAATATTATTTTATTTTTGAAGAAAGCTAGGAATTTTGCTTCTCTCTTTAACTAGGAGAATAAGAACCAAGACTTGTTCCTCAAAGTCTTTCATATTTTCTTATAATTATCCTTAATATGAAACCTGTGTATGCATGTTTATATGTGTATGTGTGTGCATGTATAATTGCATGTGTGTGCAGATGTGTGTGTGTGTGTATATATATATATATATATATATATATATATATACACACACACACATAAATATAAGTGTATATATATATATGTACCTCTGAGTGTGTATACATACACATGTATTGTACATGCATACATGAAATGCATGCATGTGTGCATATATTTGTGTGTGTATATACATATGCATGTGAATGCATTATTGATACATATGTGTGAATGTGTGTGTATATGTTTAAGGGGATGCGTATATGTGTATGGCTGTTAAATAATTTGCTTCCAAGTCCTATATCTTTCTCAGACATCATCTTATGACCTCTGCATCTATCATTTCAATTTCTCCCATCTTCCATTTTCTTTCTCCACTTTCTTGTTCTTAGCACTTTACAGTAACAAATATTCTAATTTATTTATTTCCACTACAATGCAAGTCCCAACATGGAAGGATTTGTGTCATTTTGTTCATTGCTATATTCCCAGACCTAAAGAGTGTTAGGCATATAGTGGGATTGATGAAATACCTATTGCTTAGAAATAGCTCAGTTGTATCCACTGCCAGGCCTCCCTTCCACAGCTACTCCTGTTCTTACACCCTCCTCTCTCCCTCAGGAGAGTGAGTGGGAAGACAGTGTGCAGTAGCAGCCTCCCCTTGCCTGTTCACACACCTATGGCAACACCTCTAGTGGGAGAAGAAAGATAAGCTCATGGTTAGAAGCACATAATTTTCTGTGCACAAAATCTATGCCACAATAAGTGAATGGATGTTTGTAGCACATTAACTTTAAGTGACTAGACTGAGAACTAACTATGTAAGAGAGGTTGTAGGTCTTGGTCTGACGTTAAAGGTATTCAGCAAACTATTATCTTATGTTCTGATTGTGTGAAAGGAACAGTTATGAAACTGGAATGTGACAGCCTCTAAGGCTGAGTCATTCCTGAACACGCTCGGCTGTTCTCCACCTCTTCAGAATCTCCATCGCATTATATGGGAGCTTGGAGGCTGGTTTAATTAAAGTTATCTGAATAGTGTACAGTATGCCAGATGTTCATAATAAATATAATGTAGCTTATGTAATGCTATGCCATCATGGAATATATTGGAATGGTTGTGATTATCCATTATTACCCGTAATAAATCTAAATTTATTTCACCGTTTTTAGGCATTAAGCTTTTCTCAACCACTATAAATTAGCTTAGTATTTGAACTTTGCCTTTTGCTGAAGTTTTTCCAATAGAGATAATTAAAGAGCTCTTTTGGCAAAATTAGTTCACATTATTTCCATTAGAATTAAACATACACATGGGATACTTCAGTTTATGATATTGATGTTTATGATTGGCATTTTAAAGAGCAAATGTAAATTAAACTTTTTTTTCCTTTCCATTTTTTTCTTTTTAGTGTACAAAGGCAAAGTCTCTTTAATATAATTTATTGAACTTTATTTCCGTAGTCAAACACTATTTAATGTTTTTTTGCATAAAGTAGCTGCGGAATATTTTCTGAATGAGAAGATGTTGGCTTAATGAACACTGAGTGTCTGGAGAAGGCCTGATCTCTTCTTCTACAGCTGTGACAAGCACCCTCTCTCTTCACTTGAGCAGGAAATACTCAGTTCCCTGAACTTCCTCTCGAGTAGGATTGGAGAACAGCAATCTATTGGCAGAGGGGATGTAGAGAATAGTTGACTCTTCTTAAAGATGGACCTTTGTAGAAAAACATGCATGCCTTTAGGTTTATTGTGGTGTTTGAGGGATGGTGGCCACTGTGAGGTGAAGACTGAAATGCTTCAAGCTTATTTCATATTCTCCTATCTCTTCAGTGAAATCGCTGGTCTCTTTACCCAGACAGCCTCACTTCTCTGACCGGGGACAGACCAGGGCTCAATCTACTTGTTGAGAATTAGCTCAGTAACTAAGTGGCTTGCCCAGCTGGCATGGCTCAGTGATTGAGCATGGACCTATGAATCAGGAGGTCACGTTTCAATTACAGGTCAGGGCACATTGCCCAGATTGTGGGCTAAATCCCCAATGTGGGGCTTGCAGCAGGCAGCCAGTCAGTGATTCTCTCTCATCAATGATGTTTCTATCTCTTGCTCCTTCTCCATTCCTCTTTTTAATCAATAAAAATATTTTAAAAATAACTAAGTGGCTTAATTAAACTTGAGATGCAAATTAGACATTGGGGGTAAATGTAAGGTGTTTTGATGAAAGAGTTTGGAGTTAAGGATATAAATTTGGGAGGCATTATCATACATATTATTTGTACACTCTGAGGCAGAATAAGGTAATCATGACAGTAAATACTTGGGAAGATCATGTGTCCAGTGAGGCGGGAAAGAGAGAAACACTAAGAGGCCCTCATCCACATGAGGAGTGAAAACTGTGAACAAAACTAAAAAGGCATTTTTTACCAGGTGTACAAACCAGCACAGGTGTGCACTGGCACAGGTGTCATTGAGCCCCATTGTTGCTGCAACCTTCTAACATTCTCAGGGAAAGGAGTTTGAAAATGCAGTGTTTGTTTTATCTTATCTTAAAAATGTGCTTTAAGCTGTATTTTTTCAATGATTTATTTTTTATTTTTGGTAAACACATAGATGAGTTAACTAGAAGAATTATTTATCAACTACCAGAAGTCAGAAATCTTAAGTGACATAATTCATATGAATTTAGAATCAATAGCATTTTTTGATAATTTTCTGAATGAACATATCCCAAAACAGAAGCTAACTCTTCATTGGACAAGGCAGCAGATTAGAGAACCCAGTTTTTAGGCTTATTTGACTGCAAACTGGCCAAATTTTTGATCCACATTAAGGAAAATGAACAAAACTATAAGAGGCGTACAAATGAAATAGAATTGTGAATTATTTTGATCAAAATAACTTGGCCTGTGAAAAGGCATTTGTGATGAGAAGAATAGGTAATAGGAAAGTCCATTTGAATCTAATTTTAACTTGGATTTAGATTGCTGTCACAGGGGCAAAGAAAACTCCCATCAACACAGACTCATTCATTCTGCTCATCCAAATCAGAGCAGAAGAATCCAAACTTTTTTCCAAGTCCAGGGTAATGCAAAATGGGCTTTTTTGCTCAAGAAATCAACTCTGTCAGGTAGTTATTTCACAGATTAAAATTGGGATAAGTGACAAAAGGAAATTGTAATAATAAAGTTTTAATTATTTGGAATTTATTGTAATAGAAGCATTATTAAAATGGGTGGGCAGTTCCTTAGAATGTTCAGTGATATTTTTAGTGAATTGTATATCCAAACTTAGAACTATTAATATAGCTGTGTGTTCACAGCAATAACTGCTAAAGATTAAGAGTTTTACATGGTGTCATGCATGCATGCATGTTGACCAAGTAGGGGACAGATTAATTAAGCAAAGAATCAGTGGTGGATATAACACCTATATTTACATCTTTGGAAAGAATAAGGTGAATAAAATTAAATTCCATTACTACTAAACTGAAAGATTTTGAGAGTATTTTAATTTCAATTCAGAGTCAAAATTATAGTCAAAGGTATTTAACATTTTAAAGAATTTTCTCACTGTAATCTCCACAAAAATTGCAAAGATTAAATATGACTGCCATTAAGCTTTTTATGTCTCCAAACAATGATTAGATTTGGCCAAATGTGGGCAGAATTGAATGCTTGAGCATCCTGACTTGAGAGCAAAAAATGCTCTAATATCTCATATGCTACCCTAAGTTAAAATACCTCTCTGCCTTTGGAATTACTTTCCTGTTGCTGTTTTAATACATAACCACACACTTATTGCCTATAAAAAGCACCCACATTATCTAATGGGTGTATATATCAGAATTCCAAAATAGGGTACAACCAAGGTGCTTACAGGGCTGTGTTCTATTTGCAGGCTTTAAGGAGAATCTGCTTCCTTGCTTTTCCAGCTTGCAGAGGTACCCATATCCTTGGCTCAACTTCCCATGTCAAGACCTTTAACTTAATCTCATCAGCAAAGTTCCTATTGCCTTGTAAGGAACTCATAAATTTTGAGACCTCAGGTATGGACAGCTTTGTGTGGGCTACTATTCTGCTTGCTATTATACCCTATAATTATTTTTATCATTATAATGTCATTTGAAGATTAAAATTTGTTCTACTTACTATGATAGTTATTCACTGATGTTCTATGTCTATTCATGAAATTGCCCAAATATTTAGATACATGGGAAATGGATTTATTTCCAATATATTAAGATGAGATCTGAGATATTTGTCCTCTGATTCCATCTAGAATTTAGATTACAACTACACCAGTGGAGAACACGCTGGGGCACCTTCACTTATGCCTGAAGGAGTATAAGTCTTCATTATCCTAATTTACTCATTCAACACTCCTGATGGAGTGACAACTCTATGACACAGTCTGATCCAGATGCTCAGATCCATCCATGGGAAAATGCCCTAGCATAGGGAGACTGATGATAAACAATGACCATAACCAATTAGCATATTTTGTAATGATTTTGTGAGTTGATAAAAACTCAGAGGAGAAAAGCAAAATCAGAGCATATCAAGAAAGACTAGAAATGAGGGGCTGGACAGAGTTAGAGAAGAGAATATTGGCAACTTAAAAGACAGTGGTACCCTCATTGAGAAAGTTACACTAGTCAACCATGTGGCCCTGAAGACATCCAGAGGAAAAATGTTCAGGCCTAAGAAACAGCCCATGCAAAGGCCATTAGGCAGATCTCCAGCCAGTTCGAGGAATTCAGTGCAGCTTCTGCCAGTGGGGTTGGAGAAGGTAATATCAGAGTCAAATTCTTGCTTGTTCATCTAGATCGAACATCCATCCCCGCCACCTTGCCTACTGCCACACAAGCCACATATATGCTTCCCTATCCTCTTGTTTCTTTCTGGGTTCCTAGGTTCCAGTTTATGCACTGAAAGGCTTTTGTCTTCAGCCAATACCCCTTCTGAAATCTATGGCCTCTATCAAGGCATCTCTCTCCATGGCCCTCCCCACCCCACCCTCCTCCCACAGGGTGTTATCAGACTTCTGCTCTTAGCCCAGCACATCCCTCATTTTCTGAGGTTTCCCTAATCAGCTACTATACCTTTTTTAAAGAGTCCATTGATTCAACCCTTCTTAAATCATTATAATCTGAGTGAGGCCTTTGTTTACTGCTGGAATCTCGATTGATCATGTAGGAATTTACAGGTCCTTATAGGACTTTGACTTTTATTGTGTGTTTGTTTTGTTATTGTTGTTGTTAAATCTCACTGAGGAAATTTTTCCATTGATTTTTGGGAGAGTGGAAGAGAGAGGGAAAGACAGAGAAATACATCTATGTGAGAGAAACACATTGATTGATTACCTCCTGCACAAGCCCTGACAAGGGCTCAGACTGGGGAAGAGCCTTCAACCAAGGTACTTCCTCTTGGCTGGAATTCAACTCAGGACCCTTTGGTTCACAGGCCAACATTCTATCCACTGAGCCAAACTGGATAGGGCAAGATGTTGACTTTTTGATTTGAGGGAAATGGGAGCTGTGTTGTTGTGAACAGGGACTTTACATGATGTAATTAACATTTTAAAAGTACTTCTTTGTGTAGAGGCTCTAAGGAACAAAGCAGAAAAAGGTGACAATGAGAGTAGGGCCAGGAAATCTGTTCAGAGGCTGTTCAAATGTACCTAGAGGAGTTGTGTCTGAGCCCAGAGTGAGAACAGTGGGACCTGAGGGATGTATTTTGAGGTCCAACCAATAAGATTTGTGATCAATTTAGAAGAGAGGTATGAGAAAAAGGGAAATGCTGCCAAAATTTTAAGTATAGGCAACTATCATGGATGATGTGGAAAAGCCAAGGGTGGAACAGGTTTGGGGGTAAAATGAAGGGTTTAGTGTGGACATTTAAAATTGAGCTATACATATTCAAGATGGATGTGACCTTTCCTGTACCTCTTTGGCCTCATCAGCTGTATCTATCCATTCACTGGCTTTTGGGCAAGCACACCTGCCTCCTGGCACAACCTGGAATCCATTGGTGAGCCTCAGGCTAGGGATTTGGAGGTATCACTCCATCTGCCAGAAAGGCTCATTTTCAAGTGGCTCTCTCCCTCTCTCCCTTCAAATAGTTGTTCAAGTGATACCATCTCATCTCGACTTTTTCTATTAATTTTGTCAGTTAGACACTCATGGTTGAGTCTCACTTGACTGTCATCTGAGGCTAGGCACTAGGGAACACAAAATAAACAAGAAATGGTCTCTGCCCTCATGGATTTTGTCTTCATCCAAAACATGTTAAAGAAAAGGAATCCAGTGGGACTGCCTTTAATTTTTCAACATCTCTTTGATTCTTTCAACCTTCATCTGCCTGCTAATATTGAAGCCATGTGCCTTCAGGAGAGAACTAAGACTTTCTCCAGATGTTCTTGTCAATTTTGGCGGCAATCGTATTTTTATCCAATTTGAACATATTTTTCTTGATTAATACAAGGAGCTGTAAGTAGAAGTTCTTAAAATTGTCTTAACAGCTGCACAATCTTGTCAGATAAGATCATGAACAGAATGTGCTTATTTCAAATGAAAAGATGATAGACCTTTCTTTCCCATTCACCTCTCGTATAATTTTTGTTGAGGTTCAAAGCTTGGATTTTAAATTCTTAACCTCCCTCCTCACTGGTGTGACTAGGATGCAGTCAGAAATATACCACATGAGCTTGTCAATCTAAGCAAGAAGAACAAAATATTTTTCTTGATAATTGTGTAGGAGTTTTGCATCAGATGAAGAAGATGCTTGCAGCATCTGGCATACCTATTAAAGTAAGTCAAACTCCTAGCCCAAGTCCATATGTGGCTCACAATGAATATTTTTGCAGCCCAGCCAATATATCAGTATGTAAGAAACTTTTTAATAATGTTTTACAATATTCTGTTATACATAATTATTAATAATGAATTACACCATTCACTAATGACTGACTACTATAATCATGTCACATTCATTTCCATTATGTGCCTTATGCACAGGTGCATATTTTTCTCCACTAATACTAACAGCGAATATTTTAGCAGCCTTGATTGCCACGTTATTAGTCTTATACTGTCTTGTTAGGTGTGCTCAACAGGAAATATATCACTTTGGAGAGCAAGAAAATAGGTTTATTTGTGTTACACTTGTTAACTTGTGCAGTTATTCAGTGTCTGGTAAGTTAATGTTCAATTAAAATTATTAATTTTTATTAAAATCTTCTATTATTTTATGTTAATGATTACTCTTTATTTCAGCCCTTTGTATTCAGCATGTCTCTATCAAAATAAACCTACGTTTCTATGAAAATTGAAGCTTTTTTTGTGTGTGACCCACATAAACTTAAACCTTGTTTATATGGCCCGCTAGCCTTTGAATTTGAGGTGCTTGTATTAAATATTAGAGAACATCACTCCCTCCACAAAATAGGGTTAAGTTTGACTTGAGTCATCCCCAAGCATCACTTAATATACTTAATACTTAATACTTAATACTTAAAATGCAATAATACTTAATAACACAGGGGAGTGTTGATAGAACATTTCCCAAGAAGGCTCCCAGGAAATAAATATTTACAAATTTTTAAATTTAGCTTTCAACCTAAATTATTCAAATTGGTATTTCTCTGCTTCACAATCAAAAGATGAAAGTGAATATTCAACCAATGGTCACACACTCATTTACCAGAAGTCTCTTCTGAGGAACCCAAAACCACTTAAAGAGGGATATAAGTGAGGAGTTGACTGGCAGCCATATTTGGGGTGGAACTACAATATTGGCTGTCCCATCCATAGCATAAATGAATTGGGTTAACTAAAAAGCTACTATCAGAAATAAAAATACTGCTATTTATCTTGTACCTCTTGGACTGGTCCATTCTTTGAAAGGGATGTTCAAGAGTGGTAAAGGATCTTAGTAATTTTTTCCTCAATTTCACACATGAAGTAGCTATATTTTCCCCATAATATTAATGAGGTAAGTTCATGTAAAGGTTATTATGTATTCAGGTAAAACAAGGCAGGAAAATTAGAAGCACATTTAATGTTATTTGTCATTAAAATCACATGCTATTCGATTTTTTTATTCTGAGTTATGATTATTGAATTGCTTGCCAAGGAGCCAGCCTCAAATGCAATAAGAAACAAATAAAACTGTTATAATTGGATGGATAGAAAGCAGAATGTAAAAATAAATCGACTTCAGGAAATATTTGACATACAAAATTTGTAAAAGCAAATAAAATAAGGAGCTATAATGTCATTAAAAGACATATATCTAGACAAACACTAAGTTAGTGGGTCATACTAAAAAATTACACAGTAAACTATTCATGTGCATGTAACATTATTATAATGCTACTGACAGTGTATTTTATAGTTTTTAATGAATACAATAAAGGAAACTATAAAGCAATTTAAACTAGAACAAAGAGAAAAAATAAGAGATTTGCATAAATTGCTGAGGTTTATTGCCAGATTGTCACCAAAAGACAATACTGACAAAAGTTCAAGACATGTGGGAAAAAGATAAGGATGCATCATGGCTAATAACATTTCTCTCCAATCTTTGGTTTATGGACAAGAGACAGTATTGTCAATCATTTGGTGAAAGTGCACAAACCATGTTCTCCGTTATTCTAAAGTGCTGCCTAGGGTAGACCCAATGTAACACAATTTAAGGGTAAATGTTAAAGATAACTGCTTCATGAAAAGATGAACATTACTTTTCAATATGTTCATTATTTTGGTGTCCACAAACTGCTTATTGATTGAAAACTAAAAAGTAATCTTCTATGATTTGTAATACTTAGTTGAAAATTATGCTTAGTTGAAAAATAACTGATATACAAAAACTAACATGCATTTTTCTGGGATATATTTACTACAGATCAGGTTGTTTCCCAAAATTTCATGGGCATATGAGCTGGGACAAACTTTGTTTCAGAAGACAATTGCATTTACACCTTCCCATCCCACAGCCCACTCCTCTGCTTTTGCTTTTCAGCCTCTTTCATGCTCACTTATGACAGACACCTGTTTTGCTTCTTGGAAGGCTGCTTGGAAAATACCTAGTTTAATCATAGAAGGATGCTTATTTTAGACCCCCTTGAGTCTGTGAAGTCATCACCTGATTTTTAATTTGTAAATGGCTGATCTTCTTCATTCCTTCTATTATGGGTTGAAGGATGCCCCAAGGAAATGTATGTTCAAGTTCTATCTTTTAGCACCAATAGCTGTAACCTTATTTGGAAATAAGTTCTTCACAGATGTAATCAAGTAAAACATAGGTCATAATGACTAGAGTGAGCCCTAAACATGAAGACTTGTGTTCTTCTAAGAAGGACAAGCAAAGAAACAGACACACAGGGAGCACTCTGTGTGGTGACAAAGGCATGGATTGAAGTGAGGCAGCAGTAGGCCATAGAAGCCAAAACCTGTTGACAACTGGGTGGTACAACAGCTGTCCTCAGAGCCTCCAAGAGGAACCCACTGTGCAACACCTTGATTTCAGAATTCTGGTCTCTAGAACAGTGGAAATTTGTTTCTGCTGCTTTAAGACACCCAGTTAACGATACTTGTTATCATAGTCACAAGAAACTCATACACTCCCCTCCCTCACTGCTCCACAAAGCTACATCTGACACCAACCGGGTCTAGCTATTTGGTGATGTCCCAAATGGGAACAACTCTCTCAGGCTAGGGAAGGCCAACCAAAATGCAAAGATGGGATTCTGTGAGGGAAAGGAGAAAATGTTCAGTGGGGGAAAACATTAAAATCCATGATGGTCTTCAAGTAGAAAAATGTGTTGTGCAATAGTAATGGAGGAAAAACAATGTGTTCCATTTAAGTCAAAAAATAAGTTTGACTTAAAATGTTTATTTTTCTAATCCAACAACCAAGGGAAAAAATGGGGGGGGGGGCGAATAAATTTTTAAAATAAAAAAGAGATTTTTCTTATTTCTATAGTAGGGAAAACATTCTGGAAATTATATGTGGAGGTTTAATTTCATACAGCTCTAGTATATTGGGAAAAAAAACAACAATTAATCCAAACCTTGACTAAAACATGAAAACCTCAAAAACATGTCAAATATTGTTGGAGAATAAAGCAGATTTTGTTAATTATATTCATAGTGTTAAAATATTATCAAATATTAAGCACAGCCACTTAGTATTTCACAGTGCATTTTTTACAAATTATCTTAAATTGAAAAGATATTGATGTGAGTCTCTTTGGCCTAAGCATGTAGGCAGAAATCTGTTCTCCAATTCTGATTTTCCTCTGATTAATGTGCAAAGCATCTTCTTTCCCCCAATCCCATCTCTGTCAAAGAGAGAAAAGAAAGCCTCTCTGGTTATCTGCATTCAGCTTCCGACTCCACAGAGATGTCAAGAGGATAAAATGATCACACGTGCAGAATATTTGGAGCTCCTCAGAAGCAATCTAATTTGCCTACTTGGAAGGTTTATTGAGAGGATGAAGGGAACTCAGTTCCTGTGAAGTGTTGTGTGTGTCTCAGAAGGAAGAAACTTGTATGTTGGGTTGCTCTCACCCCACGTGTTAATATGCAGAGTCCAATTCAAGTGAATCAGCCCTATTTTTGAAGCAATAAAAACAACCCTGCCCATTTGCCTATGTGCAGTTCATCTTGTGACTGTGCCAAATAAGTTAAACTTCTGGTTACTCCTGTCATTAAATTTCCACTTCAATTAGAGGTGATAAGACTAACTTTAGCCATTGATTTGATAACACTGTTATTAGAATTTGTTTGCCATATCTGTCTAAAAATAGAACAGATGATAATTTTTCTTTAGTGTTGTTGTTAGAATTATTTCTTATTAACAGACAAGGACATAAACATACATACACTTAAAACTTCAGATATGAAGTTATATGGTTTATTCCAGACTTGCCCGTCAGAATTACTAATTCAGAGTCCCCTCCTGTTATTCACCAAATATAATGAATCTGGACATAAACAAATGAGGGTGTATAACTTGGAGGATACATAATTTAGACCTAGTATTATCAAGAAAGTAAGGTTGGCCCAGCCAGTGTGGCGCAGTGGTTGAGCCTCCACCTATGAACCAGAAGGCCATGATTCTATTCCCAGTCAGGGCACATGCCTGGATTGGGGATTCATTCCACAGTAGGGGGCATGCAGAAGGCAGCAGATTAATTACTCTCTCTTCATTGGTGTTCCTATATATTTATCCCTCTCCTTCTCCCTTCTTCTCTGAAATTAATAAAAATATATTTTAAAAAATGAAAAAGAAAGTGAGATTGATCATTGATTGATGCATAGCATCCCCCCCAAAAAAAAAATCAGTTAGCTGTCTTTATCATCACCTTTCTCCCAAACTCATTGGCTTAAACAATAATCATTGTTTCTACTCGTGTGATTGTGTAGCACTGATAGAGGAGGGTTCAAGACTGGCTGAGTCTGCTGTGGATCAGCTGGTCTTGGCGTTTCCCCACAGGTTTCAGTCAGGCCTGATCTAGATATGTTCAGCCAGGGCAAAGGACCAAGGGTGGAAAATGACCAGGGGTGCTTTTCTTATGACAATGGCATTTTTTTTCCTGCATTGACTTTAGTAATATGCCATTGACTGAAGTGTCACTCAGCTGGGCACCAAACCCAGGAGAGGAAAAGCACACTCTGTCCATCATATTAATCCTCACCACGGTAATCCTTTGTGTTAAAGTAACACAAAGCACATGGCAAAGCTCAATATAAGTGGAACTTGGAGCTTGAAAGATGTAAGACGAGTGATTATTTCTGAATAATAATCTAATATACCATATGCCCACATATTCTAATGAATTGTTCAAATGCTAAACCCCATCTTAGCATCAGGATATGCAAGAACATACTTAAACCAGAGGGCTTCTTTCACTGGGGGCAGGGGATGGTAAGCTATGTACACATATAATACCTTAATAAATTTAACAAAAATAAAAAAGAGAGTGTCTATGACAAATTTAGACTATAATCTTAGCCTTAATTTTGTTTTGTTTTTAATATATTTATAAGACTCTATATGAAGAATTCTATACTTTATAATATGAGTAAGTATAATTTCATATGATCTCTTCTATTTTCTACTTAGATTACTAAACATTTTAATTATTTGAAAAGAAGATAATGTTCAATGTACTTGAGTTATAAATAAGGGTATTAAGTTCTTTTGTAGCTAAATATTGAGGCAAATTCATTTGAATCTTGATTGAAACATTTTGATGGAGAGTGGGAGTTGTAAATCATAAAGTTGGATTAATATAAATTGATTTGTCTAAGGTTATTTGTTTAGATAATGGAGGTAATAGAAGGAGGGCCCAAGGTCTCTGGGAACTGATGTTCTGAGACGTCCCATCCTGTCATCATGTTCAAAGCAAGTTCACATTGGGGCAACTCCATTTAGGCAGGGAAAATTCAATTAGAATCAATCTGTGGACTGAAACTCCCAGGAGTATCAGGGTAGAAATATGGAGATCTCCTGGTCTTAACAAACTATATGCTAGCAAATGACATTTGTTGGCCCTGTCTTGGCTCCCTCCTGTGTGTGTATTTTCTAGAATGTGATTATGATCCTGTGTATAAATTACAGTGAGTTATATTTTATCTCTTATTCACAGTTTTTGCATATGTCTCTTCCTTAGAAAATATAATAAATCCTCACTATAGGTCTCTCTTTCAATATCTCTTAGCATGTGGCTTCTTGTTTTATGGATTGAGATATGGGTTGAATTGTGTTATCCCAAACCTAATGATGGACAGAAAGGTCTGTTATCATCATTGTATGATTCTGACATGGATAACAGTCATGCACTGTAATTTGATAGTTGTGAAGGTGTTTTACCACACACACACACACACACACACACACACACACACACAGAGTATCAATTCTAAATCAAAAACAAATATTAAAATATATACATGTGTTTTTAATGTGGCTATTACCTTGCAAGTGGCAACCAACTCCATGTATTTTAACATAGTTTCTGAAATCAGATAAAAGAAAACAGGTAACCTGCAAAAGTGAATTACATTTTTTTCCTTGTAATCGATGGTTTTAGAGACCACAGAAGTTATTTTTTTCTCCTTAGAGTAGCCAATAGAATCATTGGTTAAAACTTCATAAATAAATAAAACCTCTAGCAGATAGTACTGTAGAGACTTCATTTCGTTACTTTGACTCACTATAAGTCACAATGAAATGATACTGAGTGACAGTCAGAGATTCACCATAAGTGAAATAAATATCATAGTAGTTCAAAATGTTTTCAGTGTGATTATTGACATGTGCCCTGCTCCGGAATCATGCACCCAGCCACTCTGTATAGAGAATGAAACTGCTAACATTCTCAACTGCTCGCCCATGCTGGGAACTCTCAGCAACAACCTCCTTGATGTCCTATATCTGCCTCCCTATTATATGGAGGAAAAGGAACTTTGCAGGACATACTATATCCAAAAATCTCCCCTTCATTTCTTAGCCCCACCTATAAGAAATTATGGATAATGAGAATTTGTTAAAGTACTGAGGGTAATTGGTGGGAATTGCTGTTGTCTGTTTAGCAGGTTTCTAGAACTGTCTATAGATTTGACTGTTTTTATGTCCCAATCTTGATTCAGTTTTAATTCTTCTTGACTATGATCTCCTAGTTGAAACCTCCATAAAACAATTGTCATCTTCCTTTGGGAAAGGGACTTGGTCTTAAACTAATCTCTTTTGTCCCGGCTCCATTATTGAATATCCTAGGAACTAATTGATTCATGGACTATTGGGTAAATACATATTCAATGGCATGTGCCATGGGGCTAACTGTAGTAAGTAATGGACTACAGGGGAAAAAGTAAAGATTTGATTAAAGATAATTCTTAAAATATTGACTTGAGCAGATCAGTAGGTGGTGATAACATTTGCTAAAATGAGAAATAACATACTATTTTTTTCTAAATTATTAGTTATTCAGGGAAAATGAAACTAGATTGAGCTTTAAGGAAAGAATTCTAATTAGAATTTGAACTTCTACGTAGAGCACAATATTCAAAGAATGAAGCAGAATGCTCAGCAAATGTGATTTTCCCACTCTTTATTGATCGTTTGCATTCAAGAATAAAGGTCTTTGAATAGGGAGTTTGTGTACACACTCAGGTTTCCCAAGAACCAGCGCTAATCACCACAAACAGTATGTCTTACATCTTAGTTTCATGTGAAGGAAGAAAAGCATTCTTGCTGGTGACCATCCTTGGCTATATAGAGAGAATAAAAATATTTTAAGTGACAGTTTTGTTTCACTTTGTGCCTTGAGCTGGATGACATTCTTGTTCATGTATTATTTTCCCCCACAATTCTCTCAGTAAGTAAGCAGCAAGCCTAGGTAAGAGCTTTATTTCCTTGTTTTCGTGCAAGAATCACAGTTCAGAGATGGGGTGGGGTTGTCAACATTACAATCATATTTTAAAAGGGAGAAAGTTCTTGTCCCTCTAAGGATTTTTCAGAATACAAGTGTTGACCGAGTAACTTAGAATCTTATGCTCCATGGACTCAGCAGTTGTCTGAATGAGTGTGAGGAGTGCTCAGGCTATGCAAGATTGACCTTGGAGGTATCCCTAACTCCCCTTGTTTCAATCCAGTCACTCCATGTGGTGTAAAACAATAATGATTAACCTAAGAAAAGTAAAATTCACTCAAAGAATGGGAAGGCAGACCCAACTTTACAGAAATACCTAGACACCAGGTACCTGGTTGAAGACCTGATACCTAAGAGGACAGTGAGGATAAGTCTATGTCAAATACCACACTACTTTTGCAGGTGTTCTATAAGCATCCTTTATAGCATTTATGACATAAGAATTTGTCTCTTTAAATAGTCTAGAACCAAACCATGATATATTTGAATTGTTAGGTAAATGATAGTGCAAACTATTATTTGGGAGGTGATCTTTTGTCTTTATTTACTGTGTTCTTTCAGAAAAAAAATATTGCGACAAGGTAGCCTGAATATCTAATGATCTAAATGGTAAATAGCCAAAGAGTTAGCATTTTGGGCCAAGTGAGCACTACTGTCACATTGATGGTTAACTTATTTAATTCTCTTCACTATGGGGCTAAAAACATTATTATAGTGGTTTTAAACATAACAATTCTTTCAGGGAGCAAAATAGACACAAATGATATAAATATTACAGTTTAAAAAACACAATTTTGAGCAGTTAGTCTTAAAAAGAAAAGCAATCTTCAATTAGTGAAATTCCACTGTTTTGAAGAAATGGTCAAGTAAGCAATCAAATAATGATCTTATTGATTATGGCTGAATCTTAACTGTTTCAACTGTGAATATAATACTTGACTTACTTGCTTGCTAAAATACTTTGATGTGAATTTATTACCTTTGAAAGGATTTAATTTAGTTCCTGGCTTTCCAGTAGACTTTAATCACCTCTATAAAACACAGTAAACAATAACCATACAAATTAATTATAGTAATCAAGCATATGCCTGTTTTTTATAATTATGACTATACTTTACTATATTTCAGAGATAAGATCACCTGGGTATTCAAACAAGTCAGCATCATTTTCATACATTAACTGGTAGAATGATTTTTAATTTTTTACTAATCCCCTTACTCTTTTCCATAATGGCTATACCAATTTACATTTTTACCAACAGTGTACAAAGATTAACTTTCTCCATATCTTTGCCAACACACTTTATAACAACTGTGAGGTAATATCTCACTGTGGTTCTGATTTTTATTTCCCTGATGAATTCTGACCGTTTTATATGTCTGTTGGCCTTTTTAATGTCTTCTTTTGGATTGTCTATTCAGGTTCTTAGCACAATTTTTATTCAGTTTATTTGTGTGGGTTTTTTAATTGATGAGAGAGAAATAGGAAGATAGAGAAGAGAGAGAGAGAGAGAGAGAGAGAGAGAGAGAGAGAGAGAGATCAATTTGTTATTCCACTCAGTTATGCATTAATTGATTGATTCTTGCATGTTCTGTTACCTTCAAGTGATCTTTGACAAGGGTGCCAAGAACTCACAATGTGGAGTGGATAGTCTGGTTAGTAAATGGTGTCTGGAAACCTGGATATCCACATGGATACAAATGAAATTGGACATTTATCTACACTATATACAAAAATCAACTCAAAATGGATTAAAGATTTAAAGATCTGAAACAGTAAAACTACTAGGTGTACTGATAATAAATTTTACATATGCTAATTCATCTAAAGTTCATGCCAGGTCTGTGAATTAAGGACTGATTTCACTCCCATTTTGCAAGAGAGAAAATTGAGGACTTGGGTAATTTGACTAATATCATGTGGTATGTATTGAATTCATAAATTGAGCTTCAATAATTTAGCTACATGATCTGTACTTGGTTTCTCAAGTATAGACACTAGACTAATAATGAGATCAAAAGTTAACCTTTTAGAAATAAAAAGAAAGCACCTTAAAAACTAATTTCTTAATATTTAAAGTTAGATTATAATAGAAAACTTTCACACAATAATAACATTATGCTCTCAGTTTTATGATATCCAGTTCAAGCATATATATTTATAGTTATGTATTGCCTGTGTATAGATGTTATGACACATATTCTTATTATGATTGGTTAGAATAACGTGAGACAATTGAATGTGACCCTTGGTACAAGTAAGCATGTACGTGTTTAAATAGCAACCAAAATACCTTCTAAATTTTAGAACCTGTTGAATGAGCAAATATGAGTTGTCATGAGACTTTCTAGGTCATTTCTTACATACTTGTTTGAAAAAATTATAGAGAAATAGAGAATAATTAAAATCCAATGCATTACTAGGTTTAATTAGCAATATTGTCAATGACTACTAGCCCTTTGAAATTAGCATACATAATCTGAAAATGCATTATTCTGACCATGCAATGCTCTTGTTAATATTCTGTGATTTGAAGACTGTCATGATGGCTCTTTGTTTAGAATGAAAACATCCAGGTAATGAAACATTGTGATGGTCATAAAGTATGAAGCTTAAGATGATTGGACTTCTGGTGTGTAGGTTGATTTAACAGATTTCATTAGCATTTCACAGGAGTAAAACTAATTTGAGCTAAAATCCTTTTACCAGCTGTCAGAATATTTCTTTGCAAGTTGTTGTATAGGTGGCCTTAGCACATGCCTTCTTTAGCTTTTTATCATAATAACTGCCCCTTTGGGTGAGCTGAAGATTTACCAATGAGCTTTGTCTCAGTTGTTGGCATGCAGACATGCATGTGACAGAGCACCATGGTGCCAGATGGCTTTCAACCTCCAGCATTTAAGAGGGCAATTCCAACCAACCAGAGGCTCTTACAGCAATTGTGCATCTGTTTATTCAAAATGAATGCATCCATTGCCTAGTGTGGACCCAGCATGGGAAGAGCTGTTAAGAGTAAAGGGTCCTAGAAAATTATATGATGTAGTTAACTATTCAAATATTCAAATCTTTAGTAGTTAAAAAGACAACAAGATGAGCTTATAAAGGAAAGAGTTCACACTCACACATTCTCATGGACACACACACACACACACACACACACACACACACACACTCATTCATCCAGAGAAGTACAGGGAGCTTCCCTGGTCTGTTTCTTTACTCTTTGAATACACTAGTCTCTGAAGAGACTATCATAATTGAGTTATAGCCATCACCTATATATGAGATTCCAGCTTGAGCCATGGCAAGTCTAAGTAATAGATTGAAAAATACAATTATTGCTTACCTACAGAATTCCTTTGCTTGAGAGGTAAGGCATATATATCAGAAAAGTTGTCGTCTTTTTTTCCCCAGGCCTATTCAATAAATGAACATTACACCAGGATTCTTACACAGAGTATCTCTGAAATGGGTTTTGTATTGATTTTTGTAACTACCCTGTTAGATGACGTTATCCCTTAGTGTGTCAGGTTTAGACCAGTCCGCCCGGAGCAGGTCATTGAGGTGATAACTGTCATTTGGAGGGACAGAAAAGCAATCATAGCTTTTTCATTACTTACTGTTTTCCCCCTGCGAGTGTGGGATCATTTGACATATTATGGCTTCTGTGATTTAAGCTGCATTCTGAAATTAAGTGCTAGAATATCATGCTGTGGGTTTAGAAAAATCAACTTGATGTCACAGAACTGCAGGTCCTGTGGGTCACACATATCCATGATCCCCTCTTGATGTTCATATAAAATCATAAGAAAAACAGTTTGTTAACTATATAAATTAATATACCTATACATTGTATCTGAAAACTGTTGCATGCAATCCAGTAAATTATAGTTTCCTATGTTTTTTATTTTATTTTATTTTATATCCATTACTAGAAAAATAATATAAACTATAAAATCAGTTTTATCACAAACATGGATTAAAAGCACCTGCATTTTAAAAATTATAATATGTAATGATAACATTAATTTTTAAGTGAATTGTATTTTTCTAGAAATTGTAGTTGGATACTTCAAACTAAAAGTATGAGAACAGCCAAAAAAAGAAAGGTAAAAGTGGAACTTACAGAACAACTATTTCTAAAAGTAACCAAGAACAATCAAGGGGCTAAAAAAGCAATATCTAAAAGACTATAATATATCCAAATGGAGTGGTGACAACCTGTTTCTTAAGTGTCACTATTGTGATCATACCAGGTGCCCATCGGAGCCCCCCACATGTTCTGCTGTAAAATTCAGGCTGAAAGACCCTGGTAGAGACTGAAGTCAAGGGTGTTTCCCAGGCATTACCCTCTAAGGACTTACATGTGTCACTAGAGGCCTGGTGCACAAGATTTGTGCATGGGTATGGTCCCTAGGCCTTGCCAGCAATCAGGGCAGAACAGGTTCCCCACCTCCTAGCTTCCCTGCCTCCTCCTTCCTTCCCCACTCACATGCCACAACTGTGTGATTTCCAGCCTCCCCCTCCTCCTTCCCTCACTCTCTCGGCACCCCACTGCCACTGCTAGTTGCCTGCCAAATTCCATAGTGACCCCCTCTCCCCGATTGTGAGCATATGTCATAGAAAGTGATCAAACTCCTAGTTCCAGGTCAAAATCCCAAGGAAACACTTTGCATATTAGCATATATATATATATATATATATATATATATATATATATATATATATATATACTAGAAGTCCAGTGCATGAAATTTGTGCCCAAGGGGGTGACCCTCAGCCTATCCTGCACCCTCTCCAATCTGGGATCCCTTGGGGAATGTCCAACTGACAGTTTAGGCCTGAAACTGGCCTTAAGACTTCACTCTTGCAATCTAGTCTCACTGGCTCCTAACCACTCGTGCCTGTCTGCCTGCCTGCCTAATGTCCCAACTGTTTTTCCCCTGCTGACCCATTCACTCCCAACTGCCCTACCCTGCTCACCTGGTCAACCCCAACTGCCCTCCCCTGCCGAGCTGGTTGCTTCTGCCTCTTTCTTGGCTCCCACCACCATGGCTATGTCTACAAGGAAGTCGGACATCTAGAAGATGGCCAGTTGACCCTGTATAATTAGCACATTATTACCCTTTTATTTGTATAGATAGATTATATAGGATATGATTGCTTAAATAGGGGGGAGTCTTTTTCAGCAGGAGGAGATACTCTTGGCAGACAAAAATACATAACCCCTATATCTGGACTGATAGCCAGCGGTATGCACTATACTGCCAAACTAGTCATTAAAAAATTGAACTTCTTTCTCACACCTTACACCAAACAGCTATTGCTCTTAAAACCCCTCCTCAACCCCCACCTTAGGTTCTGCCTTTGCAGTTCACCCAGATTAGGTTCTGATTGGTCAGTTTCTATGCCAGTCAGCATCAAAAGCTCTGCCTCCTAGGCAGCCATTGGCTCCTCTGGGAAATCCAGAATGGCTCCGCCTTCACATCGGTGCCAGCCCTTCAGTCATACCCCCAGTCCACTACTGGGTGTATCCCTGGCTGGTCTGAGAACAGGCATCTCAGGTCTGTGCTGGTGGGAATTTTGAATTCTCATCCCTGACCTAACCTTCTTACAGTGCAAGCTCTGTGAAATCAAGCATTAGTCTTGTTAATTCTTAGTTTACTCATAGACTTTACCTGTGTCTATACATCTATGCTAGCACCACATGGTGACTGGTCAAATGGTCATTTTGGTTGTCACGGCAACAGCCTTTTTATATAGAGAGATTATTTGGGGATTTCCTATGGGTTTTTTTCCCATAGAGCTTTGCATGACTTTTCTTCCATTCCACCCACTGGTTTTGTTCATACAATTGTGTTATTTTTTTTTTATTAACTAATGTTTTCAAACTCATGTTATCTCTAACAATACCCATGAATAATATGCTCAAGTCATTCCCAATCTGAAATTTTCAAAAAGGCCAATTTTAATAGACCTTCTAATGATGACTTTCATTCATTTCTAAACTATTCTGTTTCCACATTTTGGTCTTTTCCTATTCCTTAATTTATCACATCTTGTTTTTCCTTTAACTAAGACCACCACTCCATTGGAACTTGAAAGGAAGTAAAAATATCCTCCTTGTTGAACTAAGCAAAAATGTTTAGTTCTTATTCATTGGATGTTTCTGTAATATTATATATAATTCTTTCTCCTTGAACTTTCTCCTCTCATCATGTTGCTAAGAGTTTGTTCTCCTGTTTGTCTTCCTATTATTATGGACAGTTTTTTGAAAAAAATTAACATATTCTTTTAAAAAATTTTAAATACCATACTCATTGTTTGTTGATGCATAACATATTTCCCCCAAAATTAGTCTCTTAAAACAACAAATGTGTATTATCTTGCATATTGTGGTTTAGGAATCAGGACATAACTAGATACTTTCTCTCAGAGATTTCAACAAGGCAGCAATTAAGATGTTGGATAAAGTGGAAGCCTCATCTGAAGACTCATCTTTTGGCAGGATCTGTTCCCAAACTGAAATGGTTCCTGCAGAATTCAATTTCCCGCTAGCTGCTGGATTGAGAGCATCAGCTACTAGATGGCTGTTGGCTGAAGTCCAACCTTCTTTGTCATCTTGACCTCCGCAACAAGGTGCTGGTATTATCAAAGCAAGCAAGCCAAGAGGCAATAGGGCCGGTCTGCAAAAGAAGATAGTCACAATGTTTTGTTCATCAGAGATATGGTCTCCCCTCACACAACCATCTTCCATTGGTTAGATGCAAGTTACACATGAGAGGGTTCTATAAGCCAGTGAACACCAAGGAGATGGAGATCCTGGGGGAGGGGAGTAGTACCTATGCCAAATATTACTTTTTCTGCCCTTCTGCTTTAAATAGTTTTCTTACTCCCTGTATTCACATGCATTTACCCATGACTTATATTCTCTGTTGAATCATACATTCATCATGTACTTCATTTTCACCATGAGTTCTGGGCCTCTTTCTTTTAACTCATGCCAGTACCTTCCAAACTCAGTATTTACTGATTGAATGTATCATCAGTTTACTTCCTCCTGCCCTCATGCTGGCAACACTCACTCCACAGATCTTCTCTTGTCCCTGCCAACATATTTGCTACCTCTATGACTTTTTAGCTGGTTTCTGAGATAGAAACATAAACATCATCCTTGACCACTCTTTCTCATCTTCCTTATAATGAGTAACCTTGGAATTCTAATTAGAAAACATCTTGGAACTCCCTTTCCCAGCCAGATACCCGTCAGCACTTCTTGGGCTTAGAGCATACATATTTTTGCTAAGTTTTTACAGATGCCCCCTTACTATGTCTCTAGTTTCCCTGTCCATGTTATTGATTCAACCCTCAATGTCACCGTAAAAGAGGAATGTCACTATGTTTTGCTCTGACTAATAACTAATATTTCAAACTCCTGTTGTCCTGAGGCTGTTTGCCAAACACCTTGCACATGTTAGCAAGATCTCTATGGCATGTGTTCCATCTATTCTCTGGACTCATCTTCCTATAACCCTCACCTTCAGCTAAGAGGAACCATTTACACTTTTTCAAATGTTTTGCATAATATTGTGTGCTTGCACACAGTTTTTACTACCTGGAACACTTGTTTCAGGTACCTTGTCCAGGGCTCTTTCTCTGGAATACTGAAACAGCCTAACCTTTCCCCTGCTAACCTAGGCTAGCCTTTATCAGGGCACTTAGAGAACTGTATCATATACCGCAATGTAAGAACAGGTTACTGTTTTGTTTGTTTAACTTGCCACACAGTGAATTTTTTGGACAGGTTACATGTTTGATTGCTTTATCCATTCAGAACACTAAGCACAGTGTCTTATAAATCAAATAATATTAAAAAACACACACACACATTAAATAGGATTTAAATGAATTAATAGCCTTACATGTGTCTGACACACCTCACATTCTCTGAAAAATCAAGGCCTTTCATTACCTCCTAGAATGGATAATTCTATCAAGTTTTTCATATGAATTTTGCTTACTGAAATTACATGTTTTGAATTAAAAACAATACTCAGAAATAGAAAATAAACTTAATAGAAGAATGCATCATGGATATGAATATCCAATATGATTATATATTAATCCTTAGACAATCATATGGTTTATCATTTACTTCATTTTGAAAGCAAAATTAAGTGTGTCCTTTCTTTTTGATAGGAATAAACCAACAAGGAGAAAAAACACACAATCAAAATATTAGTTAAGCACCAGTGATTAGACATTAGGTCATGTCATATGAATGATTCCAATAAAACACCCTTGGAATTTCCACCATTTATAAACAGGTTTTGATAAAATAATTGTTATCAAAAGATTCAGATAAAAAAATTTAAAGAGATAACTTGCAGAAATTGTGAGAGATAAAAATGATAATTTTACTTGATTTAGGAGTTATGTAAACAGTGAATTTGAATATTCTGTTATTTTAGGAACTGGAATAGCTTTAGAATATTTCTTAGTTGGGAATCTAAAGCATCTTATCAGCAATGCTTAATTAATGCCCATTTTTTAAAGCCTGAACTGAAGATAGAGAAACAGAAATACAATATCATGAACATTTATTTCAGCTGAGTAGAATATTCTGTCTATCCTGGGAATTTATCAAAGCTTCCTTATTCCTTCTAACAGATGAACTCAGCCATGAAGTTACATACACACACAGATGATGTCTGAAGCTTTGAAATTACAAATAAGATCCATAAAAATATTTTTCTTTCAATCATATTGTATGCTATGGCTTCTTTTATGCACAGTAATATATGCTTTTAAATTTTTTTCAATTGACTTGATAAAAAGTATGCATTTTAGCATAAGAATCTTTAGCAGAACTTGATTTCAAAAGTGTATCTAAGGCCAAAACCGGTTTGGCTCAGTGGTAGAGCCTCGGTCTGCGGACTGAAGGGTCCCACGTCGATTCTGATCAAGGGCATGTACCTTGGTTGTGGGCACATCCCCAGTAGGGGGTGTGCAAGAGGCAGCTGGTCGATGTTTCTCATCGACGTTTATAGCTCTCTATCTTTCTCCCTTTCTCTCTGTAAAATATCAATAAAAAGACTTTAAAATAGTGTATCTAAGTTACTCAAAATGTGTATTCATTATCTTGAATAGAAAACACAGAGGATTAGTATTCAGAATTGCTATTACATGTCCTGATCCATGTGTCCATAACTTATGATGGGCCTTTTAATAGAGATTATCGTTGCAGGAACAGACACTGTTTCCAATTGAAATTGGAGGAAGTGAGCTTCTCTGTGGGATTCCGCACACACAGGCTCCCATCATTCACGTAAGCCAGCAGTGTGGCTCTCTTTGTGGATTTTCTTAATCAGTTCATCTCCATTCAGGAATGTAAAAGGACCTTAAAGTAGTTTCACATGGACTGCAAAACCACGTAAGAAAAGATTATAGCCCATCTTGTCAGCACTTCTATTATATTCCAATTGGTCTATTTTTTTTAAAAAAATGAGGGAGGTGAAGGGAGAAATTTAAGTGGCACTTAGGAAGGCTTTCCAATTTGGCAAGATACAAGTTTTTGTTTTAACCACAAATGCAATTAGAATAAGTCAACCAACAAGTTTCTCTTCATCTTTAAAAATGATGAGTACACATGCAAATATATTTATCAGAACCTACTTAATGCAGTGAATTGGGAAGGATAACTCATTTTAATAATTTGTGTTAAAGGAAAGCCCAGGTGTTTTTGTTTTTTCTTTGATCAAGGTATTACATATGAGTACTTATTCCCCCATTAATCCTTACCCCCAACACCATCCCCCACTCATACCCTCATACCCTAATGTATGTGTCCATTGGTTATGCTTATGCATGCATTGAAATCCTTTGGTTGATCTCTCCACTTTCCCCCTCCCTTCCCCTGCCTTTCTGAGGTTTGATGACCTGATTGATGCTTCTCTGTCTGTTTTTGTTCATCAGTTTATATTGTTCATTATGTTACACAAATGAGATCATGTGATATTTATCTTTCTTTGACTGACTTATTTCGCTTAGCATAATGCTCATTTTAATAAATGTAATTGTTAATGGAGTCAGGTCACCAGAATGGTGGCATAAAGAGCTCAGTAAATTCTCTGCCCAAAGTCAACGATAATATTAGGGAAAAATGTCAAAAAACAAAACAAAAACATAATTTCATGTCTGTAGATAGTGCTCAAAGGTATACAAACATTGATAAGCTTTTTTTTCTTCTAGAAAATCTATTCAGCCATCAGTCAGAACAATAGAACTTTGTAGTGTTTTGGTCTAGGAATGATTCTGTCCCACTATCAAGCTATTAGCACAGGGTTTTTAAAGACCTGTGCAAGCTGTGTGCACAACAACTTTGTGGCTAGAGGGAACTGAATTGATCTCAAACAAACCACTGAAAACCCAATGCCCATAGTATTTATTGGAAACAGTAGCCATTTTAATGGCAAACAAATTGGGAAAATAATACTATATATAGTCTGAGGTTGTGATCCTCAATGGAGTAAAGGACAGACCAGTCAACAAGCCTGAAATTTAGCAGGAAGATAGATATAGGGAATGAGACAGCCAACAGGAAATTTTATAAACTTATGAGCTTTATTCCCACTTAACTCTGCCTGTCAAGAAGCATCCAGGGGAAAGTGAAAGTCAGCAGTTTGCAAAAGCCTGATTTGAATGTGATCTACAAGGCACACACAGAGCCATGAGCAAGTTTTGTAAGTCTGATGGGCTTCAGGTGTTTGAACAAATTTTCTGATAAATCACACACTTTACAGTAACCTATGCTGATATTATATGACCCCGAAATTAAATTAAAACCAAGAACTTAACAAAAATTAGCAAAGATATCAGCGGCTACAGAGTGCTAGAGAGAAAGAGTTTACAGAATATATCTAGGTATGTCATTAATCTAATTAATGAGTTGATACCTAAGGAAATAAGTTATTGAATAAATAAATGTATATAGGAGAATAAATGAATCTCCAGTGCAGAAGAATTCCAAACAATTTATATGGGTCCTTTTCCTTCAAGGAGGTGGACTATAACTTCCCATTCCTTAATGGTGGGCTGTGTATAGTACAGCTCTTTCAAAGATATAGTGCAGAGAGGAGAAAATAAGGAATTTACAATGGAGAAACCTGACAAACATTAGCTGAACCAGATGATCAGGATTAACAGCAATAGTAGCAAGTCCTATTGATAGCATGCACCTCAGACTTTCTGTAATAAGAATCTTTGACCTCTTTGGTTTCCCTCCCAAACACATGACAAAACATCAGACAAATCCCAGCTGAGGGACATTCTATAAAATACCAGACCGGTACTCCTCAAAACCGTTATCACAAATAAGGAAAATCTGAAAAACTCTTAACAGCCAAAAGGAGCCTAAAGAGACATAAGGACTAATAAATGTAATGTGGTCTCCTGGGTGGGGCCTTGGAGTAGACACCACATTATTTTTTACTGTTTGTAAGTGAATATCAAATGACGTGGGTGGGTGTGATGAGGAGTTGGGGGAGTGGTGTTTGGGTGAGTGGAATGGACACTAGAAAATAAAGATAACCTTGTGTTAAATTAATTGAGATAGATAGGCATTTTATTTTTTTAAGTACATATATCTATTGGTTATTGTAGAATACTTTATCACAGCCTGTGTTCTCTTTTATTTTTATCATTTTTATGAAAACCGTATTCCTGGACATCACACCTTTGTTGATACAGAGGGTGAATAATTCATGTGTTGTCAAGTCAAAGGAGTTTGTCTTTATGCTTTGACCTTTTTAATTCTAGCTCGGCTTATTGTGTTGTTGTTTTTTATGACTAAAGATAAAGAGGAAAAGTTTGAGAAATATAAAAGTGTATTTAAATACCCTCCTTTCAGATCTCATTCACTTACAGCTTTATTTTCAAGCCAACACTATGTCTTTCCTGACCTATATTCTTAAATACCAGTAATTCCTTTCAAAATGCAAGGGTAAATAATGCTGGGAGTGGCATTTAATTATTTATCATTTCCTAAGGATCATAGCTGCATTTTCCATTTTTCACCTCATTCAGTTTCAGTGAAATATCACAATACTCTTAAAACAGTATTTGTCAAGTCCTTACTGTGTGTCTGGTCCTGTAGTAGCCTGAGGGTCAGAGACATAAAATAATCATCCCCTCTCTAAAAAAATTACTGGAGATGCATTACAAATGTGCCCTAGCAGTTTTGTAACTGAACAAAGCTACATCTAAAGCTCATGGTGGGAAGAGATGGGCCCGAGGTGTATGTGAGTCCAGGTGACAGACAGGACTTATGACATTTTAGGGATTTGGACTTCATCTTATTGATAATGGAAAAAGCTGGAAGAATAGAGACAGATGTGTGGCCTCATCAAAGTTTGTTTTAATTATAACACTTTGGTAGTAAAGTGAAGAATGCCACTTTTCTTATTTTTTATTTCAGTCGATGTAAGCTGTATAGATAAGAAGCAGGGAAATCACTTGAGAGGTCAATTTTATTGGCTGGACAAATGGTTAAGAAGACCCCCATTAAGACAGAACAAAGAGGATAGAGAAAAAAAAGTGTTCAATATTTATGAGGTAACATCTGCAGTTATTAGTTATAGCGAAACTGAAGACAAATGTGTGGATCCAGATTACAAGATGGTGCTGGGTAGATTGTGATGTTATTAACGCTAGAATAAAGACAATGGGGAACGAGCTGGCAGAGGAAGATCTTAGTTCATGATTAGCTTGAATAACTGTGAGATATTATTGCATGCTTCTATGTAGTCATATTTGAACATATTGAGCAATTTCTAGTCATTAAAAGTTGAAGAAAATATGATACTATAGAAATGAAAATGTATAGATTCAGCATAAAATGGATGGCTGAGATCCAGAATTAGCTATCCAAGCATTTCCAGCAGCAGTGTCTATGGATGTTGAACCTGGTGGATATGCTGTCAGGGCTCAGATCCTGTCTATGATACCCAGAAGTCAGAACCTCGAAGCTGTGTATCTAGTTTAATTTATGTAATTGTCACATTTTATTGAATATTATATATATGATATATAAATATTATATATATATATATATATATATATATATATATATATATATATATCACTTCTCAAAAAAGAAAAAGCACAAAAAACGATCACTGAGGATTCTCCTAGTTCCAAAAAAGAAAATTTATAAATGGTTGCAAAGGTAAGAACTCCTTAATTGAACTCCTATTTTAATCCCTTGCACTTCTCCCACCAACTTTAAACCATCAACCAAAAAATAAAAAATAAAGTTAGCAAACTATTGGTTACCTTTCACCATATTTTTGTTTGCTGGGATGTTATTTCCTTGTAATATCTTTGTTCCATTTAAAGAATATTGATTCTCACAAATACCCTAATGAATATAGCCCACAGCATTAAACGATGACAAAACAAGATTGCCCATTCACATTGTCACAGACTTAGGTTTGTTTAATGTTGAGGTTATTGATTTTTATAAGTCAAAGAAGCCTTAAGAATTTATCAAGAATATTCACTTAAAGGAATGTTGTTTCATCCACGCCAAAATTTCAAGTTGTTTCTATCTCGGTTGGTCAATTTTTAACACATTTTGTTTCCCTCTCTTTCTAGATAATCATAGAAAACCACAAATGGCCCAATGCTACCTCCCCATGGCCTTCCAATTGAATCACCTTCCATGCCACTTGGATAAACTTTGGAAGGCCTACAAAAGGACAAGTAACCACCTTTAACACACCTCAAAGTAATTGGATTATTTTCAACAATTATCTATTTTAATATTAAATTTAAAAATTGTAGTAAAGGAATTATAAAAAAAAGAAACTCTGGAATCCTATACCTCAGACATCAGATTCCAGGAAGCCGCCAGCTCCATTTTTTAGTACTAAACTTACAGATGACTTCTTTCCTACTATCCAAAGGATTAAATAATGTTTTGCAAAGAATAAAATAAAATAAAAGATCTGTACAACAAAATATTTTTGGAATCCATAATTTTTATTTGTGATTAATCATGAGCCCTTCTTTTTTTCAGACACTTCTTTGATCTTTGTTTAGACCTATTCTCCTCTCTTGCATTGTCCCCACCTCTATTCCCAAAGTAAACAAAACAGAAAACCATCTTCCTGGATAAATGCAGATTTCTACTTGCTAATAAGCATAAACTTCACCTTCAACATGAAAAGAAAAATACACACAATAGGGTGACGTTAATAAGTTGAATGGTATCTTTCAAAAATGGTGTGTCTCTTATGATAAAAACCTTAGACCCTAATATTTTAAAATGTGGCTTTATTTAAGTGCTGGGTTGTTGAAGAGGTACTTAGTTAAGATGAGGTCATTAGGGTAGATCCTAATCCAATAAAATTGGTGTCCCTTTAAAAAGTAAACATTTGGACACAGATATGCAGTCACACAGGGGGATATCATGTGTAAATGGAGGAAGAGATCTGTGTCTATATACCAAGGAACACCAAAGATTACCACCAGAAGCTAGCCTTCCTGAGCAAGGATTTTGCATTTTGCATTTTCTTTCCACCCTCCAGTATCTAATCTGGTCTGTTACATTTTAGGCATTTAATAAATATCTGTTAAATATATGTGGTTTTTAGGAAACATGTGAGATATACCATCTCTAAGAATCTTCTTACCATGTCTGAGAATGAACAGAATGCTCCTCCCATATGGTCATTGACTATCCAAACTCCCCAGTATGAGATCAATTATCACTTCTTCTCCTATTACTCTCTGAACATCCCACCATTTAAAGTCAAATGCTACTGTCCCATATTTTCAGGCCCCAATATCTTATTTATCACGTGGCAAAGAGAAAGTTCTCAAAAATCTGAGGAATTAATCTTACCTCTTTTAAATTTTATTTTGTTCTTCTAGTCTCTTGATTCTCAAAAATTTTGTATTGATGGGCATTAAATATTTGTGCACAAATGTTTTATGCTTTTTATAGTATAAGTCCCTTGATGAGGCATGTCATGTTAGGGCTTATTTATGTCTCAGTGTTCTATATTTTCTAGTGTATTTTAAGAGCTCAAATAAGAAATCAGTCTTTTCTATACAGTAGAGACATTAAAATACCACTGCTAATATTGAAGCTTCTAAAGATTGCTCTGATTGATTCAAATAAAAATCTGAAAAAAATAGGGTTTTCCTGCCTGTCATATACAAAGGCCCTGTGTTGGTAGCAAAATCCCAGCTATCATGTTTGAGTTGAATTCTGCCCTTGTCCTTTAAGAAAATCAGTATCAGGCTCTGTTTTCTAGAGGACTCATATATCATCTCCATGAGATGACAAATCGTATTTCTCCAAGGAAGCTGAGGCCTCTGAGTTGAGTGTGGGTAACAGTCTAGACTTTGCTGCTGTCTTGGATGGTTCTCCTGATGAGACCTTCATTTCCCCCAGAATATTCAAGTAGTCAGGTTGGTAGAGCTAAAATAGCTGCACTACACATTGTGTACATGGATACAAATGCCTTTGTACTCAGTAATTCTGCACGGAACATGTGTCTGCCTTAAGAGAATCTGTAGAATGCATTCAAGGCAAAAAGGAGAGACTGACATAAGCTACAAAATGTACATCCCATAACATCCTACACTTTTAATATTTGCATCAAAGCAATTGCTCATATAGATGCACTATGAAAAATCTACCTCCACCCTGTAGGAGGAGAAGAGTGAGGGTTACCACATTACTGATCCCTACTCTTATGGAATATTGAATTTAAGAGGGGAGACAAACAAGCAGTAAACAAAAACAAACGTATAGTCTACTAGGAAAGTAAGGGACATTGCTATGAATATCTCAAGCATATGTTTTAGTCTTATAATTGCTCTTTATGTCATCCCTGCATACCTTTGTTCTGCTTCCTTACAGAGTATTGTTTTTTTCTGTTATTTGACCATATTTCTATAATTCCAATCTTATTCCAGATTTGAGTGAAATAAAAATGCATATTGTAATGTGTGTAGCAAGTAAGCTAGATATACTATTGTCTGTTATCACCTTTAATTTGGAGAGAAGCAACAAAACGAAACAAAGCAAAACAAACAAAAACAAACCAAATACTCCCTGTAAGTGACATTTAAGTATTTCTCCACTTAGTCTTGTCACACTTCTTGTCTTTTCACCTTTTAGAGAAATAATTTTAAAAGTACCGATCACTCCACATTTTGGTTTTGTTTTTTTTTCTTTTCATAAGATATTACTCTAAGTAAGGACTCATTTTTTCACCAGGAAGCTGAAAGAAAATTGCCAAGAACAGAGAAACACTCTTCGTTAATTAGTCTCAGACTTTTCCAGTAGTTGCTATAATGGTCAACCCTTCAGTTATCTGAAAGCCCTTTCAAAGCTGGTTTCACCACCTTCCTCCCTAAATAAGGACTTCCAAGTCCTTTTTCAGAGATGAGATTTATTTTTCTCATATTCATATTTATAATACAACAGCATGCTAGCCCTGAGGACTGTTCAAAGGAGAAAACTGACATCTATGTACTACCTAACTAGAAACAAATTGATAAACTTCTGAAACACTCTTTGAAAATGAATGCTAGTGCAGTCGACTTCCAGAGCAGCTTTTATGCCACTTCTTGGTACCCTAGAAACTGCTGTCAAGCTCCATTTTATTCCATGTGTGGCCTGACAGTTCTAAGGGGAAAGCGTATCCTAATTCTTCCAAATAAATTAGATTTCAGCCATCTTAAAATGAAAACACAGCCTCTGCTGAAGTTATAAACAGACCCTATTGAATAAAGTATCAACCGAAGCTCACACTGTTATCTCTAGCAGAGGTTCAGAACTGTAAGACAGCAATACCTTAATCATATCTTTGTAGTCCCAGCAATGCAAATTAGTCAATAGCTAAATAGAATGTGAAAGTAGGTTCCTCTCATTGGGAGCACATCACATTTGTCTACCAAAAAGCACACATTAAGAGAGAGGGAAGGATTGAGGGATGATGAGAAAGGAGAGAGATATGAGGTCATACAGCATATTTTAAAATCAGATTTAACACACTAAGAAAATAAATCTAAGACGTTTTAATAATTAACACACCTGTTTGGGGATGCTACCCAATCACATTGTTTCCTGCTGAATGCATATGAATTCTAACTCTTAATGTGTGTGTGTATTTCAATACATAGATGCATGTATTAGCTTGGAATTTGGAAATATTTTAGATAAATGGAGATAAGCAGGCATTTTCCCAGTAGTGTCAGGAAATATACATTTGAAAAGAATGTTGGATTTAATTTTACAAGATTTCTCATCAACAGTGATACTAAACAGGAAAAAAATAAAATGTATCATAATTAGGAGGTAAAAAAGGAAGTAAAATGGTCTTTATTTGTAGATTATATGGTCCCAAATGAAGAGAACTCTAAAGATGCATCACAAACCCAGTAGAAATGATTATGAAGTACACTGACATCTCAGGACACAAAATAAATATTAAAGCATTATATTTTATACCCAAGAAAATAAAATTCTATAATCAAATGAGAAATACATCCCATGTACAATAGCATTAAAATAATTTGACACCAATGAGATATATAAAAACCTGCAAAACTTGTACAGTAAAAATTATAATGTTTTGCTGATAAAAAGGGAAGGTCTAAATAAATAGAAATAGATCCCATGAATTGGAAGAGTTGGTGCATTAAGGCTATAATTCTCCTCAAATTGTTTTATAAAATCAATAGAATTGATACAATCTCCATTAAATTCTTCACAGGATATTTATCAAAAATTGACAAGCATATATTAAAATGTCTATGAAAATTTAAGTTTATATTGAAGAGCCAAATAATTTTGAAGTAAAATTTTTAATTGGAGAAATTTTGTTTACTGAGTCTTTGCACTATATTTTCTGCCTAGAATATCCCTTTCTTCAAATCTAAATAAGGTTCATCACTCAATTCTTTTCAGGTTACTAGATCAATGTTATTCAAAAGGTGTTACCTGGCCATCCTATACACTGACTGTCTCAATTGCAATTTCCTATCTTTAAAAAAAAAACAACATATTTTATTGATATTTTACAGAGAGGAAGGGAGAGAGATAGAGAGCTAGAAACGTCAATGAGAGAGAAACATCAACCAGCTGCCTCTTGCACACCCCCTACTGGGGATGTGCCTGCAACCAATGCACATGCCCTTGACCAGAATCGAACCCAGGACCCTTCAGTCTGCAGACCAATGCTCCACCACTGAGCCAAACCGTTTTCGGCACACTCTCCTGTCTTCTTAAGCTATTTTATATTTTCCAAAGCACATATGCTCATTTGATAAATATTTATGTTTTTATTTGTTGTTTGTTTATCTGTTTCTTGAGGGCATACCCCTCATGAAAGCAGGATTGGGTCTGTTTGATTCATTGCTCAAGAAATACCTAGGGCTCAGTTAACATTTATGAGAGAATGAATGAATGATTAAATGAACATCAGATTAAAATAATTATATTTATTCTACTTGAAATTAATGTCCATCTGAGATCAAACACTAAAACGAAAGATTCTGAAGATTACCTGGGACTAACCACACAGAGTACTTCTAGAAAACTGAAGGCACACTAAAAATTAGACAAATTGGGAAGACATTGAGACTTTGATACAGGCCAGGCCAGTGTGGTCCAGGACATATGTCAAATTGGCCCTGTGCTTTGGGGAGCTTACTGGCTACATAAAAATCATACCTCTTTCATCCAACAATATCCAGCAAATATTTATTCTGTGACTGTAACTTGCCAGTCTCTGTAATATCTATTAATTCTGTGTTGCTACATACAGAAAGGCTGAAGGTGAATTCAGTATGGGTTTTCTAGTATGTTTTAACTCTGGGACCAAATAATCAGATTCTGATAAAATCTGAACATAACCTCCTTATAATACCTCCCTGGTTTAGAAGTAGAACAATTCATTTGAGAGTTAGGGAGGGAGAGAATAGTATTCAGAGATTATATCTCCCCACCATATGCCCATTGAGAATAAGAAAACTTGTATAAAGTCCCTAAATAATTCACTATGTTAATGGAGATTATAGATCAGAATAAGGATATATAAATTTACATATGCATCTACACTAATAAAAGAGATTCAAATTGACCATACTTTTGTGAGGACCACCAGCCAATCAGGAGCAAGTATGCAAATTAACTCAACAAAGATGGAACGTTAATTTACAGGCACTGGGCAGCCAGGGGGCGGGACAATGCCACAGGCATTTTACACCACCCCAGCAGCTCTGGGCCCTTGGGTAGTATTGGGAAGAAAGGCGGCTCCAGATTGGAGCAAAAGCAGAAAGATTGGTCTGGCCTGGAGTGAAGGTGGTGCTGGCAGCCAGGGAAAGGAAGATTTCTTACACAAATCTTCATGCATCAGGCCTCTACTAAATATATATATATATATATATATATATATATATATATATATATATATATATATATATGGATATAAGATATAAATAATCCTATAAAATAAAAGCCTAATATCCAAATTGCAGAATGACTGGCAGAATGAACCATCACTATGGTGTACACTGACCACCAGGGGTTGGACCAGCCGTGGACAAACTACGGCCCACGGCCAGATCCGGCCCGTCTGGCTGTTCTATCCGGCCCACAGAGCCAAAAGAGTGGAGGGTTCTCTTGCTCTCCCCTTGGCTCCTTCACCATTAGCCCAAGATGAGAGTGCCAGCATGATCAGGTTGCTTTTGTTCTGGCCCTCTGGTCCAGTTTAAGAACCTATTGAGGCCCTCGAGTCAAAAATTTTGCCCACCCCTGGGTAAGACACTCAATGAAAGAGCTGCCCCCATCCCACAGAGGTAGGTGACAGGTGGTGGTAGCAGGGGGTTGGGCTGGTGAAAGGTTGGCACCAGGCCAGCCACACTAAGTGTCAGCAGGAAGTCCTGGTCAACCTTCTGCTCATCCCACAGATCATCCCTGATCATCAGCCACGCCTAGGGACCCTACACATGCATGAATTTCATGCACCCAGCCTCTAGTTACACAGAGGTGGACAAACTTTTTGACTCAAGGGCCACAATGGGATCTTAAACTGAACCTTAGGGCCAGAACAAAAGCGTGGATGGAGTGTTTGTGTGAACTATTATAAATTCAAAGTAAACATAATTACACAAAAGGGTACGGTCTTTTATTACTTTTTTTATTTCCATAGCTTAGAACAGCCATTCGGCCCGCGGGCCGTACGTAGTTTGCCCACACCTGTGTCTAGTAAATACAAATTATATAAATGTAGATGTGGAGTTGTATCTGTATGTGTATGCATGTATATGTATTAGATATGATACAGAAATAGATACTTATGTAGATGTTGTCAATAAATAGGTAGAAACAAATCTAAATACATTTATATTGGCATAGATGAAGATATGAATATCAAGATCAATACAGATATTAATTAGCTAAAGAAGTATAACAGAGATAACCCTATTATCTAGCTCACCCATCAAACATTTACTAATAAAAAATTTTGAAGAGCCGAAACCAGTTTGGCTCAGTGGTAGAGCGTCGGTCTGCAGACTGAAAGGTCCCTGGTTCAATTCTAGTCAAGGGCATGTACATTGGTTGCGGGCACATCCCCGGTGGGGTGTGCAAGAGGCAGCTGGTCGGTATTTCTCTCTCATCGATGTTTCTAGCTCTCTCTCTCCCTTTCTCTCTGTAAAATATCAACAAAATATATTTTTTTAAAAAAGAATTTGAGCCTTTCATTTAGAAAAAAAAAGAAAAACATTTTTTAAAGAGTTCAATATAATGTCCCAACACATTACAAAAGTGACAAATATAAAAAACAGATTATTATTTTAAAAAAGCAATACACATAAAAGTGACCTTAATAACAGATTTGACAAAATAAATTCCTAAGAAGTTTTAGCTCAGTTCATTTGAGCCAATCCAGGTGAAAATTTTGCCACACCCACACACTATGTGAAAGGTAGTTTACTAGTTAACAGATAAAGGTGACTAAGGTAGATTTTAAATGGAAATCTCTGTCTGTGAAAACACTACTAAACTAGTGTCCCAAGCCCTATTTCAAGGAGCCTTGAATTACAGGCCAAGGAGACAGGGCCAATATATCAAACTCTTGCCTTTGACTCTAACATGAATGCTCATTTGCTTTGGACAACATTTTCACTAGTTTCAAGATAACAGCCATTAAAATGTGTAATATAAAAGAAATGTTCTCGCCTGGCCATCATGGCTCAGTGATCGACCTATGAACAAGGAGGTCAAGGTTTCATCCCAGGTCAGAGGCAGCCAATCAATGATTCTCTCTCATCATTGATATTTCCATATTTCTTTCTTCTCTCTTTTATCTTAAATCAATGAATATATATATATATATATATATATATATATATATATATATATATAGAGAGAGAGAGAGAGAGAGAGAGAGAGAGAGAGAAATGCTCTCTATAGATGCAGCTTTTCACAGAGTATTTGGTTTTCACTTACAGAAAATGAAACAAAGACCTTTGTTTTTTAAATAGTACTCAAAAAACACATAAAAAACAAACAAAATACATGAAAATGCTAGAAACAAGTGGTTCCCTACACTTGAAGTATTTGCATATTCTTCAGAATCATTTTTCCTAGTTACCAGTCCTAGAAAGCTCAAGCATTTGGCATTTCTTGTCTTTTCCTCTAGCCCCCACAGCTTCCTTAGTCCTGAGCATAGTAGACACTTTAAATTGCTTAACCTTGGGCTACAACTGGTTTAGAACAATACTCTTCAGATGATCATTTATTTAAAGAAACAATAGATTTTCATGGAAAGACTTCAGCAGAGAAATAAGTGTGAGGAATGTTAAAAAATAAAAAAGATCAATTTGATTCAATAGATCAAATTCAGCCTCTCTCTCCCTCTCACTCCTATATAATCATATACAAGTATACACATAACTCAGTTTCATGGTCTGTGATCATATTATAATAATTCATTGATATGCACACCTGATTTTTCACACTAGTTTTAATTCAATAAAGAAGATTTTATACTTGAATTTTCTGCCCAACCCAAATATATAACTATGAATTAAGATTTAACATGGCTTGTGTTCTTTCATAAAACTAGTTAAATAATTACAGCATTGGTTATCATTTTTCCATATAATTACATTAATTTTAAACAGTTTGGTTCTATGAGGGTTTATATCCATTTAGAGATGAAGTTGTTTCTAATTATAATGAATAATAAATATACAAGTCCTGGTTCAATATAAAATCATATTAACAGAGTCTATTGAAAAAATTGTTAAAACTGGGCAATTTTACCTAATATTATTAAGAAAATAGAAGGAATGTAGAGAGTTCTTTGGGCATATTGATTTTGCAATTGAGTAAGTATATATTTCTATGTAGCAATTATTAAAATACAACATTCAAATTAAATAGTTTTTTTTGTCAAGTAAGAAGGAATATGTTTTCTCCAATTATATACAAGGAGTGGAACTAACCCACCATAATTAGTGTGTGCACTGAAATAAAATGGACTGACATGGATGTATAAATATTAACGATCGGACACTTTATCACACAGCTTAACTGAAGTCTTAGAGGTTTGTGACAGTACTATGTGAAATACGATATCTTCTTACTTTAACCCCTCACCCTGGGTTGCAGTGCCCAGTGCCAAGACTCAGGGAAATTTTCAGCTTGATTAACTCAAATACTAAAACAACAACCTTCCCAAAACAGGCTCTTAATGTGTCTGATTTATATTATTACTAATATATTTTTTAAATATTTCTTTATTGATTTCAGCGAAGAAGGGAGAGGGAGAAAGAGATAGAAACATCAATGATGAGAGAGGATCATTGATCGGCTGCCTCCTGCACGGCCCCCACTGGGGATCGAGCCCACAACCCAGGCATGTGCCCTTGGCAGGAATCGAACCTGGGACCCTTGAGTCCGCAGGCTCACACTCTATCCACTGAGCCAAACCATCTGGGGCTATATTATTACTAATATTACTTAGAGAAAATATAGATTGTTTTAGATTATAAAACAATACTTCTGTTTAGAAAAACATTTTATAATAATAAGAAAAGTTTTTAAATATTCTGATATATGCACTTATGTGAAGACATTTTCTATTACAGTTTCCTGAAAGAATATTTGATTAATCTGAAGTTTTGTTTATATACTTACAACACACTAAAGGCTGTATTCACTTTATAGTTGGTCAGTTGACTTCACAGACATAGAGTGAGCATTATCAAATGACAGTTTTCCATTGGACTAAACATCTGTTCTGAGCAACTCCAACCTAACCAATCCAAGCCTGACACTGTGATACCTCTGATTTTGCCACCCTACATTTACCTTCTCTGTGGCTTGGAGAAAGCCTGATCCTACAACCAATTTACAAATTAGAAATATGTGCACCTTTGTGCTTATCATTCCCAAACATTATTTTTAACCATATTTAAATTTTTTCATATCTTCAATAAAACAGTAAATCAAAAGTTATTTTTTTTCATACAGAATACAAAGAAAAATAACATAAAAGATAAGTGAGGAAATTTGAAAGACCCTGAATCTTCACTTTTGTGTGCTGTCTTTAGAGAAAAACCACTGTTCTTACTGAGACCTCTTCTCTTCCCTCCTTCTAAGCCCTCATCTATAATACCCTAGGGAACTCTTCACCATCAGGCCCTCATCCTAGCCCTGCTAGTCTTCCTCATCATTACTCTGACCTGCCCCATGAGCTCAGGTTCCCAGTTTCTCTCTTAATTAACATATTCTACTTTTCTTTTTTAAATTTGCTTGATTACTGTTTTCTCCACTTGCTTTCTAGCTTTCCTATTCCCTTTTCTCTCCTCAGTGTCCAGCATAGTACCTGAAATATTTGATGAATACTAGTTATTTTTGTTAATTCTTAGTAGCTAAAAATTTTAATGTTGGTATGGCAATGATAAATGACAACAGTGCTTAGAAATCTAAAATTTCATTTAACCCAGTGTTATATGAGGGTTAATATAGTTTTTTGGGCTTTTTTTTGGGGGGTGCATAAAACCAATCATACAAAAAATAGTAATAGATATTGTAGATCACCATCTTGGTTTATTAACCTTACCTTATTTTTGGTCCTTGGCCAATGAATACATTTCTCAACATTACAAATTTATCCCACTCATCACAAGACAAAAGAACAAAAATTGTGGTTATGTCATATCAATATATTTTCACTATTCAAAAACCAAGCTAAAATATGTGATGTGGTGACTACTTATACATTAAACACACACACACACACACACACACACACACACACAAACACACACACTCACTCAAGGGAGTGCACACACACACACATGCATGCAAGCAACACATGTGCAGGTACACCAACTTCTTGACCACAGAATTAAAATAAGCCACCAATTGAGATGCTGTTTTATTTGCCTAAAACAGTGGTTGGCACACTGCGGCTTGTTTGCCACATGTGGCTCTTTGGCCCCTTGAGTGTGACTCTTCCACAAAATACCACGTGCAGGCGCGCACTTACAGTGTGATTGAAACTAAGTGGCCCATGCGCAGAAGTCGTCTATTTTGAAGAAGTGGTTCTAATAACGAGCCACACTCAAAAGGCCAAAGAGCTGCACGTGGCTCTCAAGCCAGGGTTTGCAGACCACTGGCCTAAACAGAGAGTTGCAGTATATGCATACATTTTCTGATGGGGATTGAAGGTATAAAACATGAAAATAATTATATGATTTTCCATGGTTCATGGAAATGTTAACTATTGGTAATATGAGCCATACTGAAAAAGCATTTCCAACTTTTATTGTTGACATCATATATGTTGAAATGTATGTGCACACCCATCAAGTCATGCAAGAAGAGGCAGCAGGATATTCTTCCAGACTGGAGCCCAGACCCGCCCAGAAATCCCTTTCCTTCTTCCTCCCCTTTGAGGTGAGATTTGCATATATGCTCATCACCTGCAGTGCAAATACCCAGAATCTTAAGAACATTCTGGGAGGATTGTGCTGATGAGATTACCTGGAAGCAAACAGGTTTTTGAGATGCAGTTTTTAGTAAGCAAATAGTTACCTGTGTTCACTTCCAAGAAATATTTCTGTTGTTTTTCTTGACACATCAGGACTCAAGCCAGGTCCCTCCATGTGGCTGTGTTTCAGGACAAGGTGTGCTTGTTCTACCAAAGATATACTGATAATTCAAGGTAATCAGCAGAGTACATTACAGAAAAGAATCTGAACCAACAAACTGTGCAAACAGAATAGCAATCAGAAGATTTAATGCATTTCTGATGTACATTTAAGGCACTGACACTGGGCCACAGATGTACATGTGTTGTGTTTTATATTGCTGAGATATGGCCTGTGAGAACCTATTATAGCATATCATCATCCACACTGGAGGGGCTGGGAAGAAAAAATCCCATCACACATTATTCCCACGGATGTATTAGAGAAACAAATTGTACTCGGAATTGAAAAGTCACAGGCTTATTCTGTCTTAATAAATTCCTGCCAAAAGGCTAAGTGTAAAACTAGAAATACTTCCCAAATGTTGTTACTGTATTATCATCTTTGACATCTTCAGGGCTGTTCAAGAATCATCAGATATCAGCTCAGGGTTCTTGCAATAAATTATTTTTTTTCCTTTTTTTTTTTTTTTTTTTTGCAACTGGATCTTGATTTCATGTAGCCATTCTGAGGTATCTGTACTTGAGATATACATATCTTGTGGCTAAAATAAAAGACTTATTTTAAACAACATGTTTTCCAGGAGACTATTCCCATCGGTTATTCTTGAGACTTTCATAATTTGAGGTGTGAATTCTTAATTTAAATCCCCCATCAGACTTGTAGAAAGATATTCCTGATGGTTGGGACAAGTTAAAATATAAAAATAAAAGCATATACTTTTGGAGGTCAGATTATGAGTGCTAATTATCTCTATAATACCTAACAGCCAGTAAGATGTGTGACAAATAACTGTTAAAATAATGAATAAAAGATGTTGTAATTAAACATAATGATAATGTTTTAAAATATTCTAATGAGCTTAGCCTATTTACCATTTTATATAAACTAAGATACATGATATCAGTTTGACCAAACTAAGCTCATGGCTTACACTGCCCCTATTATTTCATCATAATACTAAGACTTCACCTCTGAGAATAGATTAATTTTAAAATCTCAGCTTGGTATATATTGAAGTTCTTAGTTTTAATTCTAAAATGAAAAAACAAACAAACTGAGAACAACCTACAATGAAACCAAACTGTTTTCTAATCCAAAGATTTGCAACTTGTTGTAAAAGTGTATGTTAATTATTTAGTGCCATGTAACCAATTACCCCAAAATGTGAAATTCCCCAACTATCGAAGATTTGTTATCTTACAGTTTTGTGTGTCTAGAAACTGGTTATAATTTATTTGGGGTCTTTTGCTCAGGGTCTCGCATGAACTCACTCTAAAGCTTTTGTCTAGGGCTGTGGTCACCTTAAGCCTCCATTTGGACTAGATAACTCAATTTCCAACTGCTTCATAGGGCCCTTTGAGTGTCCTCATGGCATGCCAACTGATGATACAGGAGAATGTTCCAGACAGTTCTCAGGATGGAATTCATATTCTTTTTGTGTCCTGATCTCCAAAGTGGCATCAGATCACTTCTGTCAGATCCATTCACATAACAAGTGAACCAATAAGATCAACATAGAGTTAAGGGGAAGGGGCTGGCACAGGAGCATGACTCCAAGAAGGTGGTGCCAGGAGGAGCATATTAGAGGGCATCCTCCATAAAGAGGGTCAACAGTCAATTTCACTTTCATGGAAATAAATTACATTATAAGGTGATTTATAATAGTTCATGTGAAATTATGGAGTAAAATTGGGAAGATTCTCAAGATTAAAAGTCACCTCCCACCCCAGTTTCCATTTGTGATGAGCAGATGGATCTATTACATTAGCGTATTTCAGTAAAAAGGAAGCAAGTGAAAGGCCTGGTGGAGGAAGTCTGGTACTGAGCAATTCCATATTTCAACTGCTGCGCTACATGATTTTTAGGTCCTACCTTATTTAACTCTCATCACAACCTTGCGAGGTTGATATTGCTATCAGATGAGGGAACTTAGAGCACAAACCTACTTATGTTCACAGAGCTGGAACTTGAATCCACACTTATCTTGCTGGAACACCAGTGCTGTTTGCTCTATATTAATCTCACAGTGCTGACCTTCTTGAACTTGGGGGCAGAAGAGCTGGTTTCTAAGCACCCCTCTTCTCGTTGATGCCCTGTGACTTTAAGCAAGGCCAGTGGTATTTCTAAAAACTTTAAATTCCCAAACTGCAAATGGTGGTTTCTAGACCAGAATCACTTTGTGGCAGGATATCCATAACCTTGAATAAGGTTAAGGGAATAGTTTATTGTCTCCAAACTGTTTCATGGTCAAATATGGAATTAAAGACTTCACTCTTTTGACCCCCAGTCAGACTTTTCTAGTTCCTGCTGCCTCTCTACAAAGTCATTTATTCATTCATCCTTACAGCAAATATGGATTCTGTACCTATGCTAAGTGCTATGCTTGACACCATAGATGACAGGGGTAATCAAGAGAGATGCAATTCTTGTCCTAATGGATTCTAATGAGAGATTGTAAGCAGAAAAGGCAGAAAGAGTAATTTGGGCTTACCAAAGAAGGATTAAATATAATAAAATATTTAATGAAAATCTTGTTCCTAAGAAATGTTTTTATGTTTACTTTTGGGGGAAAAACTTTCTACAATCATAGAGCTTAATATTTATTGATGAAAGATTTTATGGGAAATTATCACTTAATATATGACTCTCAGAATGATTGGGACAAAGAAAAAAGTAAGTGCTCTGGATTTCAAAAAGAGCTGTTTACTACAGTTAGCCTAAATAAAATATTTTACAACTACTGATAAAGAACTCAGAGTTCAAGGTAAAATAACTGGTAAAATAATAGGTATTTTGATAAATAGCATGAACCTGGAAAAGGGGATATTAATTAGTGACAGAAATATACCCCCACAGAGACAATGCATGTACAATATTGTAACTACTATGAAATGCATTTTAAAATACAAGAAGAGCCCAGACCGGTTTGGCTCAGTGGACAGAGTGTCGGCTTGGGGACTGAAAGTTCCTGGTTTGATTCCGGTCAAGGGCATGTACCGTGGTTGCGGGCACATCGCTGGTAAGGGTGGTGCAAAAGGCAGCTGATTGATGATTCTCTCTCATCAATGTTTCTAACTCTCCACCCCTCTCTCTTCTTCTCTGTAAAAAATCAATAAAAATATATTTTAAAAAATAAAATACAAGAACAAATACATAGCTTTAATTTGGAGCTTAATGCTCAAGGGCAGCTCTTATATTCTCTCTCTGACAGTCTTCAATTCAACTGCAATTATTATAAAAGTACACACCAAAATCTCCAGATTGAACCAGTATATGTTATGATAAAAGAACCATTAAGGCACAGGTTAATCTTCCCACAGTGGCTTGTGATAGCACCTCCCTTTATGCTACATTCCCATCAGAAGTCACCTGGTTCTTATTGCAGCTCTATCCCTTTGCTTAGGGTGGTTTCTAACAGTGAATGCTTTCTTTCTACCTTAAAGCAGAAGTGAAATTTAATTTGAGCTCCTCTGCACAAAAGACTTTGAAAGACACTCTGAAAAAGCAGAGTTAGTAGGATTCAATGCTATTACCTTTTAAAAACTTGTTCGGAGTAGTGATTCAGGTGCAGGCAAGCCTGGCATTGGCTATGGCAAATGCGCCATGTTTTGACTTTGGTAACGTATAATTGATAAATAACAGTGTAAGATATTTAAAACATACAAGGTGATTGATTATTTGATATGCATGTACGTTGTGGAAAATATTTCCCCTATTGATATTATTGACCAAGTCATCACCTCATATATTTATCTTTCCTTTTTTGTGAGAATATTTATGTTCTACTATCCTAGAAAAATAATTTATTTATACAATAAAGGCTTACCGGCTATGTTGTCAACTAGTCACTATGTTATGAATTAGAAAATCCTTATTCATATTATAAATGAAAGTTTAAAACTGCCCCATTTCTTTGAAGCTATTAGCTGCCCTACCATCTGAAAGTTTCACTCTTCTCTATAAGAGATGTGCTAGTTACTAGCAGCTAGTATGCCCTGCATATTCTTTTCAAAGTCAGAAAATGGTAGATACTTACTCTTATTAGAGAGGATTTTTTCAGTTACAAAATCATAATATCTTGCTGAATTTTTTAAATATGGGATGCTCATGGAAAACAGTGAGAGCTCCTTGATCATTTTTTTTCTTTACATATCTGGAGAATGCATTAGAAGAAAGCTCCTCAGAGGTAGATAAACACAGATGTAAAGAATTACTAATGATCATTCTCATTACTGCAGTGTTCATAGCAGACAAACCTTCTTTCAACTCTGTGAAAGAAATTGTGCTGCAAATTATCATTCCCTACTTTTTATGTGCTTCCTCTTATGTAAAGAATACACAAAAGTAATTAGGAATTAATTGAAACTATGGTAAGCTAAAGTGGATTTCCCAAGATACTTGAAGTTTACAACATACCTGAGGATTTTTGTTCACTCTCTCTCAGACAAACTTAAGAGTTTGTATTCCAGACAGAATAAAATTTATAAACAATTTTGATGGGAAAAGAATGTTCTTCCAAATAAAAGAATATAAAGTATTGCACTACTGAAACAGGTTAATGTGAGTTGGTCATCCCAGAATAAGGATCATGAGAGAAGAAAAAGACTCAAGTGATCTCACTTTTAAAATGTTATGTTGACGTCATGCTTTTGTTCCCTAAGAAATGGAGGTCATTTCTTCTTATTACACTGTTCTGGTAAATCCATGAAGAAACATAATTCTTAATAATTAAAACAGCTAACATTTCTTGTGTATCCACCATGCACCTTCATAGAACTTTCTATGTATGTGTTTTTTTAAATTTAAATGGCACTTCTTTGTATACTTACCACATAGGAACATCAGCTGGTGTTGCACTTAGGAAGTGGTTGTATCAGTCAGGTTAGACTAGGTTGTGTTTAAGTAATAAACAGCCCCATTGTTTCAGTGGCTTACAGAGCAATGATTTATTGCTACTCCAGTGTGGACCTGGGGATCCACATAAGCAGCTCTCTTCCAGAGTCATGTTATCAACCAATGGAAATGGCACATGATAGAGTCCTTTGCTTCTAGCCTAGAGAACTGGAGGCAAGGGATGTGGGGATGAAGTATAGCTAAATCACTCATAATCTCAATTGGATTGACCAGAAAGTGACCAATGGCTCCTAGTCAAAGTGTATGAGCAAGAATTCCCTTTGGATACTTAGAGGCTCAGAAATAGTAGAAGCCACACAGATATATGATGGGAATATTGGTCTCTGCCTTAGTAATGAAATGTGGAAAATAACACTAATTATTGGAATGTCAGTGGTAATTCCAGGGAGATAAATATTTGTTTGCCAACTCCACTACCTGCTCCTGTAGAGGGGGCATTGGAAGTTGGTATTCCTCAGCTGAAGAAAGAGCACATAAACCTGGGAGAGGCCAGAGGCCTTGGCCCTAGTGTTGGCAGGACCTCCTGGCCAGGTTGGGAACAGTAAGATGGCTCTTTCCCTCATATCAGATAAGGGCTTTGGAGGTAAAAGATTACTACCCTCACCCCCCATGTTTCCCCGAAAATAAGACATCCTCTGAAAATAAGACCTACTTCATGGAAACATAATACATTCCCTGAAAATAAGACCTAGCACATCTTTGGGAGCAAAACTTAATATAAGACACTGTCTTATTTTCAGGGAAACAGGGTATTTACTGCCTTAAAGAATATGACAGAAAACCAAAGGTGCCAAATTTATGGACTTTGCACTGGTAATAAATAATGTAGAAACGTTCTGAGTGTGGAGCTTGGACCAGCGATTGCAATGTTTTTCCACACATAAATGGATGAAATCACTGAAGGGTTCCTAACAGGAAGCAAACTCCTGGGAAAGCTATTAGTAGTTTAACATTTGCAATTCATGTGACACTGTACTTGCCTCGAGGGACATCATCCAAGGAGTCCTGTTTGGTTTAAAATGTAACTATCACAGCAGAGTAAGTTGAGCATTCAGATCTCAGCTGGGTTTCTCTTGAATTTATTAACTTACAAATGGAAACACACTTTAAAACAGTTTACTGTCTTTCAGTAACCACTTCCTCTCGTTTTTTTAGAAGTGGCACCACTCTCTGGGCTTGTAATCTTAAAGTACCTCTGACTCCTCTTCCCTTTGGCACTCAGCACTCCATCTGACTCCCCAGTTCTGTAAACAGTTCTTTCACAAGAGTGCCCTGAATTCTTACTTTCTCTCATTTACACTCTAGCTACCAGTATAGTTCCTAACCACTCTGTCATGACACTCTACTGTTCTCTCCACTGCGAACTAAAAATTATACAGGCAGCTTGATTGTTCTATTATTTTTCTTCCCAAAGTTCACTGGGATCTGGGTCAGCCAGGGGGCGGCCTTGGAACATGTTATAGGATTGACCTTCCCAACAAAACCTGATTTTCACATGGGCTGGCAGAATTTTAGGACCAATACCAGTGGCATAAATTAGACTAGGAGACCCAGAAAAACTTCTACATGATATGGGAAAATGTTCACTTTTCTGCTGAATTGATAGGTGCTTTGGAGTTTCTATATTTCCCTGTGACATATATTTACCTAAATCATTTAGATTAATTGTCTGATTTTTGTAATTAACTTCATCCTCTTGACTAAGGGACAGAGACTCTTTGTTCCAGGGTCTTGACTGTTTTGTTTTTATTAATCTTCTCTTTTTTCAGAGATTAAAGAAAAAAGCAAATCTAATAAGTAATGCATCATAAATTTTTAATAGATGGGCTGCAATAAAGTTTTCTTCTAGGTGCACTATTGTTGCCTTATGTTTTCAAGCATAAACGGAAATATGACTTGAGAGTATCTTCCAGATATAACCAACACACACCATCTGAAAGAGATACCCCATGTTAAAAAAAATGAATGTAAAAAAAATACAGAAGATTTGAATCTTATTGAAAATGGCAACATTAGCATGTATACATTCCAAAATAAGAATCCCTTCAGTCTCTTCAATAGAATCTAAGTGAGAAACTATTTTATAGCCAGTGACTGGTCACAGGGCAGTTGAATCTACAAGTTGTCAACATACTAACAGGAGTAGGGGAATGAAAAGTAAATTGATTGTTAAGTACGCTGATAAGCCTCCTTAACAAGATTCTCCAAGTTCGCAAGCCTTCTGCCCACAAATGCACAAGTTTAGAGTCATATGATTACTCGGTACACCTGCAAACCCCATTGTGCTGCTCGATCTGTGTATTTTACTGTAGGTCAAGGCAGTTAATCACCAGAAAGCCTCGGGGCAGCCACATAGAAGCTTATTTATGGGCAAATCAAGAAACCGAAATACTGAACCGTGCCTGATTAGCTGCACTAATATGCTACTTGTGGCTAATTTCTGAGCTGTTTGACCCACAGGTGTTTGCCCTGTCCATAAATCACGGCAGCCACCTCCTCTTTGCACTCTCAGTCCTGCCATGCATATAGATGGCCTGTTTAAATGACAGGCAGGAAATAATGGATGGTGCACTAAATCATTTCAGTATTTAGTCAATGGTCTCTCCTCTGAAACTGGTGCCACCACATTCCCACTGCCCAACTCGTTTCAGATGTTATTGTAACCCATGTCTATGTGCCACTGCATGCAACCTTTCAAAGGGACACAGTGTACATTTCCCCATTTTTATTTGTTTTACTTGTAGAGCACACCCTTTGCATAAGATAGCACCATTAAAATTTCCACAACAGCCAGCAGTGCAGTGAAGCAGAACTGAGTCCCAATGACTTGGGTGGTGAAAGGAAACTCTCTCTGGGAATTTAGATATTATGGCTTTCCATTTACCTTTAATTTATTTTTAAATTAAAGATCTTAATTAAATGGATCACAAACCAAAGCATCTAAACACTAAATATTATGGTCAGGAAATACTTGGTTTGCATATAATTTGATTATCTAGAGTAGTTCCTTATTTTAAGTAAACTTATAGGTCAATAAAAACCAGTAGCTATAAAGAAACGTATTTTACATATGTCTACAATGTGTGTATATGTAAAATGTAGAATTTGTAAGGAAATTGTTTTTAAATCTGAAAAAAAATGTTAGGAGGAGATAATTAAAGGGCACCAGATGAAATATTGTAAATTAATATAGTAGATGACAAAATAATAATGAAATGCTAGTGTGTAGTTTCACTAAATTAGGGCAAATAGAGTAATACACTTGATGTAACAGATATACAATATGAGGAATCATTTAACTCTACTGATCTCAGAAGGAGAAAAATAGCTCTTTGAATTTTTCAATTACTTTTATAAATTTTACATTTCCCACCCTTAGAATAAATTATATGTTAGGATAGGTAGTCATTTATCCACTATTTATAGCACTCCTAATTGAGTTCAACTAGTCAAATATAGTGGAAGATGCTGGAGAAATATATATATATATATATATATATATATATATATATATGAGCTATTTTACAATCAAGATGGAGTAAAATAAATCAGATTAACCCTTCTAACTGAAACAACTGAAAACAGACAGATTATATGACATATTGATTATCATTATTCTGGAGTACAATCAAAGAAGATACCTGAGATATCAGAAATAAACATGACCAACACTGTAATTGTCCTGGATTATTGCACTGGGAAAGTATCCAGTCCAGAATGCAGAATTTTGGCAGAGCTCAATGGATTCCTATCCTTAAAGAGATGCAACTGAGCTCCCTGGTTCATTAAGGTATCTATCATATTTCAGAACGAGGAACCCAAAGGAGAGAACTGTATAGAAACCTAAACAAGGTTCTTCAGAGTATTCAGCTGAGTCTGATCAGAACATGTCGGTGAATAAATTTCAAAGCTGGGAAAGAACTGCCAGAAATTATGAATGAAAGATAACGGTGAGGGGCACTAATGTCATTGCAGAACTATGCCTGTTTTAACCAAACAGACCAGAAGAAAACATCATCCCTGAGCACTGAGTAGGGTTCTCAGGAATGTATTACTTGAGCAGGGAGGAGTAACAGGACATATACTGGGCATTGGTTCTATCCCACGTAACAAACTTTGAAAGCAATATCTGAGACGCTGAAACTGTTTCCAAGTAATATAACTGTGCCCAAAGGGGAAAAGATTGTAAAAAGGTGTAGGAACACAAAAATATACAACAACCATGAAAGTAAAATGTCTACTGTTCATGGTTTAGTCAAACAGGAAAATTTGACCCAGGATGAAAAGTCACTCAATTAAAAACAACAAGAAATTACACAGATGTCAGAATTAACAGAGAAGCACATTTTAAAGGTCCTTAAATTGTATTTTATATGTTTAAGAAGTTAAATAGAGCCTGAATGAAATGGCTCAATGTTTGAGCATGAACCTATGGACCAGGAGGTCACAGTTAGATTTCTGGTCAGGGTACATGCCCAGGTTGCAAGCTTGATCCCCATTGTGGGGCATGCAGGAGGCAGCCGATCAACCATTTTCTCATCATTGATATTTCTAACTCTCTATCACTCTCTTTCTTCTCTGAAATCAATATATATAAAATAAAGACTTAAATAGATACATAGAAAACCTCAGAGGGAAAGTAGGGGGTGGGGGTGTGGAGGTAAAGGGAAGAGATCAACCAAAGGACTTGTGTGCATGCACATGGGCCTAGCCTGTGGCCATGAACAACAGAGGGGTGGGAGAATATGTAGGGAGGGGTTTGGGATGGGAATGGGGGATAAGGACAATTATGTGATACCATAATCAATAAAAAATAAAATAAATCAAATTAAATTTTGAAGAGGAAAACTCTGTATGAGATAAAAATCAAGTGGATAGGATTAATTTCTGTTTAGAGATTGAAGTAGTGTTTTTAAACTTGAAGACATAGTGAAAGAAACTATGTAAAATTAAAGGCAAAGAAAAAAGATGATTAAAAAAGATAGTGTCAGTGGTAAGGAAAACTTGAAATGGAGCAATATACATGTACTTAGATACTCTGGATTTGGGGGATGAGGAAATAAAAAATGATTAAAGACATAATTGCATTCTTTTCAAACTTTATCAATATCACCAACAAACACATCCAATAAACTCAACAGCCAAAACTGGTTTGGCTCAGTGGATAGAGTGTCAGCCTGTGGACTGAAGGGTCCCGGGTTCGATTCTGGTCAAGGGCATGTACCGGTGTGGGTGTGCAGGAGGCAGCTGATAAAAGTTCCTCTCTCATCGATATTTCTGACTTTCTATCATTCTCCCTTCCTCTCTGTAAAAAATCAATAAAATATACTTTAAAAAAGAAAAAAAAGAAACTCAACAAATTTCAAACATAAGATACATGCAAAAAGGCAAACACACACACACACACACACACACACACACACACACTACACCAAGTCCCATCATAATTATATTACTAAAATAAGTGTATCCCCCCCAAAAAATAAGCAAAAAAGACCTTATGTACAGGGCAAAAAGAAAATAATGATGACAAATTTCTTATTGAAAAAAAATTAAATCTTATGGCATAGCTTACTTGCATTATATGTAAAACTTATAGTTAATTAAATACATTCCTATATTTACTATTATATTATGTAAAAACAACTAAAATACTTATAGCATTAGGAAAAGGTTCATTTTTAATGAATGTACTGCTAATAATTTAATATATGCATATAGAATATACACAGCATATTTAACCAGGAGGAATGGCACTTGAAAGGCTCCAATTACTTTTCCCATTCTATTTTGCATTCATTCACTGAAGTTTATATGATGGTGGTTTCATTTGTCTATAGTTCAAATCTTTTCTGTACCAGCATTATCACCATTTTCTAGAGCTGTGTCTAGAAGAAAAAAAATGATTAATTTAAACAAAAGTAGGGAAATAAATGTAATATTGTATATTTATGATCATATATTTTTTGCAATTTTCCTCAAGTAATAAACTAATTTTCTACAGAAGAACAAAATGCTCAATTTATCTTTTGTTTCTCAAGGTTCTTTGCTTCACTGATTGCTTACCCACCCACCTGTGGCATTCTTATTTCTTAGTTATAGAATGGTTTCTGCAACTTAAACCTAGAATCTAAATTGATGCATATGGCCTCAGTAACTCTCAAATCTATATTTCCAGTTAGGTTTTTTTTTTCTTCTCTTAAGCTATCTATGACAACCTACATCTTGGGGAGTCCAACTTGTATAATTCAAGTCTTTCTCACCTTTATGTATGTTTAAACTTACCATTCTGCTATCCACACTTTATTATGTGTTCTGTTTCTCCTGGTATATTAAATTACCACTTTCCTCAACATATCAACTAAACAACCTTGGAGTTATTCTCTCACCTCTTCCATCCTAGTTCCTATATCCTGTGATGTCAACTCTCCATCCTTCAAGGCTTCTTACCTATGTTGATGGTGGAATATTCTCAGTGGCAGTCCTTCCTTCAGTCTGTACTATTTTATCTCTGTGTTTTTTTCTTATGCTCTTTATTCATTAGCTATATATTTTCCACTTATCTTTATTAATAAATCTCAAGAATTACCTCCTCTTCAAAAACTCGATTTACGTAAACCATATTTATAAATCTCTAGTGAGCCTAATTTAAAACACTTTGTTGCAATGTTCACAAGTACAGATTTGAGAGGGAAAGCAAGCAAGATCAATGAGGATTGGGATGGCAGTACCTACAGGAGATTGAGGAGATAATTCTAGGGTAGGATTGGAGGCATTATGATAATGATTGACCATGGGAACCCAGTGTCAGTAAGGAGTTGAGAGGTAAGCTTCAATGGGTGTCTGACCAGATTCATTGGAAAAGTTGGATTGGCTATGTGCACAATGGACACGATAAAAATAAAGAAAAAAAAGAGTAAAAATATGTTAATTAGGATAAAAGAGTAGGAGAGATGACAGGACTATGGTTGGGGTCAAAGTTTGAGCTTTTGGAAAGTTTAAAGCAACTTCTAATACAAGTGGCCATGATCGCGACAACAGCAGGTAGAGAAGTGATGGAAATGGAATCAATGGAAGAAACTGAGTCATTCTGAAATTAGGACTCTATAACAGCCAATGTCTCAGGTTTCACCATGGTGGTGAGCAGAATGACCACAGAAATCTGAGTCTGGGTGCATGAAGAGCTGCTTATATCTTCCCCAAGGTCATCACAAAACAGTCACTTTATTTAGACCCATTTGCAGAGCTAAAATAAAATTTATTCATTTATTCAGTTGGAATAAAAAAACTCTTCATATCATCTCAATAGGATTAACATAATCAAACACCAAATTCTTTTACCCTCCAGGATAGCATTAGGCTCCTTGTCAAGAGTTCTTTTGGTTGTTGAGGAAGGTCTTTACTAATATAAGCACCACAAGGATCACCCCAGAATGTGCCAGTCAGCCATACCTGGCCTCACCTATTTTTATCACTTCTCATGAAAAGCTGTCAATCATGTGGGTATTATATAACTATTTATTTAAAAGAAAAACTGAGATTTTTTGTTTTGTTTTGTTTTATTTTGTTTTGTTTTGTTTTGGGGATTGGAGTGCATAACAGAATTTCTTTTGTTAAAATCAAGGAGCATCATTTGAATATGACCTCCCTAAGAATAATACTAAGGGCTTCATGATGTCTTATTAAACAAACATTTATTCTAATTTACTGAAAAAAGTAAAGATTTTGGTCTAGATTAGAGAATGAAACTATAAAAATTAGAGGATGTTGGTGCAAGGTGGTGGTAAAAAAGGCAGTTCTTAATGGGTTGCTGCCATTTTCTGGGATGTGGTTCTGGATACAAAGGTTTGGTTAAATCTACTGCCATAGGATGAAGTAAGTTCCTATGCTACATCAAGTCAATGCAACAAGGGAGGGCTGTCATCACCACGAAAAATGGATCATAATTCAAGACAGCCTGGTAAACTGGGCATGGTGCCATATCAGCAGAAAACCCTTCATGCTGGACAAAGTCAGGACACTGAAAGAAGAGAGAGTGACCAGATCCACACACAGAACTGATATTTCACGTCCTAATGGCTGGTGTGCCCCATCAGACAGAGGCTTTAGGGGGTGATTTGCACGTTATACATCAATGCACTCACCCTGGACAGGGGCAATGCCAGCATGTCTATATGTTTCCATTACATTGACTTAAAATTTCTTTAGGCAAATAGCTATGAAAAAGTCATCTCACAATTCAAAAAAGAAAAATGCATGAGGTAACTCGGGAGTGGCACCTGCAAGAGTTATTAGTGTGCTGCCTCAGATTTAAAAATCACAGACAATATGGAGCTGGCAAAAGGTATATTCTAGACAGGCAGTATGCTTCCAGTATGGGAATTAAAAGGGCACCTGCTAAGTCTGTCACAAGGCACTTTCAAGATGTAGCACCAAAGAATTATATCACAAAGGTCACTCAGAGAAATACGAGTGTCACAAAGTTAAGTACATCTAGGGAATATCAGATAATAGGAAATATCCTTTTTCAAAGCTGAAATGATAGATTGCAAAAATGGTAACGTGAAGCACACAGCAGATATAAAGGGAAATCAAGACGATGGGAAAAAAATAAAATAGGAGGGTAATACAATAGAAGTGAATCTGTAGAAACCATAAAAGGAATGCTTAGAAACAACAGTGAAACTTATTGAATAAAGTAAAATTTATTCAGAACATTCAGATGGCAAGATTCAGAAAAATAACCCATGGAGTGGCATTCTGGCTGATTGCAAGATGCTGTGAAGAATGAATTTTAAAAAAGTGTCATATGTTCTCATAGAACACCACATGAATAATTTAACAGGAATGCCAGGATTTATGAAAAGAGTATTATCAGTGAAATGTTAATGCCAGCCCCAAGAATTTGTCTTTTATGGGGATGCTTTGGCTCTGATTTGCATAATTATTTCTATTTACCAACCCCATGCCAAAAATAGAACAAAAAAATCTAAGGTGAACTTTAGGAGTGTGATGCAATCTAAGATACATTATCTTCATTACTTAAAACCTGTATGACCTGCTAATCAAACGATTGCAACATCCTCTGATTGACCAGCCTTTGCTTTGCCATCTGCATTTGTTTGTGGCCATCACTAACAAGATTTCTGTTGCCCATGGTTTTGTTTTGTTGTTTTTTGTGTGTGTTTTTTCCACTTCACCTTAGTGGGAACACCTTTGCCACTGGCCAAGGCATTATCAGGACCAAGTTTTCTCAGAGGAGGAAAATAAAACCAATTTAGCATCCACTGTAAGAGCCAATTGACATGCCTTTTAGTCACATATAAAAAGCGTAGTCCTGTGATGTACTCTAGCTCTGTGCAGTCCTGGCAACACCTAAAAGCCCTGGACCCCTTAGTAAGGAAGTACCCTGGGTTACATCTTATTTTCTACATTAAAGACACTAGCATATGCAAAGGTGGCCATTTATCACCTGTAAGGGACAGCAGCTCAAAAACTACCAGAGCAGAAATCTGAGTTTATTATAGAACATCATAAAGAGAGGGTTGAAGTCAGATGTTTGACCCCTGTGTCAACAATTTCATATTTGAAACCCTGTGAAAATTGTTTTTAGTACTTTGCTATGTTACATAACACACATGTCCTATTTAGGAACAATCTCAGGTCCTGGAGCTAGAACACATGGAGGAGGCACTGGGGCACTTGATTCATTCTCTTACAAGCTTTTGCCCCAAGATAATCTGTGAAGAATGCTTTATTGACTGATACAAAGATAATTCCACTTATGGAATGTTATGCAAGCACTCGTTGAACTTTATGGGCCTCTTAAAAATCAGCCCTTGTCCTTATAAAAGAAACTAAAGCAAGGAGAAAATTGTTTATATTATTGACCTGTTGATACTGTACTTTAAAAATTTATATGTAAATAAGTATTATAATTCCATCACCATATACTGGTTAGACATGTTTCCTAAGATAAAATCATTTTTTTTCTGTCTTAAGAGAAAAAGGAAGAGTATTGTTAAAGGGCTCAGCAAAGACACTTGCTCTAAAAATTAACTGATGGCACTGCTTCCTCCAAGTGACCTTCTACTGTGTTCCTAGGGCTTATCTGCAGATAGAATTCCTAGTGCTTTGGAAATAAATGTCTTGTACACATCACTTAATTTAATTGCCAATGCTTAAACCATGTACCTCTTCATCTATAATGAACTAGATAGAATTCAAGTGTACACATATATTAACGATTTCATTCTCCCATCAGACCCATTTTAAAAGTGATAAAATGGAACACTGAAAAGAGAGCACCTTCTTGTTCCCTGTTGCAGCCTGAGAACCAACCTCTTCCAGTCTGAGAACACCCTACCCCATTGAAGTAAGAGCCTCAGACTGCCATGCTGTGCCCTCCCTGTGCCCATGCACAAGCCTCCTAGGCATTCCCCACCACTGGTGCACTCTCTTTACAACTACCAGTCTCCTGAAGACTTGACAGCCATGTAGAAAATGAAACCAACAGCTCAGATTCTTGGAACCTGGATCTCTTCACTCCCAATGGGCACCCGGCACAACCAGGCACCCCTCTCATTACCATATTTCTGGAATTTGCTATCATTAATAACTAAACCCCATGTATAATTTCAAACCCAAACATCCCACTTTTGCTCAACATTATTTTACTAAGCAGTGCTTTCATCCAACTAGAATTTATAATGGACTGATTTCATGACTTATTAAAAAGCAAACAAACACTATGTTCAAAGTGGGGTTGTTTACAATAGATAAGATCTGTAAACAGTCCAAGTGCCCATCAGAAGATGAGCAAGCGGAGAAAAAAATTAGCCAAAATCGTTTTTGGCTCAGTGGATAGAGCATCGGCATGTGGACTGAAAAGTCCCAGGTTTGATTCTGGTCAAGGGCATGTACCTTGGTTGTGGGCACGTCCCCGGTAGGGAGTGTGCAGGAGGCAGCTGGTAGATGTTTCTCTCTCATCAATATTTCTAGCTCTCTATCCCTCTCTCCTCCTCTCTGTAAAAAATCAATAAAATATTTTTAAAAAATTAAAAGCTGTGCCACATTTACACAATGGAATACTATGCAGCTGTGAAAAAAAGAAGGATCCATTACCCTTTGAGACAGTATGAAAGGATATGGAGATTATTATGTTAAGCCAACTAAGCTAGTCAGATAAGACAAATATCACATGACCTCACTCATATGTGAAATCTAATGAACAAAGTAAACTGATGAATAAAATACAACCAAGGACATGGAAACATGGAACAGACTTGCATATCTCAGAGGAAATGGGTGAGAGTGGAGCAGTAAGAGATTAAAGAAAGAACTTATATGCATATATGCACTGCCTATGGACACATACAATAGGGAGGTGAACGCCTGGGGTGGAGAGGGAACTGGGTGGGGGGGGGTCTCTGAGGGGAAAAAGAGGGTGCCTGTGATGCTCCCTACAATAAAGATACAAAAAACACTATGCTGTCATATAAAATATATGTAACTGTAAACTGAAATTGAAAAAATAAAAAAGAAAACATATACAATTGTTTTACATTTAATTTTAAAAATAAATGACAATCTGCCCAGCAGGTGCAGCTCGGTGGTTGAGTATCAACCTATGAACCAGGAGGTCACAGTTGGAGTCCCAGTGAGAGCATGTGCCGAGGTTTGGGCTCCATATTCAGTGTGGAACTTGCAGGAGGCTGCCAATTAATGATTCTCTCTCGTCATCGATTTTCTGTTTCTCTTTCTCCGTCTCACTTTCTTTCTGAAATCAAGAAAATATGTAAAACAACAAATTGCAATCTTGTGATTTAAAATGAATAAAAATCAACAGCTAGAGAGTACAAATGTATCCTTCCTATACTTTTCTTCCATGTGCTCAATTTTTAGCCATAAAACATACGAACTCACTAGTAAAGAGCTAGTTTAGTTTTTCAATAAAATTTTAAAATGTGTCTCTGCATAGTCTATCTAAAAACAACAAATATTCTTAATGTCTGTGTTTTTATTTAAAAAGTAGTATAATGTGCACACTATACTTTTTCTTCATATGGTCACTTAACAATACATGGAGATATTTCTATATATGTAGGAGTTTGGGTATTTTTAAAACCTATTTTAACCATTTTTAAGTTATAGTTCAGTAATGTTAATTATATTCACACTAGAGGCCAGATGCACAAAACTCATGCATGGGTATAGTCCCAAGTCTGGGCTGATGATTAGGGCCAATCTGAGGGGCAACTAGGTGGGGAAAAGGGGGGTGACTGGCAGGGAGATCAGGGGTGCAGGGGCCCTGCTGGCACCTGCCTTGGCTGGCCTGGGGCCTGTGAGCTGGAGGCAACTCTTGCATTGAGCATCTGCCCCTGGTTGTCAGCGCACATCATAGCAACTGGTTGTTCCACCAGTCATTCTGTCTTTTGATCAATTTGCATATTAGGCTTTTATTATATAGGATTGTTTTACAAGTGTCTAGAACATTTTCGTCTTATAAAACCGGCATTCTATACAATTCCTAATTTTTTTCCAATGGCTGGCAACCAATATTCTATTTCTATGAGTTTGACAATTTTACAGTATTATCCTTTAGTGATGGGCTTATTTCACTTAGCATAATGTCCTCAAGGTTCATCCATGTTGTAACATGTGAAGAATTTCCTTCTTATTTAAGGCTAAATAATATCCCAAGCATGCATACACTATGTTTTTGTTATCTATTAATTTGTTTATGGACATTTGAATTGCTTATAACTCTTGACTATTGTGAATAATACTTTAATGAAAAAAGTGCATAAAAGTTTTTGATGCAAAACAGTTTTTGTTTTGTAGTCTATCTGTCTATATTTGCTTTGGTTATCTATGCTATTGGTGTCATATCCAAGAATTTATTTCTAAACTTAATGTCATTAAGACTTTCCCATATGTTTTCTTCTAGGAATTCTGTAGCTTTAGGCCTTTTCTTTAAGTATTTAATTCATTTTGAGTTAATTTTTATATATGGTGTAAGGTAAAGGTGTAATTTGCTTGTGAACATCCAATTTGTCCAGCACTATTTGTTGAAGAGATAGTTTTTTTTCTTGGTGTATGATCTTACTGAAGGTAACTTAACCATATATCCAAGAGTTTAATTCTGGGTTATGTATTCTGTTTTATTGTTTTATATGTCTGTCCCTATTCTAGCACCACATTGTTTTAATTACTGTAGGTTTGTAACATGTTTCGAAATAAGAAAATGTAAAGCCTCTAGTTTGTCTTTTTTTCTTTTAAAAAATTGTTTTGGTTATTCATGATCCCTTGCTATTGCATATAAATTTTGGACTGTTTTTTTGTTTGTTTGTTTGTTTCATTTATTTCAGGGGCGGGGGGAGGGAAGCCTATGAGATTTTGTTAAGGTACTATAGATCACTTTGAATAATATTTTCATATAAAAATATTATCCTTCAATCCATAATGTCCTTTTATTTAGTTGCATTATCTGTCTTTATTTGTTATATAGTATGTTATATAGTATCCTGTTTAAAATATTTGTATTGCATTGTAGAGTTGATTATTTAATTAATCTGTGCCTAATTAATAAATATTTACATTGGTTTAATTATTTAATAATGCAGTGGTAAATAACCTCATACATATATGGTTTTTTAGGTGACCTTTCTCCCCTTAATTTTCAGGTAATATCATATAGTAAGGGAATTATTCCATGTTTTTCAGTTTTTCTATCTCTGTTTTTATTTTATCTAATTGTATTGGCTAGTGCCCCACACATTGTTAAATTTTATTGGTGATAGTGAGCATAATAGTAAACAAATAAAATATTTTGCATACAAATGTATCAACAATCTCACTTGTAATTATTAGTGCAAAATCCTAAATGAAAAAAAAAATAGTCAGCTATAAATGAAGAACACTATAGTGAACAATCAATCAGGTGAAACTGATTTCACATGTAAAGATCATCAAATATTAGAAAATGTATTAACCTAATCCATAATATTAAAAGATCTAAAGGACAAAATATGCTCATCTCCATTGATGACAACAAGCATTTGGGAACATTTAACAACCATTTATTATTTTAGAAAAATTAATAGCTCAAAATCATATAGCCATTTCCTAAGTGATAAAATATGCCTAACTTTGTCCAAAAGCCAAGTTTATTCCCAATAGTGAAATATAAGAAGTATTGCAAGTTCTGATTTTTATTTGTTCCCTAGTATAAGGGCCATTTTGATGAAACTTCTGTGATCACGTGTAAAGATACTGTCTCTATTTTCAGGAAATTGTTTTTTCTTTATATAAGGCAGATCCCTTTATTAATTATATTACTAGAACTTTTCTATATTCTTACTTTAAACTTGCTCTGTCATAAGCGAATATAAATTAACTAAAATGTCTATTATGTATGCTTTTTCTATTTCTTCTTGCAGATCTTATGTTTTTGCCTCTTTAATATAGTTGCTCTGCTGTTTCACACTGCATCTTGCTTGTAAACAGTTTACTTTCATGTTATATTTCATTCTTTTGTCTTAGTTAATGATATCACTTATCATTGTTTGACAATGATATTAAAATTATGTCCCTGTATTTTTCTGATATTGAAATTATGTTCCTGTCTGATATTAAAATTGTATCCTTGTATTTTTCTCTTTTTTCTTGCACCGCTCTGCCCATTCTTTTATTTTCAATCTTTAAGAAATACATTGTTTTAAGTGGAACAGCATAAATTTGGGTTTTACTTTATTTTAAAGTGAACTGATTTTTTAATTGTGTTTATTTACATTTATTAAATCAAGAATATGTTTGGACTTAGTTTTGTCATATTTCATTTATTTTCTAGGTAAAAGTCTTTAATTTTGTTTGTCCTTTTTTATGAATAGATCTTCTGATATTTTTAAAAGTTAATGTTGTTTGTTTTATTGGTTGCCTTTATAATTGTAATTTTACTAGAGGCCAAGTGCACAAAATTTGTGCACTTAGCAGGGGGCAATCCTCAGCTGGACCTGCACCCTTTTTCAGTCCAGGAGCCTAGTGAGTGGGCCTAAACTAGCAGTCAGATATCTTTAGTGCTTCCATGCAGGCAGAAGAGATTCTGGCCACCCCGCTTTGCTCACCAGCAGTGAGCCTAGTTTCTGGTTGAATGGCGCTCCCCCTGAGGGAGTGCACTGACCACCAGGGGGAAGTTTCTGGATTGAACATCTATCCCCTGGTGGTCAGTGCATGTCATAGCGACCGGATGTTCTCCCAGTTGATTTGTTTACATATTAGCCTTTTTATTACCCTAATCTAATAAAGAGGGAATATGCTAGTTGACTGTCATGCCCTCATAAAGATGGCAGCACCCACAGTCAATCAGGAGAAAGTATGCGATTTGACTACCACACCCTCAAAGATGATGGCACCCTCAGCCACAAGATGGCGTCACCCAGTCCCCTCAGCCCCACAGGGGCAGCAGGCATGCAGGCATGTGGCATGGTCGGACCCACCCCAAGGCAGGTCTGGGCACTGTGCATGCATGTTTTTAGAATTCCCAATTCCTCTCATCCCCCTAGCTGCCCAGCGCCAGCCCAAGGTGCAGGCAAGCTTCAGATGATGGCTGCCCAGATGTCCAGGGCTTCCCAAGGCTCAGGCAACCAGGGCCAGCAAAGGCTTGTGCTGTGGGCAGAGTTGTGATGGGGGCGTCACCTCCCGCTCCTGAAGGCTCCTGGATTGTTATGGGGGCAGGGGAGACTGAGGGACCCACTTCCCTCCACTGCATGAATTTTCATGCACCAAGCCTCTAGTACAGGATATAATAGCCTTAAGTTTTTAATGACATAGCACTGACTATTAATCCCATGCTATAAGTAATAATAAAAAGATAGCATCTTCTCATTGTCTTAGCTATAACCTATTGGCATTCATTTTACTCAAAATGTTATTTTTAGCATTAATATTATATGATTTAATATCTTAATATTTATTATAATGTTCCACTTAAAAAAGGCATCCTAGTTGCAAAATTATTATTTGTCTTATGTGAAATATTTCCTATTTGCCTCATTTCATATTGGGAAAGCAACTCCTTTTGTTGAGTATATTTTTCTAGTTTTGATATCAGATAAGGCTGAATTCAGAAAATAAGTTGGAAAGTGTTTCTTTATCTTATATTTTCTGGAAGAGGATATACACAATTGGTATTAATTCTTCATAAAATGTTTAATAGAATTTGCCAGTAAAAACACTTGAATCCAGTGAGAATGTATTAAACTAAATATTTAATTTAATTAGTATTACATAATAAATTTCTTTAATGGAAATTCATTATACATTAATTATATGTTCATTATTTGTATTATATATAAATATAATATATTTATAGTATTTAAAGAGCTTTGACTTTTTGTATCATTTAAAAAATATATATGTAATCTATGACATTATATTTTTATATCTTTAGTAATATCAACTTATTGTATTTTAATATTGAATGACTATCTAGCAATGTTACTTATTTTATTTCTGATATTAGTAATTTGTACCCTTATTATTTTTAACCTGACAAATCTGGTTAAAAGTTTTATCTATTTCATTGTTTTTCAAAAATAATCTTGATTTGATTCCATTGCTTTTACTGTGTTTTATATATTTTAATTCCATCGATTTCTGCTCTTCTATTTATTATTTCCTTCTTTATAATTAATTGAGGTTCAATTTTCTCAACACTATTTTTTATGTGAAATTTTTAGCAGTTAAATTGAAGCATTTCTGATTGCTAATTTAAGTATATAATGCTATAACTTTCCCTCAAAGAACTTCTTTATCTACATCTCATGTTTTTTGTGTGAAGTCTATTTAATTGTATTTATTTAGACAGCTATTGCAATTTTCCATGAGATTGTCTCCTTGATTTATAGGTTATTTAGAGGTCTGCTTTTATTCCCCAAATTTTTGAAGGGACTGTCTTATATACCTGATATTGACTTCTAGCGTAATTCATTGTAGTAAAAGAATATACTGTGTACAATTTCAATTATTTTAAATGTTTTGAAGCTGAGTTAATTTTATTTTTAGATAGCAATCCAGTTTTCTCAATGCTGTTCAGTGAATCATTTATTTTTCCACTAATTTAATGTCAGCCTTATCTAATACATTTTTTAACTACATAAAAAGTGTCATGTTTAATATATCTCTGCAGAAAATATATTTAATTTGTAGTGTATATTTTGCATGTATTTCTATATTCCAAAGAAAATCCATTATGGACACAAAACTATGAGAAATTCTGTGAATCAATTTATTTTTCAATATCCTTTTGAACAAAGCTGCAGAATTTTTTAGGGCTTTCTAAATAATTTTTTTTTTGCCAAGTTCACTTTTCTAACACATCTTAGAAATATTCTGGGCTCTCTTATGCAATGTGAATTCAAAACCTTTTATGTAATTAAAGAGGGGATTGTTCTCCATCTTGGCTTGACTTGCAGAATTATGAGTGTCAGGATTATACAGATACTGTTGATTTAAGATTGCACATGTTAGTATGATTTGTGCTATACTAGGAAAGGATGTTCAAGTAATACTTTAAGATCCAAGGACAAAGGTGAATTGTTTTTTTGTTGTTGTTTTTTTTGTTTTTGAAAATTTCTAATCATTTATTTGTTCAAGCATTTGACAAGGGGAGGCAGGGAGGCTCAGAAAGCACAGGAATGCTTCTGCCTGCCCTAGGGGAACAGCAAGAGGAAGAGGCAGGTAAGCAAATCAGAGCGAAGGTGACACTGAGAGAATTCAGCAGCTGCATATCTGTATCTGTGACTATAGCCCCTGTACATGTATCTATATCCATAGCTGTCTATATTTATATACAAAGGGTACAAAGCAACCTTCTGAAATAAATTCTCACCGTGAAAGACTAAGAAAAAAAGAATGAGGAAAAGCTTTCCAGAGAAAGTGCTTTCAAAATCGTAGTAGCTCGGGGGCCTTAGAGAATCTGCCTTAAGAGAGAAATCTTGGCTCCTGACAGAATGAAAAAAAGAGAGTCTGTGAGCTAAAAATCGGTTTATCGTAAATTGAAATATTCCTTCTAGAATGTAGCTATATAAAAGGAAGAAAGCTTTGCACAGACAGCTGTGTCCCCATCATAACTTTTATTTTTAAATAGAGGAGACACTTAAGGAAGTGAATAAATGGGAAGTGAATAGAAATGGTATAGATTCATGGAAACTGATTCTTAGTAAAAGGTCTCCCAGTAATGGATAGGACTTTCAGGTTGTTCTCTGGAAAATTGTGTTTATTTTTTCAAGAGTATTTCCTACAATTTCCCCCCACCATTCACATACATTCCTGAATATGTAAGTACATGTACATGAGTGCATATACATGGCTTATGTTTTAAACCAGGCAAGTACTTTGCCACTAGGCGTCATTTCATATTGACAGTGCCTTTCAGAATATCTGCTCCTGGACGATCGGGATCCCGTATTTATGGAAGAAATATTTTCTTTACGTACCTCGAGGCATGTCGATCTTGCATCTTTGCTAACTGCCCAGGGTAGAGGACTCTGGCACTATCTGTTAATACCAGAAGGTTCTGCATTACATATCTTATGTTAAGATGCAAAACAGTGTCACCTAGGGGCCTCAGATCTTTGAGGAAAATGGATATTTTTGTAATGAGCGTGTGGCTTTCCTTTATCAAGTCACTTTCCCAAGCACGAAAAGATGTTAATTTTTTTTACCCTTCCTTCATAATCATATTACAAGAAATTTTCTATAAAAGATGTATTGGCTGTAGTTAAAATGGAATATATGCATGGATTAAATGGAAAGCCAGCACTGAGTTTCTTAAATTATGGTTAATATTTAAATATATTCCAGGTAGCCTGGGTCCATTGTATCTATTATGTTATCTTAAAGGACTAGAGATGTTGGTAGTAACTAGCTTCCTGATTGGATTTAATGATTCTTGGGGTCCCCCTTCTTTCAGAGAGGTGACAAAGGAGAAATAATAGCACTGCTGTTTCTATACAAAGCAGGCATCTACCAACCACGGATACTAACTGCCTCACTATTTTGTTCTAAATATAATATCGCCTGTAAAAAGTGTGTGTGTGTGTGTGTGTGTGTGTGTGTGTGTGTGTTGTTGGGTAGGGGGACTCTCAGGGAGCCAAGCATGACAGTTAGTTCCGACTGTCAATCCACACGTTTAATGAGAAACTCTGCCTGGTTTAATGAATCCTGGTGCCTGACTCTGGCATCATTTTAAACAGAACTCGCATCTACAACTCGGTGATGTCAGTTTCAGCCTCCATCATGGCAGCTCGATGAGCCTCTAATGGAAGGAGTTTTCCTTGTGAACTATTAAGCATATATAAGCAATCACTACTAATTTACTCAGACGGAGAAGGAGGTGTGTGTGTGTGTGTGTGTGTGTGTGTGTGTGTGTGTGTTCGCACTCACATGCTCGCGTGCAGAGGGATATGGAGAGAATGTGTGCATAGGATTGTGGAGACAGAGTAAAATGTTTATTTGGAAACGGGACCGTTCTGCCTGAGCCTGAGCTCCAGGAGCAGAAACAATGAGTGACAAAACAATAGTGTTCATGTCACAGGTGCAATAAAAACATCAAAGCCTCATTGGGCCACAGTTGAGAGTGAAGGCGGCAGGCAGCCTGCTGCCATCAGTGGCCTCTTTTGTCAGTACCTGTAGGTGACTGTGACTGTGGCCTGGGCACATGCCTTCACTCTGATTTTAATGTCTGTGCCTGCACTCTGGAGCTCCAGGCTGGTGTGGGGAGCAGGAGAGAGGCAATGATGACTGTTTTCTCTCAGTTCGTTTCCTGGAATGAGTGGAAACGTTTTTGGCTCCAACATGCTAGATCATGGCTCTGCTTTCCCTTGATTATGAGAAGTGCAACTCAGCTGCTCTTCCCCAGAGTCGGCCTCTGTGAGTTGAACATTACCCAGAATCAGATGAGAAATAGGAACCTAACGCCTTTCATCTCAATCACTACTTAAACAAACAAAACAGAGAGAGAAAGAGAGAGAGAGAGAGAGAGAGAGAGAGAGAGAGAGAGAGAAGAGAAAAAAATATTTCCAACATATAGGAGTTATGCCACTGAAACAGTAAGGAAATAAAAAAGAGGATATTACATTTTATTACCTACTATTTATCCCTCCTTCTATTTTATCCCACTCTTCCATTGGTCCCTGGGGTATGTGTTTGTTGGTTGGTTAGTAAATTCGAGGTGAGAGAATTCAGGGTATTCCATGCAGTCAAAACAAAATGTGGAACAAATCATTCAGATGAGCCTATTCTAAGCGCTGGGTGACTCTAATGAATAGATGCAGTCACAGGCAAACAATGGAGGTGACAATGAATTTATGAAAGGTCAAAGTCTCCTCCACATGCAAAACTTTCTGCAGGGACGCGTGTGTCCCTGGCCGCCCAGTCCACTGCCAGGCCTTTGACAATGCTGCCACCTGCTGCTGCTGGGCTCCACAGGAGTGGCTCCCTGCACAGTCCTCTGGGAGCTGGTTCCGGGGGAGATTGCCTTTGTTACGGTTTCTACCCCACCCCTCTCCCAGCCCGAGTCCCAGGTACAGGGTGAGGGGTTGGCTCAGTTTTAGCTGACCCCTGCTCACCCCATGTGTGTCAATTCAGGTGATAACCAGATACACATTAGGGGCTGACCTGACACGCATCCATTAGACACCTTGCTTCCTTTCGTTTTCAAAGGTGGGTTGAAGACAGATGCCTCTGATGGAAGAGGCTCTGGGTGCTGTATTTAGCTCCTCGGGTGGCAGTGCTTACACTCTCTGCTCCCTCCCTGGGTAATTAAGTAAAGTGATAGAAATAACTTGCCAAGGCAGCTGGGTCTACTTTCCGGGGAAGTAAAGCTTAGGGGGTGTCTCTCTGACTATGCAAACGCATGTGTGAGTTCGGTGGAATTGGAGACAGACTTCTGTCTGTCTGCCTGCCTTGGGGCCTTCCACCAAGCTCTCCTGAGAAGCCAGGACTCCTCTGGAGCTCCAACGGGGCGTTCACACTGGCTTCCTTCCGTTGCTTGCTTCAAAACGGAGACGTGTGTGACCCTGGCAGGGTAGCTCAGTTGATTGGATCATAGTCCCAATACACCAATGTCTTGGGTCCAATCCTAGGTGAGGGCACATATAAGAGAGAAAAAAACAAAAAACAATGGATGCGTAAATAACTGGAGCAAAGTTCTCTCTCTCTCTCTTTCTCTCTCTCTCTCAAATCAATCAATCATTAAAAAACCTTTTAAAAAATCATTCAGGTTTGCTTCAACAAAGTCAGATCTTACTAATAAATGATGGTTTTTTATATATTTTTTATATTTTTTTAGCATCTGTCTGGAAAAGTGATTCTTAAATATTTCCTTTTTACTGTTCCTCAGCTTGGTGAAGAAAAACGTAAGATGATATCCCTTGGACATTGTGATGGGAAGAGGAACATTTGGATAATCAGTACAATTCACTATTTTAGGAATGGCCTCATGCTCACTGAAGGGTGAGTTAACAATCTCCTGTCAGATTAGACCTGTGAGGAAAACATGCCTTGTGGGTGCATAGCAATGGGTAGACAGGGGTTAAGCAGGACTCGGTGATCGGCAAGGAGAGGCTGTTCTGGAAATATTAATAGGAGTTTAGAGGAATCTCCTGCTTCTCAGAATAGTATGGAAATGCCAGTGACGTAAATGCAAAAGCAGAGCAGGTATGTGTAATTGCTTTCATAACACTCAGTAGGGGGAAAAGGAAACAGAAAAACATCATTATCCAAGTACAGCAATTGCTAGGAAATTGTCCATAATCCACTCCCAACAAAAACGGGGTGAAGCAGCCACCTGCCCAGAGTATGGCCCAGCAGTTCTCCTATCCTTCCGGGACGAAACCAAGTCCTGTGGAACTGGCTTGTGAGAAACAGTTCAAAGTATGACGTTGTGTTTTTGCTTCTCATGAAAAAGAGAGCTCTGATTGTTATTTAAAGAAAAGTGTATTTATTGTATTGAGAAGCCATTTGATACAAGTTGGGGATTTCAGATTCATTGTATTTCTTCCAAATCAAATGATTAATCATATACTGATTAATCATTAATCAAAGAAATATAAAAACTATCATTTATCAGTAAATTAAAAAAAACTCATAATTTTATATTAGCCATGAGAACAAAATAGGCAGCCCCTTGTCTTTGTCAGACTCTGTTATTTTACATTAGGTAGTAGGCTTTGGTTTTAATGGGGAATACCAAAATATCGTGTCCCTGAAAATTACACCAACCTTTAGTCTCTGCGTTATAGTGCAGCCTTTTTAACCCTTTGCCTGCAGTAACCTTTCTTTAAAATAAAATGTGACAACCTCCCCAGGCACAGACACTTTTGTACACTTCAAATCAGACATTTTCACTATAAAACACATGAAATATAATGCAAATGTGACCATGTCACAGTGTCTGGCTAGAAACGGGCCCCTCTGCATTGCTGCCATTGCAGTCCGCAAACACTTTTCTATTCAGTGTTAGTAAACTGTCAGTCACTGGACCCCTTTATGAATGTAGCAAGACCAATGTACGGAAAGAGATGATGAATCTTCTTTCCGCTTCCTCCTGGCCACAGCCATCCCCTCCCATCCTTGTCTGCGGAGAGGTCCCAACCAAATATAATGTGTGAAGGTTTTAACTCCTCAGATAATTCATAGTCCAGCACATGCTATGGTTTATATAAGTCATTTACTTATTTTTGAATCATCTTTTTGCAAAGTAAACATACAGTGTTCATTCATTTTAATCTAACATAATTTCCACTAATAGAGCTCCCACCAGTTTTTTTCAACAGTTCATTACTTTATGACCCATGGCACCAGGTGAGGTGTTTTCTTATATCACTTAACCAAATGATGGTCTTTATTTCTTTCTTTTCAGCTTTTCCTCGGTTTTCACACTGACTTTTATTGTTTTCCAGGTCATTTTTCTCTCAGTTCCTCCGTCCACATCCCTATTTAGAATTCCCCAAAAGCTCTACCGAAGAAAGACAAAACATGATTCACTATTATCTGCTGTTCTTTCCCATAAATCAATCCTTTCAGCTGCTTTGTCATTTTTTTAAATATATTTTATTGATTTTTCTACAGAGAGGAAGGGAGAGGGATAGAGAGCTAGAAACATCGACCAGCTGCCTCCTGCACAACCCACACTAGGGATGTGCCCGCAACCAATGTACATGCCCTTGACCAGAATCGAACCTGGGATCCCTCAGTCCACAGATCGATGCTCTGTCCACTGAGCCAAACCTGTCTTGGCTGCTTTGTCATTTTTGCTTCTCTTTGTATTTTAGTGTTTGTCAACATCATTTTGATAATGATGTGTACTGACTCAATGTGGGTCTATTCAGGTGACAGACACTGGGATCCCACAACCACACAGCATAGGAATGCCAGGGGAGCTTCATGGCTTCACATATATGTACACATGTAGGTTCTCACCCCTTCCAGGAGTCGCATCAATTTAAAGACCTGTCTCATTTTAATTCTCAGGACGAATAGAGGTCCCTACACTGCAGTTTGATGCCAAATAGCTCTCACATGAACCCTGCTGGACCTGGATATCAAAAAGAGGTGACCAAAGTTCAGATTTTCTCATACTGAGGTAGGAGGCTTGCCAGGAAATGAGCCTGGACTAATAGAGTCTAGAATAGAGGTGGGCAAACTTTTGACTCGAGGGCCACAATGGGTTCTTAAACTGGACCGGGGGGCTGGAACAAAAGCAACCTGACCATGCTGGCACTCTCATCTTGGGCTGCTGGTGAAGGAGCGGAGGGGAGAGCAAGAGAACCCTCTGCTCTTTTGGCTCCGTGGGCGGGATAGAACAGCCTAATAGGCCGGATCCGGCCCTCAGGCCGTAGTTTGCCCACAGCTGGTCTAGAACCAGCTTTATGTGGTTAATAGCAGCTTTTTGACACCGTAGGATAGTGGTTCTCAAACTTTCTAATGCCAAGACCCTTTAATACAGTTCCTTGTGTTATAGTGACCCCAACCATAAAATTATTTTCATTGCTACTTCATAACTGTAATTTTGCTACTATTGTGAATTGTAATGTATTGTAAAAACCTGTGTTTTCCAATGGTCTTAAGAGACCCTGATAGCAGTTCTCAACCTGTGAATCACAGCATTAAAAAAGTTGAGAGCCACAGCCATAGGGCAAGATGCTATTTCCTTGTGTTTAAGTCCTTAAGAGGTGCCAAGATGAAAGTAAATATGAGTAGTTTTAATGTGGGCACTAGTGTGCCAATTAAAAATGCAGAGTGAAAGTAAGGGATTTTACACCTGTTTTCTACACTTCAATTATAGCAGTAGTTCACTGATGACATTGAAACTGTCAGTGGACTATTTTCTAGTTATGCCATCTGCCTTTGCTTCTGATTTCTTATCTGTTCCAGAAGCCATGAATGGACCTTCAAAGTTTGGCCTTCCTTCCTAAATTGTGATCCACTCCACATGGCCTGGGCCTTTCTTTCTGGTATCCCTGGCCTGGCAAGGCTTCTGAGAGCTGCAGAAGGGAAGCCTAGACCCCACTGGATCCACTGTAACCCACGGCCCAGAAAGTATATCCTGGGAATAAACCTAACTGCCTCTTTTGGAATTCCTAATGTACATCTGAAATATGGCAGTTTTAATTAAATTGAGATATTTTCATTTCAAGTGTCATAATAGTCTTTGGGGGGGGAATTTATAAATGAGAAGAAAATCATATAATTAGGGGGATCTCTTATTTTTCTTAAAAAGCATTATATCAGTCAGATATTCAAGGGATGTCACCTAGACTTTAGATTTGTTTATGCTTGCAAATGTATATTCCAAGGCAGGATTTGTTATTTCTTCTAAAGAATATTACTTAATTTATACAATGATGCATTTAGTCTAATAAAGAGTTGAATTACATTTGAATGTTTCTAAAACAGAGTGTGTACTCTTTTACACAATAATTTTGTTCATTGCAATATCAATCTACGGAATACCCCGATACTTAAAGGAAAAGAAACATAAAAGGTCGCTGTTCTAATGTTTATCAGTTGTGTTTTCTAAATCACAGCAGGCAAGCCAGGGGCTGGGTTTTGTTTTCACTTTAAAATCCCACACCTGAGCACTTTGTGGCTCAGTCTTGGTCAACAATTATGAATAGTCCTTCATGCTGTGCAATAAGCCAGCATTGCTTCTCCCCTGGAACAGCAGAGAGCTGGATGTCACTAGCTGGAGAGAGCCCCAGGAGGCAGCCATATCCCCTGTGACACCTCTCCTCTCCTCAGCCTGGGCCAGCCAGGGGCTTCAGGTTGGGTTTGGCAGTTCCTCTCCTACATATACAACACTTCGGGAAATGCAGTTTCACATAACAGATGAGGCAAATTTTTCACCAATACTTAGCATAAAACAAATCTCGCCTTCATTGAACACTTCCAAAATGAACAAAGAGCTCAATGTCCTGTAGGATAAACTCATCTAATTGTATTCAGCCAATACTCATTTTGTTCCCACTCTGTGTGAGTATAAAGATTAGTAAGCTAGAGACCCTGAACTAGTTTAGGGAGAAGAACAATACATTCTTCTTGCACTCTGTTAGGGAGAAGAACAATGCATTCACAAGTCACAAATAAAGGGAATAATGTATAACAATACATTCACAAATAACAAGTAAAGGGAATAATGTATAAGAAACATTTTAAATGATTAAAATTAATGTCCAAGTACACTTTTAAAAACATTTTTACATTCATTTATTTACATATATTATACACTCCTGGGTTTTGTATCCCTGTTTTCATGGAGTTTCCACCAAATGGAAGACACGGTTCTAGGGCTGAGGACACAGGAACAACACACACTAAACACATGTACAGTCCTTGTGGCTATCCTTGTAGACAGTAGGAGGAATGTGATAATAAACAACTGTCTCATTTAATTTTTACAAGAAGCCTGGTATTGTAAGCCCCTCCTGTATACGAGAACCCTGGGGAAACCTGGGGACATGATCAGCTCAGAGTCACGCTGAGGAGCCAGGGACACACCACAGGCATATGCGGTTCCGATTTGGCTATAGGAGTGATGACGTTCAACTCCATGACCAGATAGCTTTGTGACCTTGGGCAAGTTGCAGAAGCTTTTTGTTGTAGTTTTTCAAGTTGCACAGGCTTATTGTGAGAATTAAATAAGTTCACCCCTGTATAATCTACCTAATTTTATCTGGCATGCAAGATGTTTTTTAGAAACTTTGTTGGTTTGTGTATTAACAAAAATATTTAAAACAACTTTGCTGCTTAACAACTCATTGACTTAGTAGAAAGAAGTTCCTTCCTTTCATTTTCCTTCTGCTTTTTCTTCCTTTTGTTGCTATAATGATCCTTCTTCCTCCTCTTCTTCCTTCTCTTCCTTTCAAATTGGCAATGACCATAATTATTCACTTCTGACAGCAGCAGACTTGAGGGACAAATATGCTTTTTACTTTCACAAACTCCCACTTAATACATTAATAATTTGCCTTCCAGAAAAAAAAAAGATAAGATAGAAATGGTTCAAAATGCATGTTCTCACCATAGTTTACATTTTAAAAAATTTTTTAATGCAGGGATTCAATAAGGCAGTGGAAATCTTCAAATGGTAGCCAATCTGATTTTTAGCACTAGCAAAATGTAATCAATTTCAGACATATTGATATTACATTAAAATGCCTAAAATGCCTCTGTTTTTAAAATAGACTGCAAAAACTTTGGACTCACTGGATGGGAAATTAAAGCCAATAAAAGCATTTGTTTTGAAAAACACTCAGAATCAGTTTCTGCCATGGAGGCAGCTCAGGAGCTGCAGGAGAAACCATATGTCCATCAGGGTTTGTCCCACACAGTCACAGGGGCTCACGTGCCCGAGGCTTGGGGTTCTCTGGCAAAGCTGGGCCAATCTTGTGAACCAGCACTGATGTGGGAGTGACTTGTGTCTCCAACAGACCCTATTTCCTCAAGGCATTCCTGGCAGCACACACAGAAGTTTTTAGTGATCTCCCAGAAATATTATATTTACAAAGACAAAACTGCAAGCATTTTCTCAATTTCATAATAGATATACTTGAATGTGATTTCATGAAGCAGACAAATGTTTAAAACCACATTATCAGAAGCATTATTATTCTGCATCTATTTATCTACAAGTGCTTGTTTTAGGTGAATTATTTTATGTAAAACATGTAATGTTATCAATGGGCTGCAACAGGAATAAAAGTAATTTGATACTATCAATGTAAAACACAGCTCTAATAGTTTTTTAAGGATTTTTATATTTAATTTTCCCTCTGTGCATTTTACTTGCAACACATGAGGTGATCACAGTATCACACATAGAAGCTAACAAATTAATTAATATAGTTCAAGTAGGGAATAGAGTTATCTGTTAATGAAAGTGCTTAATTTTAATAATGATCATTTATTTAATGACATGTGGGACTTATCTATAATAGTGATGGAAAGATTACTTGACTTTGTCCTTTAAGAAATTTCATAGACATGATTCCTAATGAAAAGAAATAATTTACTTGTTGAAATACATATAAAAAAGTCTACCAAGAGAATCTAATTAACTTGAAGATTTTCAATGTAATGTATTATTAAAGGAATTTAGTACATTGAAATATTACATATTACATATATAGTAGCATAATTTGATAATTTGACAATATTATTTATTCAAAGACTTTATTGTTTATGTGCATATTTAAAATATCTCTGTGTAACAGAATGTCACAAATACTTTAGATTGTGATCATTTACTTGTCTATTATCTAAATAGATGCTTGAGAACATATTTTTTCTGTATCAGCAAATATCAAATTATAGCACAGTTAATGTCTATTAATTTTACATAATTAGAATATTTTACTTCTATAAATTAGTTTCTATTCAGAATGTTTTATTTACCAAATTATTTTATTGCATAAAATAAAAATTTTAAAAATGTATGAATTCTCATTTGAAATGAGAATAAGAAAGTAAATGGCATAAGAAAGTAAAAAACAAAACTAAATAATTTATACTCAAAATGTTTCATTAGTTATTGAACATTTGATCTTCAAAGTAAGAAGAGCAATCCTTTGGAATGCAGTCACTGCCAAAACTAACAGTAGAAACAATAAAACTGAGAACTTGTAAAAACCATTATATTACACCAAAATATTATTCAGTTCCTTTAAATATTTTTTTTCCTGACAAGCCCAACAATTGGAACTTACTAAAATCTAGTCTGGTTATTGTTTAACTTTGTGTTTAACGATTATTTGAATGACCTTCTAATTAAAAAGCACAAATCATACCCCTATAAAAATGGCAAGTGAAGCAGGGCTCAGCTAATTTGAGTCCCTTTCAGACTGGGCTTGATGGCCTGGCCTGCATAGATTGCTGTTGAAATGGTGTCATTACCCTGGCCCAAGGTGGTGATGTGTCCATATACTGAGAGGCATTGCGGACAGGCTCCCTGGACCTGTGCTTGAAACAGCAATCAGTATAAGGGGTTCCATGGGCAATCCAATGTCATTGTTGCTGATTTCTGAATTTAAATAGTAGCAAATAAGGCAAACAGTCAAAAATAGCATTTTTTTCTTAGCCATCTGAACAGAAATGAGATTTGGAGCAAAACTGGTAAGCATAATATGGAGATAAGAAAGTGTGTTTTTAACTCAAAAGAAAGTCCTCCCCACCCCCCATTTCTGAAAGTGATGCGCTTGGAAAGAGACAGGTCATAATGAGAAGAGAAAAGGCACCTGGCATTTGCTTCGCTCCCTCCGACATGGAGCCCTGACTTGGAGCAGTGTAATTAGAGCTCTCTGTGTGCAGGGAACAAAGGCCTGTCAGGATGAAGAAGAACCCCAAGCTAAGCAAAACCCCGACCAGTTACATCTTTCAGTTCCCTCTCCCTGCCTTGAAAAGAGGAAATATAAGAAAACAGGTGTGTGTGTTGGAAGGGGGGCGGGGTGTCCCAGGGTTAGGATAGAAGGCTCCCTCTGCTAATGTTATTACTGAGAATAATTACACCTCTTTGAGGCCAGAGGACAACTCAACTTATATCCTACATCCATTGGGCCCAATGACTATAGTAAAGGAAGATGAGAATAAAACAAGATGCAGCAGAATCTATTTCCCTTAGTCTTGTTAATGTCTTCAGGATACCAAGAATTGGTCTGATTAATTTGTCTTGAGAAGTCGCACTGTTTCGGCTGTGCCTTGATCCAGCAAAGCAAAGGTGAGATGGCATGCCAGTGACAGATGGATTCCAGGACAAGGAGACTCTATCCTAACTCAGAAAGTATGCATTTAAAAACAAAATTTAGTTTGCTTGCTCCATTAATTTTAAAGAATGACAAAGTGTGCTTCAGAATTATGATATCTGTTCTATGGAAGTGTTCACTGTCTCCCAAATGCTTAGGTCCCTCAGGGCAAAAGTCCTATATTCACAGAGTATATAACTAAGTATTGCTATTAGGGTTGAATATTTAGACTTCTCACTTAGCAAATTTACCAGGAACAGCTTATTTTTAGGGAATTAAGAAAAAATTGTTAGGCACATGCTAAAGGCAACCATGAGAAGACAACTGTTGGGATGATAATTTTTCATTGCTTTTAAAAGCATCACTAATTTGGTCAATCAGACTAGACATTTATAGTATAACCTAGATCCTTCCCACCTACAAAGCAATAGACGATTAGCCATGTCCTAAACAGAAAGTTTACTCCCAAGCACTTACATTGTCAATGAGAAAGACTACACAGGCTTTGCCAGCTAGGGAAACATACATGCTGCATGTGGGATCGTTATATATTAATACTCAGTTCTTATTTAATTTTTTTAATTCCCATAGTCCTGAAAGGTGAAATTCTTACTAATTTCCATTCCACCTTTTTCATATTATTTTTAAAGCATAAATTATTTTAGAAAATAGAAAATATGAAGTCATAATAGTGGCTGTTACTTATGTTACAGAATTTAGTCACTAAATTATTTATAGTAGTGAAAACCTATTTATATTTTAGCCCACACACTCCTCTCGTTACTATGCATGGATAAATTTCTTTGACAATACCCCTAGGTGGCAGGGTAATATTATGATACTTCAGTTCAGTATCATAACATTAAAAACAGAGAGAGAAAAAGAAATAGAAAAAATCAGAACCAAATGTTTGAATCTTCAATCTTGATTTTTATTACATTGTCCTTCAAAAATAGAAGGACAATGTAATAAATTGGATTATAGCTGGCCCTTAAGAAGTTTCATCACGAGTATAAAATAATATGATGCTATTGAGTGTTTCAAAAACTGTACTAATAAGAATATATATATATTTATGGAGGAAGAGCAGGAGAGTGGAGACAGGTCTCAGCTTGTTCCCCATCCCTCTTCTACTACTCAAAAGGTCATTTACCACCTGATAACTTCTTTTCAAAATATTCCATACTGTTTAGTAAGAATTATTTTGTTAAAAGCCATAAAACAAAACATAACAGGTCATGGGCCATGATTAAACTGTTTTTAATTTGTCAAAATAAAATTTTAGACTATTTTTGCCTGTTGGTTTTATTTTAATATTTTGAAATAGAATGATCACCAGCCAAGATAAGCATTAATGCTTTAAAATATAAAATTTAGAGGTTAGCAATTAGTATAATATAGATCTATAAAAGATGCATCAATCTATAAAACTTGAATTCCTTCCATGACAATTAAAATTCCATAAATGAGGTGTTTTATATATGCATATTATTCATTTTTATAAATTCATGGAGCTACATATTTCTGCTTAAGTATATTATGTGAAGTTTTGTGACTATTAATGAACACAGTACACTTACTTGTACATACATTTGCAAAATATCAAAAGACATACTTTATCCGTAGTGACTAGAATTCACTATTTTTAAATGGTCATGTTTATTCATTTTGTCAGAAAATATATTTCAGCACTACCTACTGTTTGCCAATATTGTGTAGCAGAGGTGGCCCTGTTATCAGGTCCTGCTATCCAGGCACTCAGGCACATGGAAGGCTGTTGCTAGGATGACCTTGGAGATTGGCAGGGACAGGTAGGAGAGAGACAAGCACCCATGTGGGGAGTCAGGAGGCCTCTGTTCAGCAGATGTTATCTATGTTTAGGAGTGTAAGATGAGTCAGAATTCACTTTTCAGAGTGGGAGGAAGTGATTTTTCAGGTAGAGAATAATATGAAGGTGATATGGTTACCTGTACCCCAAAGTGAAAGGTACACATGATTCCCTCTCTGTCATATGACAATGATGCTGATAAACTCATAGGGTTACTATGAGGATTTAATGGCCAATTAGAAGAAGACACTTTAACGGTCCCTGGCACATAAGAATGTGAAAAATATGTGAGCAGAAATAGACTTACCAGATAATAAAATACACTTTAAAGCTAAATAGTTAAAATATTATTGTGTGGTATGGGCATAGCAACTGATGGGGAGATTAGAGCAATATAATTTAGAATTTAAAAATAGATCCACTTTTGTATACAAATCTAATATTTGACAGAGATGGCCTTTCAACACTGGGAAAAATTTGAACTTTTAATAAATGATGTTCATTCAACAGATAAGTATTTTAAAAGAAAGTAAATAATTTATAATCTCTCTTTGTTCTTATGTGAAAAGAAGTTCCAAATATAAACACACAAATTTTGTATTTCATACTCTAAAATTGTATGTTTTACTAGAGGCCTGGTGCATGATATGTGTGCATTTGGTGGGGAGGTCCCTCAGCCTTTCCTGTGCCCTCTTGCAGTCTAGGGCCCTCAAGGGCTGTAAGACTGCCCACTTAGGTCTGCTCCCAAGGGAGAGGGCTTAAACTAGCAGTCTTACATCCCCAGAGGGGTCCTTAGCGCTGCTGTGGAGGCTCCAGCTACTGCTGCTTAGCTTGCCAGCAATGAGCTTGGCTCAAGGCTTCTGGCTGAGCAGTGCTCCACATGTGGGAGCACATTGACCACCAAGGGGCAGTTCCCGCATTGAGCACCTGCCTCCTGGTAGTCAGTGAGCATCATAGTGACCAGTGGTTCTGCCATTCAGTCAATTTGCATATTAGCTTTTTATTAAAAGGATATTCTAAAACAGCAAGAACAAAAATTATGTGTCAGGCACATATTATAGTGCAATCCATATTTGTTACAATAATTTTAAAATATGTTGTTACAGTAAGGGTAAATTATCTAGAGAAGACCCAGAGTTAAGCCTTCTCCAAAAAATATAAATAAATATGGGAAATAGGAAATATCTATGTATGGTTAAAACAACTAAACCAAAGTTAAGACACAAGCAGGTAACTGAAAAGAAAAATTTGAAACATAAAGGCAACAGATTTACTCACTAGTTTCTACATTATTTTTATTGATTTCAACAAGAAGAAACCTACATGTCAATAACATTAATAGGAAATGAGAAAGGAACACCAGAAACTAATTCCCAAAAGAAATGTATAAGACATTTGGGAAAGACACATTCAGCCCTAGAGGTAATTAAATAAATGCAATTAATTAAAATAAACATATGCTTTGCTTATCATGATAGCAAACATTAAAAATGGTAAAAAAAAAATAGTAGTGTTAGGAATGAATTTATCAATAGTAGTGTTAGGAATGAATTTATCAATAGTAGTGTTAGGAATGAATTTATTCAATTTATTCAACAGTATTTATCAAATGCCAATACACACTTGGAACTACTTTAAGTGCTAAAGATATCATTAAAAAACAGAAAGAGTTTGTTCAGTAGGAAAATATTGGCTATTTTATCATGAATGGCATCACCCAAAAGTCTTAACTCTCGGATCCAAGGTTCTGGGCAGTTTTTAAGGGTATGGGGGAACACATATGAAGGAATGCTGGCGGGAAACATTTTAATTGGAGGATCTTGGAGCTTGGCCACTTAAGGTAAAAGGCACTAGCACCAGATGGTCCTGGATCGCAGAACTTCTGCTTTTAAAAAGTGTTCTGGTGTTCAAGTTCCAGTTATGTCCTGGTCATTGGTACCATGGCAGAGGGAGTGAAAGTTTGGTTCTAGAAAAGCTGGAGGTCAGAGTTCACTCCTTTTCTCAGAACTTGGTTTGTGGTTTTGGTCTGTTCTCTTTGTAAAACAAAACAGCTCAGTGTCTTGTTTAAAAGAATAGGACCATTTTGAGCTGGTTCTGTGCTTATAGTACTAGAAAATACTATACATTTTCTATTGGAAGTGAACACCTGTGTGCTTTCCTAATGAAAACACACTTGTAGATAGCTTTCTTGAACTTAATTACAGAGATACCAAATGTGGAAAATCTAAGACTCAGAAATTCTCCTTCTGGGAATGTATTCTAACAAAATACTAGTATACTCAAAAAATTTAATCATGGCATTTATTAAAAAATGAAGAAAAAAGAAAGTAAGACATATAATTATGAAGAATTGTAACCATAATAAATATACATGGATAAATGTTTTGCTAACTAAATTGAATTATGTAGCATCATTACAATGAACCTATGTATAGCCATTAAAACAAAGTACAGTTTAGACCTTTTTTAAACAATTGAAAAATATATGTGCAACATTTTCTAAATAAATTAATGTATGTTAGAAAGAAACATGGGTGACATGACCCTCTTTGTGAGTGCCAGTGAATAAACAATGGTGTGACACCACAAAACAGTAATAGCAGATACCACTGGACTGAACTTTAACATGAGCAGTCAAGAGGAATTTTATAAATAGGAAAAAAAAACATGCTTTTATTTAGAAACACAAAATAAGAACAGAAAGCAGACGTTTCCTTTCAGTAGCTTAGCTTTGTCACTTCACAGTAAGCCAGTTACCATCGGACAGCTGTGTGTTAACCCCCACATCTGATGGGGTGGCTAGGACTGCCTGTCAGCCTGTAGGTGGAGCCTCTGTGGGTTCTGTGATGCTAAACTCCTTAACGAGAATGACTTTCTGATTGAAATTTCCTTCTTTTAACTTTTTTAATGTAAACTGTCTAATCTGGGAGAAAAAAGTCAGGAACTCTGGAAAGCAGGGCATGGCTGCATCAAAAACTTTTACAGTAAAAGAGAATGTGGCCAAGGTCGGTTTGGCTCAGTGGTAGAGCGTCAGACTGCGGACTGAAGGGTCCGGGGTTGGATTCCGGCTAGGGGCATGTACATTGGCTGCGGGCACATCCCCGGTGGGGGGTGTGCAGGAGGCAGCTGGTCGGTGTTTCTCTCTCATTGACGTTTCTTGCTCTCTATCACTCTCCCTTCCTCTCTGTAAAATATCAATAAAATATATTTTTAAAAAAATAAATAAAAGAGAATGTGTATCTCTAGCAGGGAGAGTCTTCCCTTCTCCATCACTGACCATAAAATTCTCCACAAGCTTTAAGTGTAGGTCTACTTCAGGTGATTGGATAGAAAAAGGAGAACACATTGTTTTGATATTTTGTCAATATTGCAGTTTTGGTGTGATTTTGAGCCCAGTGTCGCATCTTATATCTTAGTTCTAGGGGCCTTGTCACTGGGATGTGTTCACAGCTTCCCTGGAATGAAAGTGTTTCAGAGGATGGGTCATTAGTGACTCAGGAAGTTGAGTAGCTGGACCATGAAAACAGTGTTGGGAACATAGGAAAGGGGATGTAATTTACCCTCCTTAACACTTCAGCTTACCCAACAATGTGTGAATGAATAGGAATTTCACACCTTCCTTTGAGGGGAAAAAAAAAAGTAAAACAGAGCACTTTCAGAGGCAAGGCTCTTGACTGGGAGGGTAATGTGCCCTGACAGACCCAGGAGAAGGCCTGGGCTGTGGGCTGACTTCCTTTTACGGTGACCTTGAAATGCTGAGGGAAAGCTGAAGAGAAAAGCAATTTCATCTTTGAAATTACACACCACTGTTCTCATTCATCTTGATAAGCACTTTCAAGGAATATAAAAAAAAAAAAAAAAGAGGGAGAGAGAGGGAGAGAAGTGGGGGGTATTGCTTCTATAAGGGTTATGGAGACCTTCCTTCTGCAGCTTCAGTTTAAAGGAAATTTAGATGTTCAAAGTGCATTTGATTTCTATTGTGAGGCTAAATTGGCCCCTTTTAGAAGGTTAGAAAAAAAGAGAAAGAAAAGACACAGAAGAAAAAATATGGAAAAAATATATATAAAAGACAATGATTTGTGTATTCTAGTTTTAAAATAAATTTTAAATGAATGGTTCTGAATTGGAATATACTCTGAAATGTGCAGCCAATCATTAATGTTAATTGATTCCATGGACATTTAGATTAATGCCTAGTTTAAATGATCTAGAACTACTCTGCTAATTATCAAAATGCTACCAAAGTCTAGAAATAATTGGTTAAATAAAGGGAACTTTATAATGTGACAATGACATTAAAACATTATAAACACGTTTCTAATTAAAAAAAATACATACATACATAAAAATAAGTAAACACTTTAGAACTTTTTCTAATACTAATTTTTACTTAAATATCAAGCTAGCTAGCTATTTGGTCCTTTTATTTCGAATGGTGTGAATTTAGTGTGTGTGTGTGTGGCCTCTGCATTGAACTTAAACTCTATAAGCTCCCCAGAGCAATGATCAGCTTAGGTCTGTCTCAAACATGCACAATATAATGCCTTATACAAAATCTGCCCTTCTCCCCTAATCTGGGATGTTTCCATTGTGTTGGGAATAGTATGTCTCTCTATGGAATCCAAAACTTGATAACCCCCTCTCCTGTTACCATGAATGCTTACTGAGAAGAAAAGAAAAAAAGTGAGAGTTGTGGTTGTAAACCCAAGAGCTGGCACACCAGGCAGAAATTCAGAGCAAAGGCAACAAACTTCAGTTGGGAAGGTTGGGTGGCGGTACCTCTACAGCTGGTGCAAGGGCAGTTTCTGGTATAATTAGAAAGAGCCAAAGAGCCGGACCAGCCAGAACCGGCACTGAACCCAGAGTAAAGTCCACAGCCCAACTTTACATTCCCTCCAATAATAAAGTCAACATGGGCTGTATGTAGAGGAGTTAGCAGGTAGGGGATGGGGGGGGGGGCGGGGAGGGCAACTTCAAAAAACATCCCATTCATTGACTAAAGATCCCCTCAGAGATAATTAGAGGAACTGTGTCAACCTGCCACCATTAACAGTCAACCCAGGGTAAGGAACGCCAGAATCAGCAGCAGCTGGAATGTGTACCACTGCCTCAGTGCTCCAAGGGATGGCAAACAAGGTCTGTGGCAGCTGCTTGTGAATGGTTGTGATTGAGAACAAAATGCCTACTTGGCACTGGAATCTTCCTCCTTGGGCACGCCTGTCTCCCAGTGCCTCTGTCTGCAGCCTGGCACTTCTAGTCTCAGTGACAGTCCTTCACTTTCCATTCCCAAGTCAGGGGCTTATTTGTACACATCAGCTTGATGTCTGTACTTAGAAAGTTTCTCATGCCATGGCCGAGAAAATCCTGTCACCAAGTTGGATAATAGACATCTCAGAGAATTTAGTATCTAGGAACACATTCACTCTGACTCCACCCTGATGGGTTCCTGAAACTCCCTGATCCAGAGGGCATCCTCAGAGCATAGAAAGCATGGAGTGATATTTTCACTGGTTTCTACATACATCCTTCCTCCACCAGACACAAGCTTGTGAATTGGAGGCAAATTAAATGATCTCCTCTCACTCTCCACGTCATTCTGTATCGTGGGGATGAATATAATATGTGCCAGACAACATCCTATGAGTGTGAACTGCTTGAGGCCACATATGATGCAGGTAAATAATCAGAGCATCAGAGCATCACTGTTTTTCTCGTGGTGATGTAGGTTCCCAAAGAATATCCTTTATAAGAGAAATGTCTCCTGTTTTCCTCATCTTATAATGTTCAAATATTTCAAGTATAGTATTTGTGAGGTCCATAGCAACAGTGAAGAAAGAGGTGATCAGAAGAGTAACAACTGTGGTGGTGCAGAACTCAAGCTGTGTGATTGATATTCTCCTGGCTCCAAAGCAGTTCATAGGGTCATCATGCTCAGACTTCCCCATTCTAAACTCTTTTTCTCCTTCATTCGATTTCATCTGATAGCATTTATTATACGATATGGAAGTGTGTGTGTGTGTGTGTGTGTGTGTGTGTGTGTGTGTGCACATACTTATACACATACTCACTCTCAACCTAAAGGTTATGGATTCACTACTCAAAAACTATTTGAATACATTTAATTAGCTATTTTATTCACCCCTTACTTATCTGCTTAAGGGACTTTAGAATTGAAGTGGGAAAGAGAACTTTTGTTGGAACTCATCTAAAGGAACAGTTATCCTTCAGAAACATGATGGGGTGGAATTAAGTACCAGCTTGCCAGAGGATGTAGTTGGTGAAATAAGCACTCATGAAGCCTGTAACCACTTCCCAGCTCATTCTGGGAATTCCCCAGTCACTTTGTCAGGGATTAGTTTTAGCACCTCCAAATTTAAAAGCAAATCTCCCTACAGTAAAAAAGTATGAATATGAATGCTATTTATTGTGAGGGGAAAATGTATTTCCTCTTTGAAGGCAATTATCCTTTTCAAAGGTAAGGAGCCACCTTCTCCTTAAAATCACTGAAAGCCTTTTCCAAAATCTCCAGATTTGCATGATTTGCTAGATGGCAGACACCCAGTGATGAGTAATTCATTTCTCAGTTAAGAGTCTCAAACGTGAAGAACACGTTCTTTCACTCTTGGAATCCCAAAGCTGGTGAGACAGGCTCTTCACTAATAGAATGAAGAGAAAATCTATAGATTGAATTTGAGAGATTTGACAAAGAACCTGACTTCTTAGGTATTGAGTTTTAATTTAATTTTGCTAGAGCCATACCCAAATAAACTGTATATTTCTAGTAATATCTAAAAACTAATTCCCCATTTAAATTACACAGACAGGAATTTATCTTGATGAATGATTATAGTAGAATGGGATTGAGTGCTTGATTTCATCTAAAACTGAGTTGGTGTGCAAAAATTTAGGGACAATATGAGTAAAGATATTATCTTGTGTGGTATAACTAATGCCTACCACCTGAAATTTCACTCAAATTGAAATCTGATTGCTACAATAGCACATACATGATTTTTGGGAATCTACCAGTGGAAGGAAAGAGGCTTGCCTATGCAAACTAGGCTCTGGTGATGTTTGGTGAAAGTAATAGGTACAAGAACATGGTTTTGGAGCACCATAGCTGAGTGCCATTGGTAGTGTACTGGGAGATAAGGGAGCATTGAGGGAGAGTGATGGAAGCTAAGTCCAACATGTCATAATAAATGCAAGAAGTCCTCAAAAGGTTGAAGGGCTTCTAAATTCAGCAGGGCTGAATCATATTGTAGCCTGCTGGATCAATAAAAAGCATTTCCCCAAACCTGAAAAAGATGCATATATTATTGCCTCTCGCCAGACAGCTGAGGGCATTTCAATATGCATGTTATATCTGCTGCTGGCCGAACACCTGAGCAGCCTAAGGCAGTTCCTCCAATCTAACAATGCCTACTGTATACCAAACATTGCCTTTGATATGTATATCTGCTTTGCCTTAGGGCAATTTGTGTTAATAAAGACCTAGGGGCCCAGAGATTAAAAAAACTTGGTTGCTATAGCTAAGTCTCCTCTGGATCCCCCATGTAGTCCAAATTTATATTTCATGTCAAGTTCTTTATTAATTTACACACAGCCCTTCTCCAGATTCCTGAATCCTTCTAGATGCTGAGAAACACCCTGGCATGAGAGTAGCCGTGTGAAGACCAGCCAGACTCTGGCATGTAAAGAATCTATCATGTCTTAAAGGAGATGGACAGAAAATGCTGAAGACCACGTCCAAGATCTAATAGTTTGGCTGAATTTCAAAAGTATTTGAATATCCAACCACACTTGATCTGTTCTACCAAGAGTCTTGATTAGAAAACTCTGGGACTCTGACTATCTTAATCAACTCTAGCTGCCATTGACACAGGATGAGTGGCTAAAGCAATTCACATCTTTTCCTCTTGGTTTGCAGTCAGTCACCTTCTCACTGTGCCCTCTTAAGGACTTTCCCTGGTGTGCACATGGAAAGAAAGAGATCCAACCAGCTCTGGTCTCTCCCTCTCTTCATAACGACACTGATTTAATTATGGAGACCCCACTAACATACCCTCACAGGAACCTAATCATCTTTCAAAGGCCCCTCCAAAAAAGACCTAGAATTGTCAAGTGTCAGCTTAGTCGGAACATCATTTGAGGAAGGAATGTCACCCACCAAAGCTCTGTGTGTTTCAAACCAAAGATTTTTACCTAGTATTATGTCACCAATAGGCACAATCCATGGGTTTGGTCATTGAGGGGTGTAAGCCCTCTAACCACCAATCACAATGAACCATTCCCACAACTCTGGGTTCTGCAAAGTTAAAGGTTCTTATTCCCAAGATGGCACACTTTTTACCAAGTGACAAAACAAGCATTTTGGGCTTCTTGTGTTGAAGGAGCAGCAGATAGGATAAGATTACCATGTGAGCAGGGCTAACTGACTGATCAGCAGAAGAAGGGAGATGTGCTGCTTCACAATGGAGGAAGGGAGAAATATGTCTGAAAGTCAGGGTAAATACCGTACTTGAGTGCTATGGGTTAGAACTTGCCCAGTTTTGACTCTAAAGGGAGAGGTATAGCAATCCTGTCCTAAGAAGGGCATGATGACCAGGAGTCATTCTCTTAGAGATGAGGATTTGTGTCATGCCACTGACTAAACCACAAAGGCTGATAGATGAGGATGCTGAGAGTGAATGGATCTAGATGGATAAGTGGAGGAAGAAGTTGATAACTGTCCATTTCAGACTTATGTGATGTGGTCTCTATTTTACCTACTATCTTTTCTCTCCTAGGTTATAGGGAGCCACATCAGAGTCCTGAAGGTTCCAAATGTATCTAGAGAAACAGATCTGGGTAATGAAAAGTGAGGACTGTGGTCAGCCCAGAGATGCACTGACTTCCCAAGTACCCTTACAGGTAAGATCCTGGTGCCTCAGCTGAGAGATCACACTCTTCCCTGAGCAGCCTGCAACCTTGTGTCCAAGCCATGCAGGATTCAGACCCCATTCCAGTGTCTGATGAGAAACACCTTTCCAGAGTGGCATCTGGGTTGGCTGAAATTTGGGGGAGTCTGCATCACAGGTTGACTTCTCTCTATTCCCAACTGTTTCCTCCTCCTTCTTCTCATTGGTATTGACCTTAACACACATTTTCTCCTCCAAGGTCCATCTCATACCTGCCTCTAGATACCCGGCCTGTATCTTTAGCTTGTGTGTCTCCGGACTCTTATATTTCGGGACTCAGTGTAGAGTTCTCCCAGAAAGCTTCTCTGTACTTCTACCTCCAATACCAAGCTAAGGGCTATGAACCCTGGGAAAGAAGATACTCAATAAAAAGGGCTCTGGGTGACCACCTAGGCTCATATTTAAAAACAAAGCCTAGCAGTGATTTCCATACAGGGACCTGTCAAGCAAACTGCACCTCAGAGAGAAGCCTGCACTATGTTCCTGCCATCTGAGCCAGCCCCTGTAAAGGAATTACTGGGATCCTGTTTCAACCAATAGGACTGAGGCTTCCCTGATCCAATCAGAGTTGTGTAGATATATTTCCCCCTACTCCCCCATCAGCTTATTCACTTGACCAACCAGAGCAGCTCCATTCTGACCAATTCAGACAGTGCTTTTTGGACCAATCTTACTGTGAGAATGCAGAGTCCTCATTTGCAGGATGACAAACCAATCAGGGACCATGGGTGGAGACTTCTGTTTATATAAGTCAGCTCCAGTCTGGCTCTGAGTCCCCACTTTCTCTTTCCACCAAAGACTGAAGACTGTTTCCCTGGCTGGAGCTGAAACACCCAAGGTGTCTCACCAAAGCAAAGCAGAGAAGACGTGTCACACTGAGCTGTTTATACTGATTAAAGTTTGCTTCTGCACCACACCCCTAATTGAGGGTTCCTATTGGTGTCTAATTGACACCAACAACCTTCTGTTGACAGGACTCAGCATTCCTTGGGGCCCTGTTTTTGGTGCTTAGACCTCCATTCCTCAGTCACCAAACTGATTGAGACTCCTCTATTTTTCATGCACTGTTGTTACTTGAGAAAGAGAGTGGTCTTATTCCCCGGAGTCCTTGCATAAATCCCAAGGACTGAGTCAATGTTCATGGGTCATTAGGTAGAATTTGCCTGATCCCTTATGAAATTTGAATGAAATTCTTTAAAATACAAAGCAGTATATATGCAAATAAAATTGATTACACAATTAACAGAGTGTTGTGCCCTTACCAGTGCACTGGAGGTACGCATGGCTGACACTTGTAGAATGTCCACAGACATGGCCTGAGTGCTCAGTGATGGTCCCCACAGGAGAGCAGAGCTATGCCGCAGAGATGATGATTAAACCTCATTTCAAGGGTGAGGGAGTGAAGGCATAGAGAGAGGAAGAACCCCCCTGGACATCAACTGGCCTGCAGGTTAGAGATTGGGCCCTAGTCTGTCTGGCTGCTGAGTGTCTGCTCTCCTCCTGTTTCAGCTGGACTGGAGCACATATTTACTAGTAAAGTGAGTGACAAGGTTTAACATCCTCACATGGCAGCTGTCCCGAGCATTCACAGCTCTAAGATGCAGTGAAAGTGTTTTCTGATGATGCATTGCAGCAGAGCTCACAGGTGTGGTTCACTTTACATACTCTTACAGAGACAGAGCAAATTATTTAAATTTCAGCTTCCCCTGGAAACTGCTGACCAATACTAGTAATCTCTCAGGGCTATCCTGAGGTTAAAGACAAACTTGTGTATGTTAAACTTAGGCATAACTTATTGTGTATATCCAATGATTATAATTTTAAAATATGTGGTACATTATCTATATTGTAATATATTCTAGATAGGCCAGGTACTTTTGAGCCCTTCTTCACAAAACAATGGAAGGTGGGATGGAAACCTTCTATCAAACTTATTATCTATATTCTCATGTTTGCAAATTAAAGCTAACTATAATCTATTTTAATTAACTCTTCCTTCAAAGGGCCTATGTGAACCCCCCCCCCCCCTTATAGAGCTCGGGCCATCTTCCCAGGTGACTCCAGAGGGTATGGGGATTTGAAGAGGCCAGGTATTCTCCAGATTCCTGAGCAGATCCTCTCTCCCCTGTCAGTTGGTCATCCCTGGACACACTGGCTGGATTCTGCTCCTGCTAAAGCCCCATTTACAGATGCCACTGTTTTCAGTGAGGAGGTTGGAGGAGAGAAAGGAGAGACAAGGCCCAGCTTTATGACCAGTGAGGAGTCTCCCCGGTTCTTTCCTAAGCACTCAGTCCCTGAGGCTAAAATAATAGAGTTGAGGACATTAGTTGGAGATGAAAGCACAGCAAACACCTAGCCTGAATATGACATCAGCTTTGCAGCCTTTTTTCTAAGAGGCTGAATTATCTATATATATAAAACCCTGATATACAAATAGACTGAGAAGTGGAACAATGGAACTGCCGAACAACTGAACAACTGGTCACTAAGACGTGCACTGACCACCAGAGGTCCAGCATGGAGCATAGCAGGCATTGGCAGCAGGCGGCAGAGCATGGAAAGTGGCCAGCATTGGCTATGGTAGGATGATGGAAAAGGTGAGCAGGGATGCCACACCAAGGCAGGGCACCAGCCACTCTCATTGGGGCTAGCCTCTGGTGGTTCCTACCAGTACCAGAGCTACTGCTCTCACCTGGTGCTGGCCCTGATCACCTGGCACCATCAGCGGGTGTGAGTAGGGAGTGTGAGAGGCAACTGCTGGTCCTGATAACCCCTCATGGATTCTGCACCTCCCCCTGCTCCTGTGGGGTGATTAGGAGTGGCAGCCTCCTTCTCCTACCCGCTACCAGTGAGGGTCCCTTTTACATCCGCTGCTGGCACTGGAGCAGCCTCTTGCACCAACTGACAGTGTCAGCCCCACTTATACCAGCAGCAGAGCAGCCACTCACACGTGCTGCTAGTACCCAGCACCAGTCCCGAGATCCCTGTGCCCACCGCAGCCTCAAGGCCCACAGTTCCTTTCAAGGTGCACAAATTCATGCACTGGGCCCCTAGTCTAAAATAATATCATTAAACACACCCAAGGAGAGAAGCCATCTGGCTGCAGCATTCCTAATCCCCGTTTTCTAGGATATGTGCTCTCCAGGGAAGCTCCACTTTGTGACAGTGTCCAGGCTGCCTGAAATGCCACCAGTGTTCCCATTTGGGTGTCCTCTGATGAGAATTGTAGCTCTTATGGTAAAGGGATCCAAGGAATAGATTGTGGCTGCTTTGATGGAAAGCTATTGCCATAAATATGATTTATGAAGAAGAGAAACAAACTATCTTCTGTACCAGGATCCCAATTTACCTTCCGAGGAAGGGGCAGTCCCACATTAACAGACAGAACATTCTCTCAGTGTCTGCCCCATGCCTGACAGGGGAAGAGGCCCCTGACCGTCCCTTTCTAGAATGCAATAAGAACAAAAGTATCTTTAAGTGTATCTGTTTATCATCCCCAGGCTCAGACGAGTTGATTTCAGATTTAAAGTTTAGACAGCACATTTTTCACAGGAACTTGATCCCTCCTGATTTTATTGCAAGCCAGGGAGCCCAGGCCACAAAAGGCTTCTTTCACAGACAGGAAGAGTTTTCACCTGGAAAAATAAACTGACAAGGACAACATTTACATATTGTTGATGATATAGTGCCCTTGGAGGAAACCCTATGCGGCCTTTTAGTTAATGGTGCATTTGAAAAGATGGAAATGCCTAGATGTATCGTAATACATAATTTGTCTGTTTCCTGTCCCGGTTTCTGTGAATTTCCCACTGTGCAGTATCCTTGGGACCACCTCGCCGTCTCCATCGCACTGCACAAACATCTGCTTTAGAAATGGCCCATCTCTCAGGCGGTCGATCTTAAAACACTCCACTCAGTTCACTGCTTCGTACTTCCAACAGATGCTGTGTGGTGATCTGTGCTATGGAATAAAAGGACAAGTGATACTTTCCTTGTGCAAAACTAATATGAAGCTCAGTGCATGCATTTACAGACAGATCATCCTGAGCTGACCATGAGAAAGCAAAGACTATGCTTAGTTATATTAGCACATCGACTACAAAGAATTGAATATTGGATAACCACTCTTGTCTTATTTTCACTTTTTTAAAAATTTTTTGCAAAGACAGTCAGTTTTGTGTAATATTAACTATATACACCCACCAGAATAGGGCCTGTTCTGGTTGGAATTTGAGATTAGCAATGGCACCAGAGTGCAGTAGGTATGGAGAGAGGAGCTCATCACATTGCAGATAAATGGAAGACATCTGTCTTCCGACTTTCCCACCCTCCCTCTAAATTCCTCCCCTAGAGTGTTCTGGGTACAAAGAGACTGTTACTTGGCTAGAGTGGGGCGCTGATCCCTTTTGAGCCAACCTGATCTTTCTAGTAAGAAGGTTCTGCAAGATTTCACAGTCATTCTAAAGAAGCGGTTTTCAGCCAGTGTGCCTCAAGAATTTTAAAACACCCAATACCTGACTATTAGCCCGAGGCACTGAATTCTTTTCCCTGAGATTATCAAACTGGTTTGGCTCAGTGGTTAGAGCATAGGCCTGCGGACTGAAAGGTCTCAGGTTCGATTCCGGTCAAGGACATGTACATTGGTTGCGGGCACATCCCCAGTAGTGGTGTGCAAGAGGCAGCTGATCGATGATTCTCTCTCATCGATGTTTCTAACTCTCTATCCCTGTCTCTTCCTCTCTGTAAAAAAATATAAATAAATAAATAAATAAATAAATAAATAAATAAATATAAAACACCCCATACCTGACTATTAGCCCAAGGCACTGACTCCTTTTCCCTTAGATTATCAAATAAAAGAAAAAATATCAAGAGCCAACACAATAGACATTTGATGTGAAGTCATCAAAATTATACTTCCTTTGGTGTGTGTATCAGATTGGAAAAAAGAGTAGTTTTTGGTAATTAGTGTGTGCGTGCCATGAGGATGAAAATCGGTAATCCTAAAGGGTGGGGTGCACTGAGCTGACCCAAATGACAGAGGACGATTTCTAGGGCTCTGCTGAGCTTCCTCCAGCCAGCACCTCAACAGAGACAGTGGTAAAGCCACTAAGAACATCCTTCGATTATATTTTAATTGTAACAATTCCATCAGTAACACGAGTCTTCCAAAAGTGCTCCTCAATGTAATACATTTCTGTTGTGAAAAGCTTGGACTTAGACAAGAGGTGAAACTGCTCTGTAACCTGACTGGCCCCATCTTGACCCACGACGCCCTGTGCTATTCTCTCTGACCTTTCAGGTCAATTCCTTGTGTCACTTTGCAGAACTCTGTCACCTCAGGAAAGACCAGCCGAACTTCCCACAACACACATTAGTAAGAAGCCACTGGAAGGCTTCAAAGCTTACATCAAAGTACAAGTTAAATCTACAATGCATCTTCCCAAAGTGGCAACAAAAGTTCTTTTTATCCCTTGATCAACGGAGCTCACCTGTAGGAAATGTTACACCTTTTTATTAACCCGATGAATTGTCTTTTCTGCACAAACTAGACACATTCCTGACAGGCTTACAGTCGTTAACACCCCCCAGGAATGCTGGGGGTGCCCTGGGCACTTGCCTGTGCCTCTGCATGTTAGGAAACCGCGGCTCCCAAAACCCTGAAGCAGATTTTCCTCTTGATACTCACATCAATGATTTATTGAAATGAGCAAAACTTGTATGTTGGCAGGGTAGTCTTTGACACAGATGTGTACAGTAAAACCCATTTGATGTTTTCAAATAAAGACCTTGCCTTACATTAGCAAGCTATTGGATTACTCTGACAGGTTGGCAAAACAAATCATCAGTCAACAGTTGTCACAGCCTCTCTGGAAGCATCTTACAGGGGTCCCGCCAAGAACGCACCCCAGTGCGGGGGCGGAGCAGCAGTGATTCGGCAACGTGAATAGTCAGTGCCCTGCCTTGGGTGCTTCCTCTTAAAGATACTGTTGAAACCAAAACTGGCTTTCTTTTAAAGAACCTGTTGAAAACAGACAATTTCTTTATAATCTGCTGTCAGCCAATAAAGAGCAGTTTGGCCTTCTCCCTTCCTTTCTTCTTCCTAAAACATCTAAGCCTTGAATACTTTTCAAAGAACAATGACCTACCATTGTGGGATATAATCATCTCCCTTTCTTCTCTGAAAAAAAAAAAAGAAGAAGAAAAAAAAAGACTCTTTTTATGAAACATACAGTTGTGAATTTTACTGTCACATTTTCAGTCCAACACTCCTTCACATATTGAAATTGGTTTGGATTCTTCTTTCAAGGAAGAAAGCCATCAGAGCAGTGATTAATGTATTTGGGGGAGTTAACTATTAATAGTATGAGGCTGTGTTTGGCTGCATGAGGAAGAGTGCCTGTGTTTCCAGTGACAAAGGCATTCAGGAGGGCTCAGAACAGCATGTAAGTGAGGGGGCAGGGTCACTTTGAAGGACACAACATGATTCTAGTGACATCCCAAAGGAAGTGCTTGCAACTGAAATCAGAAAGGCAAAAATGGCTTATTTATTCATTTTGTATATGAAATTTATATATAATCAGTCATTATGGTGCCCACTGTAGCCAGCAAACAGACCAATCAGGGGTGGGGCCAGCCAGCCAAATGCCCCTTTCCTTCCCCCCATCTCTACCATCCCTGCCCCCAATCAGCCTGCCCCACCAGGCAGGTCCGCAGCCCCTCCCCCTGGCCAACTACCCCTGATCGAATCCCCCACTCCAATAGGGGGTAGCCAGCCAAGCTCCTGAAGCCCCTTTCCCTTGGCACCCCACTCCTGATCAAACCCCCCACCCCAATAGGGAGCCGATATAGCCCACCAACCTCCTGCAGCCCCTTCCTATGACCCTTCCCCAAGTTGGTCCCCCAACCCCACTAGGGGCTGGGGCCCACTGCCCAATCTCCCACAGGTCCTTTCCCCAGCTGTTCCTGCCCTGACTAGGTCCAATCAGGGTGGGATGGCCAGCCAACCTCCCGCCATGAATTCGTGCACTGGGCCTCTAGTTTTTAAATAAAATGAAATAGATAACTTTTATAGTTATCTAACACAGGAATTTTAGTTACTACAATGAATCCATTTGATAATCAAATCTAGGTATATTTTCTAGAAAATATGGTTATTTTGGGGAGTATCACCACAAAGAAGCTCCTTAAAAGTTTCAAATATTGTTCAGAACACCGATCCCCAGCACACACTGTTAATGATAACAGATAACTACAATACCAACTTAAAACATTTTAAACATCTCAAGAGGTTTAACATCATCCACAGGTCCTATGTCATCCAGTCCTAGCCAAGTACCTCTGTGCCAACTCAACTCAAAGACTTCTCATTGCATGCTGGTGTCTAGACAAGTGGCCCTCTAGTGTCATTTCCAGGGTAATCACTAACAGTTAGTAATAAAAGATATCTTTAACCCTCAGGTCTCCATTACTTATTCTTCAGGTAAGTATTTCTATTCTCAGTTAGGTTGCATTTTGTTTACAATGGTCACTTATTGTTATAGAACCAATATCACCATTGTGTTTGATGGAGGGATTGGGGGCCAGTTCCTAAGAGCAATGAGAAACTACTGAAGTGGCAGTGGATCTAACACACCTGTGGGTCTGCCATGATGAGAATGAGGAAGAGAGAACCTGTAGGAGCAAGCAGTGGATCCTAAGGCTTTTGTCTGGTGCCACTTTGCTCATATCTTAGCAAACAAAGCAAGTCACAAGACCATCCCTGAGCTCAGTGGCATGGATGATTCCTCTCCCGCAAGGAGCAGAAGCATAAACCAGTGAGATGGAGGCATTCTACTTTAGGGAGGAGAGTAGCTGTGATGTCCAGGCAGTGGTGGTAGCACAGGAATAGACCCTAGTGTTCAAGGTCTATGAGCACTGTGTAAAAAGTATGTGAGTCACTTTTTAATAAGTTTTAGCTATGATAATTAATTTCAGCTTTTATCCTCAAGTGGGCTTCATGGCTCCCTGAGTTACATAGTGCTACGAAAGGTGTTTTTAATATAAAGCAATAGATTTTGGAAAGCACATCCCTTACTTATCTTCAATTCCTCACAACTGTTATTAGACTTCATCATTTAACTAATTAATTTTAATTAATCATGAATAAGTATTATTTAATTATAATGTATTGATACTTAATTTTAACGACCAAAAAATTAATTACCTGTGGCTAAGAAAAACAATTTACATCAATTATGAAGATTGAAAATGCATAGACTATTTTCTTAAAACATACCTTCTTATCTTTTGGGGTTTTCTCCTTAAAGTTCCCATTGACAAGAAAGATTTGTCTTTGCTGTATTGGAATAATTTGTTGGGAGGAAAGGAACCACATTACGTGGTTCATTCACACCTTGAAATACAGGTGTGGACAGGTTTTATTTAGCCCTGTCACATTCCTGTCCCGGGGATTTTCCCAGAAACCCCAGCACCTGGAACCCTTCAAGAGGGCTGCATAGAAACCTGCACTAAGATGTGGTAAACTCAGGATTCCCACTTCCTCATCCTCTCAATAATGTCTTAGTGGTGCTGACTCTACAAGGAGTTAAAAAGAATTGGATGGAGTTGTGCACCGACTTAAGGAAGTGTGTGAGGAAACCCACTGTGTTATATTTATTTATTTATTTATTTATTTTTACTACACATAGTAGAAAGTGAGCACATATCACCGTATGGCTTGAACCTTAAATACTATATCAATAACCTGGTGGGATGATTAAGAGCTTGGACTCTGGTTTCACAGCCCAGATCCATTCTTTTTATGAATTGGAGCTTGGTGTAACTACTTAAATGGTTCCTGCCTCAGTTTCCCCATATGTAAATTGGCTAGAGTGATGATTAAATGAGCTAGTGCAGGTGTAATGCTAAGAGAAAAGCCTAACTCATCACAAGTGCTCAATAGCCCTATCACCCAGACACAGCTGCCCTGCCACTGGAGGAAGGCATGCAGCTCAGGCCAAGATTTCTCTCCGCACCACAGGCCTATATCTGCCACCTTCTCCTCTTCAGCAGGAAGCCCAGTGGGAGTCCCAGGCTCCTGGGCCATGTAGGCACAGAGCACCAAAAGAGGACTCCAGATGGATCATCCTGATCACCCTGAAACAGAACATATCACCCCGTAGACTACGGCAACGGAACTGTATCTATGCAGTGGGGAAGATGCGAAGCCATCTGTCCAAGTGCTGATCCAAGAGGCACCTCCAAAAAAGTTCAGTTGTTTCTAAAAATAGGAGGTGCTGTGGAAAAACTGACATAAAAAGTCAGAAAGAAAAGAGAGGGGAAATGCAGTTTGACTTTACGAGCTTTCCCACAGCTTAGAAGTATGGTTCCAGTCTGTCCCTCTAGAACAGCAACAACAAACTGACAGGGGGTTGTTTTCCTACATGACTTGCTTTTTAACCTCTTTGTGAAATGGGGTCCAGGGCAGAGAGGGCCTGAGTTGCAGGAGCCTTGTTGGTGGAATCAACTTTAACCCCTTGAGGCCACCAAACATCAATTACCTGACTCTTCTCTAAAGGGAGGACAGAGCCTCTTCCCTGAGATCATAGGCCCCTGACTTCTCCAGGGCCCATCAGTGATGAGGGGGTATTCCAGTGGATTGGCAGCCAGTGAGAACTTGCCTCTTAATGGGAACCCCCAGGTCATACTTTTCCTTTCTAATATTTTTCCATGAGCTCCCAGACCTAAACCACCCAACCTTAGGGCAATGTTCCTGTGACCCTCCCACAACCCTGTATGACTTACTTGGTCAGCAGAAAAGAGGGGGTGGGGGGAAATCTCCTACCCACAGATGGATTTTGATTAACAAGCTGTCTTTACTAAAAAAAATTAATTTTTTTAAAAATGCATGGTTTAAATCGATATTAAAAGGACATGTTATGAAACTGACCTTTTATTCCAAGAGTCTACATATACCTTATGCCATTACCAAGAAAATGCCCCACCTTTGACCCTGTCCATAGGCATCAAGTTCAGGCAGACAGGAACACACAGCATAGAGTCTGTTGAAGACTTTCTGTTCCTGTAGGACTCATGAGATGCCCTCACACCAAGACATGAGACCCCACCAACCAGCTCTCCCTGGGGAGGCTAAATGAATGATGGGTTGAAAATGGGATTTGAGATAGTCCTATCTGCTCCCCAAAGGGGATGGTTCTCAAAGTAAGCTGGCTTTGGGCACTGCTCCTACCCAAGCTGTAGTCCCGGGTTCAGCTGCATAAATACTGAAGCCCCCTGTGCAATCCATAGAAACTCATGTCAAAGCAAGTGCTCCATGTCCCCATTCTGAACCTGTTCATCAGTTAAACATCTTTGCTTCATGCCTGCAATGTCTGTATTAGAATTAAATGCAAGTTCATATAAAATTTAGCACACAATTATAGACCTAATTAGTTTAAGTTTAGAGATTATGTAGAATGTTGTCACTAAACTAGTTGGAAAACCACTTAAAAGGTTGCAGTGACAACAAGCCAATTAAACAGGAAATTCCTGTAACCTTCAAAGGGGGAAAGATGAGAACAGAGACTGAGAGAGATTGAGAGGGTAAGTGCAGAAAATACTACCCAGAAAAGTGGGCAGGTTTATCCAACCAAAAGATATGGAAGAGGAAGAACAGCAGGGGAGCAGAGAGTTATAAAAAAAAATGGGATGTTGGTTCAATGGGGATAAATGATTTTTAAAATGAAAAAAATAATTGCCTGTAATTTTTAACTGGCAATGCATTTTACAATACATTAAACATTTATTTTAATTTCTTCTACTGACAGACTTCATATATCCCATGGCTTCTTTGAAGCATGATAGCAATGGATATAACAGCAACACTTACATAATAACATTCTGAAGTTTTAATCTTGAAGACATTATCGTTTGTGATCCTTCAAATAATGCCTATGTACATGTGAATATTATTTTATCTTTATAGGCAAGGAAACTGAGGAGTGAGGAAATAAAACCACACCCTTGCTCATGCAGGGACTATGAACTAAATCTGGACTTGGAACCAAAGTTCCTAGTCTCCAAGCAAATAAATGCTCTTTTCCAGCACATGTATCAGTGAAGCCTACCTAGAGACTTCTATCATTAGCTCTGTATTGCTAATGAAATGGATAATAATACATTTCTGAAGAATTTCAATAAATGAAAATAGTGACTTATTTCCCTCATGATTTTTTTTAACTTTTCCTACACTTCACCTACTTCTGTCTTAACAAAATTTTAAAAAATTACAGATATGTAATTAAGTGGTGACATTTTTTTGGGGGGAGTGAAATCTACAGATAGGGTTTTAATTCTTGAAAAGAGTCATGATGAAAACTCTCCAAACCCTAAGTATTAGCACCCCAATCAAATTGTTTCTTGAAACATGAACGTCAATATACCAATTAGCAGTTCATTAAATGAACTATGCTATTGAAAATTATAAAACATGCATGTGACATAAAGCTTGCTAAATGTCCTCTCTCACACACTTCAAATATTACTTAGACCAGTGATTAAAGCCAAGAACTGTTTCCAAAACATAACTCACACCACTAACCGCCTTTCAATTACCAAATTATCCATGCTGTTGGCCATTATCAGACCATGGAATTACTGGACAATGGAAAAAAGAGTAATTCAGATTCCAGCACAAAGACCCCTTCCACTCTCTTCCTAGTTAACACCAACAACTCTTTGGCCATAGGCAATTCTGAGTGCTTTGCATGACTTAATTTTGCTTTTAGCACTCAGTGCCAGAAATACCTAGAAAATTATCTACTAATTATCCAGCATTATCTATGTCAGTTCATATCTAAAGAGCAGCTCATCTAATTACAAGCCCCTTTGCTATTTTCCTCTAAAGAGTGGTTTAACTGAGAATTTCTCCAAAAGGGTTTGCATTGAAGCTGGTAATTATGTGCTTTGCATAGCTGTTCTCTCAGGTATCAACAACAGATGATGCATTCACAGTAGGTAAGCTGTAAGCAATAATTACATCTTGGCATTTGCTGCATTTGCTTCCATTGGGCAGTTAGTGAAAGGTGTGCTAACTTAGCCCTGACATTCTCTAGAGCACTGTGAACTCTCTCACCCTTTGGAAAAACTCATGGAATCTTCTATCATGCTGCTGTAGTCGAAAACAGTCCTCCCTCAGCAGGTGTGTCTTGGACATGTTGAGAGTCAAATAAATCAAGTCTGATTTTGCAGTAGGCATCAGACCCGAGTCAGCATTTTGCTGAGGACATGAAGACTTGAAAATATCAGTGATGAGGAGGTTGCATTGATGACTGGATGTATGGGCCACTTTATCAATTTAATATGAGCACGTAAAAATAGTACTTCATCGCCTCTACGTGCCAGACAATTCTGATATGACAGCTAATATTAGAAAGCATTTTGAATTACTAGGAAAAATATGCCACAATTATTATTTTTAATGTGAAAAGTTTTACAACCTAGAGAAAATTAGAAGTATAGTTTAACTCATTTTTTTTTCTTGAAACACTTGAAAGGAACTTATAGACCCATGCTTCATCACTCTTGAATACTTCATTGGTGCATTTTCTACCAAAGATAGGACACTCTCCCACATAATGGACTTTCAGCCATGGAGATCAGGAAGCCAACCCTGACACACTACTACCTTCTGATCCTCCATACTATTTAAGCTTCACAGATTGTCCCAATGCCTTTTAGAACAACAACAACAACAACAACAACAAAAATGTGTCCCTTTCAAAATATGGTGCTGCATTTAACTGTCATTTGTCATTCTTTCCATGATTTTAATAAACTTGACACTTGCTAGTATTTAAGGTGATTTGCTTTGTAGAATGTCTTCCATATGTTTATTTATTTTAGTTTGAGCCATATAAATATCCCCTTCTTCATCTGAATTCCAGTATTTATTTACCTCTCTATGTATACATAATCCGCTATGTATACTTTGTCTTGTAACTACACACTATTATCATTAGTTATTTTGATGCTAAAATTCAGCTTGTAGTCCCTGTGGCCTTTTGACTACATTTGCTCATTCTTTGAACATACATACCCCTGGTTTCTGCTACACAATGTGCTAGGTTCATCTTATATATTCCCTCTTCCAACACTAGGGAGACAAATATCATGGAGAAGAAATTCAAAATCGAATGATAGTACATGACCAAGCGGATAGAAAATGCAAAGCAGAACTTATTTGTCATGGAAAGAAGTTGGATAAAAAAGAACTATGTATCAGAACTCAAGACTAAATTATAATATGTCAGAGTTAGAAAATCTATAACTGGAAATATAATATTAGAAATAGAAAATAAAAATAAAATGATTGACAAAATTAAACAGAAGTAAGAATATAATTCAAATAGTTTTAAAAAATATTTGTGGTATATATGCAAGGAGGAGCCAACAAAGGTATAATTAGAGTAATTGACAATCATTCAGTTTCGCAAAAACAAAAACAAAAAGTGTTAATATTTAACACTGTCACACATACATACATTCCATACTTGCCTTAAATCAAATAAAGTGAATGTATTTTTTTAACGTGCCCATTGTAGATCTGGAAATTTTGACCCAGATGTTTAATTCTAAAACATATTCTAATAAAAATTTAAAAATTATGCAGAAAAAAATACGTGTGAACCTCCAAATATAAAGTCCACATTACTTAGAAGAAAATAAAAAAGTAACTTTCAAATTCTTGACAGCATGTATGAAAATGAGAAGAATTGAAGCATGCATAGGAACAACTTGTCAAAAAAAAGAAAGAATCCACCCAATGCAGTATTATGCTGCTATAAAAAAAATAAGAAGAAAGGTACTATTGATTAATTTTTTGAATATATTTTTAAATTAAAAATTATAGCCCTAGCTGTTTTGGCCCAGTGGATAGTGTTGGCACGTGGACTGAAAAGTCCAGGGAGGTAGATTCTGATCAAGGGCAGGTACCTTGGTTACAGGCACATCTCCAGTGGGGGGTATGGAGGAGGCAGCTGATCAATGTTTCTCTCTCATGGATGTTTCTGACTCTCAATCCCTCTTCCTTCCTCTATGTTAAAAAATCAATAAAATACATATTTTAAAAATTATATAATGTTATATTTTATGCTATTATTGGTAAAATTAGTTGAAAAATAGACACATATGTTTATTTTTGCAGAAAGAAAAAATGGAAAGGCAAACCTAAAAATATAAAAATAATTATAGATTTGCTTAAGTAGGAATAGATTTGAAACCTCTGTAAATATAATCTAATTTAGTTTTGACATAGGGATTATTTCAATGTTTCCCATATTAACAGATAAAGTTAAATAAAAACAGAAACTCTAATCTTTAAATTTAACATAAATAAGTCTAATTATATAGTAGGTGGGTAGCATACATATGAGAAACAATTCAAGTTATTTTTAACATATAATTCTGATAGTAAATACTTAATGAAACAAATAAATTAAAAATAAATCTTCCCTTGGATGGTGTGGCTCAATAGTTGAGCATTGACCTATCAATTATAAGGTTATGGTGAAATTTCCTGTCAGGGCACATTCTTGGGTCATGAGCTCCATCCCCCTGGGGGGTATGCAGAAGGCACCCTATCAATAATTCTTTCTCATTATTGATGTTTCTATCTCCTCCCTTCCTCTCTGAAATTAATAAAAATAAATAAATAAATAAATGAATAATAAATCCTCAGTTTTACTTGATAGTTTATAGCCCCATCTTTAATGTCAATAATGGTATTATAATAATCACACTATTTTATGCAGATTGAAAGATATATAAATTAGCAAAAAGGTCAGTGATATTATTAACAAACTTATTTTTTACAGTTGATATATTTTATTTTAGTTTCAGGTGATTAGACATTTATATAATTTTCAAAGTGATCCCCTGCTATTTCAGGTACTAACCTGATTCTATATGTAGTTATTACAATATTATTGACCATATTTTCTATGCTGTCCTTTACATCCTATGACTATCTTGTAACTCTTAATTTATACTTCTTAATCCCGTCAGCATTTTTACCCAGCCTCTAATCCCCGCTTCCATCTGGCAACCATTAGTTTGTTCTCTCTATTGAATCTATTTCTGTTTTTATTATTACTAGAGGCCCAGTGCACTAAAGGGGGGGTCCCTCAGCCTGGCCTGTGCCCTTTTGCAGTTGGGGACTTCTCAGGGGATGTCCGTCTGCCAGCCTGAGGGATCGGGCCTAAGCTGGCAGCCAGACATCCCTCTGGCAGCCCACAAGCCTTCGAGGAATGTCTGATTGAGTGCTTAGGTCCACTCCCTGGAACATCCTTAGTGCTGCCAAGGAGGCGGGAGAAGCTCTGGCCACTGCCACTGCAATCTCAGCAGTAAGCCCAGCTTGTGGCTGAGTGGAGCTCTCCCTGTGGGAGCATACTGACTGCCAGGAAGCAGCTCCTGCATTGAGCGTCTCCCCCCTGGTGGTCGGTGCAAGTCATAGAGACCAGTCATCCCCACTCTTTCCGCTATTAGGGTCAACTTGCATATTACCCTTTTATTATATAGGATTCCTTTATTTTGCTCTTTAGATTCTGCATATAGGTAAAATCATATGGTATTTTTCTTTCTCTGTCTGACTTATGTTACTTAGCAGAATAATACTCTCTAGGTTCATCCATGTTGTCACAAATGGTAAGATTTCATTCATTTTTTATGGCCTAGTAATATTCTATTGTACATGTGTCCATTACCTACTGATGGACACTAAGTTTGCTTCCACATCTTGGCTAATAACAGTGCAATGTGCATAGGAATACATATATCTTTTGGAATTAGTGTTTTGTTTTGTTTTGTTTTTTTATTTCTTGGGATAAATATCCAGAAATGGAATTCCTGAGTCATAAGGTAGTTCTATTTTGAATTTTTTGAGGAACATTTTGAGATAAGAAAAAATATAAAATTAGAAAAGTAATAATAGTTTAAAAAAAGCCCTCCAATGTTATTTTTTTGAAATTTGTTTTCACAATATACTTTTTAAATGTATATTATGCTGAGCTCTTTTCTGAAGCAGCCTGGAAGTAATGATACCCGTAGCAATTATTGTGTCTAGAGCCCAGGAACTGACTAAATACCATTCACTACAAGCAAGGACCACTGTTACTTCGCCAAGAAGGCTAATTTCAAATATGTAGCTAGGTAAGTTCAAAGGATCCAAGGACAGGTGAGGCCATGTCAAAAAGACACAACAACTTGACTGAGGGGCTCACAGTTACTAAATTGTGGATTTTTGGTGTCAACAGAAAATTGGTAAGTGCAATTGAGTATAAATCATTGAAAAATTAAAAATCTTTACTCATATGAGAGAGAGAGAGAAAGAGAGAGAGAGAGAGAGAGAGAGAGAGAGAGAGAGAGAGAGAGAGAACCCTTAGTATTCACCATTTCAGGGGGCTATAACATCAACTCTGTACTTTGAATTATAGAAACTAATATAAAGGGTTGACTCTATCCTCAAAATTTGCAGGTGTAATAGTTGATAATCCAAGTTTATGAGGAAAAGCTATTATCTACATAATAGTGTTATTTAATAAATGTAGAAGTAATAATATCATTAAATCATTTAACACACACACCCCAAATTGTTGATTCAGGCAAGCTTCACCAATGGCTGTTAAATTCATCAGATGAATGATTGTCACCACCTTAGCCAAGAGAGTAAATTTAGCATCACTAATAACACAGCAACCTGACATGAGGCACCTCCTGATGTGCTGAAATGTCAAGTGTGTAACATGACACATGGGTGTTCTTGCTAAAAATAATGGTTGTGGTATAGACCTAACCTTCAGTTTACAGGAAATGTAAGAGTTAGAGAAACAAGTTAAATGATACCATGAGAAAACAATCAAATAAAACAGCATGTGAGACAGAAAAACATCACTGCCTTGTTCTCTACAAAAAGTCTTCTCAAAATTTGTGGGGGAAAAAATTGTAAAGGCTTAGGGGAAAATGAACTATTCTGTGTTTAAAAGGACAAAGGAGTCACAGCAATAAAATGAATGCACAGGCTTGGAATGGAAGTTTGATAAATCAGTTCTAAAATACTTCAAAATAATGGGAAAAGGTACACATGATTTAGGATAAACTGACATTAGGAAATCATTGTATATTTTATCTGGTATGATAGTGGTATTCTTATGTATATGCGTGGTTTACAAAAACATTGTCAATGGATTTACCTATGTATTTATAAATATAGATAAGGACATAACTAAGAGAGACAGAGATTGGAAAAGAAAACAGTAAATGGAAAAAAATTTGTCTAAGTTTTAATTGTTGAATCTAAGTGATTACTGCATTAGTCTCCTGCTTTTCCTGTAATTTTGAAAATGTTCATAATAAATATAAAAATTACATACAAATACTACTTTTAGTTTAAAATTACATTTTAGGTCGAATTATATATAGTTTTAAAACATTCCATATTACTGAGTCTTCTTTCCAGGCTTGTCTAAAAAAAATCATTCAAAATTGAAATATTATTAGATTAAAAGTTTTTGCTTCTATTTCCCAAATTATCTTTTAAACATTTAGTCATATAAAATGATTTGTTGTCAATAAATAAATTTCTGTAAATAACTTATGTGTGTATCATTGTCATATTTGACAATTCAATAATTTGCACAGCATTAAAGTAGAAAATTGCAAGTCCACCTATCTCCAAGATTTATCCTTCTTTATCTTCAGGTACCTTTGGCCGAGCTATTTATTCATCAATGTACATTCTATCTTTTTACACCCTTGACACAATCTCTTCCAAAAGAGTTGGCGCAAATTGTTGAATTGCACTGGATTCCTAGAATAAAAACAATTGTGTGTGTGTGTGTGTGTGTGTGTGTGTGTGTGTGTGTGTTCATGTGCATGCACGTATGTGTGTGTCATACTTCTGACACAAAGTGAATTTATTTCCAAATTCATGGCAGTGAATGACAAGACACCTGGCAAGTTGGCCTGCCCACAGTCTTGAGGCCTGTGTTCCTTTCCTGCCTTTCCTTGGGGCCTCTAGTTATGGTCATGTAGCCAGAAACATTTACATTTTGTAGGTGAAGGCAGCTGAGATCCAGTGGAATAATGGAAGTGACATTAATAACATTAAATGTCATAACTCTTGACAACCTGATGCAAATGAGCACCTTACTAAGAAACAAGAGAAAAAAGGCCCTGAATACATATTTCTTTAAAGTATATTCAGTCTTCGAAAAACTCCAGCCACGGTGGAAGCCAGGCACCCAATTTTGGGGAGTTCACTACATTCCTCCGGGCACAAATTAGTCATCTTTTCTAACTGTAATCATCTCAGTGTATGATGGAGAGCAGTTGTGATATTTAGTACTATGCAAATATGCCTTTTATTTATGCCTTTCCACTGAGATTCCTCCTCCGTTTTTTCCTTAATCTTTTATTTTCCCCCTCAATGCTGATGTGATTGACAGGCAGAGGGACACTAAACACCAACAGGCCTCCACTGTCTCTTTTCCTTTCCTCAGAAACATAACAAAGGTGCTTTCAGACCTCAATGAAGCAAGTCCTAGCATCCTTCCCTGTTGTCACAACAGATTTAGCAGAGCCTTCTGATGTGGTTTCCAGCTTTCTCATCTCCCTTGCCTTGTCAGAGGGTTGCCATCATTTAGAAAGGTACACAGTATTTTGAAAGGATTAGAGGATAAAACACAACTCAATCCTTTATAAAAGAGAGGCAGAGAGAGTGGGGAGGGAGAGAAGTGTCAGATATTACAAAGCAATTGGACAAGAATGACTCTCACAAAGAGAGCCAGCCAACTGATAGCAGTCCTGTTCCTGGGATGCAAAAGGAGCAAAAGGTGGCATTTGACAAATATTTACTCCCACAGCGGAGGCGTCTGGAGTGAAAGACTTATGAGTGGATTATGACTCTGTTTAAAGTACAGCAAATAAGGTAGAATCAGGAAGTCGGTGGACACCGTTATTGTGTAAAGTTTTGTGTGGTTTTTTTTTTTTTGTACTTTTTTTCCCCCAGCACAGGAGGGGAACAACATCTACTTGTGCACCACCTTTGTAATGAAATGAAGAAAAATAAAATAAATACAAAGTCAAATAACCCCCATGAGTCCAAACCTGAATGAGTTTGGCCAGGAGCCTGCACAGAAAGACTCTGCTCCTTCTCTTTTGAATCCACAGAACCCCTGGAATGCAGTGTGACTAACCCTTCCTTTTAGAGGTGAGCAATCAAAAGCTCAGAGAGGCTTGGTGACTTAGCAGCACACTAGTTACTATTGGAGGCCAAACGCAGGTTATTCTATGTTCCCCGTCTCTCAGGCCCCTGCACTCTTGGTTCAGCAATCCTGCTGCTCAAGACTTCTAGCCCTTCCAGCTCAGAGCACACCCTCTCCCTTCTGTTCTTGCTCACAGCCACCAGCACAACAGGGTAAAGCTTTATTTCTTCTCAGAATCATAATATACAAAGCCATGCACAAAAATGGCATGGATATCATAATACAAAATATTCATAAACCAGGAATCTAAACAGACATATATAACTTAAAAGGAGGAGAATAAACAAGTATTTCTTACAGAACATCCCAATTATGAGATATAAACAAAATTAGAAACATAAAATGTAAATATTGCTATAGACAAGATTCACTGGTGGATATTAAAATTAGAAGGAGTGATTTTTAAGGAGAAAAGAAACATTGCATGTTTCCTTTTTTAAATTTATTTATTGATTACAGTGTTACATATGTGTTCTTATTCCCCCATTACCCCCCAAACCCCCCTCATGCCCTCTCCCAGCTGTTGTCTGCGTCCATTGGTTAGACGTATATGCATGCATGAAAGTCCTTTGGTTGATCTCTCCCTCTTACCCCCACCCTCCCCTACCTTCCCTCTGAAGTTTAATGGTCTGATCAATGTTTCTCTGTCTCTGGATCTATTTTTGTTCATCAGTTTATGATGTTCATTATATTCCATAAATGAGCGAGAGCATGTGATATTTATCTTTCTCTGCCTGGCTTATTTCACTTAGCATAATGCTCTCCAGGTCCATCCATGAACTTCCAACATATTTATTAGTTATTGTGGTCTTAACACATGTCCACAGGTTTTCTAATATTTCTCCTTCTGGGAGGTGAGACTTACTTGTTCTCTTGATTACTGGCTGAATTTAGTGACTTGCTTTGACCTGTATGAGTATGCAAAATTAGAATAGAAACTTTTCAGTGGAGAAATCTAGAAGACCATCCAAACCAAGGAAAAGGGCACATTACCTCTGTGAAATTCTTCCCCCAAACCGACATATCAGGCTAATAGAAAATGTCAGTGTATTAATTTGGTAGGACTGCTGTAAGAAATATCATAAACTGAGTCACTTAAACATATGACATTTATTTCTTCATGGTTCTGGAGGCTAGAAATCTTGAGATCAAGGTTTTGGCAGGGCTGGTTTATCCTGAGGCCTCTCTCCTTGACTGTCTTTCCTGGTGTCCTCACATGCTCTTCCTTCTATGTATCTGTCTCCTAATCTCCTCTTATTATAAGAATACCAGTTACTTTCTCTTAGAGTGTGTCTTACCTTTCTCAGGTCTGACTCACTGTTACACATGAGTGAACCCTGTAGAGTTGTGGAAAAAGTCACTAATTTTGTAATTAAATCTCCAGCTTTTATTAGGCTGCGTTCCTGCTATGACCCTCACACGTTTCTTAGTCTTTTTTTTTTCTCCCCTTAGGTTAGACTGAAATAGTCTCAGGGATGGGAGGTAGGTAATTATCCTGCTGTCTGTGGCTCTGGGAAAGTCTGTTTTGTTGATGAGCAGACTCTTGTTATGGAAAACACCCTGGTCATGTTTCAGATTTGTTATCCTCCTTCACTTGGGAATTTTTTCTCAGAGAACCTTGTAGGGTTCTGGAATGCAAAACCCACCATAGTATGGGACCACTGAAAACTGGGGTTTTAGAAGTTTTGAATACTTGAACTAGTTCATAATCAGCCTTCATCAATTCATGAAAATCACTATTGAAATGCCCCTTCCCCTTCATGGCTCCAACAACATTTTTTTCCATGTGAGCTGATATTGGCTATGAGTCTCTATCTGTCTCTGAAGATTTGGGGGTAGGAATTTGCTCTGGGACTTCAATTCTTTGAAGGATCTAAGGAAAGTCACTCGTTTTCAGTTAACTCCCAGTTCTTTATATATCAGGAGTGAAATCAAAGGGGACATGGTCCCAGGTTATCTGTGACAATCTGGAAGTGCCTGTGTAGTATCTAGGAGACGGGGAAATGATCAGCTTCATTCAGGAGTGATAAAGCTGGTTCACATATGAAAGGCAACGTCACACAAACAATCCGTACTCTTTTGGGATGAATAAACCCAGGCCTTATGCTTCTACATGGATATGCAGCCCTGATGACTGGACACTGAGTGCTCAGGAGAAGGAGGGTCTGTGTCCAGAGTCAAAAGGGTTTGGGTTTAGACCTGGGAGTAATTACCGTCAAATCAAGAGAAAGCAATAGGGAGGTTGGGAGTGTTAAATACTGCAGAGAAATCAAGTGATTTAGGATCAGAAAACTGTCCTTGGATTTTAACAAATCTTTCCAATTTAAATAGCAGTTTTATTTTACCAAAATAACCAATATGTTAAATATGTTTATTTTGACAAGTGTTTGAGGAATGATGACATGAAAGTCTCATAAGGTATAGGAAAGTATTTAAGCCCAACTCAACGTGTTAATAATTCATTTTTACAATGCAAATCTGACCAGTCAGGGATTTGATTTTTCAAACAAAAAATGAGACAGAGAGATACCATAGTATATGATGGCAGGTATAAATACACTGCCATATATATATATATATATATATATATATATATATATATATATATAAAGTGTATGAAATAGACAGAAGAGTTTCAACGTGAATAGTAATGTGGATTGACACATTTAAGAGAAAACATGCAAAGACAAAACTGAATAAAAGATGGAGAACAAATGATGACTTTTCCTTAAAATCTGAATAAATAGAAAACTGTTTTCCTCACCTCATCAGACATTTCCAGGAGTTGCAGCAAGGTAGCAATTGTTCCTTTACTTGTCTCTTCCCTGATGTTCCCTATTTAGGAATACCCAAACGAAAATAAAGGACCTTAGATTTGATTATCTACCACATTTGGAATCCCTTTGTGAGCAATTTACTCTCATGGGATCTTCCTGGGATTTTACCAAAAAATGTTCAAGCTATCATTAAACTAGAAGTAACCAAGAATAAATTGTGAAGTTGCCCATTGAACAAGAGAGCAATGTGAATGTCTCCAAAATTATGAGATGTTGATGTGCCTGACATGGACTTAGTATGGATTTGGAAGTCTCTCTGCTTTAAAATAAATTAGGTGACAGCTCTGTCAGTTATGCAATTATAAAATCATTAAACAGAGTACCTGGCATGAATGTTTAAAAGCTCAGACATGTGCAAATATCTATCTAATATCTTCATTTTATACTTTCAAACATGATGCTCAGGGAAACACACTATATAGCATTTGAGGTTTATGTATTATTAAATGTCAGGACTGAGCAAGAACATTTACTTAGACACAAATTGTAGAAGTTTATGGCCAGATTACAGTTTATATATTTTATTGAGTTTAAATAACTCAAATATGACCTCTTGATGCTAGGACAAATGAAGACCATGTGTGATTATGTGATGGGATCAGTAAGTCAGTGAGAAATTACTCACATTAGTACTTCCCCAAATTCTTATCCACTGCTCCAATGAGACTTATGGAGACTTCCACTGTTCCTGTCACAAAGTTGAAAATATTAAAAATTACAAATCTTTGCATATCCTATTACAACCATTAAGACTGAAAGGTTACAAATCTGCCTGTTTTCTTAGGAAACAGGGGTTTGTTCTTAAACCTTTCATTCAGGTGAGGCTTGTCTGACCTTGAGGGCAGAGTTCAGACTTTTGTAAACTAGCTGAAGAATTGGCTTGTTTATATAGTCACTCAACAATTGGAGGATGTATTTCCCCCCAGAGACCTGAAGAGGAAAAATTCCCTTCTTGCTTACAGAGTGCCTTGTTCCAAATAATGGAGACAGGGCAATATAATTTAATTTAAAACAAAATAGAATGTAGAGAAATTTGTGCATGTAGACTTGTTAGCCTCTAGTGGTCTAGACTATTTTATTGTAAGTATGTTTATAATTATGTTCGATTGGCCCTCCTTTTCTAGGGAAAGGAAACTAAATTTTAATGTGGTTCCAAGTAAATCATGTGATTACCCCTTCAAGCCACCTGGAAGAAAGTGTGCGTGTAACACAGAAGATCACAGTGGAGAGAGCAAAGTGTTACCTAAGCAACTAGGCTGTACAAGATGGAGGACTTAGTGCCAAGATCGCTAGCCTGGGGACATGGCAAGGGAGCTATTAAAATCAGCTCAAGGGTTAGGAAGAAGATTCTGAAGAGGGTGCATTGTCCAAAAGGAGGGCTGAAGGCAGGTGGGTTTACACTGTGCCTGGTGGCAGCAATTACTGAGTGGCAGCCTAGAGGGAGCCAGGGGCATCCATCAAAACCACAGCCACTCACTTCCTGAAACAAGTTGTAATGTCTGTTTATCATAGAGTTTAATTCCCCAATGAAGGGAACAAAGGCAAGTATCAAAATAGAGCAAATTTTTTTGACACTAGGAAGTGAAGCAAGGGACTAACCTCTTCTCAATCCCATCTTTGTTAAAATAAACTCTCGCCTTAGCAGCTCATTCCAAATGTCAGTCAAACCTACACATTAGCACCAGTGTGCTGTGACTAAAGCCACAAAAGAAACAGTAGAGCATGAATGGAACAGCGATGCCAGGTTACTTTCCTGGGAAAATAGCAATGGACATAATTGGTGAAGTGTAATCGACCTGCAGGGTGGATGGCATTTTGTTTTGTTTGTTGTTTTTTAATCAGTAGACACTATAATATCTGCATGTGTAAGAGAATGATTGCTGGGTTTTACCTAAAGCTAATAGATTTTTAGCAAGGTTATGGGATACAATTCACTTATTTTTTATTTAAAAATTGGAGGTAGCACTGATAAACCCCATTATATAAATTTCAGGTGTAAAACATAATTCAATATCTATATAGCATTGCATTTTTGCTACTAAAATCTAATATCTTTCAGTTACCATATATTTGACCCACTTTCCCCTTTCTCTAGCCTGCTTCCCAACCAGTAACCATCATTCTGTTGTCTATGGGTATTTTTGTATTTTGTTATATCTTTAACATATGAGCTAATATGTTATTTTCTGTCTGACTTATTTTACTTAGTATAATACCTTCAAAATTCAAATGACAATATTTTGTCATTTTTATGGCTAGGTAGTATTGCATGATATGCGTAGACCACATCTTCTTTATCCATTCATCCATTCATGAACACCTAGGTTGTTCCCATATCTTGACTATTGCAAATTATTGATGAAAACATAAATAACTGGATGAAAGAAAAAAATAATAATTTCAAAAAATAACTTGCTGATGCAATAGCTTGGCTAAATAATCATTTAATACTAAACATACTCAATGAATTCTATCCTTACAAAGATAAGCTAATAGATTTCACAGTAATACTTGTGACTTAGGCAACCAGGATGCATTTACTGATTTTATGCAAGCATATTCCTCACATCTCCAGGACAGAGGTTTTGGTTGTTAACTATGTGCCCATAGACTCAGGACTCAGCCTTCAGAAGTATTTAAACACATTCTTCTCAGTGCTAAAAGTTTTTTTTTCTCTCCATAAAATTGAGAAAAGCAGCAGAACCAAGAACTCTAGGAAAGTTAGCTATACTTGACAACAATCTTGCTACTGAGCGCATCTGATAAGATAATGTTAACCGAGAAAGTTGAGCTTGTCATTTCCATGTGTATATATGTGTAAGGTAGGAAAATTATCAATCTTTTCCCCCATATTGCTACTGGGCCATGACTTTGTGTTATAAGCCTGTCATCATATATAATAAAGAGTTAATTTGCAAATGGACCCTCACACCCTCAGAAGATGGCTATCTACAACCAGGCCATCAGGGAGGTTAGTGAGGGATGACCAAATGACTGAACAGCAGGCTGTGTGGGGTGTACAGGCCAGCAGGGGGGCAGTTGTGGGTGACTAGGTCAGCAGGGGAGGCAGTTGTGGGTGACCAGGCCAGAAGGGGGAGGCAGTTGGAGGTGACCAGACCAGTAGCGGGGGCAGTAGAGGCAACCAGGCTGGCAGAGGGTAGTTGGGGGTGACAAGGCTGGCAGGAGGGGTAGTTGGGGATGGTCTGGCCAGCAGCAGGGGACAGCTAGGGGAAACCAGGCTGGCAAGGGGGAGGCAGTTAGGGGAGATCAGGTTGTAAGGGGTGATCAGGCAGTCAGGCAGGTGAGCAATTAGGAGACAGGGGTCCCAGATTGTTAGAGGGATGTCCCCCAAGGGGTCCTGTATTGAAGAGGGTTCAGGCTGCGCTGAGGGGACTCCCCCCTGTGCATGAATTTTGTACACCAGGCCTCTAGTATAGATATAATTAATAGATAGAAAGGGTGTTTAGTATAGGTTATATTTCAAAGAGAAAAAACATTTATTAAAGAATAATGGGTCATGAACCAAACTATTTAGCAAGTACTTTATTAAATTTAAGTAAAATTCTCATTTTGAAGGAGTTTAAATCTTGTAGGGTAGATTTCTTTTGGTAATTATTTTTTTTTAATTTGTGTAAAAACAGTTTTTTCCTTATACTTGCCCTCTTTTTTAATAATTGGAGCATGCCCAAGAATCATCATTAAATATTAAAAGGTGAGGGGAGCCATATGGTCACCTCTGAGGGATTTCAAGATCTTGATGGCACTCCATCTGCATCAGTAACAATTTAGTCATTATATCAAGGACATGGAGAGATTCAGAAGTGGACTTTGTGGGAGGAAGCTCATGTCTGATGTGGCAAAATGCCATGCACTCTATGTTCCGATCGCCTTCTCTCAGCTGAGTGCCCTTGGGCCCAGCTAAACATATTAGACACATTGTTAATGCAAGTCAGAAATACACCTAGTACTACATGATTTGTTTTGTTTTTGAAAAGTGATTATTTATTTGCAAAATGATATAATCTGATTTACAAAACAGGCATTAAGAAAGTGTTTGCTCCTGAAAGGCATGAAACATCCTATTTCAACATCATTCAGTGGTTGCACAAAGCTTTCTCTTAGATATTGCGATCAAAAGGTGTTCATAGCTTACATGGATTTTATTATCACTGTTACATTAAATACCAAATAGCTATCCTTTGAATTAAGTGAACCTTATATCAGAAATGGGTAAAAGAAGTCTGCTATTGATGTCTACTTCTATGCATTAATGCTCTTGTGGCCTACTCACTAACTCAGGATCTCATTGCATCATGCTATTGAAATGCACCTGAAGTCCATACCTTTAATCAAGTGAGTCTCATGAGTGGTGGAAATGATAATAATTACATTCACTTCTTAGAAAATTTAACTTGGTGTATAAATTACTTTATATAATTCCTGACTACAACCTGAGTGTAGCAAAACCACTGATGGCCAAGGGTTTGTGTGATAATGCAATACCCTGTGTTGTCCCTCTTTATAGTTTCCTTGGTTCTCTGGAGTAACTTGGAGATAAAAACATTCAGAAGTGGAAGGTGGTGTTTTCCCCTGGCTCAGTATAGCCAGGGAATTGGAAGGCATTTCATTTCCTAGAGGTCCCTTCTCCCACCTTAGGATCCCTTTTCAATCCTACCTGCAGGTTACCAAATGCACACCATGATTAGTCATAATATTCTTTCTACATATATGAAACATCTCAAAATACTAACCCAAGCCATGGGGAAAGTTGTGCATCACTAAAAAGTTTGATTAAAAAATAAAAAGTCATGCACAGTTATAGGATGGTTAAAAATCCCCATATGTACCTTGCTACCTCATTCTATATGAAAGCCCTGTGTTTTCCTCTTTTAGTATCTTTGGTAGCTGTAGTCTCATCCTTTTACTCAGCCTTTGCCTTACGATATATCCTCATCCCTTTAGGTCCCTGTCCTCAGTTACTAAACAATTAAACCCATAAATTAATGTTCAAAACTGCATATAATTATGAGAGGCCACCACTGTGGGAAAGAGAAAAAAAGTCTTGTTATGGCAAAAATTTCCAGGATTGTTTGCTTATTTGCCCCAGAAATTAAAGAAATTTTTCCTTCAGATAATATTTTGATGAAAACAATAGAAAAAACTAAGTCTGGTCAGCTTAATAAATAACAGGATATCTATGTCTTAAAAGAAACAAACTAGTGTATATTATGAAATCCAAGGAAGGTTGAACTACCAAGGTATTGAATGGGTAGTAATCCAGCAATACTAAGGAAAGTAGGAAAATTCTTGTCGACCACTACATTTAATATCATTTGGTTACAACAAATACCAGTTTGTTTGTTTTTAATAAAAAATTCCTGGAGACAGACTATAATAAGTTTGAGGCAAAAGTTCACCTTAATTAAAGAGCATAAGGTTGTTTAAACATATAGCCCTGTTGATCAATCATTCCAAATAGAAATCAATTGGGGATCGATGTGAACTAAGAAATCTACAAAATAGGTCCCACCTCCTCTTCCTATCATAGAATTGGCTATGCAAAAAACAGAATTTGCTTTGTACATGTCTGCCTTTCTTCAGAAAAGGAGGAATTGTGTTTACTGTACAGGAACTGATATGGGTTAAATGGTGTGCTCCCATTTATATGTTGACATCCTAACCCCTAGTGCCTTATAAATGAAATTTTATTTAGAGATAGGTTCTTTACAGAAATAATCAAGTTAATATGAAGTTATTAGGGTGGGTGTCAATCTAATAGCGTTGATGTCTCTATATAAAGGGGAAATTCAGACACAGACATTGACATGCACAGAGGAAAAATCATATGAAGACACAGGAAAAAGACATCCATCTACAAGTAAAAGAAAGAGACCTGAGAAAGAAGCAACCCTGCCAACATCTTGCTCTCAGGCTTCTGACCTTAACTATAAGAAAATAAATTTCTGTCTTTTATGGCACACAATTTGTGCCACTTTGTTATGGGACTCCTAGAAAAGTAGCACAGATACTCATGGACAACATTGAGCTCTCAATGCAGGACAATCTGTTGTTAAACACACTTGAGCTTTTTCCTCTAGAATGGAAATAATGTTTCTGAGGTCACCCCAGGGATGAAACCAATCTCCTGAATGTTCACCTAATAGAAGTTTTGCTAAGTACAAGGTCATGGTTATTAGTTAATCATTTACATAGCAATCACATTTTCCAAGTTGACTAGTTAGGCCAGAGTACAGCAAAAATTAATAGATTTGTAAATATTAACTTAAAATATTGGATAAATAATTCTTGTCCCAGAAATAGCATTTCTGATTTAAATGGTGATATACATTATTGCTCTTCAGCTAGATCTCAAAGGATTTGGCCAAGTGATCATTGCACATTCGCTTCTTTGAATGTGTCCCATAATTCATGATGTCTTCCTGGGGACTTGCCTTCTCTACTCTATAGGGAACTATGCTGGCTTGATTTCTAGCAATATCTTTAAGTAGGTCATTAAGAAAAACATTTATAGGATGCAGAGGTCAATTCTGGGCCTTTCCCCTTCCAGTTAAATTAGAAAGAGAAACAGTTCTGAAATTTATCTACTGTGCTGTGACATTTGCTTTTAAGATATTCAGTACACTTTTCAAAATTACAGATACTAACGCAAACACAATATATTATGTCCTGAGTATACTTGGCATTTTAGAATTACACATTGGCTACATAATTTTCTTATTTTATGTTTTGAAGTGAAGCAATACATTAGGAAAAAAAATGTTTTTCTGTTGTTATTGTTCTCGAGATAACTAGCAAGCTAGGTTAAAATTTCCAGAACCCATACATCTGAGAAGGTTTTATACAGGTTTAGATTTTGTGACCTAAAGGATTATGCTACCATGAAGTTATTGTTGAAATTCTTATTATGAACATTTTCTTTTGAATTTTCCTTGTTTGGTAATGACTAAGTACACAACTCTGATTCTTATCAATAGCTGTGTCTAAGCAGCCAAGGTTACAACAAAGAAGTTGATATACCGATTGAGCCTCCACTGATGGACCCATCAAATTGTTTCACCCCACACTCCTCCATCTGGTTTTGGGCAAGAATGTTTTAGAAAGTGATTTGGAAATGATACAATGTTTATTTATTCAACTATTTCTTTAGCAAACTTACATTTAATTAATAAAGATTAAGTGATAAGTTAATAGTTACAAAAGGAATTGGTTTTGGATAGTCTATAGAAATAGAATAAGGACAAATTTTCTGGTAAGCCTAGAATCTGCATTTCATTTTTAACAACACCTCTATTGTCCACAGAAGTTTAACTCATGTGGCAAAGTTCCTTAGTATAGTCCAGAGATACAATAATTTTATAAAAGCAAAAGGCAAACACAATGAATACAGTTGATGGTGCATATTTCAGAGAAAATAGAGCAAAGAAGATGGTATAGTAGGCATCAATGATTACTACAGAGGAACTGCAAAACTCTAGGACATGGATGTGATACCAGTTGTGTTAGTGAAGCTTGATAAAATAAGAACTATGATTTTTAGAGAAAGATGTTAATCCAGAAGGGATGACAATGTGGATACACTAAGTAAAGTTTTAAATCTTTATTAATGGTAAGACAGCAATAATGGATTATTTAGAAAAGTCATTTGATAGCATATATATAAATGTAAATTATTTTGCAATATCTTTATTATGTCTTTGTAAGAGTACTAAGTAAGTCATCTCTCTATAACCTATTAATTTTGTAGTCATCTCTGATTAAAATGTGGGTAGATGTTAAGATGGTTAATTCCATAAATATAATAAGAGGGTATAGTTTTATTGTTCACAGAGTGAGGCTTTGTATTGGAAAAGGGGTAGGATAGGCTGCCAAACTAGTCCAAAAATGGCTAGAGAGAGCCAGGTGGAGAAACTGGCATAGCTGTCTTTAGTATTAGAGAGTGGAACCAGATTGAGTTTGGTGTGTTTGTATGGTTGAACATTTCTCTCATACAAGCTTTTTTGTTGACTTCTCCAGAATAGGGAAAGAGAGAAGGGTGAAAATGGAAGGCTGTCAGTGGTCAAACGTCTAAAATGGAGACAGACTTTTTACTACAGTCTAATAATGGTGCTCCAGTGAATCAGAATTGACCTTCCACAAATTTTCAAGAGTGTCTCACAGTTATTAAGCCCCTTTTGAAATTCTGTGTTCCTACCTCTACCATTTGGATGTTTCCAACAGAAACCAAAGACTTGGAAAGTTAATCTGCACAACCTACATAGACCCAGTCTCTGGCATGGTCATCTAGAATCCACAATGAATGGAAAGTGTAAGCCTGTGTTCTTAGAGAAACTTTAACACAGAGGAAGAAACTGAATAAAGATATAGTTAAAATATATAAACTTTAAATATGCTGACCTTTGTTCTGTCAAAATAGTTAGTATATAACTAATTAGAGGAAGATAATGACAACATTCTAAAATGCAGTGACACTGGGTTTAATGCTGATGGGAAGAGGAACACTAGAAATTACCCAGAATTTTCACCTTTCAAGAAATAGTACCACAAGAGAAAACATGAAAATAGCAGTAATTCCAGCAAATAATAATACAATGTAAACAGCACAGATGACTTAGATATAAGCAAAACCAACACAGCTCAACAGCTAACTGAACTTCCAAAGAGCAATAATAATATACCTTTATAATAAAGTACTCAGTTGGAAGATAGATGGATTTTTGAAGAAATGAAACAAAACACTAGCTCTTCCTGAAATGCTATTATTTATGTTGATAGTCAGAGCAGAAATATATAAATTTAAGGATATAATACATAAATGATGGAGAAAATATATTGGAAACATATTGTAAGTGTTAATTGGATATGGCTCACATTTTCAAAATAAAAACATTTAATCATAAACTCACATTTAACTTGTAAAATGAATAGTACATGGTGGAATCACATTTACAACCTATAGGCTCCAAAATACCCCTCAAACTATTTTTGGAGAATGTAAGGAAAGGAAGGTGGAAGAGTTATAATTAAGACACAGTAATTGGATTTTAAAGTCTAGTGTCCCAGTTGTATAGTAAATGAAAATGATCAAATTGGCCATTAAGTATTTTTATTTTATGATTTAGCCACAAATGGCCTCCAGTAAATTTCAGCCTAAGTAAAACAGTTATGCGATTTCCAAACCTCGAACATCCCCCACTGGTTCTGAGATAAAGAAGCCACTGTTAGTTCAGCTCCTGGCTGGAAAGGCCCAACTCTAGATATTAGATATGTTGATCAAATGAGACCATGTTTCAAGGACTGAGCCTAATCCCAAACCATGGAGTAAACCCAAACAGTCCATGAATGAAGAAGAAACCACATGTAACAACATGTAGTCCTCTATTTTGTTTTTTAAAGTCTTCTATTTTTAGCTGAAGTTTAAACTGTGATGTTCCCAGTTGTGTTGTTATTTTTTTTTTCAGTGAACCCAGTGTAATTTGTGTATGAGTGTCCCTGAACAAATGCAAATAGAGTATGTGAAAGTACCCTTTACTACCCTTTTACTTATAATTCTCAGTGATATGGATTTATTTTAAGTGCTGTATGATTTATTAGATTATTGTGCAAAACAGATAAAAATCAATATAAGAAAAATAAATGGCCACAAAAGAGCTTATGTGTGTCTAAAGCCATTATACAGGGGAGTTTGAATATGACTTATCTACACAGCAAAATGCTATTTTTCTCCAAGCTTCTATGAACTTTGTCTTTAACATAACACTTAATGAAAAAGAAGAAAGAAAAACAGTAAAATTGATTTTAACAAGGAAAACTCTTCTAAGAGTAAAAGCTATTTAATCTGGTCAAACTGAAATTTACCTTTTGTAAAATGATCATCTTATTTAGGGATAAATGTGGATTCTCTTATAAGAACTAATACAGAGAAATAATCTTTACCCGGTTTCCCCCAGCAGTAACATCTGCAAAAATACAGTAAATATTGCAACCAGAACATTGACATTGATAGTCAAAATACAAAACATTTTAATCAGCATCATGATCCCTCACCTTGTCTTTTTAGAGCTATACCCACTTCTTCCCAACCCCTTCATCCTCCTTAACTATTATTAGCAACTAACCTGTTCTTTTTGTCTATAATTTTCTAAGTTCAAGAATGTGATAAAATGGAATCATACAGTATGTACCTTTGGGAATTGACATTTTTTAATGAGCATAATTCTCTGGAGATCCAGCCAGGTTGTTGTGTATGTCACTATAGGTAAGGTGCCATATATCTACTACTGTTTTCAAGATTTTTTTTTTGCCTTTGGATTTCATGTGTTTAATAATAATATATTTTGGCATGAATTCTTTTAGGTTCATCCTATTTGTAGTTCATGTGGCTTCTTAAATCTGTAGGTTTGTGTCTCTTCCCAAATGTGGGAAGTTTTCAGCCTTTTTTTCCTTTGAGAGTTTTTCATGCCCTTCTTACATATCTTCTTCCAGGGCTCTGACACAAATGTCATATCCTTTGTTATAGTCCTACTGTTCCCTGAGGCACTATTCTAATTTTTCAGGCTTTTTTTCTATGTGTTGTTCAGATTGGGTATGGTAGATCACTCATGCAATTATAAAGCTTGAAGAAATTTTATCTCATGTTGTGATTTTGAACCTGGCCTTCAGGGAGAATATGTATCCTCTATAATTCAAAGTAAAGTGTGTGTCTGTGTTCACACATACACGCACACAAACGTGTTCTGGGGTAATGTTCATATGTTCATAAAACTCACTTCATTCAAAAAATGGCCCCCACCACTTTTACTCCTGAATAACAAGCTACTTTCAGAACTGATGACGTCTTCAGGTCTCTGTTCTTTAATGGCAATCCCATGATCCCTTTCCATGTCTGTCACTCCTTGCTCATGGAGATATTTATTGAAAAAGCATAGGACATTAACATGTGTCGCCATTCCAAGGTAGAGGCTGGGATGAGTGTTGCCAATTATGAGCAAGATTTGTATTTAAGAACAAAGAATCCCCTACCTTGGGAAGATGGCATGTTGTGATTGCTGAGGATGGTATGAATATAAAGGATAACAGACATCAAATACAAAAAGCAGGCTCATATGTCCTGGTTCACTCCCACAATGTGGCCAGAGCCTTGCTGAAGTTCACTTAATTTCTTAACTGCATCACCTTCTATCTTCCTAGACATTGTACAGTTGAGTCCATGATCTCTAACTCATTTCTTCATTTTCATGTGCATTTACATGGGACATGTGAAAACCACAAAACAATTCTCTAGGAAGGCCTAATGCTAGTAAATAAACACAAAGCAGAGATAACCAAATGTAATTGAGCAAGAGTGAATAAATTATAAATAGGACTCTCAGATAAAACAATAACCCAATTATTACTGTGTTCATTTTCTATTACCACACTAATACATCAACACAAGCTTGGTGGCTTAAAACAACACAGTGGTAATCTCTTCCATTTCTGGAGCCCAGAAGTTTGAAAGCATCTTTCACTGAGCTAATATCAAGGTGTCAGAAAGACTGGTTCCTCCTGGAGGGTCTAAAGGAGAATTCTTTTCTAGCATTTTCCTAGCTCTAGAGGCTTCCTGTGATCTTTGGCTCATGTGCCATCCCTTGCATCACTGCAACCTCTTGTTTCCACTATCACATCCTGTCTTGTCTGTAGTTACCTCTTCCTTTGCCTCCTTCCTGCGAGAACGCTTGTGTCACATGTAGTACGTACCTGCATAATCCAAGGTAATCATCTCATCTTAAGATTCCCTAAGTACACCATATCTTCCATGACCCTTTTGCCATAAAAGGCAATATTCACAGGTTCAAGAACTAAGATATGGCTCTCTGGGGAATCATTATTCAGTCTACTCCAACCGTTAAAAATTGAATCAATAAAAACAATGTCCCCACTCTCTCTGGTCCCACTAACTCTCACCACAAAATTGGGCCCAGAAAGTTTTACAGTTAAAAAAAAGTGTTTAATCTACCTGAGAAAAATAATCCCTATTTCATTTTTAAAAATTCAAAATCTAGAAAATATAAATAAAGTTACTCAACTATTATTTTAAGGTCAATGACCTGAAACTATACATAACATTCGAAAAGATTATCATGAGCTAATCTTGCTTATAGATAAAAGTGCAAATATATGGGTGAAAAGCGCATGCTGTTCATTACATTATTCCCTATACTTTCTAAACTTCACAGTAAAACCACCATGATAACAGCAGTGCAAACATAGGTGTATCAGGTGAGAGAAGGTGAAGGTGATTTTTTTTGTCCCTTCTGCTACCTTCAGCTTTTTTAGTAGATAAAACAGATATATATAGATAGATAGATAGATAGATAGATAGATAGATAGATAGATAGATAGATATAGATAGATATATGTTAAACCATCAGTGTGAAATCAGAGACATTAGAATTCTATATCCAGCCAGAAAGGCTATATAAATGTTCTCACAGACAAAATAAACATCCTACCTAAACAAGAATACCACCAGTGGTCTGTGGCAACCTTGTGGGCTATCCATAGGCATGAGTGTCTTTCTTTGCCATAATATCTTAAGACCAGAGTCCTGGACCCCAGATGGGCACATCCCTGAAAGAAATACTCCAGTTTGCACTAACCAATTCTGCTAACAGAATAGAGTTAACACTATTAAAGGGTTAAAAGTGGATTAAAGGGTCCCGGGTTTGGTTCCAGTCAGTCAAGGGCACATACCTTAGTTGCAGGCTTGATTCTCAGTCCTAGTCAGGATCCATACAAGAGGCAACCAATTGATGTTTCTCTCTCACATCAATGTTTCTCACTCTGTCTCTGTCCTCCTCCCACTTTCTCTAAAAATCAATGGAAAAAATATCCTCAGATGAAGATTAACAACAACAAAAAGAAAGACTCCATTTCTGTAGACATGTTTTCAGAGTTAGGATTCACTATCTCTGCCGGTTTTTGTGTTACATGTAAATGTAATCAGACAATATGTTCTCCTTCTGGCTCAAGAAAATGTTTACAAGGTTCTTTCCTGTTGCTGTATGCATAGGTAATCTCTTTGTTCCTAAAGCTGAGCGTTGTTCTATTTTTATGAATAGATCTCAATTTGCTTATCCAATGTCTTGTTTATGGATACCTGAGATGTGACCCTCATTTCTGGCCCTTGTCAGTTGACAGGCTTTCATCCAGAATATGGCAATATGCAACCACTAGAATGGATACAATGAAAAAAACTTACAGCAACAGATGTTTTGCTGAGGATGTAGAGAAACTGGAACTCTCATATATAGCTGGTGAAATGTAAAATGGTAAAAACATTGTGGAAAATGTTTTGGTCATCTATCGATATAAAACCCTAATATGCAAATCAACCTAACAGCCCAACAACCAGTCACTATGATGTGAACTGACCACCAAGGGGCAGATACTCAGTGCAGAAGCTGCCCCCAGCCCACAGGCCTCAGGCCAGCCATAGCACGTGCCAGTGCCCTCCCCCCACATCACACCTGCCGGTTGCCTCCTGCAGAGGGTGGGGTCTATGAGCAGGCAGTACCAGGGCAGCCAAGGTGTATGGGAGTAGGACCCCCCTTCCCCATCGCCCCACTGGCTGCCCCACAAATCAGGCCTGATTGCTGGCCAGGCCTAGGCACCGTATCCATGAACAAATTTAATGCACCAGACCTCTAGTTTCTTATAAAGATAAATATAGACCTGCCCTATAATTAAGCAACTCTAGTTCGTATTCTTAGAGAAATGAAAACATATGTCCACAAAACAAATTGTATAAAGTTTTCATTGTATTCTTATTGAGTAATAGCCGAAGTCTTATTTTATTGCAATTTACATTAAAAAAGTCAATTAGATTTAACTTTGTAAAATGAAGAAAAAAAAATAATAACTATAAATTTTGAAGAAAGGGGTGAAGTGGCCTCTCAGTGATTAAGAGGTATTATAAAGCTACAAAATTTTATAACATGGTGGTATTGTTGCATGAAAAGACAGATGACTTTTTTGGGGAAAAAGCTAAAAACAAAAAGATACAGAGATATACCAATATGTACAGGGTTTTACTATTTTACAATGAGAGCCTTTAAAATTGAGAAAGATATAATAATGAATTTCTGCTTAACCTTTTACAATTAGGGCAGATGAGCAACCATGTTTTAAAAAGTAGATTAAGTTTGAATTCTCTACCTGACAGATTACATCATAATAACTTTCGTGAGGATCACAGCTGTTTTAATACACATATTCAAAATTAAAGCATGTACTCAAACCAATATTCTCTTCCTAACAGATGCAGATAAAAATTAGTTAAATTCCAGCACCTTGATTATAAATTAGAAATACATATTCAGCCAGAAAGACTATGTATTAATCCATAGCTGAGTATCCACTAAAAACCTACAACAGTTATACTTAATGGTAGAATATTAAACGTACTTTCTTTAAAATTAGTAATGAGCCAGTAATGTTCACTTTTCCTGCTTGAATTTAAAATTGCACATACACAAAAATAAAGAAATAATAAAATCAGGCAAATTGGAAAGAAGAAAAAAAAAATCCTCATTAAGACAATGTTAGGTCTGCAAAGAAAAATTTTCCATATCTATAGGTTATCTGTAATAATAAAAGTGTAAAATGCTAATTAGACTGTATGCCCTTCCTTCCAGACAAAACCATCACGGGCAGAGGCATAGGTGGCAGGTGGGGCCCGGGGTCTAGGCCCTTGCATGAATTTCATGCATTGGGCCTCTAGTTCATTATAAATAATGAGAGATTTAGTTCAAACTGTTGAATATAAAATAAATATACAAAATAAAGAACATTTCAATTAGTCACTTTTGCACAGTTAAAAAGTCTATTAATAAGCAAGATTTGCAATAAGAACAAAGTTTAAGCTCCCTGAAAATAAATCTAGCAAATGATGATGTAAGAATTTAAGGGATGCCGAGACCAGTTTGGCTCAGTAGATAGAGCGTAGGCCTGCAGACTGAAGGGTCCCAGGTTCAATTCCGGTCAAGGGCATGTACCTTGGTTTCGGGCACATCCCCAGTAGGGGTGTGCAGGAGGCAGCTGATCAATGTCTCTCTCTCTCATCAATGTTTCTAACTCTCTATCCCTCTCCCTTCCTCTCTGTGAAAAATCAATAAAATATATTTTAAAAAAGAATTTAAGGGAGAAAATGCTAATGCTTGATTAAAAGACATTGATAGAGGCCCAAATGAATTGATACAAAGATATAATGTATAAATGTCAATAATCACTGATTATATGTTTCCCACAATTACAGCTAAAATTCCAAAACATTTTCACCATTAAAATTGTTCAACTGATTTTCAAATAAAGCACTGCAAATAGCCAAGACATTTTAAAGAATAAGATAAGAAAATTTCATTTACCTTATCAAGTCTTATTACAAAGCTAGTGCAAAAATAAATAAATAGATAGATAGATAGAGTAAAATAAATTAAAGCAGAAAGCCTAGATTGAGGATCACATATTATGGAAAATTGATAGATGACAGAGGTAGCATATAGCTCTACAAGGAAAGGACATTTTAATAAATAAATTACCATGACTAGTTTTTAGTTTTAAAAAGAATAATACTGCACATATACAAAAAAGTTAACTCCAAAAGATTATGTAACTTATACTTGTATAGTGAAAAGCAAATTTTTAAACATAGAAATTGGCTAATGACTACCAGTGCATCGGTAAAGACACCCCTTTCACCTCTCCTCACCCAGACTCTCACATAAACGCTCTGCTCTTACATTTGTGAACTCAACGAAGCTGTGGTTTTCCAAATTAAAGGCTGGGCATTTAAGTGACCAGTGCAATTACATATGTGAGCACCCTGAGAGGTGCCACAGTAGGACAGGGTGGCAATGAACCCAGGGGGGCTGTGACTGGCCCCATCCCTAAATCGTTTTGGAATCACCTGCGGCCCAGAAATCAAAAGGGAAAAGAGCCACTTACTTTTCAAGGGAAATGTGTAAAATACACTGGCCATTATCTTCTTGGAAATGATGTGTTCTTTAACTGTTGTTTTGAACTTGACCTACCTCCTCCCTGACTAGCATCCCCAAGTCCATGTTGGGGTGATGTTGGGACCAGGGAGTGAGCATTGCCTTTAGGCTGGGCTCAGCCTACATCAGCACCCTGGGGCCCTGGAGATCTGCTCTCGTCAGCACCCTGGGGCTCTGGTGATCTGATCTGCTCAGTTTCTGCATCTGTAGAACTGAGGGGCTGGCCCAGGAAAGGGAGGATTGGATCCCAAGCCATTCTCTCTGATGATTCCTCTCTGCCTGTGTGAGCTCATTCCAGGTGGGAGGCGCCCCTGCACCCTATCTTCAGGCCCAGCAGTCATTGTGCCCCGGACACCTTGCTGGGGGCCTCAGTGTAGTGATCATGAGGTAATCACCCGCCTGTGTGTTGGGCTCACAGCTGCAGCTCAACCTTATAACACCCTGGAGGAGCGATTATCTGCTGTCATGCTTTAATTCTTAATTAAAACAAGACCCGGCACTAAAATAGGATTGGGGAGGAGATTATGCTCCTCTCTGGTGAGACAAGGGGTGCATGGGCTCCCTGAGAGCTGGGGTCAGGCCCCCAGCCCGTACAGAGCACAGAGTCACTCTGGCTGAAATCTTGGCACTGCGTATTTCGCTATGATTTCCCCAAAAAGCAGAGGTCCTGGGACTTTCTGATGTCAACAGCACTCCAGGGCACTCTCAGGTTCATGCTCTTTTAACCTTTTAAGCAGAATTGTGAGCTGTGTTCTCATTAGCAGGTTTCCGTGGCGAGGAAAAGGGAGGGGCTGAGGCTCATTACAGAAAATTGGAATACCCGGTGTTGTATTTAATACAGGCTGGCCAAACCTGCAATTAAAGAAAGTAATTTTAAACTGTGGTGAAATATTAATATTAAAAGCATTTCAAGGACAGAAATCTAATTAACACAAGTTAAAGAAAAGCCTAAAAGATTCTAATTTTATGATCTTCTTAAATAAAAATTAACCTGATTAGAGTTCTCTCTTAAAGGTTACATTTATTAAAAAGTTCCAAGCAATTTAACTACAATGGGTTTCGACATGACAGCTTCCCGTCTGCACAGCCTCTCTATTTTTAAATTTTATGAGGCTCCTCTGACCGAGTTTTGTAGCAGTTAGGATGAAAATCCGGATGCACAGCACCCTCTAAAAGGAGGAGAGGAAAAAAGGAGGAGGAGGAAGAGGGAGAAGAAAGGAAAGTAATCAATTTGGTATCGAATTTATTCCAAAGCAGAGAAGTGCATATATAATTTTTTTTTCTGATGGTAGAAAAAAAAGAGACATGCAGGGAGGTCAAAGGTCACACCAAGAGGAGACAGTATTGTGTAGAAACTGTCACGCATCACCACCTATTTTGACATGCACGGGGCCGTTTGTTGTCTGTCGAACATGCAAATTAAGTGCCTGCTGTCATAGCTGGCCGATATCTGAAAGTGGAAAATGAGACCACCTGTAACCAGTGAATGGAGTGATGGACAAGCATTCAGGGCTCGTCATCTCGGAGGCCATTCACTCCACCTTCGAATTGCATATGACATGTAAAAATCTTTTCTTAATATTCACAACCGGGAAGTTTGGGGAATTATGGAGGCTTCAACTGCTGCATGTAATGGCTTCTCCAAGCAGACAGCTGTGACTGGGAGCCGGCTTGATAATTAGGTGTCCAGGAAGATTTTATGCTACGAATCAGTTAAAAGGGAGAAAAGAAAAAGAAAATAATGGCAAGCAAAACTCGCAGGGATGGAAATTGCGTTAACCCTTGTGTGGCTTTCTCTGCTTGTGAGCTTTCTAGGAACCAGGATTAATTTTCTGGATGCGGTGTAGCCATACCTCCCTGGGCCAGGCTTTCATTTGTCCGCATGCCCCGTGTACAGGATAGAATGACCAGAGAATCTGGATGCCCGTTCAGGAAAGGGTCACTCGGCAATAAATGTGATTGCTTTCCAAAGGGATGTAGTGCTTGCTCATATGCACTTGGATTTTTCTGTCAAAATAAAATGTTGAGAAGTGTATCAAAATAATAGGCAGGAACAGGGAATGATAGCTGCCTTCATGCAAATCAAAGTGCTTAATGCGCAGCTTCAATCCTTTGCGGTATCCCTTCCCCCGATATCCATGCTTACAGTGCGAAGGGGGCTCCCAAAGTGGCGGCTCTGCAGAAAGAACCAGGAAATAAAGCTGATTGAGAACTTTGTACTCCATGCATTTAGATTGAAACTGAAAAGTGACATACAATGGACAACCTTTAACAGATGCTGGCTTATTTAAAGTTTCCCCAATATCACCATTCCTTCTCCTCAAAGGCCAACTCCCTAATTCCAAGCTGAGTATGACTGGTGAAATCCAGACAGACATCGTCCTAGATAAGGCTTCTCCCCACTCCAGGAACCCTCAGACCTGGACAAATTGCACCAACTGCATTGGGGTTTGGGGGCTGAATCTAAGCATGGGACCCCCTGGCACTGACCAGCTCCTTTTTCCTCCTGGCCTTTCTCTCAGCATGCCAATAGAAGCACTTAGTTCCAATAGCATGTACACACAACAACAATAGACAGTTCATTCTCCCAAGGAAGCCATGGGAACTTTAACCATGTGTACATAGATGTGAAATAAATAGCTACATCAGGGTTGGGGTAAGATGTTTTCATCTTTCTTTACTGAAGATCACAAGATTTAAACAAAAATTGTATTCTGAAATGAAAAGACCACCATCCTTTACCCTCATCTCCGTAAATGACCTTAAGTTTCATACTGTTTGGGAAGTAGCAGTTATTTGTATTACTTCCTATCTTCATGATGCTGGTGCAGAAAAGTCAAAGTGATAATAATGAGGAAACCCTCTTCCATCTGTAAGCATGTATTGAGGGCCTACTATGCGCCCAGTTGCATGCACTGGTGTTACTTCAATGATCAAAAATCGAAACGGCTGCCTGTTGGCACCTATATTCTAGTGAAGGGAAACACTAAGTAGAGAACAGTAACCAAGTCAATCTGTAGGATGTTCAAAAGGCAATGAAACAGCAGACAAAGCAGGGTCCGGGCTGCTTGAAGCAGTATATTTATAGGAGGGCAGGGAAAACAACACAATCATGCTGAGAGCTCTTGGTTGTAGTTATTTGATAAATTTGAGAGTGTTTTCAATTAAAACAAAATTATGAGTAATGAGTAATGACAGAAAAGTCAGTTTCCAATGGTATGCTGGAGCCAGGCAGCACCAATGAGATGGTGGTTGAATATAGAGATCGTTAAAAAAAAAAGTTACATGGACTTACAATTTAATAAATTATAATAGACAAAAGTAATAAAATGTATATCACATTTCAATTCTTTTACTATACTTAACTATTTTTTGTGGTTGCATTATTAGGTTGATTTCTTCTGTATGCCAGAAATGTTGTACAATGCTGGCTGTTGTTCACCCTGTGTTCTGTGAGGTCAGGTGGGCAGGTTTCAAATTGATCATGGTGGTCAAATTACACCATGGAAATTGATAGAGCTATCTTCCAAACCATTCCTCTCAGCCTCTAAGAGCTGGCTGATGGCTTAACATACACCAGTGCATCCCCATTCTGAGTGCACCTTGCTTTCACTAAAGGAGGACAAGAGCCACAGCTGTAGGACATTTGGTGCACCAAGGGAAAGGGAAGTGGACCATCAAGATGGCTCATCCATTTGAGGCCTTGGCAATGCTTACTCTGTGGAACCCTTGCCTGCTTTTCAGGAAACCTTCTCTTGGCCTCTTGTGACCTTAAGGTCTTAGGTCAAGTCCCACTCCCCAACAAAAGAGTTCCTGCTCCAAATTTACCAGATGTACCCCAGAAAAGCATATGCATAAATAATTTTGACCTGGAATGACTTTTAACTTGGAAAAAATTTAAACCTGGAAACTTAGGCTCTGATGCTACTGATACAGCAACGAAGTGGTATGTCCAGCATGGGGGTCACATGGATGATATTTAGGTATATAACTTGGAGGGGCCACAGAAAGTAAGTTCCTTTAAAGGGCTATGCATTCCCTGACCTGGGTGTTCTCAATGCCTGAAGACAGGTTATTTAAATCTCTGGAGCAATAGGGAACAGCATGGAATGTCCTAAGGCCCTGGGGAAGCCACATCTCCACATTGGCTGGCGCTCCCACAGACTATGGTGGAACACCAAGAAGTGGGTTTGACTCTCGAAGCCTGGAAATGAGACAGAGAAGGGTGGTCAGTGAGAAATTCTGTAGCATTTTTAAATGTAAAAATTTTATGTCAAAATACACCATTTGCTGACATTCCTTAAGAAGTATTTGATTTGGGGGGAAAATAGTGACTACTTTCACAGAAATAAATAGAGATGCCTAACAATAAAGGTACTTGTAGGATTCATACATGCATTCATTTATTCATTAATTCTTTCTATATTCTATGTGATGATAGAGAAGATGTTAAGAAGAAAGATAACAGACTCTTGAGGTAATATGTCCCAATTACTTTTTGCCCAAGCTATTTGTTATAATGTGTTATTTTGATCCAATTCAATTATAGGAAACAATCAAATTCTATTTTCTAGTAAAATTCAAATGATTTATTCTTTAATTGTCCTACTTGCTACAACCTGTAGCAAGAACGTTTGTTTCGTTAAAGCAGAAGGAGTGAATGTGCAAGAAAGGAACCTTGCATTTTGTGCAGTTTAAGCAAGGCCAGAGTCTGGGGTCCATGGGCAGCTGCTGAACTGAAAGACAGTATGCTTTCCCTGAGGATAAGGACGTAAGTTCTCCAGAAGTAGCACCATGGCTGTCTATGCCTTGAGTGATGCAGACCGTATACCTGATACTTATATTTCTGGCTTAAGGGAACAATTTTGGTTCCCAAATAATGAGCTAGTTGGAAAGACTAGGATGGGATTTGGGAAAAGGTGTTCCAGAGGGAGAGGCCTGGAGACGGGAATTGGGGCCATCCAGGAGGGAGTCTGGTGAACCACTGTGGCCCAGCTGTCAACTTTCCAGGGCATTCTGGGCTCTGAGAGTCTCAGCTGAGGTTCAGATTCCCTGAGTCACAGGCAGCTTGGTGGCAGTTCCCCTCACTGCTCAGTCTCCAATTCCACATGAGTCTGAGAGATTTATTATTGAACAATTTGGAGATTTTATTGTTTCTTATTTTTTTAAAAAACACTTCCCTTGTGCCATGTATTACACTAAGCAGTTATCAAATATTAATACTCAAAACAACCCTTGAAGGAAGACACTGTTGTTTTCATTTTACAGATGAATGAACGAAGATCTGCGGTTGCTTTCTGCTTATTTTACATTTTGTTCTCCTCTCAAACTCCTGAAAAATGCATGGTGATAATGGCTGTATTTTTTTCTATAAGAAACACATTACTTTAACTCAAAAACTTTAAATGTTAAAATTTAAGGCCCTGGCCAGGTAGCTCAGTTGGTTGGAGCATTCCCGGGTTGGATCCCTGGTGGGACATGTATAGGAGGCAATGTTTCTCTCTCACATTGATGTCTCTCTCTCTCTCATTTTCTCTCTTTCCCTTCCCTCCTCTCTCAAATCAATGAAAACACATCCTCAGGAGAGGATTAAAAACAATTAAAATTTAAGGTAACAACTCAAAGGGGTACTTTCTTACTTTCAAAGATTAATTTGTTGATTTGCACTTTAAATGGGAAACTGTTTAGGTAGTCTCTTTGGTTTTCTTGCTGTATTGTGCTAATTAACCAGGGCATGAACACTGACATAGAAATACAAACACTCCCATGCATATTTAGTTTAGCCATTTACTCAGTCTTCATCCTATTCACATGGTACCAAACACTGGTTGTGAGTTAGAGTTATACATGAAAGCTGCCCTCAAGGATCCTAGGCTTGTAGAACAGACAAGTCAAGAAAGGAAGATGCACTGGAGAGTTCTAGGTGCATGGAAAGAATCCCAGTGGGATGTTGGAAAGGTGTGAAATGGGGAGAAGTCTGTTCCAACTGAAGTCAAAAGTGTCTGAGGGACACACTTGAGAGACATGGGTAGATGGCTCACCCTGTGAAAAGGAGCAATCACTTCTCTCTGGGACAGTGGGCTTCCTCCGTAGGTAGTGGCCCTCTTCCCTCCCTGCTCCTGGACAAAGTCTTCTGTAAACTGCTGGCAGTTTTATTTGTTGCTTCCTAAAACACAGACCCTAATAAAATCGTCTTCCAGCCTGAGAAACTGCAGATGTGAAAGAAGATTGCTCAGACATCATTCAACTAAACACATCAGCATTTTCTTTCTTTCATTTGAACTGGAATTGGACTTAGCATGCCCTTAGTCCATTGAATTTGTCATCTACTAGAACAGTCTGTTTAATTCATCTTTAAAAGTCTCTTGTTGCCCTAACCGGTTTCATTGAAAGGTCCCATCCAGGTTCTATTCTGGTCAAGGGCATGTACCTGGGTTGTGGGCATATCCCCAGTAGGAGGTGTGCATGAGGCAGCTGGTTGAAGTTACTCTCTCATCCATGTTACTAACTCTCTATCCCTCTCCCTTCCTCTATGTAAAAAAATCAATTATATATATATATATATATATATATATATATATATATATTTAAGTCTCTTGTTAAGTGATCCTCATCCCCACTCCAAGTCCTTGCTGGCTGGTGCCTTCCCAGCTCTAGCAACCAGGCAGCTCTAATTTCTATTTATGGGATATTTTCCATTTTGGCCATGGTGGAAAATGTTAAGCAATAACATAATGTAAACACATTATTTTACATGTGAAGTTTTTTTTTAACCTCTTAAAGTTGAGCATTTTGGATTATAAATTTCTTAGAAAATGTGGTTTCTTTTTAAAAATACAACTGTGTATGATTATTATTTCAAGGATTACAAAGGTTTCAAGTTATGGACAAAAATTAGTTTTTGACACACAAGTGAGGCATTTTTTTTCCTATTTTTCCCTTTAAGGTTGTTTCAGGTTATTTGTAGTAAAAAAGCTGAGTAAATGAAGAATCTTCTAATTGTTTAATTTCAGTTTCTTACAGCTTTTGGAGGAGGTACACCATTTTGCACTGCACATATGTATTTCAAGTGGGGACTCCCTATAATACACTAAAATAGGAAATGTCAGATTATGATATAAGGAAAAAAACCTGAAATTTTTGCCCCAACTTTTTTGCCCAATAACTTGATATTGAAACTCTGACTCATCCTAAAAAGAAAAAATGCTTCCATGGTTTTTGTCTTCTCATGGGATTATATTTATATGATTCAAACATGTTATTGTGACCAGCCTTCAGAATTATCTCTATCATTATTTCACTTTAGAATAAGGTATTAGAGTCTTATCTCAAAAGATATCAGGGCTGCAGCTGAGATTTATGATAACCAATACCCTTAAATTGTGCAGGAGACACAGTGTGTATCCCATGCAGCTAAGAAGAAACTTGCGTTCCTCCATGCCTTGATGACATCAGGGCAGACGTATGTTCTTTTAAAATATGTTTTTATTTATTTCAGAGAAAGGAAGAGAGTAGAAGAGGAAAAAAAACAAACAAACATCAATGATGAGAATTATCCATTGGCTGCCTCTTGCACGCCCCCTACTTGCATGTGCCCTGACCAGAAATCAAACCCTGACCTTCTGGTTCATAGGTTGATGTTCAATCACTGAGAGATACTGGCCAGGCCAGACATGGTTCTTTTTTTTAATACATTTTATTGATTTTTTTTTTTTTTTACAGAGATGAAGGGAGAGGAACAGAGAGTTAGAAACATCGATCAGCTGCCTCCTGCACACACCCCACTGGGGATGTGCCCGCAACCAAGGCACATGCTCTTAACCGGAATCGAACCTGAGACCCTTGAGTCCCCAGGCCGACGCTCTATCCACTGAGTCAAACCGCTTTTGGCTAGACATGGTTCTTAATCAAACATTGTTCTAAGGAGGGAGAAAATACCAAGTTGATCTTTCTACAGGAATGCTGTTACAAAGTCAATAATATATAGCATAGAGCTCAATGTACAACAGAAGTAACAGTGTCTCCAGAAGACAGAAAAGTTTGAGATTGTTGCATCTATACAGTTTAAACCAGTGCATGTCACTTCTGACTAGCAAAAAAAAAATTATCTTGTTAAAATAAAACAAAACAAAACAAGTAACAACAACAAACCCAGCAGAGCCTAAATAAGGCTTCTGATCAATCAGGCAGGTCTAGTCATGGGCAATCTGACCCCATCTGTGAAAGGCCTACCCTGTGGACAGGTTTGGAGAAAAATGTATTTTAATACTTCCAGCAATATGCTAATTTGTAATTTTTTTGACAGGATTTTTAGTATGTCTAATTTGCAATTTTTATTTTAAGTTTGTGTGATTTGATGATGAAAGTCTTAAAAAGCACTTTATTCTTTCAACAAAGTTGAGTGCTTTTTTTCTGTGTGTGTGTGTGTGTGTGTGTGTGTGTGTGTGTTTCCTGCTATATTCTTCCTTCTTCTTTCGGAGCAGTGGCAATTATTTTTTTCCTTAACATCATGCATAGATATACTGTAAAGGATTTCACTTTATTTCATGGTTCTATACTAAAGGAAACCAATTACAATCAATAATATATTAATATATAAGAAATAAAAAGTTTTCCACTTTCTTTGGAATCCCAGGCTTCTATTTCATTGTTCAATCTTATTTGAAATTGAAGATATAAATCCTTTAAAACATTTTCATTAAAAATGCCTTTATTTTCTTTAATTTTTTTTTTAAGTTTTTCCCTTCTATGTTCTTCTAGGGGAAATCAGAATGATTAAAATTTCTTCTATACTATATCTGCAGGGGAAGCTTGCTTTTGGCACATGTGGCAGCCAGAGCTGTAGTGAATATACATTTTGTATAGAAAATACCTCGGGCTTCACCTGCATATATAAATATGCAAATATAGACATAGCTATGTGTGCTTGCTAAAAGATGTTATGTGAGACCTTCAGAACAGAAGGTGGTGTGGAAGTGGTGTCTTGATTAGAAAACTATATGGGATCCTTCTCAGCCCTATAAAGGAAGTATCCTCAGTCAGCTTACTATACCTTAATTTCACAATAATCTATGCATTGAGTTCTAAAACATCATATTAGCGTTATTGTATACTTTTTATGTTCCATATTTTTATATTGTAAATGTTTACTGTTTGAGTTTTATATTTTTAAACAACAACTTTCCCCATTAGTTTCTTTTTACAAGGAACTTTTTAAAGCTTCCACTTTTCCTTAAAAATTGTCTCATTTAAAAACTGACCACTATAACATGCTTAATGTAGAGAAACACTCATAAGATAACAATGTGAAAGAAAAGACACCTTATAATACGATATCCTCCAAATGGTTCTTTTGTTAGACACATACTTACAGAATTAAAATATCTTTTTGCATTTTAATCAATAAAACAATAACTGGTATCTCTTTTTGTATAATAAAATAAACAAGTGAACAGCATACCCATTCTGTTTCTGCAAAGCCTGTAGGTAGCATTAATGACCTAGGCAACCTTTGTTTGTGGTCACCCGACCTATGGTTAAAAATACCTACTTAAAAATCACTCATGCACAATGCACAGTGAATCATGAAATATGTCCAGAAAAAACTAATACTAATAACATCAAGTCACTTTTTGTGTTTTGTGTATCTTCTCTATCAGTCTTGTGGTTTTTTTTTTTTCTTTCACATTTTAGCAGAGATATTTTGATAGATGACTTTCAGAAAACTTTTCCAACCTGCTTTAATATAGTCGGCTTTAAAATGTAGGGACAAAGCACAGTATGAATATAAATTATTTGTCAACATATGGGGACAGAGGGCGTCGCCGACCTGAAAGTGAGCACAAAGAGCCGGCATTGTTCCCCGTGATGAAGTTCTCAAATCGAAGTTCTATGGAGGCGGCCAGAAGTTGCTTGCGTGTTCTGGGGTTACAGCACTTGGTAAAGCAAGGGACAGCTGCACCAATTGTGCATAATTAGTCAAGGTCAGACATGGCAAATGGAGGACATTCACCATTTGTCAGGAGGACAATGGAGGGAGAACTGAGCGTTCTCAACTGGGAATGGCTGTGAGAGCGACTCATTGAATCGGGGTGAAGCGGGCCTGGCCTTTCTTGTGCTTGCTGGAAGGGGGGCAGTCACTCAGGACGATTCAAATGCGAGCACTAGCCAGGCTAACCAATGTCACAAAACACAATCTTGTTTTAACTACCAGGAGCATATGTTCATTGACACAGTGTAATGTTGGTGACACTTGAAGGGGACCTGAAAGAAGAAACGAGAGAATAAATGTATTTTTTACATGGCCTTGGGATTTCATGTTTCCTTCCCCCATTCAATGGTGTAATCTTTTCAGTTACCAATTGATGCAATGTAATCCTTTAAATAAAGGGGTGATTACTTTCAAATGAACAGCAGAGCGTGGGATGAGGAAAACCATGCCGCCCTGGAATGAAACGCTTTTGTCTTAATGGTTGCTCCGGGAAGTGCTCCCTTTTCAACCGGAGAAATTAAACACAGATTCCCAGGATCTACCGAAATAAGTAGAGAAAGGAACATTTTCGGTGCGGATGGGTATCTTAGACCACTAAGAAATTTTAATCTACCCAATAGGCAAGTGTAGTTCAAGTGTGGTTTTTGAAAGCTACAAAGTCTGCACCGGTTTTAAGGATACCAGTATAAGGACATTCGAGTTTAAGAGCCACAAAGGTTTAAGGAGCTAATTTTTAAAATGCCTGCACCGCATCCCGTGGAGATGAGGTCTGTCTGGCTTGTGCAGCTTTGCCGTGGGGAGAGGTGGGGTGGGGGAGGTGGGGGTCAGGGTGGGGGCGGGGCACGCTCGCGCCTGCAGCCTGTACACCCTGCGGTTCACAACGCTCTCTCCGGACACCTCCTTTCTTCCCTCCCCGGAGCTGCCCTGTGAGAATCGGCAAGGAGGGGGCAGAGGACAGGCGGGCACCGAGGGGACCACTGGGCCTGTGTACCGCACTGATTTCTCATTAGCTCCCTCACCCTGATCACAATTTCCAGGTGACATTCTTTCTTTGGACTCCGGGCCCTCATTAGTGTCTCATTATAATGTCTTGCCACATATCAGATTTATTTCAGTCCATGCACACAATTTCCACCTGCCGGGAAAGGGGGGAATAAAAGAGTCAAAGAATTACCTGAAAACTAAAAAATGATTTAGTCGATGGCTGACACACACCCCACACGAACACGTGCACTCAAAGCCTGTTAGAAATTACAGAGCATCTTGCATTTGTCGGGGAAGCCGGATGAGCAAGATGGTGTAGCACCTTTCAATCATCGTTCCTTATAATAGGAATTCATTATCTCATTGTATACAAAGCAACACATTTCTGATTAGCCTTTTATCACAGTTGCATTTTCAAAAGAATAAATCACAATAAGAAGAAACTGCACTCTCACACACCCCCCCCCATTACTGCTAGCAAAGCAAGCGGATTACACATTACACATGCATTTCTAAATTTTATAGGAGGAAACTGCACACATTTATCTACATTTATGTGTGCAATGTTCACACATACACACATACACACACACACACACACACACACACACACACTAGTTGGGTCATTCTATCTTTCCAGCTGAAAGAACAAACCTTCCTCACCTCTGCATATAAAGAGGAGAAAATAAAAGTGTCATTTCTAATATTGGAATTGTTTCTCCCTTATTTTTTCACATCCTCAAGATTTTCCCCCATGTCCTCTTGGGAAAATGATAGAATCTGCTGTGTAATTTAGGCAATCCCTGAATATAATCTTACAAACACTACTCTCTGTGAAGTTAATAAAGATAATGACCTATTAACTTCTTTATTTCTCTATAGTGCAGTTTATCCTTGGGCATAAGGAGCTTTTATGTAAGCATTGCAAATTATGTTCTTTGCATTCTCTCTGGAAAAATATATTCAGCAATTAAAAATGAAATACACTATTAAGTAAAGTCATCATTTGTAGTATTCCCTTTATGCACGCTGTCTCTAAATTCTGGGGTGAAAAAAATGCCAGCTGCTTCTTCATAGCAGAACTGCATTTGTTGCAATTCTTTAAGATTTTTTTTATTTTATTTTATTTTTTTAGAAAAATCCTTGTGGGAGAGCCGGCTGGGCTGTGCCACCGACATTGCCCCTGTGTCTACTAACTACTGTGCTAAGTAGATTCCTCATAGGTCTTCATGTCTGGGGAAATTATACACAAAGCACACCAGGCTATACATTGTTCCCATTACATCCAAAAGTGGAATAATACCAACCTCTAATGTGAGAATATGATTCAGCATGTTTATTACAATATCATTATGTCTGATTATTTTTATTTCGGTCACTAACACATGCAATTAACACAGTCTCCAAAGACAAAAAGGAAGTCATATTTATTTCTGATCTTCGGTATGACTAACATTGACAAAACCAATGTGAAGTTATAGTTTATCATTAAGCACTCACTATTTAAGCCTCAGCTTTTGACATAAGAAGAATGATTCCTTAGCCAGAAGTGTGTTCAGCCTGAACAAATGTAACTCCCATAGGCAATCTACAGAAGCATATGGACAATTCTACTTCTCAATAAAAAGAAATGATCGTCACAGATTAGTTTCTTCCAAACGGAAGGTAGAATAAGTACATTTCTAATGAAAACTGAAATAATCTGGCTATCAAAATGGTCTACTTTTTACCTTTAACTTGCTTAAGTTTAGAAAAAACAAATAGTACCTAATATAATGCTCAGACTCTGTTCCTTTGCATGGGTAATTTCGGAATTGACTAACACATCATGAAATAACCCACAAATTCATTAACTAAATAATTCTGGACAAGAGACATACTTGCTTTTTCTCTCTTTTTTTTTCTTTGAAAATGAAAAATGGCTTAACATTGCACCCTCTCACATGTATGGATATAGTGTTTTGCATATTAACCACAGAAGGAACGGAGACTCTGGAGAATTGGTTCCTCTGAGTTAAAGTATTTTTTATTTGTTCAAACTAGTTCATCTGATTTTCAAATATTAGTTGAAAAACTATGAAAGTCTAGAACTCTATAAATTAGCTGCATGGTTTTCAAATTTCTTCTTTGTCTCCTGAAATAATTGTTTTCCATATTCAAGTATCTTAACTCTGTAATTATTACCATCAATCTTCTTTTAAAGACCAGACTCATGTTACTTCCCGGTAGTGAATTTTAATAACTACCACCGCGTACTCGATGGGAATCCCAGTGACCTAAAATAATTAATGTCCCTCAGAAAGAGCCAAGACTGTTCCTCAGAAGCATGCTGGGAAAATTCTGCAGACGGAGCCCCACAGTGCAGGAGACTTGGACCAAAACAAACAGATGTAGGCTTTTCCACTTTGGGGGTTAAATTTTGCTTCCTATCTTTGCTGTGTGAAGGTAATCACACTTAGTTGACCAAGGGCCCCGTGAGAGTTTATTGTTGCTATTTTCCTTTGCATGAGACCCTCTTTTGTTTTCTTTATGCAAATGACCAACTACTCATCTTGACAGAGATTCCTTTGGTTCACATTCAACAAGCTGAGTAAATGCAACTCTGATGAGAAGTGATAATGTCTGTTTGGTTGGATGATCGTGCGGATGCTAAAGCTGCTGCCTGTGAGGATAATAAAGGAGCAGGAGCCACCTCTCATGCACAGTTTAGAGCTTTGATGTTCTCCTCTGAAGCCTGATAAGTGGATTCAATTCTTCATTGTTTCATTAGATGTTAATGAAGAAAAGGTTAATCATTATCATTAAATTTCTACTGAAATTGGATAGTCAAATAGGTTATTGTCTTCAAAAAGCAGAGAACAAAAGAGAACGATGCTAATTATATGCATTTTTTTTTTTTACTAAATACTGATTGTGGAGCAAGATTTGATATTTTGCGTTAGATGGCTCCTAAACCACTATTTGAATTATTGGAGCATCTGAACAATATTGAATAGAGTTCAGAAATTCAAGAAGATACTGAATAAGGAATTCATGCATCTAAACAATGGCATTATTAGTGATTTGATCAAATTGTTTCTCTTCACTTGATGCCTTTTTTTTTAATTTCTCTTTTTATACTGTGAAGACCATCAATATAATCCCTAACACCAATCTGAAATAATAAGTGGGGGCTATGTTGCCAAACTTCTGCCAGAAATTTATAAAAGATGATAAAGAGAAGAGAAAAACTGTTAGTAGAAAGGGTGATTTAGCATCGTGACCGTTAGGTGTAAAATTTGGAAAGGCCCCTTTTGTGCAAGAGTGGTCTGCAGTGGTCCAACAGCTCCCTCTACTCCCTCCGAGGGGGAAGTATCAGCACAGCCCCGCACAGAGAGGCGTGTGCACCGGGCTCTGAAAGACACTCCCATGGTTCCCTGCTGTAAAACAGCCTTGTCAGTACAGGCCAGGCAGAAATCTGCGGAAACCTGCCCATAAACACTGCCCAGGTGAAACCTGTCACAAGTTTCTCTTCATTAGTCGACTTGATGACTGGCCGGAGGTAACAATTAAAGTGAGTTATTTTACGGTGTTATTAGTGCATGGAGCATTAAAGGTGACTTCATTTGTCATGCCTTGTTAGCAAAAGCATGGGAAAATATTAAAATAGTAATAAACTTAACTCCCCCTACCCAAAATTCTGCCAAATCAATTTGACTTTCCCATGTTCCCCTCCACAAACCAGCTCCTTCCTGTTTGAAAGAGACCAGGCTTTGGGAGGGAGGGTTTGCCAGCCCAGGAAGTAGCAGGGCAATGTGTGAAACCTTAATGCTTTGGATGCCTTCTTGAATTAACACTATTTATTTCTAGTGCATATACCTAAATCAGGCAATCTTTTAATTCCTGGACTAGTTTGGGGTGTTGGCATGAAAAATAGTTTGGTTTTAACTTTCAAATATGTGGATTGAAACACACAGCATAAAAGTTTTCACTGTATGTAGACATTCATGTTCATGAAGTAGAACACACACACACACACACATATTTAGCATAGATTTACTATATTTATATAAATAGATTTACTATATTTATATATACAAATATATATTTTAAATAAATAGATTTAATATATTTATATATACAAATATATGTAGCTAGAGGCCTGGTGCATGAAATCTGTGCACTCAGGGAGGGGTCCCTCAGCCCAGCCTGCACCCACTCATAGTCCAGAAGCCCTCAGAGGATGTCCAAATGATGGCTTAGGCCCGCTCCCCATGGGTAGCAGCAGTCAGACATCCTTAGTACTGCCACAAGGTGGGAGAGACTCTCACCCCTGCAGTTGCAATTGGCAGTTGTAAGCTCGGCTTCTGGTTGAGCAGCACTCCCCCTGAAAAAGTGCACTGATCACCAGAGGACAGCTCATGCATTGTGTCTGCCCCTGGTGATCAGTGCATGTCATGGCAACCGATTATTCCGCTATTGGGCCAAAACAGGTGCTCTGACATCCCCCAAAGGGTCCTAGATTGTGAAAGGGCACAGGCTAGGCCTAGGGACCCCACCCAAGCACATAGAGGCCAGAGAAAGATGCAGGAGGTTGGCCAGCTGGGGAGGAACCACAGGAGGGATCCAGAGTGTGTCTAGTTTGCCTCACTCAGTCCTGATCAGCTGAACCCCAGCAGCAAGCTAAACTAGCAGTCAGAGTGTCTGCCCCTGGTGGTCAGTGCACATCATAGCAATCAGTTGAGTGGCTCTAGAATATCATTAGCATATTTCACTTTAATTGGCTGAATGGCTGACTGGACAATTGGACACTTTACATATTAGGCTTTTATTATATAGGATTTTTATTGTTGAAAGTATTACAAATGTCCCTTTTCCCCCCAATTGACACTATTCCTCTCTCTCACATCCCTTTTCCAGGCCTTCTCCTCACTATTGTTTGTCTTTATTATCATAAATTTAAAAAATATATGAATATATTTTTAATTATCCAATATTTACCATCATGTTTACCCAAACATTTTTAAAATTTATGACATGCTACCTAATGTAGATTCAAATCTCAGGAAAATAATTAGACATGTGATTATTACTAGTTAAAACCATAAAGACCATTTGAAATCCTTTGACCCAAATATAACATGCTACTAATTCTCCTCAATGTGCTTTAGCTTTTACTTTGAGCCATTTTCCTGATACAAATGTGGTATTTATTCAATTCACCTGTCCACTTATTTATATGAGACTGCTGAGGACTCACTAAGTTTTCAGAAAGCAATGGGTTTGAGAAGTGACCCTCTGCTGAGTGCTGACACCAGGGAGGAGAGAGCTAGCAGAGTTACCACCATTAGTGAGAGAAATGAGGTGTGGACTCGCACAATCCCAGAACTATGGCTTCATTCACCTTTTATGAGCCAGCCATGGCCTTGAATAATATATGTTTCAATAGTCTAATGTCTTCATGTGCATATTTGTAGGGGCTTTTGCACTTAAGACATACGATTGTTATCCCAAGATAAAAGCCTACTTTTTCCAATAATATATTCCTCTCATTTTCTCCTCCCTATGCACATACACATATGCACACATGCACAGTCCATGTGATGCAGTCATTTATCAAATTAAAGCAAAAATAAGTAGAATCTACACATTACTAACGAAGAAGCAGCCTTATGAAGAATATGAATTGATTATCACCCATCCTTTTAATGTACATTGATAGAAAATATAATTAAATCAGCATTTATTTTACTACTCATTCAGCATAAATTGTGGCTAACTCTGCAAGACTGATACAGTGCATTGTTTGTACCCATGAAGACAATAGTCTTCCAAGCAGATTTTTTTTAATCTACAAGGGATCTCCATTCCCAAACCTGGCAAATGAAAGCAGTACGTTAAAAGGCTTCATCCCCACCCTGCCACCCAGAAATTTGCATCATGTTCATTGCCAGCCCACTGTGTATGGGAAATGCCCATCAAATAATAGTTCAAAAATTGATGCTCTTATAGATCACCTCTAGTTTTTATACCACATCAATCCTAATAACTGAGAGATGAAGGCAAAGTTTCATATTACCTGGTCCCTAAACTATCCAGTTTCTTTAAACAGATGCTGTTAGTCAACTTGGACTAGTACAGAAAAATACAGAAGACTGGGGGCTTAAACAAGATATATATATATATATATATATATATATATATATATATATATATATAATCACAGTTCTAGAGACTGGAAGTTCAAGATCAAGTTACCAGCAGATTCTGTATCTGGAGAGGGCCTGCTTCATGGCTTGGGGACTGTTGCCTTTTTGCTGTAACCTCACATGGTCTTCCCTTGGTAAGTGCTCCAGGAGACAGAGATCTGACTCCTTTCCTCTCATAAAGGCACTAACCCATCTAGGGGGCCCTGCCCTCCTGATCTCATCTAAATTTAATCACCTCCCAAAGGCCTTACCTCTAAATACCATCATATTATAGCCTAGAACTTCAACATATGAATTTTGAGAGAACACAAATATTCAGTCCATATTAGTTACGGTGATTTTTTTTTTAGATTTGTATGATACCTGAAGTCCAACTCCTTTAAAATAATATTTCACTTCAGGCTGAATTACCTTAAGGAAGCAAGGCCCAACATCCAGGATAAGTCCCATGCATTGCTTTTTTATTGGCCTATTAGTGTTATGAAAAACTCTAACTCATTCCCAACATATTAATGAAAGAAAGCTTCTTGCCTAAGAATGGAGATGCTTATTCAGTTCAGATAAACTTCTGTCACTGTTCATGCAGAGGAAAATGTGGGTCCAGCCTGCGGGATGGAGGATGGTGGGTAGGGGCAGGAAGGTGAGACATTCAATGAAGTTACTCTGGATAGATTCCTCTGATAAACTGTGTGGGGTCCAAGGTCACAAGTAGACAGAGGACCAAGACTAGAACTACAGTTCCCGAAGGCAGGCCATTCTCAGCACCACGGTGAGCATGAGCAAAGCTTTGGGAAAAGCAAATGAACCCAGGACATGGATCCCAGGCTGTATTCCCTCTCCAGGAAAAAAAAAGGCAGGAGAGGAGGAGGAAAAAAAGAAGACAAAGAAAAACCTTATTTAGAAATTAAACTATAATGTGCCCTACAGGAAGAAAATAAATATTGCATGATTCAAACTATATGAAATCAAGTAATGATCAAAACAAACATTAGTAAAAGTCAGAATTGTTATACTGGAATAGGAAGATTGATGTAAAGAGCACCAGAAAATTCTAGGTGATGAAAAAATCATGTGTCTTATTTTGGTGGCAATTACTTAAATGTATGCAATTGTCAAAACTCATTGACTCCAAACTCTAAGATTAGTGTATTTTACTGTGGGTAATTTATGTCTCAACAATAATAATTAAAACAATGCTTTCTTTATCTACTTTACTACCAGATTAATACTTGGTAATTTTGATATTTTTAAGCAAAACAACCTAGGGAGTTCTGAAATCTGACCTCAGCAGGCAGCAGCTGGCTTTCAATTCCAGTATGCTCAATTCTTGAGCATCCTCTCGTGCCCACAATACAGTGGAGTTATGAGTGAATAAATAGTGGTGGAGCCACATATTGGAGCACTCACTTAACCTGTGAATCACAAGGTTATTTTTGTAGCTGTGCCCTGCTTTCCAGTGTGGAGGATGATTTATGGTTTTCTGCCCAGCTTCATCATCATTGTTCTCACCTTTGTTTCCATCATAGTTAATTAAAGGGAAGGTCATTGTCACCTTATGTTTTAAACCTTCTTAACATAATATATCACCCTTGGTACACTTTAATAAGGGGATTTGTGAAGGAATGGTGTAATAGGAAAAAAGTTTACAGCATAATCCATCCTGTTCACAATTACACTGTAGTGATTGCACATAATGAAAGTTAATAAGTAGACAGAATGAAGGTCCGTCTTGGGAGTCATTGGAGTGTTGATTAATTGGCTGGGTTATGTAATGGAACAGGAAGATACCTAGCTTTGCTAAGAGGCAGGCAACTGTGGCCAAAACAAACTCTATTTAAAGGACAATTTCTCCTTTTTTTCTTGCAAATTGTCAACCCCAAACAATATGAAATTAATTAAGCAACTGTTCATGTAATGCCTTCCATGTGTTAGGCACAATGTGAAACCCGGGATGTAAGGGGTGAAGCAAGGTACTGTCCCTGTCCCTGAGGGGGGAACATAGACCAGTGTTGGTTGTTATACAAAGGAAGGACAAATTATTTATTCTAAGTGGTTACTCCCAGGGGTACCAGAATTCGTTAAGATTCACAAGAGCCACTGAAATAATATTAAGTACACCAAGCACATCTGCCAAAAAATGTTAAATCCTTTCGGTAAAGCCATTTATTTTATTTAGCAAACACTTATAAAGTACTCACTGAAAGACAGGCATTGTTCTGAATAGTCTCCAACTATTAAGTCATTTAATACCTACATCTCTAATGAAGAAAGCATCATTATGTTTCCCATTCTATAAATGAGAAAAGTGAGGCGTGGGTGACCAGTAACTTATCCAGAGTTGTGTAGTTCTACAGAAACTGAGCTCACCATCCACTAGGCAAAATCTACCTTTAAAATAAGATTATTTTGAAAGTATTAGAAAATCATGATTTTTAAATAGATCTTTGTATTAAAAGGGAATTCTGCATAGAGATCTTATAGGAATCTTATCTCAAACAGTAATTTCTGGTTCTGTTAAACTAGAGGCCTGATGCTCAAAGAGTCGTGCAAGAATAGTCCTTTCTTCTCCTGGCTGCCTGCACCACCTTCGCTGCAGCTGGAGCTGCCATTCTACCTTTGCTCCAGCCAAAGTTGCCTTCTGCCTCTCACCTTGCAACGTCACTTTGCATATTCGCTCCTTATTGGCTGTGGGCACTGCCATCTTTGTCATGGAATTAAGGTCAATTTGCATATTCCATCTTTATTAGATAGGCTAGTACAACTCAACTAAAATAGAAAACCTATTGACCCAGTAAAGTTAAGTTGGTGACCCAGTTAAAATGTTAAATCTTAGGAGAATGTGAAGTTAAGATGAGAAAATGTGTTTTATAACATATCCTCCTATGCATTTGCAAAAGGAAAGTGGATATGTCACATCCAGGATGAGGAATATCTGAAGTGAAACTTCACACATAAAAAAAATATATCACAGTGATTACAATAGATGAGTTCATCAATGACATGATTCACTGTTCAAGTTAGCAGGCCCATCTTTGATTTATGTTCCCTTAGGACAGAAATGCATGCAAGTTTACATATGGCAAAAGATGAATACAGACCAAAATAAATCTGAAATGGCCAAATGAGAAGTGAGATAATCAGTGGAGTGGGCAGCTTCTAAGCTGGACTGTCAGGACCTGTTTTCTGGCATTCACACCCTGTATAAGCCCCACCTTGAGTGTGGGCTGGACCTAGTGGCTCACTCTGGCAAACAGAATGCAGCAGAAGTATGGGAAGTTAACTTGGAGATTAGTTTACAGAGACAACAAAAAAGAAAAGTCAAGCTTTTCTTCAAACAAATACAAATTTAGCAACTCTGTGTACCAGTCCCACCTGTTGTCTGTATAGATGCTGTAAAGCAGTGTTTCCCAAATTTCTCTCATGATGAGAATCACCTGGTGGAGTTGTTAAACTACAGATTCGTGAATCCCAACTAAGAAGTGCTAAACTAGAATTTGGGGGAACATATAAGTAAAATTGTATACTTATCTAGTGCTCTAAGCTTAGAGTATACAATTTTACTTATATGTTATCTAGTGCTCTAAGCTTAGAGTACACAATTTTACTTATATGTTCCCCCAAATTCTAGTTTAGCACTTCTTAGTTGGGATTCAGGAATCTGTATTTTAACAACTCCAGGTGATTCTCATCATGAGAGAAGTTTGGGAAACACTGCAGTAGGCTTCATGTGTGTAATCCCCGGCAACTGGCTTCCAGTGGGAACATCTGTGTATGACAGAAAATCAGTAACCCTTTCCTATTTTGTATTTCCTATAATTCCTCTTTATACCAATCCAAAAATAGGGATGGGATAATTGGTATATATCAATTTTTTTGGGGGGGAAATGTTTCTGTATTTCAGTAATATAGCAAAGAAGATTTTAAGTTACATTTGAAACACTGGTTCAGCAGGGTTTTCTTTCTCTTACTGGTACAGTGTATACAACACATATTCATGACTTGGTACATGGATTTCATCCAACAGAGACTGTAAATTAGCTTCGTTTGATCTTGCACAAGTCACTTCCTTGCTAGAAGATTACTTCATGACCTGTAAGGAAAGAGATGGGAAGATTGTACCTTGAGGCAATACAACCTCCTGGAGTTTGGACTGAGAGGTACCCTCCGCTAGTTATCAGCCTTGAGTTAGAAACAATCATTTTGAGCCTTGTTTTCATTGTTTGTAAATATATGTAACACTCATCTCACAAGGACTTAACAAAAATAATGTTTTCAAAAGCACAGAGTCAAATACTTGTCAGAGATTAGGTGCTCAATTTATGATTATTTCTTTTTTAATTATATGGTTGTCATTTGTTACTATTATAGTAGAGAGGTAATTGTGTATCTCTACACTAAAGTGAAAATTCTATACCTAGAAAGATAGGAAATAAGAATGTATAGCACAGCTTTGAAGTCCTTGTAATGATAAGTTTGTGAAACCAAAATGGCATACTTTGGCTTCGTACATCAATGGAAAAACAAACAAAGATTTCCTCGGCTGGGTCTGTGTTCATTCATCTATCTGCTCTGTCCTTTGGCACTGTGGCTGACACAAGTTAGAAGTCAGTAGCTGTCAAATGACTGGATTACTTAATGTTTTTTAAAATATTAGACATTCTATCCCTTTTAATTGATCTGGGAAGTCTTTGGCTGGTGGAATTCCCCTGTATTCCTGGCTGAAAGGCCATTTTATCCCTCTTCAACGTTTTTATCTTTCCTTATTTTTGGCTTACATCAAAGAACAGAGGAATTATTTTAGATGGTTGAGTTTTAACCTGACTCCTTTGGATTTTCTCTATGGCAGACTCTTGGGGGGCAACTCTTCTTGTTCAATATCTGTGAATGACTATGGTCCTGGCACCTGAAGATCTAGGATGTCAGAGTGGTAACATGCATGCTTATATCATGACTGAAATACAAAACTTTATAGCAAGTCATGGAGAAATGCTGAGCCCTAGTCCCAGAAAGTAGAAAGCAGGGTTGCAGGTGATAGAAGCAAGCTCATGTGGATAGGCAAACCCTCACTCTCCTTTTGCCAACTTAGCCCTTTGTACAAGGTTTACTTCATCTCTGTGAGCATGATTGGGACAGCTGATCCAAGATTTAAGGTCTGGTAGAGCTTCCTCATTGGCAGTTTCTATTCATTTCTTCTTTCTTATGATTGGGCCATACTTTCTCATTTCATTGTATGCCTCAATTTGAAAAACTGGAAATTTTGAATCTTAAAATGTAGCCAGCCTGGAAATCCTTCCCTGTGGTTTGTTGTTGCTGCTGTTTGTGGGTTATTGTCTGCTTGTTCGATGGCTTCTCTAGTTTTTTTGGCTGTGAAATGAAGGCAAGGAAGCTTGAATTTTCTCCTTTTCTAAATGTTAATCATCTTCTTATAATGGAGGCAATCATCAGCTCTGACTCCAAGCAAGAATAAATAAAGCTTCACTTGCATCTGCATTACCACTCCCTGGAGGGGCATTCCCCCTTTAAGTATAGCAGCAAAACTAGGAGAATATGCATGCAGACCGAGATTCTTTGTTGTTCCTTTGCCAACTCAGACCTTGATGATACAGGGCAAAGAAGCTAGGAGATAAACTATTTTGTGTTGGACAAAGATCAATAAAATAAAAACCCAAATTTCTAAACAAGAAATTTCTAGCTCTTTATACTGATGCTCCTTCTGATTGCTGTACTTCCTTCCTTAGTAAATCAGGATGCAAGACAGATCCACAGTGCCTAATCTGCCTCTCAGAGATGCCCTCAAATTCAACTTTGGGGACCTACAAGAAGCACAACAGAGAGGTCACCAGCATTTTGTGAAGTGCTTGCTGATTTTCCATGCCAAAGAGAGGTAGGGTTTGGTGAATGGCTTTTAGAATCCAAGTCAAGAGGTTAGAGATATCAAGTTTTGTGTCCACGAGAGAAGAAAACATGCATGAGACAATGACAGCCACAGAGTCCCTCAGAATGGAAGTAAATGCACCTAGGAGGCCTAGTCCTCTTTCTGTCTTACAGACAGTAAACAATTCTCCAAAAGAAAGCTTCTACAAGTGTCTGAGACTGCATAATGGCTATGTCCATATTGCTCCCCCTACTCTGAGCTTCTTAACAGACCACTGTGTATATCATCTCACTACACACAAGTTGAAGACTGTGGGGTCTCTGTTTCTCTGACCATGTGCCACAAAATCTCAGGCATGATTTGACAGTAATCCAAACCTCTGATGTAATGTTTCTAATTATTCTCAATGTGATTTTCAAGTAACAGTGACTTTTTTCATATATTTTAGTATATATATATATATATATATATATATATATATATATATATATATGGCTAATCAACCATCCAATTGGCAGACCAGCAGACTGGCCTGTAGATATGACGCATACTGACCACCAGGGGGCAGACACTCAATGCAGAAGCTGCCTAGTGACAAAAACTTTGCAGAGTGCTCTCTTGCACTCTGGGGTCTCTTGGGTGATGTCAGATTGCTGGTTTCTGCTGAATCTCTGCAGGCCAAACCAAGGGACCCACCTGCCAGAGGAACCCCACTCACTCCACAGATGCCCTTCGAGCCCCATTGCCACCCCAGCCAGGGATGACCATGGGAGGTTGGCTTTAGACCATGTATGGCCTGCTTTGCTAGGTCCCACCCTGTTGGCCACCTTTTAACTAAATTCCTTTCAATGTGCATGAATCCATGCACTGGGCCTCTAGTTATTTAATAAAAATGTATATTTGATGATTACCAAACTACTTTAAGCAATGACTTACAGAATGCTCTTTCTTTTTCAAGTTTTTTGCTCATTCTAATTCATCAAACTTTGCTTCAGCTTTGATCTTGACTTAAAATTTCAATTTAGACATGCTTTGTCAAGTTCACACTAATCAAAACAACAGACAGTATAACTGATTTAGCAGGATAAAGGTCTACTTGGTGTTCTGTCAAATGCCACCCACTGGATCACAAGGTGGTGTTTTGTGAGGCTTCCAACAGACCAAGGCATTGAGTACCAAGCTTTGAACGTGTTCTTTATGCATATAAAGACATTTCAGAGTATTCTTACACAAATAATCCTCCCATGGTCTCTTCAGTTAACAAAATTAGTCACTGAAATGTTATGCTTGATTCAAATGAAAGGTAGTTTGCCTCTTGACTGGATAACCAATTTCCTATGACAATGGATCATAATACTATGTTAAAGTCATTCTATTCAATTTAAGGGTTTCATGGTATCTCCTGGTTTTAGCTACTATTCTCTATTTGGAAACTGAATTTCCACTTGATGTCAAGAGTATACTTTCCTGTATACATATTTTGTTATCTTGGTTTGAGTGTCTACATTTTTATAATTATAGTCATGTTAGGTTGCATATCTGATATTTTGTGCTCCATTTCAGAGATTGTAAAATATAACAGTAGTCACTAAAAGTAAATTTAAAGTACATCACGTTTATTTGATGCATGTACCTATTTGTATAACTAGTTAACTAGTACTTAAGTTATTTGAGTCCAATTATTTTACATTAGAAACAAGTTACCATTTCAAATAAATGTATAAGAGTATATATTGGAATTTTGGCATAGGGCAATATCTTCACTAATGAGTGAAAATCATAGCTTCTCACACATTACAACTTCTATTGAAAACATATGTATTTTGGCTATTCTATAAAATACTTGGAGCCCTGACTACACAGTTTTGAACCTAAATTTCTAGTGCAAATAGGCCAGGTAACATTTCCAAGAACACAGAAATTAATCACTTCCTGCATTTAGTTGTTTCTTATTGCTTCTGTAACAGATTATCACAAACTGAGTGGCTTAAGACAACACAAATTTATCATCTAATAGTTTTGTAACTGGAGGTCTGACATGGTATGGGAGTAAAAAGGAGAGTGGGAGAGGTCGGCCCTGCTCAGATTCCTGTCTTGGAAAGCTGCATGGACATGATACTACTGGCCAAAAAGGAGGGCAGATTTGAAAGTGAGGTGAGGAGTTCATTTGTCATAGAGTCTGACATGTCTCTGGTATGAATGACTATGAAGCTACACCAGTGTGGAATCTGATGTGGGTAAAAAATTACAAATGACAAAGGAGTCACTGAAAAGCATGGAGGTGAGAAGAGAATAGAGATCATAAAAGATATTCAGGAGGCAGAAGGAAGAAGAGGATCAGGGGTAGGCAAACTTTTTCATTCGAGGGCCATAATGGGTTCTTAAACTGGGCCCTAGGGCCAGAACAAAAGCAACCTGACCATGCTGGCACTCTAATCTTGGGCTTCTGGTGAAGGAGCAGAGGGGAAAGCAAGAGAACCATCCACTCTTTCGGCTCCATGGGCCAGATAGAACAGCCAAACGGGCCGGATCCGACCCGAGGGCCGTAGTTTGCCCACGGCTGATCTAGATGTTCAGAAAAGACCTATGCACTCTAAGCCCAGGAGAACGTGAAAATGTGAAGAACACTTTCAGGGATCACTGAATACCTTAAAGATTGGACAGGATAAGAACCCCTATGTGTTTATTAATTGTATGTCATCCTCAGTGGGCCATGGGGCACTATTCCTGGTGTGTTCTTGAGGATAATTCTGGGTGGGATACATATTTGACCAAGTAAAGCAGATTGTCCTCACCAATGCAAATGAGTCTCATCCATTTCAGTAAGGCCTAAAGGAAATACAAGACTGAGTGAGAAAGAATCATCTCTCTTAGCCTACCCTCAAGCTGCATCATCAGGCTTCTCCTGCCTTCACACGAGACTTGGACTGAAACTATGTCATTGGCAGTCCTGGGTCTGAACTTCTCAGCTTTCATAGTCATGTGAGCCATTTCTTATCATAAACAGACATATGTACTATTGGTTCTATTGACAAAGATGCCTTGATTAAAGAAAAACAACTAAATGTATGCCATGCCTGAAAAACTCAGCTTTCCTCTCATCATGCCATAACTCTAGCTGTTAAATAGTCATGATGTACAAATGGTGTCTGACACAGAAAATATGTCTCTGTGCACCTTATACTTGCTATGTTCAGTTCTCACTGAGCCACTGAGTGGGGCTCTTAAAGGCCATCACCAGTGAAGATGGAAAGACATCATTGATCGCATCTGCTCACTTTCAAGTGTAACTTATGATCATTGATGACTCAAGATTTCAATAAAAGCTTAAACCGGTTTGGTTCAGTGGATAGAGCATCGGCCTGAAGACTGAAAGGCTCCAGATTCCATTCCGGCCAAGGACATGTACCTTGGTTGCAGGCACATGCCCAGTAGCGGGTGTGCAAGAGGCAGCTAGTCAATGTTTCTAACTCTCTATTCCTCTCTCTTCCTCTCTGTAATATATATATATATATATATATATATATATATATATATATATATATATAACTTATTTTTAAAAAGATTTCAATAAAAAACCTACAGAAACACAAAGAATGAAACAGTGACCTAACTCTAGTTTTCACTTACTAGCATTGAAATTTTTCTACATACTATAGCTGATCATCATGTTCATTCCCTTCTTGTTTCTCACAAATTCCTGTGTATCGCAATTTTCAGTTTGTCACAACACCCTTTGTCTCACAACTCCCAGTGTTTCCCAACTAGTGACTGAAAAGACCCCAGCTATGTTTCAGCTAAGGCCCCCAACCCCACCCCCCAGCTCCACCCTTAGCATCCTCTTCAGCAAAACCTATTACACTTGAGTACCTATGCAGAATCCAATTCCTCTGTGTGCTTTGCCTCTTCTCTGTACCTTTTTTCCTATGCTATTCAAAAAGTTCAGCATGGTTCCCTAATGCTTGACCATTGTGGTATAAAACCCTCATCAATAAAATGATTTAGAGTTTTAAAAGTCATTGAGAAAGACTAACTTTTAAATCTCTCTTAGCTGCAATAAATATTTATCAGAGAAACAAATTATTCCACGGAAAAAGAGGGGGGAAATAATAATATGCTTACCCAGTCCATTTTTAAATGTGGAATCAATAAAACCTACTAGCTTATTGTTTCTGGGTTACCTATAAAATGGTTCTGAGGGAAGGGTCTGTGTACATTAATTCATGCAAATAATTCAGCATTTAACAACAGCATGAAGATTTTCTCAAAGGAAGAAACATATACACATGCTTTCTCTTATGCTCTCCAATTTATCATTGTGTTCTCCTAAACTCTGGTGTGTTGTATTTTAGGGTCCTATTAAATAAATCAAAACAGCATATTATCTGAAATTAGGAACCAGACAGGACAGAAGCTAAAATTAATTCACCATAGTAATTTCCTCCTAAGAAACTCCCTGAGGGAAAACATTATATGCCCATTTCCATAGGCAGAAGTTTAAATATATCTCTCCTGTTAGCATTACATACCTAAATCCCTATGCATTAAAATAAAAATGTACCTACCTACTCAGAAGGGAAAATTAGAAGTTGGCCCTACTCTCTAAATGAGTCCAATTAAAGGCAATCAAGTTACACATCTATATTTTAGAATCATATTAAATATTTGAGAGAGAAAATCGCTTTAAAGATAAATGTGCCCATGTACGTTTCTACATATTGCAACCCTTGCCTGCCAATGAAAAGAAAACCCAAACTGAGAGCTATCAACACAGACACAGGCACATGGAAATCCAATCATCCTAACCCCTTCATCTTGAAGTTATGCATGCAGAAATAATAACTGTGTTCAACAGAAGTGCTGTTAAACACTGGCACCCAAATTCCATTTCATTTCACCTCCAGTGGGTTTGGGGTAGGGGGCACTAAGTGGGGTTGGGTTAGTTGGAGATAATGTGATACGAGGCTGGAAGCCCTCCTTGGATTTCAAACAGGTCAACTTGTCAAAGCTTTATGTGGAAGCCAATTACATTAATTTTCCACAGCAGCCAAATACATATTTCATTTCCATCTCCCACAAGAGATGGGGTCCAGGGATCCTGTTTCGAAAGGCTCTTATCACTAAGTAACATTCATACCCCCAAAGGAACCCTTGGCAGCCGGTGGCCCATTGATGTGATTGAGCAAGGCCCAGGCTGCCCGAAGCTGCTGTGGAGCTGCTCACAGCCGCACACGCTCGGGGACAATGGGCGGCCACATCGGCCACATTGTCAATAAATTTCAATTACACTAATTGCCAAGAGTTCAATGAGTGCACTTTGAAAGGGGGAGAAAGGAATATAAAAAAGGGAGCTTATGCCTTGTAGGGCTAAAGAAAAGGAAGTAATAAATAGTCTGTGTTTTCTAATGGGGGCATTCAAGTATTTTTCAACATGGCTTAACCAGATTTTACAAGCTGTTCCAGCTTCAGGGATCCTGTTTTACATTTCTTTGTTACTGTCTCCAAACAACATATACAGAAACTCAATTATGTGGCATTCTATTCCAGGAGAGATTTAATTTCTAAGTTGTTGTGTTTGTGGTGTGTGGGTTTTTTTTTTCACCCCACATCAATTTGCTCCACTTGGATGGGCAATGTGCTGAATGAATCTGGGAAGGCAATATTGTAGGAACAAATGGGACTGCTTCAAATACTAAAATACGAATCCATAGAATGGCACAGGATCCAGGGTGGGATGTCCCTGTTACATACATACCCTCAAATAGTTGAAGATATTTAAAAAGAAAACCTACAGATGATGTGTTGTACACATATATACCCAAAACCTATACAATTTTATTAACCTATATCAGTCAAATAAATTTAATTATAAATAAACAAATAAACAAGTAAGTAACAAATGCATCAAAAATTAAAAGAAAGACCCGTGTTGCTCCAATGGTCACAAATATATGTAGCTGGGTATTGTATCCTACTTTTGTAAGGTAGGAGGAACTTGACCAGTTTTTCACAATTAGATAAATCATTATTATTATTCACTAACTTTGGTTAGTGAGGACAAGGGAAGAAAGGAAGAAAGGACTTAATGCCATTTAGGAGTTTGGGTGGCTCCCCAACACCTTTGTGGCGCTACTGGCATTCTAGTACCAGAAAGAACTTCAGGTCTGGGGATATGTTCTGCCTGAGGCTGTCTGCCAAAGGATCGAAACACTGGAGGTGTTCAAGTGGCCCACCCCCTTGCTGAAACCTTTGCTCATCAGGGCATAATGAGGCCAAGAAAGCTAACAAGACAACACACCCGGGGGTTTCTCTTACAGCTGTGTTGAAAGGAAATGAGTTGTGCTTCCTTCCACTGGAGGAGTCCTCTCTCATGGCTTGTTGCTGCAGAAAGAGCATGGGCATGGGGCCAGTTTCTGTCTGAACCACAGCTTTAACCTGCGCAGACCAATTCTTCATTTGTGAAATGGAGATAATAGCAACCCCTTTAGTTAAAGGACACTGCACCAGGCACTGTACTAAGCCCTTTGTGGGTATTAACTCATTTCATCCGCAAATTGAATCCTCAGGGTCATCTTCGCTCATCTTCTGACACAAAACCTGAATACCAGAGAAATGTGATGTTAGTAAATTATGCTTCGGTAATACTTTTAAGTCATTGTACGGCCTCTTCCAAAGATATTTTCATTTTACACAGAATCTCTGCTTATGGAATGAAAAGCTCTGTGCTCTGTAAAAGGGGTTTTAAGCATCAAGGAGCAGATGGAGAAATTGTAATAGCTTGATCTTTGGAAACATGGTGCTAATTACACCCTGGGAGGATTAACAGAAAACGCATGAGGATCATGACAGCACTTCAGAACTCATCCAAGGGAGGCAGTCATGGCGTTTCACTCAATGAGGGATTGTGTCCTGGTGACAAAATATTCAACAGTGCGGTACGTGATTTTGTGAATGCCTCGTGTGAATGAGCTGTCTCTACCGGGGATGAATACAGGGCTATTTTTAATATGGCTCACTGACTTGTCAGGCTCCAATGTGCCTTTAGTTAGCTGTTTGTTTGGTTACATGACCCATCCTCCCAATCTTCCCAGATCCTTTATGGCAGAAGGTTCACTTCTCTGGTTAAACAATTAAGAAAAATAATGAAATGGAAAAAGTGAGAAAGGGATGTTTAGGGCCACTGGACACTTTGTTCCTCAGAATGTGTGAACAAAGCTCAGAGAAGACGTGTGTGTGTGTGTGTGTGTGTGTGTGTGTGTGTGTGTTTGTGTGGTGTGTGTGTCTCAGAGATTCTTACTTTTCTTGTAAATGTTTATAAAAATGTATACAAATATACTTTAAACACAAAAAGCCAATTTGAAAAAAAAAGTACAAATGAGATGTGCCTTATTCCTCAAAAGCTTACTTATCTTAGTCCTAAAGCTTCTGCTTCCAATGAGAAGGGCAGCATGTTTTCTTGGGGGAGGAGTTTGGTCCCCCAAAATGCCATAGCTGCTCCTGTTTTCACAATCTCAGAAGGCCAAACTTCTAGGAATCTCTTGTTAACTTAAGTACTGTGTAAATAAAACACCTTTTCATTTATTTATAGATTTGAAATTAATGCCTAACTTAGGGAAGAATACAGAGAAGTCTGTTTGAGGAAACAGGGAGAAAAGAATTAATCTGTGCAGTTAGCAAAGAATGAAAGGAAATTCAGGTTGATTAATAAAATCTGACTTTGTATACAAACTTCCAAATGACTGGAATTGATCTTTCAGAAATGATCAATAAGATCTGAGAGAAAATAACTTCTGAATTTGGGGACATGCTCTCAAATTATGGAGAGAGAAGGATGCATGCACTGTAGCTTTAAAGAGATACATTACACATCAGAAATTAGGTGCAACCAGCCTTGCTAAGCACAAAGCAAATTAATCCACTCCAGGTGTATAAGCTGGCATAAAAAAGAGGGGAGAGTTAAGGCAAAGCAAAAAAGGGTTATTTTTATTTTAAAGGTAGCATATTTATGTTTAAGGGGCTTAAATTGTTTCACCATTGATATTTGGAGACATTTGTTTTTACAAGTTGAATGTTTTTAAGTTTTTTGTTGTTGTTGTATTTTCTCGTACCATAGGGCCTTTTTGTCTTTTTTAGTATTTATTTAATGTAGCATACGTTGGTGTGTCATCAGCTATTAAGTATTATGACATTCTGATCAATATCCTTAGAGAAATCCATGCGGTAGAATGAAAAAGTGTCATCACAGACCTTGACCAGTGTGCAATATTAATTCACTCAGAAGGCCGCACACTTTCCTCAGAAGGCGGAATCAACCCTCGGGGAGCATTTACCCGCAGGCATTAAGCGATGGCAGTTAAGCATATTGCTGCCTTGGCCTTCAGGAAGGTTAAATGCACCGTGAGAACTGTTGTGTTGTGTTATTTCAAGACAAAGAGCAGGTATGAATTGTTATTCCCTAATCTTGACCTTGTCTATTTTTAGAGAAAGCCATCCCTCTGCTTTTCACTGAGTCCCTGAGATAATGATAGCGTTATTGTCATTGTTTTATTTTTTAACTTATCATAACAATGATGGCAGCCTCATTAAGTGATGATTTCCTGTGTGCCAGGCTTTGGACTAAAGATTTTTTTCCATGAACAATCGCATCCAATGCTTTAAAATACCCCATGGGATAGGCATTCCTGCTGATTCCATTTTTCAGAGAGGAAATAGAAATTCAGAAGAGATAAATAACTTCCATGTAATAATAAAACTAGTAAATAGTGCAGCAAACTTTGAACCCAGACCACCTATTTGCCCAAGCCTGGGTTGTTAACCACTCAGTGCTAAGCTTCTTCCACTCCTTTGGAAAGCATTGCTCCTGAAGCCAGGCCCAGCAATCTTGTTGCTGGCATGGGTTGGAGCAATACTAGCTTGGAGATAGCCTCTTTCCCTGGAGGCTCATTATTAATTCCAGCAAGGGGTAGACTGACACCAAGATGGATTTTTAATGTAACAGCCCAGGATGGATGAGGGAACTAGATTCTGCCAGCTGAGTCCAGGCTCTCCATCCCCGAGCACACCTGTGCATGTTGAGGACACCTGCCTCACCTGGCACGTGGAACCCAGACTTCTCTGAGAAACTCAGGAAAATTTTTGTGGCTGAACCAAGCCACTTGCTCCTTGAGACAGCTTGATGGTGGCCTGAATTCCCCAATCAGCCTTGCTGCTTCCTAGTTTCGTTTTGTTTTGCTATTGGAGAATCCCAAATGTGTGACTAGAACGGTATCTGACACATCGTTGCTGATGGTGACAGAAAAGAAAACCCAAATGAGAGCGGTAGGCAATTCACCTAAATTCTTTTGTGGTATGGTTCACATTCAGGATTCCAATATGCCCATTTGATGTCCCTTTATCCTGACTTTATACTGGGAAAATTCCATTACCGTATTTGCCGGCGTATATGACGATTTTTGGCCCTGAAAAATACGTATTTGCCGGCGTATAAGACGACCCCCTAACATTTCCACTAAAAATACAGAGTTTGTTATATACTCGCCGTATAAGACTACCCCCCACTTGGAGGCATATTTTTCAGGGCCAAAAAGTCGTCTTATACGCCGGCAAATACAGTACTTCCATTTTGGGAGAAAAAATATATACCATGTCCGTCTTATCTTGTTACCTACTCTTTTGTCCCATTCTAGCATATTTTTTTTCATTATATCTCTTAAAATTTCTGTTAATCAAGCCAAGTGAAACAGAAACATCTCTGCTGTATTTAGTCTCTTAACACACTGCATAGCTTGACAGCAGTGGCTTCTATGCGAGTCCTGAATAACTGTGTCCTTCTTTTCTTTTAAATGGGAACTAATAATCTTTTATAGTTACAATCTTCCAAATGGGGGATTCTTTAAAACCTTAAACTGTGTTGAAGTGTGTTTTTATTCCCTTAGTAGATTCAGATTGTTTTTCTAAAACTTCCAGTAAATGCTTAAAGTGTTTTCGAACTCTGTGAAGCAATGACTGCAACACACAGGCTAAGTAACTTCCCGAACATGATGTATTGAACCTGGCAGGGGCCACTCATTCATCTCAGAGGTGGAGCAAGAGCATCAGTAATTCCGAAAGGCATTACATTAAAATGGAAAGCCCCTGATGGCAATTGAAGGTGGTTTTTTGTTTCTTGTCATCATCCATTTGTATCTGCCGATAGCCTCTAGTTAAATCAATGCTCCTGATAAATATTGCTTGACTGAGGAAATAGAGCAAATCATCATTTCTTAGTAATGGATATTTATCTCTTTTCTGATAACATTTATTTCTCAGATGGCTACATGCACAACCTGTCCAAATTTTATAAGCAATTAGCATTGTTTAATGGGCTACTTAAAATTAAGACTATGGGACATGCGAGAGTTTGCTTTCTTGTCTGTTAATATTTTTATTGAATTAGATTGGGTTATAACTGATGGACATTTGATGCATAGGAAATACCAGGGACAGAAGCCACTATTGCTTGACTCCTTGAAACTGAGTGTCCTAATTTCTTTACTGTCCTCACTCATTCCACATGCTTCCACTGGCACCCATGCCTGCTCTGTGCTGGGCACAGGGGCAGTATATGAAGCACAAAAAGCCTCAGTACCTACATTCATGGCAGAGAAATAAGTTAAACATCCCATCCATAAGTAGAAATCTCATGTGTGATGAATGCTGCATAGAAGGCCAATGTTTGAGAATGGACCATGAGGATATGTGGGCCAGCAGCTCTGCACTTAGGTTTCAATAGTGTGCGAGGGTCACTAAAGCCAGTCTCAAAAAGAAGCACATTCCAGCAAGAGGGACAAGCCTGTGCCCAGAGCCTTAGAAGACAGCAACCATGGAGGGTACAAGGAAGTACAATGGTGAGGAAATGCAGCAAAAAAAGGAATATGAGCCAATGAGGAAACTGGAGGGAGCCAGACTTTGGAGGTGTGTATAGACCAGATAGTCTGTATCAGAGTAATGGGAAGTTCTAGAAGGGTTAACCTGTGAGTGGGGGGAAAGGGATATTTATGTCAATATTCATATTTGAAATGAGTATGAACCCTGCTGGATTATGGAGCATGGGTGGAGAAGGACTGAGACCATGCAGGGGCAGCAGAGAGTGAATGGAGAGAAATGGTGATGGTGGTGGTGGTGGTGGTGGTGATGGTAGTGCAACTCGTTTCCTTCAAAGTAAATTTAGATGAAGAATATTAAATAATTTTTGGAATCAAACCAACTAGACTGACACAATCTAGAATACACACCCCTCATCACCAGAAGATTTTTTTGCAAACTATCCTGCTTCTAGGCTTTGTACTGATACTGACAGCAAATGTAAAATAATATACTTTTTTCTTTAATTTTCATATATTTTTACAATTTCAAAGACAGATAAATACATCATGAATAAAAATAACTTTTTCAAAAGACAGACTCTAATGGGGGGAAGATGCTATAAATAAATCTTTTGACTTCTAAATATAGATCTAAATTCTAAAGTGTGTATGTTTCTCCAATGAGTCTAGTTTTTTAGAAGCTGTGCTACTTTACTATAAGCCTGCCCCTGGACAGACATGCATTTGCCCTCTGACAAAGGCATATGTTGAGGAAACAGGTGTCTTATCCATATAGCTAGTCTGTGCCAAGTATAGAGATATTAGTACATAAGTGAAAATGGTTATAGGTATAAACTAGACCATAGCTGTGCACTCATGAAGCTCATAATTCAGAATATTTGCTCTGATCATGAGATCTTGATGTGAGCCATTTTAGCAAATTGATTCTGATATGCCTTCTTTTTAGAAATGGTTATGTAACCTGTTTTCCATATCCCATGCCCACCTGGTTCTCAAAGTGTATTGGCAATGACCACAAGGGATGATTCCCATCTTCTCTTGGTTGTGGGGCTGTTGGCAGGGGTAGATTTCAGCTCCAATAGAACCCCTGCACTTCCTTGCCACATGGCCTTGTCACAACATGGCAGCTTGCTTCTTCAGTCAACAAGGGAAGACTGTTTCTCTTCAATTTCCTGAGATGGAATGGTCATGGAGCAGGTGGCATCCAATCACGTTTGCCAAATCATATTGATGAGAAGTAAGTAATATGTTCTTCTCACAATCAAGGAGAGAATTACAACAGGGCCTGATTCATTGGGATTCAGTGTAGGCACTTTAAGGAGTGTCTACCACAGGGTATGTCCCTTGAACAAAGCCCCAGATGCCCTTGTCCTCCTGAGCACGAGTTATTTTCTGGATGGTTATATTTCCAGATCTCATTTATGCAGAATCCTCACCATACCCTACTCCCTGATGAGCCTTCTGGGTGTGCTAAGAAGTTTCCTAAGGATATAATTGAAGACCCACGGGAGATTCTACTGCACAGAACAAAATGAGTTTAATAATGATTTTATCACACAAAATGAATACATTCAGTTTTGCTATAAAATTAATAAGAGGGGAGATAAATGTCACTTTAAATATGTCATTCCCTTTAAGTCATCTCCTTAAGAACTTATACAAACAATAATGTTAAAACATGTCATTTTTATAATCCAAAAGTCATTACAAAATAAATTGGGATAAGAAACTCACATATTCCCACTATAAAATGCATGCATCCTGGGCAGGGCCTCCTTTCATTATGCTGAGAGTTTTCCTCTATATGTGTGAAATATTTGACATGAATTTTGTATAATTTAATTAATTCGAAAATGAGTTCATTTTGTCTTTTGATTTTATTGTGGCCAAATCACTGAAGTTCATTCATTCATCACTCATTTGTATCATGTTCTTTTATGTGGATGCCAGGCTCATACCCACTCTGTCCTATGCACAACTTCTGCCAGGAGTCTGGCCCTCAACATCTAAGGAGCCATTTGTCATCACAGAGGTCCAGGAAGGTCTTAAGTTCTTCCTCTCAACATATTACTTAGTAATCGCTGATTCATAATCACTAATTGCTTTAAAAAATTCCTTAAGGGTTGTGTAACATCACTTCTCTATGCAAAGGACAATGGGAAAATAAATTAAAGGGAAACTGCACCTTATTTTAAATGTTTTTCGATAACTCAAATGGACATTGATAAATATCAAGCACAGTATTCAGAAGTGGTGTGAATTGCTACTTTATGAGGCGAATGAGAAGCCACAATAGTAGCAACAGGAAAGTGCATAGAACTTAGATAACACTGGAAACCTAGATAATTAACCTCACCATGCCTCCATTTTGTGATCTGTGTAAAAATTTTAAATAAGCTTTGTCAATAGTTCTCAACTGGAGCAATTTGACACTCCTCCCCTCACTGCTGGGAACATATGGCAAAATCTGGAGGCATTTTTGGTTGTCACACTTGGGGAGAAAGCATGTACCTGGCATCTGGTGAAGAGGAACCAGGATTGCTGCTCAAGATCCCCACAGCCCAGAGTCACCTGACCCAAAATGCCAACAGTGCTGAGGTGGACAAACCCTGCCTTACATAGGACAGAAATAGAGGGACCATTAGAAAAAGGGTTGAGAGTTACTTTGAAATATTTGGAAGAAGGATATTTATTTTGCAAAAATAATAATTTGGGGGAAAATAATAAAATAAGGTATTTTGTTCCAAGCTATGGGCAAAGTCTGTGTTCAGTGCCAGACATATCAGATAATTATTATAATCTTATAGGAAAAAGTCCCTTTTTTGATATTTCTAGCATGCATCATACTCAGTAGACAAAAGAAGAGGTCAGTAAGATGGGTGGCCACCCAAATGCAAGCTTATGCAACAAGGTAGGGGCAAGAAGAGAGGAGAAAAAGACAGCATGCTACAACCATGGTACTGACTTCCCCTAAGTGCCCAAGGAAAAGTGGTAATGAAGGAACAATGGCAACCGCCTCTTAAGGTGCAGTAGCTTAGGAAAAGTAATTTTCATGATTCAGTCATGTTGATCATTATTGACTTACAATAAACCACAAGTCTCACACCTATACTTTACCAGTGCTTAAATATTATGAAAAGAAAAAGACACAGTTATTTAAATGTACTAACTAAAAGAATTCAGCAAGAATCTAAAAATGATGTCATTCTCTTTCTGGGGTTTAAAAGAAAGATTGACATGTAGAGAATAAGAAAAACTGGTCGTAACATTTGTCAACAGCAACAACACATAAATACAGGCACTTAAGTTGCCAGCATGTTAATGTGCAGTCACTCAATAAATACCCCCCTTGCTGCCTGCCATCCAGAGTAGCCTTCTTTCTGTAAGAAGGCAAAGCAACAGATATTTATGTTTCCTGTAAAGAGGCTGTTCTGCTGCATCCTTTGTTCCCCCAGGTCCCTGGCTGATTTCTCACTCAGACCAGCGGCACCACAGATCTGCCTTGCAGTGATCTGTAGGCAAGAAAACAGAACAGGGCAGAAAGCTTCATGTATACATCAACACAGTTGCAGCATATCTTCCTTCCTTCCCTTCCCTAGAATGAAGACCATGCTCTAATATCAGTTTAACCAGAATTTCAACCAGAGTCCAACCCTCCTGGTAGCAAAATGTTCCAGGACATGATCTTGACTATTTACTATGTCACCATGAAAACCAGAGGGGGGGGGGATGATGGGGCATATGCATCAATGGACATTTATTGGCCTAAATTGCAGCCTCACTGTGCAAACTCCTTTCATAAATTCACACAGTTCAGCATGTGTGGTTGGTTTGGCTGAAAAGGGCTTGTACTAATAAGCAGAATCAAAACTTGCTTCTTATTTACGTATTTTATTTATTTATTTGTCTGGTTATATCTGTCTATGCTAGTTTACACTAAACATTTTAACTAATAATAAAACATTTAGTTTATTTTAGCAATTCCAGAATTAATTTTGAGTGTCAAAATATTGTGAGAGAAGTATTAAAAATAGCTGCAGTAAATTACAATGAAGCCAAAAGCAATGGAAGTTTTAAATATTAGTCAATATAAGCAACGATATACATGTAGACAAGGAAAAGTGGAGGGATTTCCCCCTGGGATTGCTTACCTATTTATTTACTTCATTATTGATTGAATCATTGATTATATTTTTCCTGATTAGTACCCTCTAATCCCCTGCCTGGAAAGCATGTACTTTATTTAGGAGAGTGGTGGAGATGCAAACTTTTGCTCAATTACCCTTTTTTCTTCTAAGATTCACCCTCACTATCCACTGTGCTTATCATCAACAACCCAAGTCTTTAAACAGAATAAACCTTTGGGACATGGAAGAGCAGTGTGAGATCAGCTGAGGGGTGTTTCAGGGTGCGCATCATATACCCTAAAAACTTCAAAGTACCTTATCTTTCCCAGCTCAGTGCCATGTCTGTGGCCACACCATCCTCATTGCTGCAGTTCACAAGTGTGATGAGAGCTCTTGTACATGATGTTTTATTACCTTGGTTTTTAAGGGGCTTACAGATTTTTATTTCTCTCCTGTAGTTTTGAGTTTCATGAAGGAGAAAAATAAACCATACCGTCAATCCATAGACAACTAAGCTCTATCAGATATTTGAGACAGACCTCCACCATGAGACAGACCAAAATGAGATAAAAACTGAAATGGAAGCAAACCTGAGCTATGATTTTTGGAATTGTGGATATTCTTCTAGGAAACCAAGAGTGTATAGTTTCTTGCAAGGTGAAATCTGAAACAATAAATAAATTTTTCATGTTATTTTACATTAAAATCTACAGGCCTTTCTGACACTTTGAAAGTCTTATCTCCAACCCATTTGTGATATTGTAACATTCTTCCTTGGCCATTTGAAAAACATTCCTTCAGTGTTTCAGATTTTCCAAATCTTGACATATTTCATTTTAAAATGTCAAAAATTTGCCTTTATTAATAACACTACCAATCTCATCAGAAAAGCCTTTAAGTATTGAGAAGCTGTCAAGCTCATGCCTAAAATCTCAAATTTTATCCTCAGTAACAAATACTGTCAGTTGTTTTCCTTGAAGTGTCAGGCTTGCTTGGTTTCTTTCTGAGAAAATGTCTACAAAATGTTTACCTAAGTCTGTATAATTATAGTCTGTCTGTCAGTTGTTGTTTCAATTAAATATGGTGTTCAATGAATGACATAGCTAATTCAGCTTTTAGCCCAATCACACAAGGGCATTTGCCATGCTCCAGTGTGCAGCAGAAATGCTTTATGGGGACTTCCTTGTCATCCCACAGGGTCCTGAAAAGCCAGGGCCTCACAGGTAGACTAACCCGGAACAATGGAGACAGGGGCCTCCTGGGAAATGCGGCTCCCCTGACTTCACAGGCAGTGGGGGTCTGGGGTCAAAGAAACTGCAGTGCCATACATCTCTGGGTTTTCTTTTCCAAGGTTTCTGTTTAAATGCTGCAAACATTCATTTTTACTGGGAGAATTAAGATATTTTAAATGTGATTTTAGGCAAGCTTAAAATATTTATAAGAACTTGATATTTTAAAAATGTATAAGACCTTACTCTTTAAACTAATATTTTTGGGGTTGTAAGTTTGCCCTGTCAGGAATATGAAGTGTTCAAATAGGTGATATATAACATAATAAACTCAATATAAAGTTTAAATATTTAAAATAATTTATTCAAATATGTAATCAATGGTACTGATTGTCTTAAAGAAAGTTTTATCAGTCCATTTGATAAAATATTAACTTTTCATTAAATATTATTATTTAAATGGTAGGTCAAACACCTTAATATTTATAAATTAAATTTAAAATGTCAAGTTTTAGAGTTTGAAAATTAAAACATTGTACATTATTCTAAAACGCAAATAACTGCAACTATTCATTTACGTATGGCCTCTCCTACAACTTAAACACACACACACACACACACACACACACCCCTTTCAATTTAGAACCACAAGCATTTGAAAGGATAGAAGAATTTGGTAGAGTTTTAAATAATTAAAAGTTTTAAGACTCAAAAACAGAAATAAAAATATATTCAAACAATAACAATGATGTAATATTTAGAAGTTAAATTACAGTAAGCAAAATATATAATACTGCAGATATGTTAGAACCAATATTTTTCTTAAGAGAGAATTCCAAAGAGATAAAATGAGAAATAAAAACATCTTGAAAACAAAATGACCACGAAAACACAACAATCCAAAATCTATGGGACACAGTGAAAGCCGTCTTGAGAGGGATGTTCATAGCTCTACAGGCCTACCTCAAAAAACAAGAACAAATGTTAATAAAGTATCTAATCTTGCCAACTTAAAGAATTAGAAAGAGAGCAACAAGAAAAGCCCAGAGTAGCAAGAAGGAAGGAAATCATAAAAATCAGAGCAGAAATAAATGATATAGGTACAAAAAAAAAACCAACAATACAAAAGATCAATGAAACCAATAACTGGTTCCTTGAAAGGATAAACAAGATTGATGAACCTCTAGCCAGCCTCACTAAGAAGCAAAGAGAGAGGACCCAAATAAACAAAATAAAAAATGAAACAAACTTCAGAACCTCAATAAAATGGACATATTCCTAAAAAAATAGAAGCCTTTAAAGCTCAATCAGAAAAAAAAAAATAAACTTGTATCTGCTGATAACTAATGATGAAATTGAACCAGTAAAAGCCCTGGCCTTGATGACTTCACAGGGGAGTTTTACCAAACATTCAAAGAAGAAATAAAACCTATTCTTCTCAGACTATTCAAAAAAAAAATTCAAGAGGAAGGCACACTTCCAAGTTCTTCCTATGAAGCCAGCATTACCCTAACCCCCAAAGCAAATAAAGATACTACAAAGAAAGAAAATTACAAGCCAGTATCTCTGGTGAACATAGATGTTACAATATTCGACAAAATTCTAGAAAATCGGATCCAGCATTATTTTAGAAAGATCATACATCATAACCAAGTGGGATTTATTCCAAGGATGCAAGGCTGGTACAATTCCACAAATCCAGAAACATGATATATCATATAAACAAATTGAAAGATAAACATCACATAATCATATCAATTGATGCAAAAAAGGCATTTGACAAAATCCAACACCCTTTTCTGATAAATACTCTCAGCAAAGTGGGAATAGAGGGATCAGACATCAACATAATAAAATCCTTATATGAAAAACCTACAGCCAGCATCATACTCAATGGGCAAAAACTAAAATCATTTCCCCTAAGAACAAGATCAAGACAGGGATGCCTGCATTCACCACTCCTGTTTGAAATAGTACTGGAAGTGCTAGCCATAGCAATCAAACAAGAAGAAAAAATAAAAGACATCCAAATCGGAAAAGAAGTAAAATTGTCATTATTAGCAGATGATATGACATTGTACATTGAAAACCCTTAAAGACTCTATCAAAAAACATTAGATTTAATGAATGAATTCAGTAATGTAGCAGGACACACTACTAACACCCAGAAATCTATGGCTTTTTTATACACCGAAATGAACTCACAGAAAGAGAAATTTAAAAAATATAACCTCATTTACCATTGCAACTAAGAAATGTGATACCTAGGAATAAATTTAACCAATGAGATAAAGAACCTGTACTCAGAAAATTAGAGGATACGAGAGAGAGAGAGAGAGAGAGAGAGAGAGAGAGAGAGAGAGGAAAACATAAACAAATGTAAGAATATACCTTGTTTATGGATTTGTAGAATCAACATTATTAAAATGTCCATACTACCCAAAGCAATCTATATATTAAATGTAATCCCCATTAAAATACTTGGAACAAACTCTCAAAAAATTCATCTGAATTAAAAAAAACAAATAGCTTCAGTAATACTGAAAAAGAAGAACAATGTTTGAGGGATCACAATACCAGATATCAAGCTATATTACAAAGCCACTGTTCTCAAAACTGCCTGGTATTGGCACAAGAAAAGGCATATAGACCAATGGAATAAAACAGAAAACCTAAAATTCCACCCAAGTCATTACGTTCAATTAATATTTGACAAAGGCAAGAGTATACAATGGAGTCAAGATGTTCTCTTCAGTAAATTGTGTTGGGAAAATTGGACAGATACTTGCAAAAAAATGAAACTAGACCACCAACTTACACCATACACAAAAATAAACTCAAAAATGGATAAAAGACTTAAGAAGACTCCATTGGAAGCAAAATATCAAACATATATTGTAGCAATATATTTACTGATATATCTCCTAGGGCAATGGAAACTAAGGAGAAAATAATAAATGGGACTACATCAAAATAATAAGCTTTTGCACGGCAAAAGAAACAATCAACAAAACAACAAGAAAGCCCACTACGTGGGAGAACATATTTCTCAATGTTATATCTGATAAGGGTTTAATCTCCAAAATTTATGGAGAACTGATACAACTTAACAAAAGGAAGATAAACAATCCAATAAAAAATGAGCGACCAAAATAGACACTTTCAAAAGAAGACATACAGAGGGTCAAGAGATATATGAAAACATTTTAAGAATCACTAATCACCCAAGAGATGCAAATCCAAACAATAATGAGGTAGCATCTCACACCTGTCACAATGGTTATCATCAACAAGTCAACAAACCAAACGACAAGTGCTAACAAGGATGTGCAGAAAAAGGAACCCTCATGCACTGCTGGTGGGAATGCAGACTGGTGCAGCCACTGTGGAGAAGAGCATGGAATTTCCTCAAAAAATTCAAAATAGAACTGCCGTTTGACTCAGTAATCCCTCTTCTAGGAATATATCCCAAGAAACCAGAAATACCAATCAGAAAGGATATATGCACCCCTATGTTCATAGCAGCACAATTTACAATAGCTAAGATTTTGAAACAGCCTAAGTTCCCATCAGCACACAAGTGGATTAGAAAAATGTGGTACATCTACACAATGGAAAATTATGCTACTATAAAAAAAGAAAGGATTCTTAACATTTGCAACAGCATAGATGGAGCTAGAGAGCATTTTGCTCAGTGAAATAAGCCAGAGAAAGATAAATATCACATGATCTCACTCATTTGTGGAATATAATGAACAACATAAACTGATGAAAAAAAATAAAACCAGAGACATAAAAGCATTGAACAGACTGTACAACCTTTGAGAGAAGGTAGGGCGTGAGCGAGTAAAAGATCACCCAAAGGACTTGTACTAGTATGCATGTATATGAGCATTACCTATGGACACAGATAGTATGGGTTGAGGGCTTGTGCTGGGGAGTTGGGGTGGTGGGGGAGAAGTCAATGAAAAAGGAAACTCATGTAATACTTTAAACAATAAATATTTTCAATTAAAAAAAGAGAATTAATAAGCTGGAAGATAGAATTAAGAATATTATCAGGCTAGAATAAAGAGTTTAAAAAGGTGGAAAATGGGAATGAAAGATAAGAAGTAAAAGAATATTACGGATAGGTGCAGTTTATATGTAAAATGGCATAATCAGGAAGAATAGAGAAAAGGTAGAATTTAAAAAAAAGCAATAGTGAAGCATTTTGCTGAATTGATGATGAATAAAAGTAAATCTGTCACAAGCAGAATGGATCAAATTAAATTCACACTTAGCCGAAATCGGTTTGGCTCAGCGGTAGAGCGTCGGTCTGTGGACTGAAAGGTCCCGGGTTCGATTCCGGTCAAGGGCATGTACCTTGGTTGCGGGCACATCCTCAGTAGGGGGTGTGCAAGAGGCAGCTGGTTGATGTTTCTCTCTCATCGACGTTTCTAGCTCTCTATCTCTCTCCCTTCCTCTCTATAAAATATCAATAAAATATATTTTTTTAAAAATTAAATTCACACTTAGATATGTCTTTGTAAAACAGTAGAGGTCTATAAACAAGGTAATCCTAAAAACAACCAAATGAAGAGAATGTATCTATAAAGTAATTATTTAGAATTATAGTCTCAAAACAACTATGTCATCCAGCAAAAAAAAAGAATTAACTCAATTAAATAAAAATAAAGACAATATATAGAAAAAATATTGTATAATTAAAGAAGCAATAAAATTCAAACCTATTTGTTAAGTAAAAGCTTTAAATAAGCAACCCTTTACAAAATCTATTAAGAAAATTGTAAAGGCAAAAATAAAAAATTATTATTTATGAAATTGTGACATAACCATAATACAACCAACATATAAAAATTATGAGACATTACATACTATTTTATGCTGACAAGTTGGAAAACTTAGACAACTGTACAATTTCTATAAAAATAAAATGTATTAAAACTAAGAAACCCCAGAAAATTTCATAAACCTGAAACCATTAAATAAATGAAAGTATTAATACATTTATATTCTCTTTTTTCCCTGCCAAATAAAAGGGGTACAGACTGTTTTACAAATGGATTTAGTAAAATAGCAAGAAGTATGTTATCTGTATGTTAGATATGCTTTCAGAGAACAAAGTAAGAAGGAGATCTCCATAATTATTTATAGGGTTAATATAACTTAAACTATACTGGGGAAATATTAAAAAGAAAAATTCTCACTTGCCACCAATACTGAATGAAATAGTCACAAATCAAATTCCTCAATGTAAAAAAGGCTTACATCATTACCAAATAGTAATGTAAATTTGAACAAGAATTAATGGAACTTATTGAATAAAGATGACAAAAAAAGTATCTCAATTCAGAAGACATATTTTGTAAATTTCAATAAACTTTCAATCATCATAAAGAATTACATAATGTTTTTAGTTTGATCTAAAAAGCATTTTTCTTATCATTATAAATATCTATAATAATAAAAGTATAATATGCTAATTAGACCAGATGACCTCCTGGACAAAGCCAGGTGCCAGAGGGAAGACTGTGCAGCAGCCAGGGAAAGGAAGGCCTACTCTTGTATGAATTTCCTGCATTGGGCCTCTAGTTTATTTTATAAAACTATAGTATAAACCTATAATTTAATAAAATATCAAAAGCATTTCCCTTAAGTTCAGGAAAAAGCCAATAATGTCAATTATAAGCAATTCTTTTCTACTTTATGCTGGAGGTCCTAATCTTGAAGAAAGTCAGAAAATAATTTATAAGAATTATAAAAAAAGAAACATAGTTATCTATATAAAAGGCTATATACATACATACATACATACATACATTTGCAAATACAAACATATATTTTGTTACATACTATTAAATTAATAAAATATAGCATGATATGATAGTATATTAATAATACTGTGAAAGAGTTATAATTGTGAAATGTAATACAATAAAGCAAGATCTCATTTATAGGAGAAATAAAAACTATTGAGCTATTTAGAAAAATGACCAACAAAGTATATTAGCATAAGACATAAAAATAAGCTCAAATAAAATGAGAACCTTACCATGGCTCATTTATGGGAAGAAAAGCTGTTCATTTTTGTTCAATTGGTCCATAAATGCAATAAATTTCTAATTTTTAAGCTTTATGCAATTCTATAAAAATAGATGAAAATTGACAAGTTGACTATGGAAAAAATAAAGCAACAAAGAAAGCCAAGAGAAGCATTTCCACCTAGTCAGAATCGAGGTGAATGAGAGTAATGAAAGAGTACGTATTTGTGGATAGGCATAGCAATAAAGCATCTGACAAAGCAGAGATGCTTCTTCACACAAGAAGGAATTTGAGTCTCCAATGAACACTCAGAAACATGCTCAATGTAAAAATGATTCAATAACTTTGGAGAACAATTTGGGTTTCTTTTTTTCAAAAGTTAATATACTCCTTTCATAATCTATGGCTATCCCATTCATATATATATATATATATATATATATATATATATATATACCCTACAGAAATAAACATACACACACACACACACACACACACACACACACACACATATCACTAATGTTCATAACAGCTTCATTAGTATCAGCCAACAACTAGAAACAACTCAAATGTTCATCATGATGGGAGTGGATAAACAAATCAGGGCCCATCCATGCAACTGAGTACCACTCGGCAATTACAATAGAATGAACTGTTAATGCATGCTACAACATGGATGGCTATCAAAATAATTCTTCTGATTTAAAAGCATCAGAGACAGAGTACATGGTTACATGATTTATACTATATGCATTTCTATAAAATGCAATCCCATCCGTAGTCATAGAAAGCAGATCAGTGGTTGACTGAGGCAGAAGGACAAGGCAGCATGGGAGGGAGGGATTAGGGAGAAAGTTGTGGGATGACCAACAAATTCAACATGTTGATTATAGTGATGGTTTCATAGATAAGCCAAATAATTCTTCTGATTGAAAGGCATCATAGAGAGAGTACATGTTATATGCCAAAATGTATAAAACTGAACACTTCAAATATGTGCAGCCAATTGTATGTCAAATGTACCTCAATAAAAATGATTTTGTTAAAAGTCCTATTAGGACCATCACATCAATAAGTCTACTATTCATTTCAGTTTTCACATTTAAACACACACACACACACACACACACACACACACACACACACACTTCCATTCCCTCCAGCATGAAAGTCTGCGGGAGGCTCCTGAATCAGTATTTGACTCAATTTGACTCTTTCTCTCCTACTGGCCAAGTGAAGCCCACTCTGAGCAGTGTTTTCACAGGCACAGCGGACACTGTTGACAGCTCATACTTGATGTGAAGGTGGGAGCAGAAACTGGGGCATCTGCACATTGTATATGGGCGAGTGTCAGAGCAATGTGCCTGCTACTTAAACATGCATGTGTGTGCACATGCCTGCATATGCGCGCGCGCGCGTGTGTGTGTGTGATGAGAGTAACAAATGAAAAGATGCTGGCGATAGTATAGAGATTTCGACCTCAGAAGAAATCTAGGGCAGCATTTCTCAGAGTGGGTGGGTGGTGACAAAGCACTTTACTTAGGAAACTGCAAAGAAGACAGAAAGTGCTTCTGTGGGTGATTTTTTAAAAAAATCTTTTAAGTCCTTTGAGTTTCATTCAAAACTCAAATCACTTCTATATTTGCATGAATATTTCTGGCTTGGAAGGAACCTTGGCATCTGTTTTCTTAGTTATGGTGGGTGATTTGCTGCCCGCCTCCCCGTCCTCACCCTGTGGACAGCCATGCCCCCAGCCCAGCTGCTTGCACTCAGTTGTAACCTGAGTTTCTTGCACTCTGAGCTTCTTGCTCTAAATGCCAGCGTGTTATGGGCACGCAATTGTTTCTCAACATTATGGTGAGGTCGGAGGAACCCTATTCATAGTTGGCAGCGCAGGTATCGAGATTAACTGGCGGGGGGGTGGGGGGAATGAAGTATTTGTATGTGCGGATGTGTTATTACCTACCTTGCACACACGTCAAGATGTGGGTCTGGGAGTCATGGCAGACTCATCATGAAGAGGATGTTCAAGCGGTCTGAGTTCCAGTGTCCTCACCTGTAAAACGGTGGGCATTGGTGCCCTGGTATTGCTGGGATGCTCAGGTGAGGCCTCATGTACGTGCAAAGATTCTGCTCAGCACCCAGGCAACTCCTGGCTTTCAAGGAGTGTTAGCTGCCGCTCAATAATCAGCCTGGCGATCGGACTTCTAGATCGGAAGGTACTCACTTAGCAATAATTAAGGGGAAAGCTGATTTTTATAGGTTGCAGTTGTTCAGGAAGATTTGATTCACACACAGGCAATTGCCTACACCTTCTCAGTGCAAATGTTGTCTTCTACTGCCACCCACTGGCCGCGTGTGGGGAGCCCAGGGCTATGCAGCCGTGTGAAGACTCAGTATCTCAAGCAGATTCACTCCCACTTAGCTTATCCCTTACTGGGGACTGTGAAATTCATGCAGATCACAGAGGCAAAACGATTTCTCTAAAAAGACGTAATGGTTCTTAAAGGCTCTGGTGAGGAGCCAAGTTAGACGTGCAATGCCAAAACAGGCAAGAAAAAGAAATGAAATCTTCTGCGTTTGTGTATATATTATTAGCAGGTTCATTTCAGAAGATATGTTTTAATTAAACCCCTGAGCAGTGATGAGATAAACAGCTTTTTCCCTCTTCTCTGCATCAAGAAGAGTAAGTGTAAATCAACGTGTTACAAGGAAGTAGTAAACCATATGAATATTGGAGAATTAGCTTTTTCTTCAATTATAATGGGGACATTTTCATTTTATCATGTTAGTTCCACTTTCCCCCATTGAAATATAGGCATATCGTGCCGCTCAAAGGAGAATTTTTTAAAAAAAGATACACTAGGAAAAGCCCTCAAAAATATTCTGAAACGCCCTATAAAACCAAAGAAATTGCTCTTTAATAGGCCATAGAAAATGTTGCAATTATTGCCCAGTGAACCACATAAATTCTTTCAAGTTACATTTTAACTGTAGAGTTTCATTTCCATCTTCTTGCAATACAGAAGGGAAACAAACCCAGTCTAATGTTTAGTTCAAATTGGAGGGGAAAATGTTGGCCTTTGTTCAGCTGCCTCATATAGCTGCATTAGTGAAAGAACTTAAACTTAACCTGTGTGTGCCTGGTCCCAAAATATGAGTTTGGAAAGCCCTAAACCTTGCTTCCATACTTTGAATTTAAAACTGCAAAACTCAGATGAGTTAAATGTCTTATCCAGACAGATTATACAGCTGGTTAGCCATAGGACTGAGAAAAGAGGCGATTTCCCTTGATTCTCAGTTGAGTGGTCTTTTCTCCTTCACTACACTCCTCTCAACTGAATATTAATATTTATGCTGCCATATGCATGAGCATATTATAATATGTAGGAAGATAAAACATATATTTTGTAAGATTTTTTTGAAGAAAATTGATCTTCAGCTGAATTCAAAAGCGAATAATGTATTTTGAGTTATAAAATTTAGTTTTAGAATTTATACTGGCTTTTTTTTCCATCACTGCAGAAATGATACTTGTCTCAAATCTTTGAAAATGCCATTGACTTCTCATCTCTGTTTGATAGATTTAAAAGTCCTGGTACTTTGTGGCTTAGCACTGTTACAATGAAAGGAATTGCAGATATCCACAGAAAAAGCATAATAAAGTACATTAAGATGAATCATTATTTGATTGCAGTATTCACGATAATATCAGTATCTGTTCATTAAAATTGTACTCAGTATTATTAAGAGTATAAAAATAATGGGAATTTTGGGATACTTTCTCTCTCTCTCTCTCTCTCTCTCTCTCTCTCTCTCTCTTTCTCTCTCTCTCTCCATTTGTTCAAACTGATTTTCTTATAGTAAATTAATTAAATTTATGGTCACTTCTGAAAGCTTTCTTATTTCAGAGTTTTCCCTATTTTCATGTAGAAGGTTCAAAAGTGAACAGACACAATTAATTCCCCATCAAAAGAGTTGTGAATAAGGGCAGCCTGTCAATTTGAAGCTTCTGAGATTCTCAGGGGCTCTTCTTCATTTGGTGCCAATAATCCAAAGAGCGAGAGAGATCTTTGGCTGAGAAAGGTGTATGCACGTGAGCCTACACCTGTGCATGAGTGCTTGGGTGCTGGGGTAGACTCAGACCCTGATAGTCAATATCTACTGCAGTAGGATATTGTGTTTACATTTTAGTTTGCACAATGTTTTATCTAAATATTGAATTTGCTAATTTTTCATTTATTCCTCTCTGAAAATATTAATAATTAATTTTTATTATGCTGTTCTTTTTGAGGCTCAGAAAAGTTAAAATTTTCTTGACAAATCTATCAAAATATGTTCACAGATTTCTTTCTCTCTACTTTTTAGGATTAATGATTTCCTCCTGACACTGATATCTATTTATATTTCTTAATCTCATCTGTGTGGTTTCCTAATATTTTTATGAAATATATATTCTAGCTGAATTTATTTTGGAGGACTATAAAAACTAATCTTTATTTTTAAGTAGTTAAACTGTTTTCCAATGTGACTTCTTGAAAAATTATAAATGCATATAAATTAATTTAAAATTGTTAAATTGGTAAGAAAATAATTTTTGTTTTGTTCCATTAATTCTGCTCCATGTACTATCATTTCCCATGTCAGTTACATGATATGTAAAAAGTAATATAATGCCAGGATCTATTGATCCTTATTTTTTTAATACATTTTATTGATTTTTTTACAGAGAGGAAGGGAGAGAGAGAGTTAGAAACATCGATGAGAGAGAGTCATCGATCAGCTGCCTCCTGCACACACCCCTCCCACTGGGGATGTGCCCGCAACCAAGGTATATGCCCTTGATCGGAATCGAACCCAGGACCTTTTAGTCCACAAGCCAACACTCTATCCACTGAGTCAAACCTGTTTCAGCATGATCCATATTTTTTAAATATTGTTTTGCAAATATTGTATAGATGCCTTCTCTAATCAGACTTGAATGGGCACTGATAAAAATAAATTTTGATTAAAATTAAACTTTACTTTAAATTTTAATTGTATATGTACATGAATATTTTAATATTTGAGGCATATTTTTAATATTTTAAAACATGTTATAGACAATCCTCGGGTTACATCAGACTTGAAATACATTGTTTTGTGGCTAAGTCACAATCTTCCATTTATTTATTAAAAAAGTTCCGTCATTTCGACCTATGTACATATGTGCTTTATGTTGTTGTTTTTTTTTTATTATTTACTGTATTTACCATAGTAAAGGTCAGAAACTGTTATCTTTTTAATTTTTTTTACTCTTTTATTTCATTACTGCTGTGTATGTGCTCCATGTGAGTGATGTAGTTGCTTATGTAGGTGGGTTCCAACTTCTGGTGAAAATCGCATTACATTGAACAATAGGAATGGATCTTGACCTAACCCAAGAACCTAATGTATAGCTATTGATTTGATGCATATTTAAGCTTCAGATAAGACTTAAAATTTTCTTTATATTGACTTAATACATTTTTTACTAAATATATTTGTGGACATTTTCTACTTTGTTGGCTTTGTATGAATGGAATTCTGGCAACCAATTATATTTGCATAAGTGGTCATATCTAATACTATAAGAATGCTTTTAATTGTGTGTGCTTATTTTGTATAATGAAGCATCTAATTGAGTTTTACATTATTTTCAATTATGTTTCGTTTTTGTGGGGGTTTTTTTCTTTATTGACTAAGGCAGTGTTTCCCAAACTTTTGACATATGTGTACCCCTTCTATAATTTTCATAACACTGAGTACCCCTCATCAAAAAAATTGATGTATTTTAATAACAATCAAAATATATTTATTTTTTTATTTTTTTTGGTACATACACAAAATAATAATAAACAAAAAATAAAATTATTTATAATAAAATATAAATAACAGTTATATTATAAATAACATTTATTTGGATCAATGAGAAGGATAAAATTGACTTGACGCATGAGAAAGTAGAATTAGGCACAGCTAAGCACGGTGCAGTGCATATCCCACCAAACTCCAGTGCAATGCCTACCCCCACCAAACTCTTCCCGTACCCCTGGGGGTACGCGTACCACATTTTGGGAAACACTGGACTAAGGTATTACATATATGTCCTTATCCCCCATTGCCCACCCAACCCCTCTCATGACTTCACTCCCTAGAGTGGGGTTCTTTTGTAGTTTGGTAGGAATCTCAGAGCATCTGCAAGTACTGACAGATCATTTTTATCTTTACATAAAGTCACACTTCATTTTTTTGTTCTATATAATTACCTAAACAATTATAAAAATGATAAATAATAGAGAGGACATTCAAAATTCTTATTTATGCTTTAATATTAATAATTATAGCTGAATTCTTAGTTAAGGTGTTGGTTCTTTGCATAAACAGATGATTATAGTGTGAAAGAACATTCTACTTCCAGCTTTCTAATTGGGTTTAATTTGTCTGTTTGCTTGTTTTAGAAATGAAGGAATATTGAGTATGATCAAATGTATTTTGAGCTCTACTGATATTGTAACATATGAATATGTCAGTCATGCAAGGGTATTTTGTTTTTGTTTTTTTAATAGTTACTAATTTTATATGGCTATTACTGCATCCCCAATTTTAGAACAGCCTTCTTTTCTTATGTGTTTTAATTTGTTGGCTTTACCTGTTGTTTTAATTTATATTAAGTGTTTTTTTGAGGGTTAAACTAATTTTAATTAATTTTTAAATTGATTTTTATATATGTATGAAAATCTCCTACAGCATTTTCTTTTTGCAGATGTCACCATTAAATCTTATGATTCCTTTAAGTGTGTCTTATAATTTGATAGATTTAAATTATGTGAAGTGATATTTCATTGTGGTTTTAATTTGCCTCTAGCTGATGATTAGTGATATTGAGCATTTTTTTATGTCTGTTTGCCACTTGTATGTACTCTTTTGAAAAGAGGCTATTCAGGTCCTTTACTCGTTTTTTTGAAATTTGATTGTTTGTCTTCTTGGTATTAAGTTGTTTATTTTTATATATATTTTGGAATTTAACCCCCTTATCAGATATATTACTGTCAAGTATGTTCCTCCATAGAGTGGGTTTTGTTTTCATTTTATTGATGGTTTCTTTTGCTGCAAAAAGTTATTTAGTTTGAGGTAGTTTCATTTGTTTATTTTTTTCCTTTATGATCAATTACTATTGGCAAAAGAGATAAGAGTAAACACTGGAATATAGTATCTTCAATCAATAGTGTTGGGAAAATTGGACAGGTACACACAAAAGATGAAACTAGACCACTAACTAGCACTGTATATAAGAATAAACTCAAAGTGTATATAAGACTTAAATGTAAGTCACAGAACCATAAAAATCCTAGAGATAACATAGGCAGTAAAATCTCAGTCAGCTCTCTAGCAATATATTTTGCTGATATGTCTTTTAGGACAAGGGGAACAAAAGGCATTTGCTCTTGCAGCACTAGTTGCACTCAATGGACTCTCGCTTTCCACAGGAGCATCTCTGCCATCCTGCTCCTGAACTCTTCGCAGCTCCCTCAGCCATTTAATCGGGCACAAACCCCAAATGCATGGGAAGTAGCACCTCATGGAGCATCCCTGGAATAAAGCAGAGCGGGAGCCAGGGAACTACAAATCTATCCCCATTTCCCATGGCTCTGACGCTCACATTGTAGGTGAGTTTGGCTTGCTCTCCTGGGTGGTCAGATCACTAACACACCCTGAGTTAACTTCCCTTGCTTCTTGCTTATTGGTCCCCAAGCACACGGACTCTTCTTTACGTTATGACTTTGGCACTAACTAAGCTAAGACAGTTAAAACTTAGAATTGTTATGAATCCAATCATGTACACTAAGGGACACAATTCTTTCTACACCTTCCTTAGTTTACAGTATATTTTGCATATGTTAACACAATAAACTGCATGTAAAGTACATAATTTAATGAGCTTTGGCATATGAATGCAACAACAAAGCCATAATCACAACTGAGAATATGCACTCCCATTTTTTTGTGCCTCCTTGTCTCAAACACAGCCTTCCTTCATCCTCTCTTCTATTTTTCTGAGAGAGTTTGTGTAATATTAATATTAGTTCTTTATTAAATTGTATAATTTTCTGTTGTAGCCATCTGACCCCGAAGTTCTCCTGTTAGTAGTATTTAAATTAAAAATTCAATTTCTTCAAAAGATTGCTGACTACATTTTTTTTATTTCTTCATGAATAAGCTCAGTAGTTTATTTCTTTAAAATAATTTATCCATTTAATCTAAGTTGGCAAATTCTTAAGCATAAAAATGTTTGTAATATGTTTATCATGCTAATGTCTACAATAGTGGTTCTCAAACTTCCTAATGCCGCAACCCTTTAATACAGTTCCTCATGTTGTGGTGACCCCCAACCATAAAATTATTTTCATTGCTACTTCATAACTGTAATTTTGCTACTGTTATGAATCGTAATGTAAATATCTGATAGTCAGGATGTCTTAGGCAACCCTTGTAAAAGGGTTGTTCAACCCCCAAAGAGGTTGCAACCCATAGGTTGAGAACTACTGGTCTACAGAGTCTATAATGACCTTTCCTCCTTTATTTTGATATTGGTAATATGTGGCTTTTTCTTTTTTTCCATGATCAGTCTAACTAAAGTTATCAAAGAACCAGGTTTTTGTTTCATTGATTGGCTCAATTCTTTCCTGTTTTCAATTTAATTGAATTTGTTTCGTTTCTCTCTCTCTCTCTCTCTCTCTCTCTCTCTCTCTCTCTCTCTCTCTCTCGTTTTGTCTTTAATGTGCTCTTCTTTTTTCCAGTTTCTAGTTTCTTTAGGTTGAGTGGGCACTGTGTTTGGTAAGACTAGAAAAACTGACTAGTGTCACATGTTCTCAAGTGGCTGATTAGAGCCTCCTGTTATTCATTTGACTAAGGCTGATGGTCCCAGGGGTTATAGTGTTTTGGAAGAGTGCTTAATTCAAAAAAAGGACTATATTAAATTTTCTCTGACTTTTATTATTATTTTGTTTTTAGACTTTTAGGGATCTCTTGTTTTTATGGTTTAAATAATGCAGATCAGTTCATACTCTTGCTTTTTACTGCCTAACTCTGCAAACTCAGTGAGTTCCCTGGTTTCTCATAAATTTAACAATTTTCCTGATGTCTTTTCTGTCATTTCTATAATAATTTTCTGCCTTGTCTATAATAGAAATTACACATATACATTAGTAATTATTTATATTCCTTTGAAAATATACATAGTAACATACACAACCATTGCTAAAAGGGTAACAGCACATGCATATTAGACTTTTTAAAATTATTCTTTTTTCTGGGTATTTGATAAGGGCTTTTTATCCACAGTTCAGCTCTGTTTTCAAAAGGAGAAACTATATTATATAACTTTTAGTTTTTAACTATATTTGAATATCTTCTATAGAGAAAGCAATTTTTTATTTATGAATCTACATTGTCTATGTTCCAGCTCCAAAACTTTTTTTTGTTGTTTTTAATACTTTACTATCACTTCCATTGTATTCAATACTTTGAATATCACTGTTTCAATATCCTAAAATATAGATTTTACTCTTCACTACAACTATTGAGTTATTTTCATTTTATCAGTGGACATTAATCTCTTCTCAGACTCATATCTCTTCCAGATCCTTGTGATTTTTCCATTCTGTTCAGTTAGGAGACTTTACTCTTGGTCTTCTGTTTGTTATTCATTGAGCCAATATTTCTATGTATTTTCTAGGATTTTTTTATGTTTCCAGTTCTCTTTTTCTTTCTAAACAGTCATTCTTTTTACTTTAAAGAAGTAAGTTATGTTTGTTATACATATGAGATAATACAAGAAATACAAGGAAAAATTAATTTTATGTTTCATCCCCATCTAAGGTATCAGATTAACTGCCTGGCATATTTATTTGTATTTTTCCCTCAAGTGATTACAGCAATATATCTGGACCTATATGCTCTTCCAGAACCTTCCTAATTTCTGCTCCAGAAAGGAAAGATAATCACCAATGCCCTCCTTGAACAGAAGATCCAGTTAATTGTTTCCTTAAACTTGACAGGTGTTTATGACTGCTTTAATTAATAGAATGTGGCAGCCGAAACTGGTTTGGCTTAATGGATAGAGCATCCCGTCGGTCTGTGGACTGAAAGGTCCCGGGTTTGATTCCGGTCAAGGGCATGTACCTTGGTTGTGGGCACATCCCCAGTGTGGGGTGTGCAGGAGGCAGGTGATTGATTCTCTCTCATCGATGTTTCTAACTCTCTCTATCCCTCTCTCTTCATCTCTATAAAAAAATAAATAAAAATATATTTTAAAAAATAGAATGTGACAGAAGTAATGCAATTTGACTTCCAAGGTCATACCATGTCAATAGCACTCTATTTCTCTCTCTATCTCTCTTTAGATAGAGATTTCTAGATAGCGCTCACTCTTTCTCTCTCTCTCTCTCTCTCTCTCTCTCTCTCTCTCTCTGTCTCTCGCCCCCCCCTCTTCTGTCTTTGGATCCCTGCCACATAGAGACAAAGTAAGAAATTAGACCCCCAGAAGCCAGCATGCCCTCCAGTCATGTGAACAAATGAGACTTCAGATGATTCTAGACTCAGCCTCTGATCACAATAAAAGGGAGATAAGCCATCCATGTTGGCCACTTCTAAATGCTTCTGTGAATCCCCGAGTGCAAAAAAATTATTATTTTATGTCACTCTTTGCTTTGAAAGGGAGAGAGACTAGCTATTTTAGTTTAGTTATTTGTTTTCTTTTAACTAAAGACATACTGTTGACATTACTCTGCAGTTTAATATTTTCCTGAGCAAAATGTCAAAAGGAAACAATAGGAATGCACTTCCTACTTTAAAGACTCCAGTGGGTACTGTTTTTCATAGACTCTCTCATAACTATCATGTGATTGGTGACCCCTAATCAAACTGGGGATTTCTTTTTCTTCTTGACTTTTTTTCATGCTCATTAAATGCATGCACATATATGTTTCATAGACAGGTAGGTAGGTGAAAGATGATAGATAGATGATAAATAGATAGATAGATAGATAGATAGATAGATAGATAGATAAATGATAGATAGATAGATGATAGATAGATAGATAGATAGATAGATAGATAGATAGATAGATGATAGATGAAAAGGTATATTTGTTCCATTGTTTATTTTATAAAAGCAGGGTCATTATTTACACATAGTTGGTTTAGCTTTTATTATATTTTCCTTGCCTAATACAGTGCTGAGTAATATTGTATACTCCATATGACAAGGATTGACCAAATCAAGAAGTAAGTGTCAACCATATGAATAAGTCCATCTGGAATAAGTTCATTGTTCCAGAAAGGAAAGATAACCATCAACGCCCTCCTTGAACAGAAGATACAGAATTATGGACTAGAGTCATAATTATAAATTTTTCCAACTTCATCAGCCACTGAATAACTCATGCTCATCTTACCAATGCATTGGTATATTTATCATTACCATGAGCATGATTATTACTTTAGCTTAGACTATATCCAAGGCATAAAGTTGATATGTAAATATAATCATGTCTATGTGTCTTTTCATATTACTCTCCTTCTCCTTTGTCATGGGTTAGAAATTGGTGTTTCTATTGCAATGTACTTGCTAACAGTGTGCCTGGATCCATGTTAGCTATAAAAGTACCTCATGTCCCATAAAGAGAGTAGATGGTTTGCATAATTTTGTGAGGAACAAAATCAATGCCTAGTGGTTAATATGTCACTAAAAGCTAAATTTTCTCTAATCTCAAATGATTTATGAGGCATCCTAAAAAGCTGCTCATCCTACAGCAAAAGAAAACACCCCAAACTAATTACTGTAGTGTTGGTGTAGCCATGTGTTCCAAAAGAGTTAAACTGGCTTGTGTCTGAGAGCCACGAAGAGAAATGAAGATATCAAAATGGCCAAGGAGACTTCTGCCTCTTTAACTTTCTTTTTGCTTAATTAAATTCTTCTTTGTGGCACTGTTGACAGCCTGGAATCATAGGTTTTAGATCTCCATTCTTTCTTCCTTCATCAGAATATATGTCCCACAAGGCTACTCAAGACAGGTGTTTTCTTCTTCACCGTATCATTATAGGCCCAGTGTTTAGACCTCGGCAAATATTTCATAAATAAATAAATGAGTGAACAAAGGAAAGGGTACCTCTGTCAAATGATAAAATGAGCTCCAGCATCACTGACATCTGAGCTAATTCCTTGTAGCAAGTCACAGAACAAATGACAGCAATACCATTTCCCTCCAGGTTATGACAGAGAGAAAAGACTCATAGGTTTAGTGGACCAACTCCCGCTTTTCATTTGTTAGAGGAACTCAAATGGCATCAAAGACAAATCCTTATATCTTGAAAAGTTCAAACACAATGATATTGCATAAACTAAGAAAAGTTATTTTGTGAGGCAAAGTTTCAAGTTAATGGAAGCCATGCCACCAGAAGCCCAGGGGGAGAAGCATTGGTGTGCCTTGACAGACACTTGGTTCTGTTGCTTTGACAAGAAAAGATGCCTCCCACCCCACAGCCACTCTGCCTTCTGCATCCACACACACTGTGGTTGAGGATCTGCCCAAAATCCCCAAGGCAGTGCTTTTACTGCTGTATAAATAGTTAACTTCAACAAAGCTTGGACTTTAATCCACCATCTTTTGAAGACATTTTACTGAGAAATGAAACATCCCAGAGGATATCTAAGTGTTTGATTGAAATTCTAGGCAGAAAGAACAAGAGAAAAATGATTTTATTAACTATTTGAACAGGCAAGATGTCATGAATGAACTGAGAAGGTGAAGCATCTCTGAATGTGTGAGTAAGGCAAACACTTCCATTTAAAAGGCCCCGAAGCCTTCCATGCACAAACTTTTTGGAATAGGTGACTATTTGGAAGACGTTTGGGGATAGATAATGATGTGAACCTTTTGGGGCTCAGAGAAGTCCTGCTGAAAGCTCTCCTTGGGAAAGGAAAGGTCTGGTCATTTTGCTGGTGGTGGAAATCTTTAGTCTTTTCAAAAGTTTGAAGAACTATTTTCTAAATTTGTTTTACTATAGAAAATGTTTCTAATTGAAACATGAACTGTGTTAAAGCATAAATAATAATAAAGGTAAAATCACTGGGTCGAGGATAAATAAATAATGTTATATGACTTCAACTCTAGAGTCTTAGAAAACTCAGATATTTCTTAAATTAGCCTCCTCTTTTCTGGCCAATAAAGCTATAATGTTTATAGTTTGCTATGACTTTAAAAATTTATTTATTTGTTGATTTCAAAAACAATTTTGCAGTTGTTTAATGACAAAGAAAATACAGATAGCTCTTCTTAAAGCATCCTCACATTTGAAATGCTTTATTCCAAACATCATCTTTATTCTTGCTTTTTTATTTAAATTTATGCAGAAATATATTTTATTTTTGCACAGTTTATATTTAAGTTTGTTTTGTTTGTAGCTGAAACCCAAGCTAATATAGCAATACCTGGCATCACATATTCTAATGGAAATAATGAGACTTCTTTTTCACATAAGAACTTGAAATAACACTGCTCAGGTGAATTGAGGATGGAAACATCCTGCATTTCTCTATGGCTTCTATGCATTTGTATATATAATAAGTTGATTGCAATCAATTGCAAAATCTGAACTCATTTCAGGACTTTGTTTTATTATTCTTACAATGAGCTAAGAGTAAAGATCCTTCTTTAGATATTAAGGAAGGGTACCTGACCCAGATGGACGTAATGTTCAAGTTAATGGTAATCCTAATGCCAAACATAGCATATACTAGACACTATGAAGAAAGATTCCGGGGAAAATGTTAATCTAATTTATAGGTTCCATCACATGCACAATGAAGTATGGCATGACTGTTTGATGAATCAGATGCACTCCCTAAGAGACCCCTATTCTGGGCTTTGCTTTAGACCAGGTGTTTAAGAACCTACGTCTGAAATACTGATCTTAAGCTGGGCTTTCCTATTGCAGTTGCAACAGATAATGGACAGGCTCCCAACATCCCACTACATAGTGAAAACAAGCACACCAGTGACAGAGGAAAGACTACTGGGATGATCTCCCCACTTACATTCCTGGTTCTTTTCAGTTTAAAATCCATGCTAAGGTTTCAAGGCACAGCAATTTTTTTTTTTCCTTTACACCATCAGACATAGGTATGACTTCTGAGATAAACAAAGAGGCAGGTCTCAATGTACCTATGTTAAAAACAGGTTAAAAAAAAAACCACTGGTAACAATGTGTTAAAGAACAGAAGAGAAAGAATATATGTGTGTGTTTTGTTGTTGTTTGTTTTTTGGTACCTGACTGAAAGTACAGATGAGCCAAAAGGTTAGAAAGAAACAGAAACTGACAACATTCATCATAAAAGAAAAGAAAGAAAAACTTGCTTTTAAGGCTGCGCTCAGCAGGGAAAACAAAAATTGCACATTGAGGTCAGTCTTGGGGAGCTTCTGAGATTGTTTCGGGCTTATTTCCACCTCTAACTCAGCATTATACTCAATTAATCTGTCCTTGTCCAGGAGTAGAGAGGGACCTTAAAGAGTTTTATTCTTTCTTGCTGTGAGGAACTTTCTCCTTGGAGAGTGCAGCACACAAATTGCAAGATTTAACCTTCTTTTTCGGCTCTGAAACCCAAGCTAAACAGCAAGACCTGGCAATGTCTTACAGAGGAAAGTAAGTGGAGTGGGACCAGGGAACATAAATTACAGTGTGGTGACTGAAACGAGCATTCACAGCCAATCCCCAGGGCTGGGTGAGATTTTTCTTACAGAAGAAAACTTACCCGAAAGAGTGATGTGTGGTGAAAACCATGCTAGAATGATCTAGGAACTTAATAAGAAGCTTAAAGTTGGTGAAAATATTGACCATTCCAAACAGGACTCACCTTAGACATCATTATCACAACTCCCCAGTGTCCCAGACAACTTAATTTTATCTGTACTTTGACCACTATGGGTAAGTAATTCTGTTAAAAGACACATGTGAGTTTTGGTATTGACCTTTCAAAGTGCAACACTGAATGAGAAATTTTTGCTAGGGTTTTTGTAATCATTGTCTGTATCCAAGTTTTCAAAAAAAATTATGACCTTTAAAGAATGAAATATGGGGTCACCACATGCTGTCAGATTCTCAGGTGTTTGTGGCAGCAGGAAACAGAAGAATTCTGAGAAGCTCTTGCCTGTTTCATGCAACATTAATAAAAGGGGGAAAAGGACTTCTATTGTTCCACACTCTGCTCATAAAGACAATTTTCATCTTACAAATGTATCAGTCCCTTACCTGGTCCCTTTCACTGTTTGTTTGCCATGGATTTTCCCTAACAGGCAATATTAGACTTCTTGAAAATTGAAATAATCTACTTTCCTCCTGTTTTCTAGGTCTCCAGATCCACTGCAGCTGGCACAGGCATGATGATGGTTAACACCCTTTCTCACCATTAGCTGATAGTAAGATTTCTGTGTAGAGGGAGCTGACAATTATGACCAAATCCCTCGGAGGGCAGGTTGGGCACCCAGACATGCACACACAGAGTGATGAGAAGATCTCCCAGGTAGCATTTTAGCATCCACGGTAAGATCTCCAACATCAGGTCTGTGAGCTTTTATTGAAAATTCAAAAACTGAATGAAGTTCCAGTGCTTGTCAAATTGCTAACATATTTTTCCAAATGTAAGAGAAAATATAAATGTGGTGAATAATAGAATATTCATGCCTCAAATGCACCTTTCTCATGTAATCACACAGGAAATTTGTATGTGTAGTTGCCATGAAGAAAATTTCCTGAAAGCCTAAATATAATAATACTATTTAACAAGTTAGTAGCCTTGAAAGCAAAAGAAAAAGGGGGAGCATTTTTTTAATTTCTTTTTTTTTAAATTAAATTGAATAAACATCCAGATCACATGATTGTGATCACATTATTAGTGGTAATGGAAGCAAATAACTTGATAATACTAATGAATTGCGTTTGGAGCCATCTGGAACTATTCCAATAGTTGAAAAGTATGTCTGGTAGCTTCAGTCTAAGCCTTTAAACAAAGACTTCATAAGAATGAGTATTAATAGAATCCTAGCAGCAAGATACCTGGGAATTCCCCAAGTTTATATAGTTGAGCTGTTTGCAAAAAGGTGAGAAGAAAAACGTTTATGCAACCCTAAACATGCTGGGCTTCCTTACTTCTTATCTTCGCAAGGTTAATACCATTGAGATTATGTCCCCTTAACTATTTTCATTATTCATTCATATAGCCAAATCTAGGAACGCTCAGAGAGAGTTATTCTTAAGATGTTTTGAAATATGTATTTTAATTATGTTTAACTGAGGGAGGGCTGTATTTCTTTTTACAAGCCATTTCATTGGCATGCCAAGTTTATGGTATGGCTCCAGGCTGCTCAGATTGGAAAGCTTGATGGCATCCTCCACTCTTCTCTTTTTATGGCATTGCACAGCCAGTGTGTGAGGAATTCTTGTTGTCTCAACGACCTGCAGAATTTGACCCCACTCACCACCCTAGAGCTCTCCCCACGGTGTGAGGCCTGATTACCTGCACCTGGGTGTCTAAAATAGCTCCCCATATGGCCTTTATTCTTGACTCTCACCAGCAAAATTTTCCACTGCAGACGTTGATGTCCTTAACATGATCCTCAGTGTGCCACCACAATGCCCTCAATGCAGCCCTCCATTCTGACTTCTTTAGTACTGCTTTCTCCTTCACCCAGGCAGCTCCCAGGCTGGCATCCTGCTGGCCTTGCTCTCATTCACATGTTCCCACCCCAGGCCGTGCCCGTGGTTCTCTTTTCCTGGAACTCTCAACCCATGTTATCTGCATGGCTGACTCACATTCTTGAATACTTAGCTCAGATATATCTCTCCCAAAACTTCCTGCCCTGACCACAGGAAACTGAGACCCGCCTGCCCCTCCCCAGGTTCTCATGAGCACCATGACACCTGCTGTTTCTTCCTTTTATTCCTTTCACTTATGCTCTAAGGTGAGGTGAGATCTCCTTAGTCATCTTGCATATTGTTTACTTCCTGGCCCCCTCTTCCAAAGAGAGAAGACAGTATTTGGGCTTAAAATAAATAAGACTATGAATTCATAATACTGACCTATACCTTACACAGTTATAGCTTTTAGCCAGAACCAGATTACCATCCACATATTAATTGCAATCTTTAGGATCAATGTAATTGATGATGCCTTAATGTCCTGAGTCTATGAAAAAGCATGTCTTACTCATGTGAAAAAAAAACACTTCTGGTGAACAATATTATATCAGGCACCTCTTTGATTCAGTACAATGATTAATGGATCAGTTACCAATTTAATTTTATGAATAAACTATTTCACAGTAATATTCTTTTTAAACTAAGTGAATAGAAACAATTATTTTTAATCTAATTTTACAGCGAGGCTTTAATAGAACATACCCTACACATATACTAATTTACACATCCTTTGTTCAAGCAAAGGGATATCTAGACAGGCTTTTTTCACCAAGCAGTTATTAAATACAGTAACTTAATTACTGAGGCCTCTTGGAAGGAATGGCCGCATCAGTACATACAATGTGGGATGTGGCACACACAGATTGAATCACAATAGGAGGTAAGAAAGGAGTAGAGGAGACAGCTATATATCTTCCGTGCTTCTTTTTAAATATCTATTTTTCATTTCAGAGTTTCTCATTCCCTTAGGTGCAGTATGAACTTAAAAGCAACCTAGATTCTTCATAGGACTTTTAGAGTATATGATAGATCAATAATTTGTTGGTTTGTTTATGAAATATGCCAACTTACTAGGACAGAGTCATTTTTAAGAGGAAGCCAAGATCAATATATATGTGCATAGATTTATGGGTGTTTTTGTTACAATCAGAATAAGTCTGTTTAAGGAACTGGAAACGGCAAGCCTGGCTGTTTTCCCTGTGATCTATTGGCTCCCGGGTGCCACTTTAATTCCAGAGACTAAAAATATCACGTCTGAGAATTTCATTCTGATAAACTCTCCTTGAATGTAATTAATTTTAACAGCCAGGACTTAAAATTGCAGACAAATAGCAATCCAACTGTAGCTTAACAGCATAATCTCTAGGATTCACTCTCTTTCTTGAGAATGTCAAATATTTGTTCATGCCAATGAATTTCAGTTACAGCCGTGTCTGAATCTGCATACTGCATTTTTCCCTTCAGAGAATTAAAGAAAGGAAACTTAGAATTATGGCTTTAAATACACGTTGTGACTTAAATATCAAAGTGTAGATTTGTTACCATTTTTGTATAGCTGGCTGTAGGGTCTCAGCCATGCATCTCTGAGAAATCGGGTTGTTCAAATCTGTCATTGTTCAAATGACAGAAAACACAAATGAAAGTCTTTGTTCAGTTTAATAATTTCAGTGTTAATTTCATTATATGGAACTGCTGAACTAAATTAACTAGCTGGTCTCCCCAACATTGTAGAGTTAGTCCAACCACAATCATTGGCATTAGAAAGTCAGCTAAGTTGTAGAAATAGGACAAGAGACATTTTGATGTGACAGTTGTATATTTAATAACCTCCCATTGATGTGAGGGAAACTTGGGGTAGGTTCAGTCAATAACCCCCAAGGTATAGGATGGGGAACCTGGTCTTGATCTCCAGATTACTGGCTGTGCTTAAACTTTTCTTTATTGTATCTTAACTCTGAGTCTCACTCAGAAGGTAAATGTATGCAGCTTCTCTTACATGTCCCCGTTCTCAACATCCATGCCATGTAGTCCCATGAGAAGAGAAGCACACCTTCATTTTACTTTTTAACTGTTAAGCATGAATCAAAAAGAAAGATGTTGATGCCTAAAAAGGATTATTTTTTAAATTTCTTTATTGATTAAAGTGTTACATATGTATCCTTATCCCCCCATTACCCCTCTTACCTCACCACTCATGCCCTCACTCCCTTGCTGTCTGTGTCCATTGGTTAGGCTTCTATGCATACATACAAATCCTTTGGTTGATCTCTCCTGTAGAAGAATTATGACTAATTAAAAATTGCCATATTGAGAATATGGAGTCAAGTTCATCTTATCCATAATGATACTAAATAAGCATTTATTTTCTTTTAGTCCCCACTGATTTGATAAAAGGCTGATTTTGACAATTCGACCAGAGCCCTTGGCTAGCAGTGAATGGATTTGTTCCCTATTGGACATGTTGGCTGTTAACCTGAGCTCCCACTGTGCTTTCTGGGTCAGAATGTGAACTTCAGAATGACAAATCCGTACACCTGCCCATGTTCTTCCCAAAGCAGGTCGTGCTGAAACAGCAAACCACTCATCTAATATCTACTAAACTAAGATATAAACATACAACCTTAGTGAGTACATTTAACTATACATGTAATTAAAAACCAGCGTCTTTCAGACTTCCTCCAAACAGGGTCTAGCTCAGGCATCCCTCTGCATTCCTTAATACTTCCAACTTGGTCACAGTTAGGATGCCTTCCTTATGTTTCCTTCTCTTAGCTCATCTGCTCCTGGCTGCTCACAGTTCGCCTCCTTTGACCTGGCTGAATGTCTGTCTCCCTGGCTCCTGCAGTTGTCATCCACCCCAGCCTTACTGGGCACCTGCAACATCGGTTTTAGTGCAAAATGTCATGAGATATGTTCTTCGTCCATTAAATAGTTTAAATTTTGAGTTCTGTAGCAAAATGAAAGTCCTTTAGAGGATGAGGTCCACCCTGAGGATTAAATTTGTATAAGAAAACTGATTTCTTTATTGAGAAACTAATGGGTGGGTCAGACACAGGAACCCCTGGGAGAAAGGAAATATCACAGTAGAATAGTTATACTATGCAGGTTATGGAGATGTGGGTTTGGAAGAAGAAGAGGAGGGAGGGAGGAATGGATGAGTGAAAGGAAAAAGGAGAGATGAGGAATATCAACAAAAATGGAAAGTGTGCTCCGCATGTGATTCTTAGGTATCTAATCAACATGCTCATAAATATTGGATAATAACTACCATTCTGATGACACCATTCAGTATTCCAGAGTGTAATTGTGTGTCATGACCCTGTGGATTCTTCCAGGCTGGCGTTCGAAGGAAATGTTCACTAACATTTATTTTCCTTAGGCTGAAGCTCAGCTACACTGACTCTGGGGAGTAGTCATAGGGGGAGTTTCTTTTCTGAATGAAACCTTAGGTGGGGGCATAAGGATTGAGGTGAATTCTAAAAAGAGTGGGACGGGACTTCATTCCTGGCTGCCACATCCCCCTGCTCTCAGCTGCTGCTTTAGCTTAGCACGGCATCCGGCGATGGGGCCTCCAACCGAGCCCCTCCGGGCCCCTCCAGGAAGGAACTCTCCTGAAGGATATCAATTTCTCTGAGTTGTAGTTTCCTCCAGGCCATTTGGGGATGATGACAGACACAGGGCCAGGACAAATAGTGACTATAAGCAGACCTGTGCTGCAAGACATCTATGTTAATGGCTACTGACTCTTCCCGAAAGGGTATATAAAGGCAGCACGATAGTAACACGATCCTGAGGACTCGGGCAACCCTGAGACAGGCAGTTATTAAAAAGATTTCAGCAGAGGATTGTCATGGAGCCAAAAGAAACAGTGCAGTGTGGAGGCTAAACTAGTGGGAAGAAACAGCAGCCACAATAATAATACCACCAGCTCTCAGGCAAAGCTTTGCACTTGCCAGGCTCTTGTAAGTAGTGGCTTTTTCTGAGTTATTTCATTTAATCTCCAAAATGAGGTAAGTTATACTGTTCCACCTTCAACTGATAACAAGAGTTCTCCCAGGTCAACTGGATGTAAGCTTACATCTGAGCCGAAGCACTCTGGTCCTTGAGCCAAGTCTTAAATGTTGATGTTTTTCTATTTTAAATTGTTTTCGTTAACACTATCTGTGTACAAGGTTGACAAGCATGTGATCATGCAGCACAGAGTGAACCTCTGCAATTCATCACACTCTGCAGATATTTGCTGAGGTTCTAGAGTTAAAGAAGGATGTAAGACACTGTGCCTGCCCTCGAAATGTGCACAGTTTCATCAAAAGATGAGGAATATGGATGCTCTGCGGGGAGGTGAAATGGACATCTGTTGGTTAATAGTTACAGGGAGTGTATTTATCAGGGCTTCAGCAGCAAGACACCATAGATTAGCAGGCCTAAATAACGGAAATACATTCTCTCGCTCGCACTTGTGGAGGCCAGAAGTCCAAGATCAAGGAGTCAGCTACCTTGGCTCCTTCTGAGAATGTGAGAAAAAGCTGCACCCAGCCTCTCTCCTAGACTCTGGAGGTTTACTGCCAATCTCTGGCTTAAAGAAGCATCGCCCCAACCTCTACTTTCATGTTCACGTGGTGTTCTCTCTATAGGCATGTCTGTTTCCCCTAAAAACATCCCCTTTTTATTAAGGAACCCAGTCATATTGTATTAGGACCCTTTCTAATGACATATTTTAACTTGATTCTCTTTATAAAATCTCCATCTTCAAAGAAAGTCATATTTTAAGTCCCAGGGTTTGGAACTTTAACATATGAATTTGGGGAAACAGAATTCAACCCATAATAGTGAGAAAATTAAGGTCATATACTATGTATGGATTAGAATAGTACATTCATTCTGTTTTTTATTTAAAAACATGAAGTTTGTCTACAAAACAATCTTAGTTGAGTAGTTCAAAGGTCAAATAGATATAGTCTATTATATTAAAATTATTTTCTCTTACAGGCTGCTATAGAAATCACCAGAATAATTTTTTATATTAATCACAGGACAGCAGCACTTAAGTCTGCCTTTGCCATTCAGAGGGCATCTACACTATTTTAGAGTTGTTTTATATGGTCTTTTCATTCATGGGGCAGTGGATATATTTTTGGTATGATATTATCAATGTATACAAGAAAAAGTTCATATCTACTAGTAAAATGTATTCCCCCCTTAGTTGGAAATTGGAAAAATAAAGTTTATTCTTATGTCAAAATATTTTGCACTGCTGTTCATTATAGGGTTCTGAATAAAATTATGTTTATTTTGGAAAAGTAAAAATTTATCATTTTTATTTAACACTTTTGTTATTTTTTAAAAGTCCTGTTTTGTAGGCCAGAAGAACAAAGAGATATTAAACTTTTAAAAAAAAATAGATATATTTTCCCCAAAAAATAAACTATAGTAAATCCACCAATGGGTGTCATTTAGAGCAACTGTTCACAAATTGTTCTGGGATTGTGTTGGTCCCTGCAGTCCCTCTAGGTGACCCCCAGGCTAATCTCATGTAGTATTGATGCTTATAATATGAAAATGTCTATATTTTAGTTTCCAGAATGGATGGTTTATGAATAATGTATAATATTTAATAAAAGCAGACATTGCCTCATTAATGTCTCATCAAAAGTAGACTGGATTGCTCTCTTAAATCTGGCATTTTTGGGTCATGTACCAGATAAGATTGGGGAGCTAGATATATATCTTTTTACCCCACAGCACACATTTATAATCCAGCAAATTTGATAATTAAATTCTGGAAGATCTTAATCACTAATAATACTAAAGTCAAAATTAAAAATCTCTTGTGTTTATTAACTCATTTACTTTGCAATGAGTATTTTTGTTTGCTTATTACATAAAAATGCTTGTGAGGAAAACAAAGCATAGAGAATGAAAGGATGTTGGGAAAAGGCACATCCCTTAAATTGTATCACAGAGCTGTTGCTTAATACATATTTGTTAAATTGCACTATTTGAGATTCATCACAATATTTATTTGGGGACAATGATCATCTGGTATGAGAAAATAATACCAAGAGGATACCGACATGGGCCTGTGATACTGAGGCATCAGCCTACACTCAACCCTCAAGTTACTCTCATTAGTCACCCTGTATATTAATAGATTATTTGTATTCTCAACACTTTAAAAAAATATCTAATGTGAATTTAAAACTTCTCTAAGTGACTGTAGTAAATCGTAGTTTTGTCTAATCTTGGCATTGCATTTCTGTAGAATTCACATGATGTCAAAATTTTGTCACTGACTTTCAAAAACCATAATCACGTGTTCTTTTCACAAGCTAGCATACATGTCTTTTTAGACCTAAATATGTCTTGCGCTTCTAATATATGTGTTATATGCTTTTAGTCATTTCCCACTCTCCTCCCCTGTCTTCTTTCCGCATTTATTATAGGATATGATAGGATTAGAGTGGGAAAGATAGATGCAGCTGGGCAGAATTGCCACAAAGAAGAGTGGTTGGAGTGTGGACTGGTGCAGGGGAAGCTGATGAAACTCTCCTTAAGAAACACTTCTCCTCAAAATGGGAACAGCAGGTTGTCAGAGTAACAGTAACTATTCCATGAATTATAGTAGCCGAAGTCTGGGCTATCTAAAAAGTAATCTTCTAGAAGCTGCCGGGAACTCCTGACGATCTTTGCAAGCAGCCACCATTTGTAATCCTACCTGAGACAATTTGTTGAATGCAATTTAATCAAACAATTTGTTGAATGCAATTTAATCTCCCTACCCATCCAAGGTATCTTACTATGACCTGCAACCGCCTTTCGTGCTCTGACCCCCACCCCATCCATCTCTGCAACACCACCCCTCTCCATTCCCATTCCTCAATGCACAGCTCAGACTTCCCCCTGGGATTGCCCAATGTGTCCTGGGACTCAGGTGCACCCCTGCCTGGCACATGTTACCTTATCTGTTCTGTACACAGAGGCCAGTGCATATGCATCTTTCCTTCCACTCTGGGATAAGGTCTCCTTCATCACCTGTGGGGTTTCCCTGTGGCAATCCAGGTGAACCCTTCTCCACCTGGGACATATCAAAATTCCCCATAGTTGTCCTGGGGTTTGTCCCATTAGCTTGGTCATAGGGTTAATTATCAGTTTTACCTGAGTTTCCATTACCCATATTGCTGTAAAGTATATGGTCATTAATGCTTTAGGAGAGGCTGATGACTGAATGAATGAATAAAGCTGAAGGGAGGAAGAAAGGAGGACAGATTAGTCACACTTGGTAAAGGTATGAATGCCCTTGATTCATTCAAAAATATTTGTTTTCTGGGAATGATGCTGCAAAGAAAAACACACATTAATTACCTTAGAGAAACATGTCACGCTGTAAAGGAGATTATAAACTTTATCCTCAATCTCAGTATGTTTGATATTTAAATTTACTTCATTTTTAAAATCAGGGTAATGGCAATTTCATTAAGAAAATAATACCGATAATGAGGTGGAGAAAATGGGTGGTTTGGAGTGTACATTTGTGATGAAGACAGTGAGAAAATTTATAAATTGGTTCCAGTAGTCCTTCCTTGTGATAACTAACAAGATGGTAGTAAAATGGAGAGGAAAATGCATTGCCCAGTGAAAGATGAGAACATTTTCAGGGAAAATTCCTAACTGAGCACTGTATTACATGTTATAAAGACCCCATTTTTTTCCAGATGCATCTTTGGTTTTATAATAAAAATCATAAAGGACTCTAGTAAGCCTACCAGAAGACATTGACTCCCCTAATTAAACTGTATTTATACCAGAGTTATTTTTGACTCGCTTCTAATTTGCTGATTCTCTTATCTCCTACTTTGATTTTCCTCTGGCTCATTCTCTCCCACTGCACATTTCCACCAAATTCTATTTGTGAATCAATTTGTCCCCAAGAATAGAGCAGCCCTTGCAAAAATGTTTTTAGTACACAAAGAGTGGAGAGTACAAGCAAGTAAATCAAAGGTGTTCCAATTAGTGATTTTTTTTTCTAGGACAGAGATAAGGAGAATTCATTTATTGTGGGGGAAAATAGAGAGCACCAAAATAAAACTTAAAAGTTCAGTATTCTTTTTAAATAAAGAAAAGTGCAGATGCATTTAGAAAGTTATTTTTTAATCAGCTAACAGTGTCTACTGAGGAAGATATTTATAGCAGGCCTAAAACTGAGCCTTCAGAAGTGCTTTCTTTATCACAGAATCCATTGAGCAGAGCATAAGTGAACATCACCAAAGCCATAGAAACATTTTTATTAACTTGGAGGGCATAAAATAAGGAGGGGGCAGTTTGATGGTGCTCTGTCGTCTACTATCCTCTAAATCCTTATTAGCATGAGGAACTTTAGTTATGTAAAGCTAGGAGATTCCTGCTGCCCTCTTCCACTCTGGCGACTTTCCAATCACCAACCATTTGTCCTTTAATCACTATCAGATGTTGAGAGCTGAAGTGATTCAGTCTCTTCTTTTTCATTTCCATTGATCAGCATATCTCACCAACATTATTCCAATCACCTCCTATATTAGTAACCTGCCTACAAATCCACTGTACTCCCATCCATCCTCCACAGTCAGCCTGTGCAAAGGATACTCAGCTTTGGGATGAAGTTGTTACGTTTTATTTTTCAGTTGGCCCCAGCTATTGGTGATTAAATGATTAGGGCAACATGGCTGTAAGTCTCAAAAGACACAAAAAGACATTTGCTCATTGATTGAATCCAATCATTTCTGAGCTGAAGAAAGACCCCCAAAACAGGGTTCTTCTGGTTCCATTTTATGCAGAATGAATGATTCAAGGTTTGGAAATAACTCATGGCCACTGCTGCTGTGACTGGCACATCAGAACAGAATGTGACTTCTCCCAAATTGCCACCCAATAGAAATTTGTACAGCTACTTGCATGATTCAAAGTCAAGGTCTCCTGACTTTGCAAATTCAGAATTCACAGATTCCTGTTCTTCCTACACATTACCTAGGCAGGCTGAGCTTTCTTCATCATTCCTGAATGTCTCCAATCTTTCTGAGGATAATTCAGAGTTCCTATTATCATGCATTTCCTTGAGGTGCCCTTGAAATTCCCTTCAAATGCCTTTAAACCTGTACCTATTTTCAGTAATTTTATCTGGCAATAGGCTGTGTTCAAGTGATTACATCTATATTTAGGTGGAGTCACTAGTGACTTCTTTTCAAATAAAATTAGTAACACAGAACTCTGGGGCCAAGGCCGAGCTCCAGGCCCACCTTGCTGGCTGCCTGTTTGCACACCTCCATTTGAATGTCTCCCAGGCTCCTCAAAATCAGTGCCCCGCCTGATCTCATCTTCTCCCATCTGTCATTTCCCATAAACTTCTCTTCTGCCCAAACCTAGCATCTGGTACCCATGACTTCTAGATGTCTTTGCTTCTAGTACTCCCCTAGAAATCTGGTTTGCACTCTGTTTTAATTCAAAACCCACTTGAAAGATGTCTCCTTTCATTTCCATTGATCAGAATATCTTACCAATATGATTCCTACACCCTTTACTGCTATCCTACTAGAAATCCACCACACTTTAACTCATCTTCTAAAATGCTACCAGAAATGTTTTTGTTATAAAAAAAAGTTATGTTTAATTGGCATTACCTTCATAAAATTTGTCAATATTTCACATTGCATTTAGTATGATATTCAAACTTATTGGCAAGACTCAATTTTCCCATGATCAGGGCCCCAATTATAAAATTACCTTCTCAAACTTACATCCATATATATGTCTTCTGGGCATTCACAGCTCCAGACTTTCAATCATATGCACATCCACCCTCATGCACACACACACACACACACACACACACACACACACACACACATCTCTACATATTAATAGGTAGGTAGGTAGATAGATGATAGATAGATAGATAGATAGATAGATAGATAGATGACTAGAGACCATGAGATCTGCCCTTGCCACAGATGCAGGTGTCAAGGAAGACAATAGGTTTCTGTCTCTGATAAAAGGGTGATGGCATGCTTTTTATTCATGAGTATAAGGCAACTCACCCCAACTTGGGGACTTGTTGTTTCAAAGGCTTGTTACATGTTTTCATAATTGAAACTGTCAGCTATCATGTCTTCAAACATGTGTTCTGCTCCTTATTCCTCAGGATTCCTATGGCTTGTACGTTAGACCTCTGGCATTGCCCCCAGGAGCGCTGAGGCTCTATTCTTTTATTAGTTTGTATAATCTGTGCTCTTAAAATTGGATAATTTCTATTTATATAACTTTAGTTTTACTATTTTCTTCTGGAGTGTTTATGCTGCTATGAGACTTACCTAGTGGTTATTTTTAAAATACTCTTGTTATTCAATATATGCATTTCTAGTCGATTCTATGATATGGCTCCTGATTCTCTCCTGATATCACATGATTTTTTATTTATTTGAGCATATATTATTTTATGCATTTGATAATAGTTACATTAGCTACATTGAAGTTATTGACTAATTCCAATATTGGAGTCATCTTGGAGTTATACACTGTGTGGATGTGAATCATATTTTATTATTTTGCATGTCTACTGGTTTTTTTAAATTTTATCATAGACATTGTAACATTATATTATCTACAATATAACATGGATTGTGTTATATTCCTCTGGTTAGCATTATTTTTTATTATTAGAAAATATTTAAATTGGCAGAAAGCAAATTTAAAGCTCTGCCTCCCATGCATTATTAGTGACTCTTATTGCTGCTCAGTTCGTTTAAACGTAGCAGAGCTGCTTGTATGTATTGCACTTCACACGTGTGTAGCTCAGGAGTTAGATACATTTGGAATGCATTTTATGTGGAGATCTGTACCACACCTTTTGCAGTTATTTCCAGTTTGGGATATCTCTCATCATTTTTCTCTGGCTTTATTAGTCCTGAACTTTGTTAATTGATTTTTCAAACCAATATTATTGCCAATCTCCATCAAATTTCTAGCTTTTCTATAAGGTTTCCCTAACTGGATATGATCCTTGAGTAAACAGCTATTAAAAATTAAAATTTACGGGAGAGGGGAAAAAATTTAAAATTTAACCCACAACCAATTATTGCTTTCAAGTGTCACCTCCACTGCAGTTTCTTCCTGATTTTGATCACTCTCCAGTCCCTTCAGACAGTTGTTACACAAATTGCCCAGAGCTTACCATTGCTATGCATGGAAGGATTGTCCCACATGAAATAATTGACCATTTCTGAAAGTGGGACTTCTTTTATTCTACATCTCCTCAGTCCTTCAGAAGTAAAGCTTCAAATGCTATGTTGCACACAACATTTATGTTCTAGAGCTAAGAGTTCATCAATTTTTGGTACCAAGAATTTATGTCCAACGAATTCAAAATGTACCACTTAGAGAATATGAACCAGATTTCTAGATTTTATTTCCAGCCACTTTCCTGCTCAGCCCCATTGCTTTCTGACCACAACTAAGGCTTCATTTGCCTCCTTAGCTTCTTAGTTGTTGCAGGTAGTTATTATGAGATGACACAAAGAACAAAAATGAAAATACATCCAGTTTCTATTCCCCCTAGTCTACTAGAGAGCTTTTAAGAAATTGTATGCTTTACCAAAAGGCAAAAAAAAGTGTCATTATTGAAAATGAATTTTAAAAAGTACAAACCTCTTAGTACTCTCTTTTCTAAAAAGTCCTTCATCGATTGGTCACCCACCTACTCAGGATGGGTGGTTTGCCGAACAGGAGCTGCGGCTGGTTACTTATGCACTGTAGTTTGGATGCACCTAGTACATATTTCCCAAATAGGAAAGAGCAAGAAGAAAGTAAGGAGGGAAGATCACAGGATGTGACAAAGACCATAAAGACTCACTGAGACCAATTAGGACTCCTGCTCTGCCTCTTCAGCAATCTGTGTCCAGAAATGGAGAGCTCTTATTTTCACTGATTCTGCTTCCTTCAGCGTTATCTATTATATCAAAGTCTGAGGAAAATCAGACTTTACAAGTCACTTCCTTCTAGGACCAGGCAAAAGAGACCAGAGCTCATTACTTCTTCATGTTACAATGGGAGAGACATTTAAGGTTATTTTGTCTGAATTATGTTAACCAGGACAAAAGCTTTTCTATTCATAATACATTTTGTTCCAAAAAATGTATATACTCTCGCTCTCTCTAGACAACATTATTATGGTGGCCTGGATTCAGTTTTTCCCCTGAAGACTTAAATCATCAACAGAGGGAATTTCTACCCATGGGTGGAAATCTGCTTTATCTCTTTCATATTAAATCCTCTCTGTATCAATCTCTACTGTTGACTAAAGTCTCACTGTTACCAAGAGCCCTGCAAATTTTCTTGAATATTTTCCCCTCGAGGGGAAACATCAAATTATCTCATTCCAATTTCTTTCTTTTTCTTTGGGCATGTGGAGAGTTAAGCACCAGATAGCTTCAGAAAGTCAATTAAAAAGGGGATAGTGTAGCTTAATCACGGGGCTTTTCCAATCTATTTTTTGCCAGTAGTTACTTTAAAACTGCTAACTTGAAATCACAGTCCTGTGTGTCTTCAGAAGTTCACTCAATCAAAAGCCAAGTGCTGAGTAATCAAAGATCTTAAATAACTGAGAGTCCTAACCCTAACCACAAGAGGATTAAAAATCCAGTAGCCAGAACTCAGTTCTTCGATCCAGCCAGCGCCAGTGCATAATGAGAAATCCCTAAAGCCCCAGATCACAGCCCTGTCCTTGCCCACCTTAGAACTGAGTGGAAAACCCACTTTAATTCCTTAAGAGATTCTATCTGCCTGATGAAAATAGATATTGGCTTCTGTGTAGCATGATTAGAAGAATGGGAGAGGATTAGCAAAGATGCAAGGGAAAAGGCTCAGCCTTGCTCATTTACATGGCATTACTGCTGACAGGTGATGTTAATGGAAGGGAGGAGTCCAAAGGCAAACTGCCTCTGAATTAAAGCATCATTTATTTACTTATATTGGAGAGTGATTAGAATGCATTCATTTGGCCATATCCACTTTTTTAAAAATCTAGTAAGCACTTTGATGAGTATTTATTTTATTTTCTGTTTGGAGAGATATTTATTTTTATTCAAAATAAACCTGTCAACTGATTGTAACTGAAGTGTAAGTGGTTGTAGCAATATTCCCTTCCTACATATTGGGATGAATAAAAATTATTCCTCTTTATTTAGACTATAAATATTTAAAAGCCACACATTCTTTAATACTAAGCCATTGCTTACTTATTGCTCTATAATGTTTATATACAGTGTACTATAGTACAGCCACAATGTTATCTGTATGCTAAATACATATACTATACGTAGTGTAGCATAGCAATATTTGATAATAGGTACTTTATTGAAATGATCGCCTATTTTTAATATCATGTCTTTAGTAAGTCTCTAAATTTTCTGTAATATAAGTATAAAATGTATGTTTATTTATACACTTAGCATTGAAATTGAAGTTAAAATTTTCTAGAGAAAGACCTTAAACAACAGAAATTTATATTCTCACAGTTGTGAAGAATGCAAAGTGTCAGCGGAGTTGTTTTCTTCTGAGACCTCTCTCTTTGGCCTGTAGATGTCCATCTCCTCACTGTGTCCTCATATTGAGGACACAATTTACCTCACAAGAACGTTCAATAGTTTGTGCTGTCTGTGCTGTCTATTTCCTAGTCTCCTCTCATAGCAGCATGGGATTTGGGGCCCACCCATATGACCTCATTTTACCTTAAATATATATATTTAAAGGTCCTAGCTCCAAATGCAGTTACATTATGTGGTACCAGGAGTTAGAACATCAACATATGAACTTTGAGGAGGACACAATTTACCTCACAAGAACATTCAATAGTTTCAGTATCATTTGTTGAGACATTGTCTTTCTTTATGGAATCAACTATACACTTCACCTAAAAAAAATCAGTCATCCATATATGTATGATCTCATTTCTGAATCCTCCATTCTGTTCCCTTGAACTATTGGTCTATATTTACACCAATATAATATTGTCTTGATGAGTGTAACATTGCAATAGGTTTTGAAAGTTGGTGGGATGTATCCTTAATTTTTCTATTTCAAAGGTGGTTTAGCTAATTTGTAATTGAGTCTTAGAATCCACTTCTCAAATCTAACATTCAAAAATACAATATTGGGTGCTGGATTACTGATTGTAATTACATTGAATCTATAGATTATTGTGGGAGAATTGATATTTTAATAGGACTTTTATCATTTTAACAATATTAAAAAACAGCATAGGTCTTCCAAATTGATGAGCAAGACATATTCTTTATCTTTTGTATTTATCTCACTATATTTTATAGTTTTTAGTATACATGACATATAAACATCTTATTTCTAAGTATTTCATATTTTAATGTTATAATTTTTAATTTTTAAAAATAATGTATGATGTCTTGTGACTAGAATATAGAAATATAATGTTTTTTATATTGTTCTTATCTGTGATTACTTTTATAAGTTCACTAATTAGTTCTGTCACTTTTTTATAGATCCCATCAAATTTCTTCATTGACAATTATGGCATATTATTGGTCATGGTAAGCCTTCTGTGCCCAATTGAAAATAACTATGATTGTTGGATGGGGTGTTCTCAAAACGTAAAATTAGCCAAGTTAGTTGATAGCGCAATTCAAATACTCTATGCATTTACTAATTTCCCAACTATTTGATTTTTGAATTACTAGATAATTGTATTGAAGCCTCAGAATAAAATTCTGTGTCTGTTATTTCTCCTGGATGGTCATTAAATTGTTACTATATGTTTCAATCAGTGGTCAGGCTGTACTGCTGAATATAATATAACATGAGTGTGACTGAGGTCAAAAGTCATGGAGAACAGAGAACACCCCCACGGAACACAAGTGCTACAGAGTTTGCTTATGCATGAAAGAAACAAGAGTACACAAGGCCCAGCCCCTTGCAATTTGTAGGACCCTATGGCAAGTGAACTCATTCTGCAGTCTATGCTGGAATATGTCTGCACATACCTCTCTTCATGCTGCAGTAAAAGGACCCAACTCTTTGCTCCGTGAGATCTAAAATACAAAGAGCTGGGGACATGTCTAAGGCCAATTGATATGGCTAAGCACTTACCAAAAACATTTATGCATACCTAATGCTGAGGGAGCAGGGTGTATTGACTGTGCTCTAAGTTTTTGCATGCAATGTGATTTTTGAACTTGCCAGAACTTCGTGTACCCTGCAAAAGTTTGTTCTTGAAAACACTGAGGAGGAGTTAAGCTGCATTGGACCCTGCCCTCACACTTCATATTTTAGGATGTTCTGTCATTAGGTGAATAAACATTTAGAATTTTTATGTCTTTTTTTAAAGAATTGACCTCTCTGCCATTATGACTTTTTAAATTTTTATTTACTTTTATTAGAAATTAACATTGTTTCAGAACAGCTTTATAAAAATAGTGTTAACATGGGATATATTTCTCCTTTTCTTACTTTTAAACTATGTGTGTCTTTTATTTTATTGTTTAAAGTATTACATATATCTCCTTTTGCCCCCCTTGACCTCCCACTTTCCACCCCCACCTCCAGAACATTCCCTCATCCCCCTAGTGTCTTTGTGTATTGGTTATGCTTATATGCATGCATACAAGTTATTTGGTTAACTACATGTGTCTTTTTTTTATTATTAAAAATCTTTGTCTTGCCGAAACCGGTTTGGCTCAGTGGATAGAGCATCGGTCTGCGGACTGAAAGGTCCCAGGTTCGATTCCGGTCAAGGGCATGTACATTGGTTGCGGGCACATCCCCGGTAGGGGGTGTGCAAGAGGCGGCTGGTCGATGTTTCTCATCGACGTTCCTAGCTCTCTATCTCTCTCCCTTCCTCTCTGTGAAATATCAATAAAATATTAAAATAAATAAATAAATAAAATATTTGTCTTACAGACTGTAAATATTTGAATCTTGTTGTTGTTCTTTTATCTATATTGCAATCTATGCCATTTTATAGGACATTTAGACCACTTATACTTAATATGATTATTCATATGTTTATATTCAAGTCTACTATCTACTGTTTGCTTTCTGCTTGCTCCATATTTTCTTTGTTATTTTTTTCTATTTCTCTGTAACTTTTTTTGGTTTATGTTATGTGATTTATGGGTCCACTTATCTTCTTTTTTTTCACTTAATAGCAATAACACTTTATTTTATTTTTTAGTGGTTACCTTATTGTTCATGGTTTACATTTTAAACTTATAATGATCTGTCTTCAAGTAATACTATATGAATTTGTGTAGAATGCAACATTACAGTAGCTTGCTTCAATTTCTATTATCTTTGTCCTTATGTTATTTTTGTCACACATTTAATTTGACATGTGTCAGAAACACTCCCAACATTATATTTCTTATTTAAAGAATCAATTAAGTTAATTATTTAAAATCTCATAGATTTATTCATGTATTAATGAATTCCATTTCCAGTGTTCTTCAATCCTTTATATAAATGTTCATTTTACCAGATACCACAATATTTTCTGCCTGACAGATTTCTTTTAACATTTCTTATAGTGTACTTTCACAGGCATTGAAGCTTTTCATCAATTGCATGCTTGAAAATGTCTGTATTCTCACTTTTTATATAATGTCTTTTTTTTAGCTCTTTAAAGTTTGAGTTTCACTGTCTTCTTACTGGCGTTGCATCTGATGAGAAATTTGCTCTCATTTTTCTTTGTGCCTATGTGTGTAACATCCCCTCCCACCTCAGGCTGCCTGTAAGATTTTTCTCTTTATCACTGGTTTGGAGCAATTTGATTATGATGTGCTTTGGTATAGAGTTTCTCATGTCTCTTGCACTTGATATTCACTGTGATTTTTGAATGTGTTGGTTTATAGTTTGCATCCAATTTGAAAAAGACAAAACAAAATATTAGCCATTATACTTTGTATATTTTCTTTCATTTTCTCTTACCTTTGAGGATGCAAATTACATTTATACCAAGCCACCTGGTGATGTCCCACACATCACTGATTCTCTTCATTTTTTTTATTATTCTCTTCTCTGTGTGCTTAAGTTTTTATTACTCTCTCTTGGAGTTTACTTACCTTTTATTCTGCAATATTAAATCTGATATTTATTCTACTCGGGGTATCTTTGTCCCACACAATGTAATTTGGTTCTTCATAAGCTTGATTTAGGTTCTCTTTATAGCTTCATTAAATAGATCTATAGTAATGTCTTAAATTTATCATTGTGAAGATAGTACAATGAATTTCCATATGCCCACGTATGTTTTCAATTTTATTATGTTATATTATTATAGTGCAGTTTTTGCAATTAATGAACAAATAGTGATGTATGATTATTAACTTGAATCCATGCTTTATTCAGGTTTCTTTGGTTTTATCTAATCTCCATTTTTTACTCTTTCAGGATTTCATTCAGGATCCCATGTTGTATTTAATCACCAAGTTATCATGTCTTCATAGGTCCCTCTTGACTCTGACAGTTTGTCAGACATTCTTGTTTTTTTATGTTCTTGACAGTTTTGAGAAATACAGGTCAAGTATTTTGTATGATGTATCTCAAATAGAATTTAACTGATTTTTCTTCACTTGAGTTATAGGAGAAAAACCACAAAAGTAAAGTGTCATTATCATTACATCTATTTATTAAGACTTATAACTGTTGACATTAATAGTGACCATCTCATGGATTTAGTTCTTGTCAGCTTTATCCATGGTAAAGTTATTATCACAGCTCATATTTTAAGAGTCAGGTTAGAGTAAATATATAATTTATTTGGAAGTCTCTTTCAATTATTTATATACTTACTAGAGGTCTTTTACACAGATTCATGCACATGTGGGGTCCCTTGGCCTGGCCTGCAGTAATCAGGCCAAAACTGGCTCTCCAACATCCCCCAAGGGGGTTCTGGATTGCAAGAGGGTGGTTCCTGGAAATCAGCTCCCTCCTCTGTTTCTGAGTGTGTCACCTGAGAACCAGAGTTGCCAAGTCACAACAGCTCAGCAGCTTCTGTGTTGAGCATCTGCCCTCTAAAGGTCTTTGCACATCATAGCTACCAGTTGGAAAGTCAGATGGTCACTTGGCATATATATATATATATATATATATATATATATATATATATATACACACACACACAAATCTGTGCATGGTTGGGGTTCAGCCTGCCCATCCCCAATGGATAGATTGAGGACAGGCCTGTTGGGAGGAGGAGATGGCGGGAGTTTGGCCAGAAGGCCTGCCTTGATAGGGGTCCAATCAGGGCCAGGCCAGCTTGGGGGAGGAGCCATGGGTGATTGGCCAGTGGGCCCCAGCCCTGATTGAGGTAGGGGGAAATTAGGGGGAGGAGCAGGTGGAGGGTTAACCCCACCCCCAAAAGAGGCCAGCCCCACCCCTGATTGGTGTGGGGAAAGCCAATTAGGGGTGGAACTGGCTGGAGTGAGGGGCCACAGGGCAATCAAGGTGGTGAGGGCTGATTGGGGGTGGGGCAAGTTGTGGGGATGGGCTGTGTGAAGTGGGCTGGCGGTCCCACCCACAAATGGGGTGGGAGGGCCATAATTGGTTGGCCAGCAAGCCCAGCCCATGATCAGAGTGTGGGGGCTGAAGGAGGGCAGAGCTGGCTGGAGAGAGGGGCTGTGGGAAGATTGAAGTGGTGAGGGCCCATTGGAGGCAGGGCCAGCCAGGGAGAGAGGCTACTGTAGTTTGGCCATCTGGCCCTGCCCTCTGATAGGGTGGGAGGGGTGATTAGGGGTAGAGCCAGCTGGGAGGAGGGAATGCGGGCTGATCAGGGTGGAGCAGGCCAATCAGGGGCAGGGCCTTCTGGGGAGAAGAGCCCCAGAGGGAGAGGTTAGTGGGCCACCCTGCCCTCCATCAGGGTGGGAGAGACTGATCAGGTCCAGGGCCAGCCAGGAGGGGGAGGGGCCACAGGAAGTTGGAAGGCTGGCCCCACCCCCAGATCCAACCTGTTCATTGGCTGTAGTGGATATCATCATGACCAGCCATTCTTGTCATTACAGTGTTCCAGTAGCCGGATTTTTATATATATAAATAGATTTAATCATTTATTTATACCAATATTGACCTCTGGATATTTCTTTTATACTCTGGTCTATAATACAATGCTACTTTATTTTTCTAAATATCACAGGTTTTTCCACAAGTAGCTCTATATGTTGGCTCCTGGCTCCTGTGTCCTTATGACACAGCCACATCATTTTTTATTTTTTTTAGTAAGTATTTTTCTCTTGCTACATGTTGCTCCAAGGTCATTATGGGAGGTTTTTATAGTCTTCCAAAGATGGTCACAACCTAATTCCTAGAACTTGCGAAAGTGATTTGTATATAGAAGGAACTTTGTTATTGTGATTGAGTAAATAATATTGTGTTGAAAAGATTATCATGATTATGTGGATGGGCCCTAAATGGAATCACTAGGGCCCTTATTAGAATAGGTATTGTTTCTATACTCGCTTAACTAAAAGAGGGAGGATACATATTTGTGTTTGGTGACCTGTGCTTACAATAAATTTGTATATGTAACAGCTGTATCTAATTAAGCTATGAGTTCATTCTGATGCCCTCAGTTCTAGTCCATCTAGCCAACTTCTTTTCTCATCTGTCACCTCCAACAGTGAAATTCTGGGTGCTCATTGTGCATCACTCACTCTTGCTTTATTTAATTGCTGGATATTTTTGTATTTTATACTTTTTTTAAATTTTATTTTGCCTAAGGTGAACCCAAATTTCTTGTCATTCATTTGAATTTTCAGGTCTTGCTTTCAATATTTGTAGTGATGTACTGGGTTATCTGTATGTACCAAAGCAGTACTAAGTGTAGGGCTAATTTTTCTCCCCTGTAAAGGCAACACTTCTCTGGGTGCTCAGGCTGCTGCCCTCTGAAATATGAAATGTCATGGTCCAACTGTGGGAACAGGTACTGTTCCTCATCCTGCATGTATGTCTAACATTTTTCCTTCTACATCTTCCATGTGGTTCTTTTTCTATCCTTATGTATATTCTTCACACACACACACACACACACCACGCATGTCCTGATAAGTAATCATTTTAAAATTGACTAAGTTCTCTTTCTGGAAGCTTTTACCTCTCCAGTATTCTGACATGCAAGTTCTAGCTGTCTTGGTTTTGCTACATTTGTAGACCTTTCTGCTCAACTCAGTGATTCTACCACATTCCTCCTGCTCTCTAACCTTCCCAACACTGTGATTTGGAAACTCTTTTAAAGAAGTCATTGGGCCAGTTACAGGACTCACTTTGTTTTGCAGCTTTCAGAAATCAAGATTATTTATAGCCTGCTGTCCAATATCTTATAAAAGATCCAAAGTTTTAGATACTTTGCCTGTTATGTGTTATTTTAAGAGGAGGTAAATCCAATCCCTCTTACTCCTCCTTGGGTAGAAGCATAAGTCTTAATTTGAATGAATTTTGATCAAAATGTTGATATTATTTAAAAGTCCCCTTTACTTTTAACAAGAATAAATATTAAAGGGGAGAGGAAATGCTTGTTTTTTCTATCTCAGGTTCTTAGAATTTGGAACAGTGGTGTTCAGGAAAGATTTGCTGAATAAATATAGTACTTGCAGATGGTGATGGCTTAGCAAAGTAGTGATGCTTCTCCTTAAGGCCATCCCATGAAATGATCAATTTTATACATCACAACTTGACATAGTACTTTCACTACATATGTAGTTAAAGGAAAGCTGAGTAATTGCATAGAAGCAATTTTACAATCCAGCTTCAGCACTTACTGTCTGGTAGGCCTGGCAGAGAGAAAGAAACAGAGAGAGAAAAAAAATAGGAAATGAGCATTAAGTAGAGATATGTCATCCCTAAACCTGGGTTACTGGACATGTCACAGTCACATTATTAAGGGAGAGAGAAGCTCAGCATAATTTTTCAACTTTTTCTTCTTACTATCGGAGATATGATTGAAAACTGGCTATTTCATCCAACCTGCTGTCCTCAGGTCCTCGGTCCACAGAGCACATGGTGCCATCAAACATCCTTTTGGGTGCAATTTTAAAAATAGTGTCTCCATTTCACCAGCACCTCACTCTGAAACAATCTGCCCAGAGAAACCTATACAGGGACTACTCCCAAGAGTGAGCAAGCTAACCTCTATCATCAACTCTATCAATTCACTTCCTCCCTCATTTTGTCAGCTGTGCCATTTGCAAATATTTTTTTTCCCATTCTGTGGCTTGTCTTTTCATTCTCTTGATCTTATAATAAATAAAATAAAATATTTTTTATTTTAATGAAGTTCAGCTTATCAATTCTTTTGTGGATTGTGACACATATCTAAAAAGCCAATACCATACTCAAAGTCATCTAAATTTTTTTCTATTTTATCTTTTATAATTTTGAATTACAAATCCAAGTCTATGATCCAATTTGGGTTACTTTCATTGAAGGTGTAGGTCTATATTTACATTCCTTTTTTTTCTGTGGATATCCCATTGTGCTAGAAAGAATCCTTTTTCCAGTAACTGGCTCACTGAACTTCATGCCTCCTCAACAGTGTTGCTCAGTATGGAAGATGGACAACATATTTAAACTAGTTGAAAAGGCCTTCTTCATCCTCAGTACAGAGTATTCATATCACACAGGTGAACTTGAGTAAACACTCCAGAAAAAGAAATGCCGAGGCTCCCTGATCCTAATAAGAAGGCTGGGTGCTATGGACACAATGGGCATTTGGTAAGATCACTTAGCAGCTCCTCCTTGGGGTTTGAGTTTTAGGGGCCGTAAAAAGCAGTGAGAGTGTTGCATGTTCAACTGCAGTACTGGTTTCCTTTCACTCTCACTGACCATGACCAGGACTGTAAGTTTATCCTTCTCCTAAAGATACTCATGTCCTTTTGGATTTCTATTCCCTGAAAGACATTCATGACCCACAGATTCCCCATGTCACAAGTTTCCACTGGGTTCCTTGACATACAAATATCTTTATGGAGCAAATTTTGTGCTTTCTAATTTTTCAGTTTTGGGGGAAGAGGGGGTGAAAAACAATGGTTTTGCAACCTGTAATGGAGACATTGAGCATATTCACAGCAAAACAGTTGTTTTATACCTGTCCCAGTTGTCTAAGCTCACCTGGAACACCTAAGCTGCTAATTGCACCAGTGAATGTAAAAATTAAGGCTCAACATAAACTTATAATTATCTGAATTCCAAGAAGTTTAATTTTTTTTAAAAACAAGTGTGGAAAAAAATTTTTCGAAAAGAAAAACTTCATTTGATTTGATTCTTCAAAAACATCCAGACAAATAATCAGATTCTTTCAAAAGAAAAATAGCAAAATGCTGTGGCCTATAATGGTTCTGATTGATGTTAACATAAAATTGCAAAAACTAAAAATAAATACACTATAGGAAATATGATAAACTTGTGAAGCCAGTTCTTTGCATTTTCCATATTCCATAAGCTGCTGCATCCCGCACTTTGCCAAATGTAGATGCTGATAGAAGAAATCAAAAACTTCCCTTTATGAACTAGGAAATTGTCGTGATGAAAAGCAACAGTCACCAAACAAGCAGAGTTCACAATTTGCTTCCCCTGGAGATCCAGAAGGGTGCTCTGTGAATTTCATTAGTGTTAAAAATCAGTCACACATTTGTCTATCATGCTTTAAATCTTCCCTTCCCTCTTTCTAACCATTGTTAAAACTAGTTGGAAAGTTGACAGGGCTTCCATAGCGGGGGAAATCTATCTTTTGCCTGGAGCAAAACCCAACAGTTGAACAGGACCTGGAACCCAAGGCTTGGAAACCATTTTCCTTAACTTTGGATCTCCAAGGAGAGTGGTTACAGTCTGACTTCTGGCCACTCCCACCATTTCACTCTCTTGCTAAACAAAACCCATCCTCTACTCTGTCTTCCCTGTATGTAAACACTCTCTACCAAGTATTCAAAAAGCATGTTTTAAGTAACGCCATATGAGTTACTCACATTTTAAGATTTGTTATCTGTAACTAGTATAATAATTTAATTTATCTTCAAAATGGGACACTTGCCGAACCGGTTTGGCTCAGTGGATAGAGCGTCTGCCTGCGGACTGAGGAGTCCCAGGTTTGATTCAAGGGCATGCACCTCAGTTGCAGGCACACCCCCATTGGGGGGTGTGCAGGAGGCAACTGATCGATGATTCTCTCTTGTCAATGTTTCTAACTCTCTATCCCTCTCTCTTCCTCTCTGTAAAAAAATCAATAAAATATATATTTTTTAAAAAAAATGGGACACTTTTCCAAGTAATCAGGATGATACTTTTTCCAGGACAACAGGCACAAATCCAAATTTGGGGTCACAAAATCTATGAGGAGATGGAAAGTTCTTCACATATAACGATGTTAAATAGCAAGTCCTTAAGCATATTCACATTCGTGCTGGATTGTTTCCTTATATAAACTGTAACACAGAGTAAATTCTTAATATTGATTCATTATTCATTATCATTATGATAACCCTGCACCCCAAGAACTGCAAACAGGTAAGATAATGCTGATGCATTCCATTCAGCTTCCAGTGTCAGCAAATAGTGCTTGCAGGAGTGGGTTAGCAGCAAATAGAAAGTGGATTATACAAATTTAATTTCTTACTTGATTCCAGGGTAATTTCCCCATCAGCAGCAGAAGGTGTAGGAGAAAAACCTCTCGCTCAACAGTTCACGCTCCTCTTGTCTTAGTATTGATATTAATGCCAACAAAATTAGTAATTTGACAATTAGTTCCCCACTTACCTGAGAAGACATTAAAGAGAGAAAGAAAGTATTTTAACCAGATTATAATGTGGCTCTGACAAGTCAGGATCCTGTCATGTTATAGCCTTCCAACTTTAACATTTTCATGTCTGCTTGGCAGGTTATTAAAATAAATGAGGGTGCATTGGGCTGCTGCTGCTGGGCTTTTCTCTAATGGGAGTTGAGGAATTTGCAAGCCACCGATGTAAATTGACCGATCTCAGAGACTGAAAGGATTTAGCTAAAGTGGACAATTAGGATCATTTCTGCACAGTTGAGTGAAATATTCCTTGTTATTTTAATAATTCAGGCTCAGGGTAATTTTTGGAGGCTGAGTTTGTCAAGATAATGTGCCTGTGCTTGTCTGCTTGTCATTTTTAACTCAATCCCACATGTTACAGGTGCAGTCTAGCTTACAAAACAGGAAAACTATTCACTGGAGTATTTGCATATGGAATACAGATACACTGCACTAAGGGAAGGCAGAGCTGGAGATTGACAGGGAGCCACTGAGTGAATGCCAGACGATGGCGAGAGTCGGAATGGCTGATAGATGCTACATTGCTTTGTTGATACAATTCTGAGTGTTATTGGACAATATGCATATGCAACTGTGGACCACATACAGGGCCATTAGCCCCTATAACCTACACTGTTATGGTTAAGAAATGTGTGAAAACTGGCATAATCCCCCTGTGGTAGATGCAAATGTTCACTTTCAGCTCGGTTTTATCACATGACTTGATGGAATAATAACTTTAACTTTTGGTAGCAAGACACATGTAGAGAATTATACATGAGTTTGTGATAGAGAAATCTGATGCCCGAGAGTTCATCAGTGCATTTACACAAGTAGAAGCATGTTTGGCCAGATGATGTGATCCCAACAGGTTAAAACATCACTGATGATTATAATGATTACTAGTATAAAACTAGAAATGACCCCTTCTGTCTATAGGTTTAGTACAAGATGGGAATGGTCATGTTAATTTGCAATCAAGAAGTATTAACATTTGATCCTGATCGAAGATCTGCCTTCTGCCAGCCCTGCTCAGTGGCCTTGGACTTCTTTAGCTGTTTTAGGGTAATGGATCACCTTCGCTCAGGGATATTCACACTGCAATTTCCCAAGGCCCTCTGCAAAACTTCACTGAGACAGCTCAGTTCCTATCTAGTTTATTTTTTCAGATTTCCATGATGCAATAAATTATTTGAACATTTATAATATTTTACAAAATAGTAAAGCCATGTTTTGAAAAAGAGAATTTGCAATGTCAGTCAACCTAAAATGAAAACATAGGTTCTATTATTAGGTAAATGCTCTTATGTGTCTCTACATCTGTCTAAGGGAATTTATCAAAAAAAAAATTGTAAGGGGAGATGTAGCTTAACACAATGTAATTTAAGGTGGGGAGATCTAAAACAAGTTGGTCATGTCAAATAATTGGGTTGCACACAAAAATCCAAAAACGTCCATATACATCAAATATCAGTAGTCTTTGCCCTGAAGTTAAACGGAGGGGGTTTTTGTGTGTCTAAGAGCCCATAGATTACTTTTCCTCTCAATCAAATATCCCTTTAACCTGAACAAATTTTAAACCTCAGGTTGTACATATATTGACAATTAGTTCTTTGACAATTAGTTGGGAATGCATGGAGGGAATGCTGAACTATAAGGTTCAAGAAGAAGCAGAAACATTTTTGCAAGAGGAACCAATCGCAGGTCAGTTCAGGATCTGAAGCTGGAAGAGAAACCATGTTTCCAAACAATGTGTTGTTTTGTTTTTAATTATCTTCAACATGGTTTTTCTGACAAAGTGAGTGAAGTTAGAGAATCCATTACTCTTCAGAATTCTGGGCCAACAACGGAGGGATTACACATTCTGAACAATAAACAAACAAGCAAGCAAACAGAAACAATCCTGAGCACACCTGACATTGCTCTATGTACCCCATCATCCCTGAAGAGGTGTTCCTAGGTCCCTAGCCTGCAGACTCTGTCTCCTGCCCTACAATCCAATACCACATGGTTTCAGGCCTTGCTATAAGACATGCTAATTTCTGTATCAGCTAATAGCAACCCTATATAATAAAAGGCTAATATGCAAATTGGCCACACGGCAGAACAACTGGTCCCTATGACACATACTGATCACCAGGGGGAAGATGTTCAATGTAAGAGCTTCCCCCTGGTGGTCAGTGAGCTCCCACAAAAGGAGCACAGCTCAGCCTGAAGCCCTGAGCCAAACTCATGGCTGGCGAGCATAGCATAGGCGGCAGGAGCCTCTCCCACCTCCACAGCAGCACTAAGGATGTCTGATTGATGGCTTAAGCCCACTAAGCAGTCAGTTTGACACACCCTGAGGGCTCTGAAACCTCCCATCCACACTGAGTGCACAAATGTTGTGCACCGGGCCTTCAGTTAACTTAATAAATGAGCTTAACAAAATAAAGCCTTGCTTCTCATTTAGAACCTGGGCATACTGAGCAGGCCCCGTGAGTAATATCTTTTGTGCAGTGGCTATACATTCAGGAATCCTTCCATCATCAATTCTGTCATCTCAGACTGTGTCTCTTCTAACATGTGATCAGAAGACATAGAGTGATCTGTTACAGGCCAGGCTCAAGTAGCACCAACCACCCCAGCCCATTGGCACAATGACTGTCCTGTGGCCCCAAACTGACTGAAAGGGTATCCTGGAAACAAAGCATGCCTGTGGGTACAGGACATTAGTGAACATCTAGCTAGTTTCTGTTGCACAGGCCAACAAAGTGGAAAATAATGACCTTTCAGAAATGAACACAGTCAGAGTGGTAAGTAGTAGACTAGAAAAGAACAAGGGTTGTGTATTAAAGGGCACATGATACTCCTGCCAACGCACCCATACAAACCTTTAGTAAATGGTCCAATAAGTATCTTCATGGACAATTTGGAGGCAGATAATTTAAAAAGTAGCACCTTTAAGAAAGAATTTTGGAATTTTAAGAGTTTGGTTGATCTTTCAGTTGTCTCCTTACTAGCCAAACCACCACATTTCGCCTTGTGTTGACTTTATTGTTACATATTTTTCTACTTCATTATTCTCTACCTAAATGGGGCATGTCTTTGGGTGACACACAACTCTTAGAATCTGGCTGAGATTATTAGTGTAATACATGCTCAATGTTAATGTATTGGGTTAGAATATTAGATTGTAGTAAATTATCAATAGTAAGAACAAGTGGATTATAATAGTTTTACACAAGAAAGCTTAATAATTAAAATTTGTAACTAACTAAACTCTAAACTTGGCCAGCCAACTATGACACAGATGATGGAGCCTGTGGAACTCAGTGTGTTTTGCAGACTTTCCAGAATTTAATAAAATTACCACAATTATAGTTAATCAATTTTGCAATTATTTATGTTATGACTCTTCGATTAAATAAATCCCCATTGAGAGAGTCTTCTCTTTTTAATTTGATTGAGAGAAACAAATATCACTTTTGATTTGAAAATCCATAACATATTGGAGACATCAGCTGTCAATGCTAACCTATCAAAGGTGTTCTGGCATTTCAATGAGAAGAAGGAAATTAAAAGGCCAGTCCACGATCAAGAATCATTTTAGAATCTAACTTAATCATGTCACATTGGTCTCATCTTGTCTTTTGTGTCCAAATAAGAACCAGCTATGACTAAGAAATGCAATGTCTTACACAAAGGAATATTTCCATATGTGCAAATATGCTCAAGTTTAGGCATGTTTTCCTTTCTCTTGGGTACCATGCTTTCTTCCAGTGGCCTTTACTGAAGTATGGACCACTAACCATCACATGAGATATAAAAATCAGGTTATCTTACATTTATTGATTAAAACATATTTTATATTGGCAAATAAAAGTCTTGCAACCTTACAGAAACTGTAACATTAATTCTGAAATGTATTTTAACTTTTCTTAAATTAAAATTATAATCTAATCCACAATGAATATACAAAACTACCCTGAGTATTATTCAAGCTGAACTTGACATTTTTAAGACTTATTCACCATTCAGTCAGGCTTTTCCTTTCACACTACGTTGACACAAAGGTAGGGAAATAATATCGTAAACAATAAGATGGCTTAGGGAGGGAGGTCCATGTTAATCAGTGTTCTCTTCTTGTTTGAGTTTCCCTTCTTCACTTTGTGTTGATTTAAGGCAGGAAACTTGGTATTCAAGGCAAATACTGATCAGAACACAATTTATTCAGAGTGACTTTCAAATGCAGGATCAGAATATTTGCCTGAATGATCACTCAAGCTAAAATATGGGGGAGCGCAAATGTTTTCTCTACTAATTACTAACTTGATTCTGGCAATTTAATATAAAATTCAACTAAAACTGTCTCTGCTATGTTTTATAGATACTCATGTATTATATAACTTATTTAAAACTTACCTTTTAGGTTTTAAAACACAATTCTCACCCATTTGACATGCACAGTCAACCCTGCAACATCAGCCAAAAGCCTTTTAACCACTTTCCATATTGGAGCTGTTCAAATGCTCTCAGTATAAATGCTCATCTGCATGTTAACCCTCTGAAAACAAAGCAGAAATTCTCAAGTGAAATTATGGCATCTGATTCATTAATTAAATTAGGTTAGATTTGTAAGAGTACAGCTTTTGGACAGGCAGTAGAGATATTTTCTTTCCATAATCTTTAATCCCTCAAAAATAACAAGCATCTAATTTATGTATGGACATGTTTTTAGAAATGCCATTGCTAAAAAGTGAAGAGAGGAGCTACAAAATGAAGAGATGGGAAAATATGTGCAACTTGGAAAGTAGTCATCATCAATGTTATCATTATTATTTTTCTTAGAATTAATGCAGTCATGGTTTCCAGAAGTTTGAAAAAAAGTGTCAACATGTAACACTGAAGCATCCAGGAAAGCTTACCCATTAGGCCATGGGCATGTAACGCCCATGATGTTACATGAGCACAGACGATAGGTCAAAAGTGGAAGATGGGCATTGGACAGGTGTTGTCCACTCCACCAATGACCTGTTAGCCCTGTTCTTTCAAGTGCAAAGAATCACTAATTTCACTCACTTCAGCTGATATTTTATATATAAAAGTAGGGTGCATAGAGACATGAACAAAGATATAAGAAAAAATACAGATGGATTACTCCCACTATCAAGTGAGTGAATTAAGAGACTAGGAACACTGTGCATGAGATGCCTGGAATACACTTCTTCTTTGTGTGTGCTGTCTACCTACTTTGCTCTATGTATTACACATGTTGTTTCAAACTACCTATGGATGAAACATGCTTCTTTTCTGTCTCTGAAAAAAATCAAGAAGCCATGGCTTTTTCTAAAAATACAACAGTGTTTCTCTTTCTGCCTTTAGCATCTCCCCTCTTCCCAGAGCCCCATGTTCTCAAGAATAAATTGGAAACTTTTGCATCATCCTGGGTTACCTTTCCCTATAGGTATTTATCAGGAAAAGGGGATCACTGTTTGCCTCAGAGCAGTTTCTAGTGTACAGTGGTCTTCAAGTGCACAATGGTTCATCACCCTTCTATGACATGAGGCACATTGTCACGATGGCTTCTACTTCCATTAGCCTAACTCAGCTGTGGGCAAGCTATGGCCCACGGGCCGGATCCGGCCGGTTCGGCTGTTCTATCCAGCTGGCGGAGCCGAAAGAGTGGAGGGTTCTCTTGCTCTCCCCTCCACTTCTTCACCAGCAGCCCAAGATGAGAGTGAGAGCATGGTCAGGTTGCTTTTGTTCCGGCCCTCCGGTCCAGTTTAAGAACCCATTGTGGCCCTCGAGTCAAAAAGTTTGCCCACCCTGGCTAACTCCTAAAGGCTAAGATTGAAATAGCTAATAGAGTAACAGAAAAATTTTCAAGAGAAAAGTATGGAGCAAGAACAAATAGGTACCTTTTATTATTTGTAAAATACTGACAAGCATGTCTATATCACTCACCATCGGGGGAAAGTTCAACTAATACATCAAAACCTCAGAGATGTGAATGCCTCAGAAATGTCACCTTCATGGGAATCCTGTCTTGTCAACTGGTCAGAGGATTTCAGTGTTTAAACAACCTTGCTGCTAATCTGACATTGATAGAAAACTTGCCATTTACATGAAAAGGCCAGCCTCATCCAGGACCTGATGTGACTTCCAAGGAGAGGAGCAACCTGCGTGTACACTATAGATATGGAAAGAGTAGCATGTGGTGCATTGTATGTAAAGTAATGACAAAAAATAGAGAGGTTTGGTGGAGAAGTTAAGTGATAGTACAAAACTAAATAACCAACATTGTGTTAATAAAGTCAATCAGCAGGTGACCACTAAATGCCAAACAAGGGCCCTTGAGCAATGAAAACATAACTCTCTGACTGTTAATAAAAGTAAAATGTGATTATGTTGGCTCTTTAAATCTATGAGCAGTGGAGGCATCTATTCAGAGGTCTACTGGATAGATGCAATAGTTGAAACTGGATGTAGATGTGAGGCCTCTCTGAGTCTTTACTCCCCTATGTAAGTATTTGCTCCTATAATCCATAGGCTTCTAGTCTGTGGTCTTTATTAAAGTGGGAGATAAGATAGAGATGAATAAGAAAGAGAAAAGGGCAAATAAAACTCCCAGTGTAACTGATTGAGGGTCACAATGCATGTGTTAGTGTCATAGAGTCAGGAACGATCAGTGGCTCTGAGAATATATTTTTCTCAACAAGGACCCGGATAAGCCTGATTTATATGGGCACATGAGGTTATTCTCATGATCATCTTCATCATCCGTGTGCTTTTGTGAAAACTTAATCTTTTAAGTGTAATCTTCCAACTTTCTTTTTTATAATTCCTGACCCTTCCTCAACTCATTCAGAAGCATTCCTGTGGCCTCCAGAAAAATTATATTGAGTGCAGAAATGCAAAAAGGTTATGTAAGTTAATCCTGTGGTTTTTTCCCTTCAAACATGGCTTTGGAGAGCCCAAACACATGAACTTCAGGAGAGCAGGGTAAAATAAAGGGTCAGCAGAGTGGGAAAGGAGTTAGCATAGAACAGAGCGAGGCAGGGTTGAAGGACAGAGGAGGAGTGGTGAGACATGACCTGGAGGACATTCAAAATAGACCATGTGGTTGTTCTGGAACTTTGCTGAGCACTGCTGTGTTATTTTACTTTCTTATTAGGTCTTTTGATAAGATTTACTTATAGCTGAATATTTTATCTTTTTGATATTTTCCTTATTTCATTAAAAACATATTTAATTCTTTTAAATTAGTTGATACTTTACAGAAAATCTCTCAGCATAAAGGCATAATGGGAAATGTCCTCAGCCTGTGGAAGAGCAGACTGTTGGTTTTTCTCTCATATAAATTATCTGCCTTTTTCTTCAATAGACATTCCAGTTTGTAGCTTGGCACATTGTCACGTGGCACAAAAATCTTATGTCCTGTCCTTCCTTACAGCCAGAAGTGACCATATGTCTAAGTTCTGGACAAGGACATGTAACCCAAAGTTGTGCTGCTAGCACAACCTCCTTCACATTTCAGTTTTCCCCTTGGTTGAAGTTCAAAGTTAAAGCAGTCATCTTGCAGTGTGAAGGCTCTGCTAATGATGACAGAGCAGACAGAGCAAGAACACATCTTGCTCCCCAGTGATCATGGATATCTTGGATGTCCACCTCCACACTTCTTTCTTCTGTAAAAGACTTAAACTTATATCTTATTTAAATCACTATTACTTTGCGTTTTCTGTCACTCACAGCCATACTTAATTCTAACTGCTACAGATGTCTACCATAATGCAAGCCAAAGTCATTTGTAATGGCAAAATGTTGAAAGCACTCCTTTAAAAATGGTAAAAAGCTTGAAAGAATGGCTCTGCTATTTTCTGAAACTGAATGTAATTTAGGGAAGTTTTGCTGTCGACCCAATATTCTGTCCCATGTATGAGGATAATTTTTTTTCTCATTAGCTGTCATTACATAACTAAAATTTAACATGTTCCAAACTTCCAAAATTGCACTTCCTCCTTTCACAATCACTCTTTTAGTGATTGGTATCAAATTATCCAATTCTGGATATTAAGACATCTTATTTTCTGGTCTTACTGTTTCTAGTTTCATTCCTTTCAAGCTCTCTCTGTTGTGATATTTACACTATGTTAATATAACCAACATAGCCCCTATACGCCCAATACCTGACTCTAAAACTAATCATGGATCTTTATCACCTTTGGGGGGGAAATGATAACCTTCTTTAATGACATAAAAGATCAGTGTCATTCATGGTACTTCATCTAATCAACTTTATCTTATGGAACTAAGCCGGAAGCCACTTATTATATACTAGAGGTCCAGTGCATGAAATTTGTGCATAGAGGAGTGGTTCCCTCAGCCCAAGCTGCATCCTCCCCAATTGGGGACCCCTAGCTCCTAACTGCTCACCCACCTGCTTGCCTGATCACTCCTAACTGTCCTCCTCTTCCAGTTTGGTTGCCCCCAACTGCCCTCCCCTGCTAGCCTGATCTCTCCCTCAAAGTCCCTCCTCTGCTGGCCAATTTGGTTCTGATTGGTCAGTTTATTTGCCAATCAGTGCCAAAAGCTTCGCCTCCTAGGCAGCCATTGGCTCCCCACAACACCCACGTTTGGTTCTGATTGGTTGGTGTCTATGCCAGTCAGCATCAGAAACCTCACCTACTAGAAAGCCATTGGTTTTTCAAAGCACCACATTTGGTTCTGATTGGTCAGTTCCCATGCCAGTCAGCATCTTCAGGCCTATCTCCGGGCCTGATCAGAGAGGTGAGGCTGAATAGCACCCCCATGGAGGCCAGAAGAGAAAGAAAGACCTGGCTCCTGGCAAATCCTGGAAAGAAAGAGGGAGAGGAAGATAGAGAGAAGTACTGATTAACAGCTGGCACTGAGGCTGTGGATCAGACCCTGCCTCTCTCTCTGGGTCTCAGCCCTCTGGGAGTCAGTGCTGGGTCAGCAGGCTATAGTGGGGCAGCCATGGCAACCCAGCACTGACTGAAGGACTTCCAGGTTGGTCAGCCTTTGGTCATGATCAGTCATTACAACCCTGGGCTTTTATATATTAGGATAACTAAAGGCCCAGTGCACAAAATTTGTACATGGATATGGTCCCTATGCCTGGCTGGCAATCAGGGCCAATTGGACTTTTTTAGCTGACAGCATGGGCCTTTGTTTATTCTGTGCCACCTCCTGGTGGTCAGTACACATCATAGCAAGTCATCTAATTCCGTCTCCCAGTCAAACTCCCAAGGTGACACTTTGCATATTAGCCTTTTGTATATTCTGGTATAGATAAGAAATCCTCTTACTTCTCACCACTTTACATAAACTATCCGCATGAAATAGTCTAAACTATCCCAGTTTACCTCTTTCCTGGAATCAGGGCTCAGAGAATGTCTAACAAGGATCAAACCAAGCTTGAGTGGAAATACACTTTCACTGCAAAGTCAGCCACAGGAGTCATCCTTTTTTTTTTCTCTCCCAAGTTTCTTCATCTAGGCAGAATGCTACTTCTCTGTGTTAATTAAAAAATAATAGCAGAACCTGCCCAACCTTCTCTGTTCCAGTGGGTAATGAACTTAATACTTCTACTGGATATCCGGCATCTGAAGTTAACTGGGATGATCACTGAGAGGGTCTCTTGGAGGACACTTGAACTTTTTCCATCTCCCTAACTAGATTCGTCTTCCTGTCCCATTATCTCATGTCATTTGATTGCTACATCTCCCATAGGAATTTGTTGCTTTCATCTTGGCAAGAATGCTTCTTCTAAGGAAATATATTTGCAAGTTTCAATGAATACCATACCATTAATCTCACAAGGCATGGTTGTTAATAATGCTCCTGGAGGGCATATTTTGTGTATTACACAAAATCTAGTGTCTGGCATTCAGTAGGTAATCATCAAAATTTATTGACTGAATACATAAATAACTCCTTTTGATGAATCTATGTTGGATAATCATTTTATAGAATATAACTCTTTATTTTGTTTGAATTATTTCATAATTGTCTCATGGATGTCATGAACCCAATGGAAACATACGTACTTAAAGACATCTTTTTTTGTGCCTAACACATAGATAGACAGTGAATATTCAATAAAGATATTATTCTTGAAAAAAAGGAATTATGATGATTCTTTGTATAATTAGTAAGAATTTTATACAAGTTAAGATCTATTATAGCTGTGTCTCATTATTAATAGACTAGAACTAGAACCATTTGATAATGAAAGAGAGAAAGAGGACATTAGAAAGGGACGGTGGAAGGGAGGGAAAAAATGAGAAAGGACAAAGAGTGAAGAGAGGGAATATTTCTGCTATCACTAATTTTAGTTCCAGTTTTCTACTAGCAGAATGCACTTTCCTTGGATCCTCTTAAAGATAAATTGTTCACCTGCCATGAGAAATGCAATATGCTTAATATAATTTCTTAAAAATATGGGCTAGCAGATAATCTTTCTTCTAACAATTTCAAGTTATTTTATAGGACAGATATGATAAATACTCAATTTCTAGTTTAGTTCTCAATCTTATTGGCACATTCTAAAGTGTCCCAGTTTGGGATCTAGTTTCCCTTTTCCTTTCCCTTCGTTAAAAAATAACTTTCAAAAACCTACATGAGTTATAGACAAGGACTGAGATGAAGGTTGGATGGTGGTCTACTTAAAAATTTATTGAAAATGGCTTTGTGTGTCCTGTGAGGATGGAAATGATAAAGAAAAACTCTGATTGGAACATTGTAGGACTAGACAAAGAAAAGACATTTGCTCGGGAATATAGAGATTTCTTTATTTGTTTTCGCGTATTTTCAAGTCCTCTGTGTATATCAAGGTTTGCCTTGGAGACCCTTAACCTGTCAAGATTATAAATGATTATTGAGTTTGCCTATCAAATATCCAGTGTTGATTGGCTTGTCTGAATAACTTCACAGATTTGGGGTTGTCCTAAGAACCAACTATAAACTGACACCTCCCAATTCGCTCTCTCCAGAGGACCCAGGCTCTCACATCTCATCACTATCTGTTCTGATCTGGGCAGCACACCCTGGAAGGGGAAGGCACATTCTCTCCGCGTGGACGCCAGAGCAGGCAGCATATTTATCGGCTGCTCCTCTGCATTCTCTAACAGTGTGTGTCATTTGATGCATCACATCAGGGTAACGCATGCTTAAGGCCATCCAGGACACCAAATGACAGTTTGGATGGCGCTGAGATGGAGGTGGTAAAAATGCAGCATCCTCTTCTTTCAGGGTCTGAGCTTGCTAATAAATCAAACAAGTTAAGAAAGTGACTCACATTGCTCATAGGCTTTCAACCATCTTTTCTTGTTTGTCACAGCACACATTTATTTTGTTCTGTTCCAAAGCTATATATTCACATAATATTTCCATGATTAAAGATGATCCAACACTAATTATGTAATATATATATATATATATATATATAACATGAGTCACTCCCCGTGCCCATATTCATGAGATTTTATTGTAAATTTGAAAGAGAAATGCTGGTCAGAATTCTGCGCTTAAATATATATATATATGATACTTGTTCACATTATGGTGGTCTTAATTTTTAAAATTTAGCCAAAATTTTATTCTTCATTTTTTCAAAGAGGAACTCCCTCCTGCAATTATGATGATTTGTAATCGGTTTTCACTTTCTTTCTTGCATTCTTCTTCAGATTCTCTTTACATACTATTTCTATTGGTTTGTTTAAATACTGAGCATATGTCCATTTAAATACAAATAGAGCAGCCTAACTCGTATTTGCATTGCATGAATTACAAGCAGGTGAGAGTTGAACAATTAATACTTCTTTTTTCTCAGTGGTGGTTCAAGCAGTGCCAATTTAATGCTGTTTAAGCTTATTATCTAATTGCATGCTTGTGCTAGCTTCAGAAACGCCATGACATGAAGGCAGACTTGTGCTGTGTTCCCTCCACAGTAGAATATTCAATTATTTGTTCTGACTCATGTAATTCCCTGTATTCCAAGCTTGTTAATGTCATTACAGAGCTGAAATAAAGTGATTACTCTTAATGAGTATTTATCCGATAGGTAAGACAACGCCTGCACCCTCTAGCTGACAGTGGACGATTATGGATTTTGCTCCCTAGTCTTTTCGCTGCCCCCACTCCAAAGACACCATCCACCATCTCATGACTTTCCTGTCAGGGAGGTAACATCGCAACGTGGTGTTCTGTGAAATACAGTCAGATGATGGGGAAAAAATAAAAATCTTCTTTTAAAAAAAAGGAAGAGGAAGGATTGCAACGTCCCCCGGCAGAGTTCCAGCTAATGACCACTGTTTCCACTAGCTGGCAGTGATGACAGCTTGGGCTAAGTGATAATGGCATGCCTGCTGTTGAGTTTGCCCACTTATGTTATTTCTCTTGACATGGTTCTGGGGAAGGCCTAATTTTTTTGACATTTGACCATGCAAATTTGAGTCCTGATACATTATTCTGCATTTACATCCTCCCAGTGTTGCTGTTTAAAATGTGCTACAAGCTCCAGGAGCTCAGCTAATAAAGGCCACCGAATGAAAGAAAGTTAAATATGAATGCAAGAGAGGACCTAATGAAGGGCTGGCTTGTACATCTCAAATATGACCTTCTGGAGATGAACGAGTGGAAAAATCCTTTTTAAAGCAAATGGTAAAGAATGTAACATCCATTTTTTTTCTAGGTTATTTTTAAAGATTTTTCAAATATATACCAATGGGAGAGAAAAAAGAACCCATTATAATTTACATGGAAGATTTTCCACTAGGCTTATCATTTGGTGTATTATTAGCCAGTTTCAAGGTGGTATTGGCTTCTCAGACTCTAAAATGCATGATGTTGTGGGAAGCATTCTTGATTGTTGGACCCAGGGATGTACAGTCCTTAAACTTACTAAATATTGCACATCATCAAATGCTGTGCTTGTTGGATGTAATAAAATCCTTCCGTATTACAGATTTATGTGGCTTCTGGAGGCAATTAAATTTCATACTATATTGTTCTTGGCTCCAGACCAAATTTTGGGCCTGACACTAAAAATGAGAAAAAATATTTAAATAGACAATAATAATGGAACTATACTTAATTGAGTTAAGAACTATCAAAAATAAACACTTAATCCTGATAATTATAAAAAAGCTGAGTATTCACAGACCTTGTCATGTGCATCAGCATTTACATAGGGATTTCATAAAAATGTTCTTTTATTCTATCATTTACAAAAGTTAAAAAGGCATTACTTTTTCCTCATTATTATATTTGTGTTAATAATTGTTCAGTTCAGAAAATTATTATTTCTTCATACATTTTGAAGTGCTTTATTGTATCTGGGCTCCCTGGGGGTTCAATGGGTTACAAATGTCCCCTGCTCTCTGAGAGGAGAGAATTCCTATGAAAGCTTTCTTAAATCAAAATGGCCTAAAGAGAAGAAGCAATCACCTTAGAATAAATCCTACTAATGGATACATAAACGATAAAGCACAGATGCTCAAGACACAGTTCACACACAACTACCGTGGTTTGATGCTGAGATGCTGAGTGTGGTTCCTGGAAGCCACTATATAGGGGCCTCCTCACTGCTTCTTCAGTGTCAGCTGCCACTATATGAACTCCTGCAAAACAAGATTGAATGCTATTTTCACCTTTCCCCCCCCCTCTCCTTTCTTTTTTTTAAGCCAGCAAAAGCAGGTACCAGTGTAGAAATTTCATAAAACCAAAGTGTTGTAAAACAAACTTTTGTGAAGTTAGGGATACCTGTAAAAGAAACAATTTAATAAAAGACAGTACTGAAATCAGTCTTTAGGTTTGGTAAGTATTAAAAATATTCCAGAAAACCCTCATTTTAATTATTGAGGAGCCAACATTTTTCTCCTTTTCTCTCTTCCTTTCTCTTCCTTTTACCCTCCTGTCTGCTCTGCCCCTAACCTTTTTAATCCTTCCTTTTACTATTCTGTTTTTCCCATTTAGAGCACAAAAATTATATCTATATATCATGTCACAAGTTGAATACTGAAGAGTTCACAAAAATAAATCAGAGTCTAAGCATGGAATAAAGAGTGATTAAGTGAATTAGTAAGATCCAAAAGAAATACTTTGTTTAAAAAACAAACAGAAAAATAAACAAAAAACACCTCATTACCATAGGTTGTCATTCACCTGAAGTCAAATTCAGAAAAGATAATAGTCACTTTGGTTTTTATGAAGGGGCTATTTTCCTCAGAGGTTTCAAAAGTGAGTAAGCTTTCCTATCTAATTCTGTGCCTGGGTCGTTACTGTTGATGGGCAAATAGTTCCTAATCCTTAATCTCCCCTGCCTTAATCTCCTGGAAAGCACCAGAACTGAGTCTATACCAGAAATGATAGGAGTAGCTGTGGACTGCATTTTCTCTTTTACTTTAGAGAAGATCAAATAGCAAGCATGACATTTCACTACCAGGTAACTCCCATACATCACATCAACAATAGTCACAGAGGCAAAGACAGCATGTCAGTTCTGAGATATGGAATTAACTGTGGTCCTAAGGTAGAATCCTGGCTCAAAGGAGAAATTTGGTAGAAGTATTTCAAATATCTCTTCCCATCACTTTTGGAGTTATGCATACATAGAAGAGTCCATGAATATGTGCATGGTACATTTGTTTGTTCACAAAAAAAAATATGTAGCAGAATTTAAAATTTACTTTTAAATATGCTCCTTATATTGGATTTAATGTTTTTAATCAATAGTAAATAAATGAATGACAATATCAAGAGTTGCTTTTCAACAAAATAAATGAAAAGAGGTTAAAAAAACACACCTAATTTTTATTCTGCTGACAGTGCGGTGCAAAATATGGCCTTGCTGACACAGCAGTTAGTAGGTAGTATTTTTAGAGTTCAGTTATGGAAAGACATATCAAAATCCCCCTCCTGTCTTTGATCTTCGTCACTCTTAGTTCTTATAAAACTAAATGGACTATGTTTGTACTAATAAAGCAAGCCCTTGCTGTGTGAAAGGTCTAGAAAATTATACTAGGAAGCAAGTGGTATTGCTAGCCAGTAACTGCCACACATGGACTTCAAAGGTACTGCTAACATCTCTTCAACTTCTCCAGTAAGCCTATGGTCATCTATTGCTTCATAACAATAATAACCCAACCAGAGTGGTTTAAGGAAACACACACTTATCATCAAATAGTTTCTGTGGATCGGGATCCTGGGTACAGATAACCTATGTCTCCCAAGTCAGAATCTCAAGAGGCTGAGGTGCAGGTGTGGTCCAAGTCTAAGATCTTATCAAAGGCTGAGCTGGAAAAGAATCTACTACTAAGCTCCCTCAGGTTGGTGTATGATTTGGTTTCTTGTCTGTAGGACTGAGGACTTCAAGTTGTTTGTTTTCTGGAGGTCAACCTGAACTTTCATGGGATGCCTCGCTTCACTGTTAAGTGGGCTCCCATGTAGCAGCTTGCTTCTTCAAACCAGCAATAGAAAGAAAGTGAGACTCAAGTGGAGTGCCACTAAAATATTATAATATAATCATGTGAGCATGCACATAATCATATACATTTCCTCACCTTTGTCATATTCTATCAGTTAGAAGGAATTCCCACTAAATCACTATGCCCACACTATAAAGGGAATTACACAAAAGCATGAATACCAGGAGGTAGGAGTCATGGGGTCACTCTCAGGTTCAGTACATCCTGTATGCACTTGTATATTGAATGTCAGTGAGTGGGTATTCGATGGTGGGCAGGCAATGTTCTAAGCAAGGTGAATAGGACCATGAACAGAATAATCATGGGGCTTACATTATAAATGAGAGAAAGTACAGAAAAGGTTCTATTTTTATAATGATAATTGCTGTTAACGTGAAGAAGAAAGAAGGAGGAGGGAGAGGAGGAGGAGATGGAATAGTGGGGTAGTGAGGAGAAAATGAAGAAAGGAAGGAAGAAATGAAAGATTGGGAGGAAGGAAAGAAGGAAAGGAAAAAATACTGGGATGGAAATAAAATATGTGAGTGAAAACCCCAGAGGCAGCTAATTATGTCTGTGCTAATAGGAAAGACTTCTCTGAGATGGTGACATTTGAACTACGTCTTGCATGAAGGAAACAACCTTGCAAGGACCAGTAGGTAGAGCTTTCCAGCTGGAAAACCACAAAGACCATGTGGCAGGAACAAAAATGATGTGAATGTGACCACAGCCTGGTGAGAAGAGTTACACATTAAAATACGCCAGAGGCAGACTTGGACTGGGTAAAAACTTGAATTCATGGTGACAAGTTTGGATGTTATTCTTAAAGCAACACAGGAAGTCACTGGAGGAATTAGCCTTTGATGGGCGCAGAGACACGTTGTCTATCACAGAAGGCTGGAAGATGAAGTAATACTAAGATGCAGGTCAACTGGTATATTTGATGTTAGAATACTAAGACAAGTCAATCTTGTTGCACGTATGTTCTCAAATACACACACAAAAACGTCATATGCTGAAAATAAGATATTTGATAAAGAAGGTAGAAAATTATTGTTTATAAGTGTAAACATATTAAAGTGTAATCCAAATTAGAAGAGATTTGAGGGTCAGTATGAGAACTTTGGTCATGAATTTTAAGTATGGTGAAGTGCTTTTTCTTTAGCCATGTGTAACTGCTTCTGAACACGGGAAATTGGCTAATTGTTGTGGGGTTTTTATAGGTGTAAGATTTCAGTGCATAAGTGTGACTCCCAAAAATTGCAACAAATTAAATATGTTTTTAAGAGGTGGTTACAATGATATTCTAGGGAATCAAAACTAGAGAAGAAAAAATCAAGGATTTGATGAAGTGTGAAGATATGAAGGACAGACTGGGTCAATAGAAGGTTTCAAATATAGGGAAATTTTTTGGCATGGAACCTACTTGGAAATATATTTCATGCAGAAATGAAATATTGGAATCAAAATTTCAGAAGTTGTGGTGTTATTAGGAATGAATAAGTCAAGAATACAAGCCTTAGAGGCTATAGCTAAAATGAAATGGATAAAGAGAGGAGATTACAGAATTCAGAGGCACCAGTATTACAAGGACCACTCATACAAATGTTGAATTCATCAAGGAATATGTCAGAATCAAAGGTCAAAAGAAAGATAGTTATTTAGGGATTGCATTCTTTAATGAAATAAAGGGAGGTCATTGACAGCTAGTGATAGAATGGATGACTTAAAAGAGCTTAATTTTCTAATGGTATTTATCATTAAGGGAGTTGTACATTTCTAGTAGAAAACTAGATAATACGGATAAACAAAAGTTAAACACATTAAAAAGTCATTGCCTCACCATCCAGAGATCACATCAGCCTTTTAGTACTTTTTCTTATAAATAATTGTCTAGTGATTTTTCTGTGTGAACACATACACAGGTGTCTTAATCAAAATGAGCTCTTACAGCACTTGCTATTGTTAATATTCTTGTTTTGTTTTGTTTTGTTTTGTTTTTTTACAAATAATCCTTTAGATCACAAAATCCAGATTATATGTAAATTTTTCTAATCGCATTTAAAAGTACTCTTTCAATCTAAGATGTCAAGATCTAGGAAGAGACCTTTGTTAACAAAGCAGAGATGTTTAAAAACACACACACAGACATTGATTGTTAAAGAGTCTCAACCTGATGTCCTGTAAACTCTTTGTCTCTGCTTCCTTTTGGAAGCAATTATTTTTTTTACTCCATGTATTATCATAAACTGGAAATTATACCTAAATACTGAAAATTAAATAGTATTTGTAGGATAATACATAGGTGATGTTGAATTCTGGATGTTGAGTTACATCAATGGCCATAATATTCATGTTAACCAACAAATTAGGATGTTGAAAGCACAATCCCTTCGTTTCACAGTCTTCATATGGGGGAAGGTCATCACACAAATGTCCAGTAAATTAGACTGCTCAGGCTGCCATAACAAAATACTATGGATGACTTAACCAGCAGAAATGTTATTTTCTCACAGTTCTGGAGCCCAAGATCAAGGTGCTGGTTGATGTGCTTTCTGGTCACAGCTCTCTTTCTGTCTTGCAGATGGTTGCCTTGACACTGTGCCCACACATGCATTTCACTTGGTGCACATTCACATACACACACACATTTTGAAAATATATAATTTATTTTAAATGTAACAATAATAAAACCTACAAGCTTTTATCTTTAATAATGCAATATAGGAACACTTTAGAATATGTATGTGTTGTATTTATTTATCATATCCCATTTTAATGAGAATGGCTTCTTAATCAGAGGGCAAAATTTTATTTTTTCAACTCAGGCATTCATTAATAATAATTATTATTATTATATTTTCACTAATGTTTCTTTTTCTCTTTCTCTCCAGGAGACTCTTGGTGTAAATTGTCATCACTTAACCTACCAGTGTTTTAACATTATATCCATTGCTCCAATTTTTCTTAATTTCATCGATATGTTTTATTTAACATTATAAAAACATAATTCAGTTATTTCTATAAAATTCTGTGGTTGTCTCACAGATTTCAAAACAGCCTTGGCTAATATTGGTACAGGTACAGTATCCACATATGGCAACCCAGTTGGGGATCAGAGTGTAAATGACAGGTGGAAAAGATAAAAAATATAACAAAGCATCAGGCCAAGACTTAGCTGTAATCAGAAAGCAAGGCAATCTTAGGACAGCTTTCAAATCTGCTTGTAAGTGACATTTTTCTCAAATTGGCTATCTTAAGCCTCCAGTCTCCCTTAAGGACACTGTTAAACAATTTCACACAAAGTGAATAATCTTCTGAAGCACTTGCCATAACTACTGTTGAAAAACTCTGTGTGTGTTTGTGGAATATCTCCCCAGTAGACTGCACACTTCATAAAGCCACGGCTAGTGTGTGCTCTCACATTGTATCTCCTGCCCCAACCATAACAGACATAACATAAATATTTACAAAATGAATAAACTGATTAATGAAAGAATGGATAAATAAATGGCTGAATGACTAAATCCAACGTAAGAAACTAAATTACATTTAAGGGAAGCTTTCTGTTTGGCTAAGGACTGAAGTAGAGCTTGAAATTGCCTGATGATATAGTAGTAGACCCTATTGTGCTATTAACAGGGCCCTGATATGGTCTTCTGAAGTCAGAGGCATCCTGTGCCAATGCCAGGACTTTAGGAGACACTTCAGCAAAGGGAGGTCCAAACATTCATAACTGGTCCTTCGGGGAAAATCCCTGATGTTTATTGTGAAGGATGGGATTCCACTGGACCACTAAACTGCTATCCTGATGTCTTCATCCTCTCAGTCTCACCAGATTAAAATAAAAACTGTTAGGATAGAACATTCAGTCTTGTGAACAGTTATATTGTGTGTGTTCAGAAAAAAAGACTGGATCCGGCACAGTCTGGGCAATAGGGTGCCCATGCATCATTGCAGAAGGAAGGCCAGGTATTAATCAGTCATTCCACCAAAGTGTGCATAAATACCAGTCAGATGGCTGGCCTTTCCCTGCACAGGCTCCACAAAGTGCAATAGAATCATTAAATAGTAAGTTGTAACCACGCCTGGTTTTTGTTTTGTTTTGTTTTGTTTTATATTAATTTACTAAAAAAATGGAGGTGCTGGTGCTAATAGTGTGGCATGAAAAGTTTTGTGAAAAATTATATTTTGTATAAAAAACAGAGTACATGTGAAGGCAGCAAGGTAGGACCATTCTAGGCATTTTAGTGGAACCACAAGAAGACCAAGGTGGTGGGAGATAAGTAATTTGTAGGACAACTTTTTATTATTGTTGTTTTTCTCTACACTTTGCTAAGTGCTTAGACTTAAAAGACGTACAGAACTCCTTAGAGGAAATTTATTATTCAATAGGAATGTTTTATTTCTCTATTGAAGCTTGAAGGAGAAAAGGTAGAGTGAACAGAAACCAGTAACTCCATATTCATTGCGGAAGATGGATATGGTCCTCCCACAGAGTAGCTCAGAATCCCTAAAACTTGCCAGGTATAAATTAATAATGGGAGGCAGATAGAGTGCCTGAGCTTGTTCCAAACAGCACAAAAATTCAAAACTATTTTAATAGCTATTTATTCTTATTCAACCTTTGCTTAGTCCAAGACTGGTCAGGAAGTTGTTTGCACTGTCAAGTGGTTTGCCTAAGACTGGGGAAGCACAGAAGTTCAAGATATATCAAGAGGGAAGAATTTCTAATAACTCCATAAAGAAACTTTCATAAGGGTACAACATCCATCATGTTGTCACCAATCTTATGGTTAACACCAAATTTGAAAAGATCTTCAATAAAATTTGAAATCTAAAATGTGCTTCTCAAAACATATTTCAATACATCAACATTCTTCAGGATTTCATCAGTGGTTATTGCAACTGTGTCTGCAACAAGGGAAATCTGTTTAAGAATATGTCACCATGGTGAATTTTTAGAAGTTCTGAAGACTGCTTATAGCAGAAACCAGGGTTGATGAAATATTTTATGTTAAAGGAGTTATTTAGAAAATAAAATAAATACATAATTATAAAATAAATTACTTAAATAATAATGGTGTGAATTATTTTATAAATTATGTTAAATAATAATAATGAAAGATATCTTGCCCAGATAATCATTTTTTTGAATAAATGAACAATAAAATTTCCACCTGAGAAAATTTTTTAAAATATGTGTAAGTCAGTTCAGGACTAAAATGAACAAGTACAAAAATAACCACTGTAAATACATAATCTTAGGGAAAAAATGGACTAAATTAACATTTTAGCAATTGGATTGTCTTTGATATTCAATATTTCCAGAACAATGAGAATAATAAATACCATGGCTCTTATATCACAATGCTCAGCAAAGCCTAAACACACACTGTGCATACTATATAGCAGTAATACTGGTTCTGGAGGTCTTGGGGGTGTTGGAGAGCCATTGCTTAGTGCTTTAGATCACTCTTCCAAAAAGGCATTTGTCACTCAGGACACACAGAGTGATTCACATATCCAGTACTCAACAAGTTCAATCAGAAATGATGAGATGTGCATTGGTAAACAAAATGTGAATTCTGGCTAATTTGAAGAGTGACATTCTGCTGCGGTCTGCTAAAGTAATGGGGGTAGATGAAACCTGTTGACAAAGAGTGCTAATATAAAACCACAAACAGTATGGAGTTTCTTCGAAAAATTAATAATGGAACTGCCATTTGACCCAGTGATCCCATGTCTAGGAATATATCCTAAGAATCCAGAAACACCAATCAGAAAGAACATATGCACCCCTATGTTCATAGCAGTGCAATTTAAAATATCTAAGGTCTGGAAACAGGCCAAGTGTCCATCAATAGGTGAGTGGATTAAAAAAAAAAAGATGTTATACATTTACACCATGGAATACTGTGGTTTTAGCTAAACTCTCAAGAGTGGCTCTTTCCCTTATCTCCTTGAGCTTCTGGTTTATCTGCCTCCTTTAGATTACAATAAGCACTTAACCTCCACTAATTGCTAGGTGTCTTCCAGCTGTGTTCAACAATGCCCCGTCACATAATTGTCCCACCCTCAAACCAATTAAATATATAGTCATCTGAAAGACAAGGTGTTACCTATCCTTGATGCTCTCACAAACCCTCAGAGGAATTTCTTGGCTATCTCTTTCCTTGTTATCCCTATGAAACTTCACTGATGTAAAGCTTGAGGTATACCTCTGTGCAAGTGTGTGAATGTTTGTGTGCATGTGTGTGTTTGTGTTTAGACCATGAAAAAATATTCCCCAATATAATGTTCTGTGATTATAATTCCAAATGTCAATGAAAGGAATATCCTTGTCATTTTTGGACAGTGACTTCAAGAATAGTAGTCAGGAGTAAAGGCAGGACCTGGCAACTATCTCCTAGGACAGTGGGTCTGCAAACTGCTGCCTGAGAACCACATGCGGGTCTTTGGCCCCTTGCGTGTGGCTCTTCCACAAGATGCCACATGTGGGTGCACACATCCAATGCAATTAAAACTTTGTGGCCCAAGTGCAGAAGTCCTTTTTCAGCTCTCAAAAGAAATTTCACTCATACTATTGGTATTTGGCTCCGTTGACTAATGAGTTTGCCGACCACTGTCCTAGGAGCACCAACTCCTCTGAGAAGTCCTTTTCAAATAAGTACAGTAGAAAACCATGTATGATCAGAGTTCCATCTGGAAACTCTCTCCCTGAGTATGGCTCTGGTCCTCTGAAACAAGCCCTCCCCACCAGGGGCTCCTGTCTCTCCTTGTGAAGCCATAGGTATGAAGAGAGAAGGATTTATTGGGTTAGGCACCACTCTCCTTCTCTAAGGGAATTCTAGAAAAAGGATGTGAGTGTAGAATTTACAGCCTTTTAGAAACATTACACCTTATTATTTTTCTTTAAAGTAAAAGCGTTTAGCTCTTTATGTTTATTTGTTCTACATTTGGAAAACAGTTCAGAAACTTCAACAAACCTTAAAAAAATAGAACTCGAAGTTTATACCATAAAAGCATTTAATTTTAGAGTTTTGTTTTATTTTGTTTTTTTCAGTAAAAACAGAGACCAGGGAGATATAATATTTTTTTACTTTATTTTTATTGTTGACACTATTACAGGTGTTTCTCACTTGTTCCCCTTTTCCCATCCCTAGCTAAACCCCTGACCATTGCCACGCTATTGTCTGGGTCTGTGGGCTATGCACATATCTTTTTTGGCTAATCTCTTTACCTTCTTTCATCCAGAACCCCAACCACTCCATTCTCACATCTGTTAGTCTTTTCCATGTACTTATGCCTCTGGTTCCATTTTGTTCATTGGTTCATTTTGTTCATTAGATTCCATCTATAAATGAGGTTATATGGTATTTGTCTTTCTCTGGCTGGCTTACTGGAATTTCACTTAGTATAATAATCATCAGGTCCATTCATGCTATTGCAAAAGGGTAAGAATTCCTTCTTTTTTACAGCCATGTAGTATTCTATTGTGTAAATCTAACAAAGCTTTTTCATCCACTCATCAACTGATGGATTTCCAGATCTTGGCTATTGTAAATAAAGCTGTTATGAACATAGAGGTGCATATATTCTTTCTGATTGGTGTTTTGGGTTTCCTAAGATATATTCCCATAAGTGGGATCACTGGATCGAAAAGGCAATTCCATTTCAAAATATTTTATGAAGCTCCATATTATTTTCCACAGTGGCTGCACCAGTCTGCATTCACACCAAGAGTGCAATATGGTTCCTTTTTCTTCAAGTCCTCACCAGCACTTGTTGTTTATTGATTTATTGATAATAGCCATTCTGACAGGTGTGAGGTAGTACCTCATTGTGATTTTATTTGCATTTCTCTGATGATTAGAGATGCTGAACATTGTTTCATATGTCTATTGGTCATCTGTGTGTCCTCTTGAGAGAAGTGTTTATTCAGGTCCTTTGCCCATTTTTTAATTGGATTGTTTGTCTTTTAGGTATTGAGTTGTATAAGTACATTATATATTTTGAAAATTAACCCATTATTAGATGTACCATTGGCAAATATGTTCTCTCATAAAATGACTTTTTTCCATTCCCTCATGGATTTTTAAAAAATATTTTAAGGAAGTATCTAAGATATAAATAAATAAATAAATAAATAAATAAATACATCTTAATATTTATCTACATAATAAAATGAATATATGTGAAACAAAATAAATAAATGTATAATAAACATATGAATATGCATAGTTTGTGGATTTTTTTCAATAAAACTAGACATATGTTTGAGTTTTATATAATGGTGATATTTGATGGAAGAAAACTTATCCTTGGTGTAAGAGATAGGATGTTGTTGGGACTAGAATTTGTAGATGAAATTAGTGCTGAGGTTTCAGTCTGGAGTAGGAGATTGTAGGGTAGGAGTCTAGCTGCAATGATATGGTGGGGATTGGATGGAATTATTAGATTAAATGTTAATTTGAAAATACAGTGCCACTTGGAAGTAAACTGATTCTGTTGAAGGCTATGTCTTCTTTAAATCAGTACTGTTTCCTCCCCTCCTTCTGGAAATTGTTCCTCTCCTGCCAACTCCCTGTAGAGTGTCAGGTAGTGTCCTCAGACCAGGACTTCAGTTCAGTACAGTAGCTCATTTGTCTCTTCTGTGTGCTATTAAGGAAAATCTCTCTTTTCCACTGACTGCTGAGTGGCCACCATCATCCAGTGTTCATAGAAGAGATCAAGTGTGTTTCATTTCTCTCTGGCTTTTACTTTACCTACGATAACAAACACACATACTTAGCGTTGTTGCTTATGGTGTACTCTTTGATTCTTAAATACACTGAGTGAGGTATAATTGTTCTCCTTTAACAGAAATAGAAATTAAGGTTTAGATAACCCAAGGTCATAGAACAGATAGAGGACACCTCGTTGGCATTTTGCAAATAAATATATATGTATATATGTATCTATAACTGACAGTCACAAGGAAGGAAGGAATTGTAAATTATACCGGGTCTTCGGAGACCAATATCTATCATTGTTCAGTTGTACTTGCAGCTTAATGATTTCTCACATCACCTTGCTGGCTACTGCTCAGTGAGAATTGAAGCAGATTGGTCCCTATTATCTAAAATACCACCATCTCTCATGCACACATTTATAAATGTGTATAGGAAATGCATAGAGTTAAAGATAATACGTTAGGAACATTAAACCAATGTCTGAATGGAGAGTAGGAAAGTAAGATTTAACTTTAAAAGGAAATTTAAAATCTTGCCATATTATTATCCACTTTAGGACTCTTTAAATATACGATGGCAGGAGCCCTGAGAAGTATATCCACATTACTGTAAATTCCACTTAGATCGTGATGGGGATTAGAGTGAATCAAAAACCAAGCCCTCATCCCGTGTGGAGTGGCAAACACTCGCTGCAGCTTCATTCCCACTAATCTGGGGCTGCTGAGTGATCTTTGATCACACCAAGTATTACAGATGGAAAAGTACTCTTTTCAAATCCCCAACGTGTTTCCAACTGTCAATAAAATCCTTTTTAAGTGTCAGAAGCAATTGCTCTGGTTTGCTCTTATACGGCGGCTAACCAGAGCAGCACATCTCAGTACTTCTAAAGCAAAACAACAACCAAATGGCGTAACTGCAGGCCAGAATTCTGACAGGCACAGTCACCCTCGGCTTTAATGGCATTAGGGATTCATTTCTAAAAACTGCCACTTATGTAAACGGGACTTTAAAGATTAGGTATTTCACTCAGCAATACCTTATCTGGGAGGCAAAACAACCCCCACTTCCACCCCGGAATTAAACAAACAAATCACACAGGTTACGCGCCTAGCCAGATGTTTCAATTCACACCGAAAATGAAGCGTTCCTAGTTTCTAGGATATGTGATAAACATTTTAATATTTGGAAGCTTATGAACAAAGGATGTCTTACATGTAAAAGATGATCTCAATGAAATCGGATTCTTCCCCATAAATTATACAAGATGATGGTTTGCAGTAATTGATGTAATAAAGTAGCTGGTAAAAAAAAGAGAAACTATTCCCCAAACTAGATAAAATAAGCAATTACCCTGCTATCAGAAAGCTCCATCAGTGGGAAAGTTGTCTGTGTCAGAACAGAATCCAGAAACCCTGTTGCACTTAAGCATCAGAGGCCTTGGTCTTATTATCTTTCCGGGATGTGCATGTATAATAAGCTTCTCCAACAAATGAAAGGGGGATGTTTCTGGCAGAACGAAAAATGGTGATAAACTGTGTCCAGATGATTAATTCACAGAAACTCTCCATCACACGGCGACGACATATGCCCATCTCCTCTGTTGTCCCCGTGGAGATTTTCCTACTAAACGTATGTGCATATTTTTCATGGCCACTGATATTTGAATTGCAGCCTGCTCCCATGCAGAACATGAAACACTTCAAACTGCATAATGCTGACTAAATTATCAAGTCTCCAGTGGCCTGAGGTAGCAATAGCCATAATAATGAGTGTGCTTAAGTGGTTTGTGTGGATCTCCCCGCCCCCAGAACTTTAATGCCCCGACATATCTATCATATTGGGTTTTTACCCCCTTCCTTTCTCTGCTAGAGATGGTCTCACATATATTACTGGCCATTTTGTGTTGGGGAAAAATGTGATAGTCTGTCACTGAACTTGAATGAGAAGGAAGAGGAAAAGTGGATACTCATGGTATAATGGAATGAAACAGTCCTTTGGCATGTTTTCCTCTGTTGTTATTGCACTTTAGTTTAGAGCTGAGGTTATTTTTAATGCTATCATCCACCTGTACATCTAAAATTGGTGCATTGCCGAAGCCGGTTTGGCTCAGTGGTGGAGCGTCGGTCTGTGGACTGAAGGGCCCCGGGTTCGATTCCGGTCAAGGGCATGTACCTTGGTTGCAGGCACATCCCCGGTAGGGGGTGTGCGGGAGGCAGCTGGTCTATGTTACTCTCTCATCGACGTTTCTAGCTCTCTATCTCTCTCCCTTCCTCTCTGTAAAATATCAATAAAATATATTTAAAAAATAAATAAATAAAATAAAATTGGTGCATTAACCTTTAATGGCTTCTCATCATGGTAGGTATTTTTGCACATCACTTCGGGGAGATGATCCAAACAGAAAGTCCCAGAAGCAAGATTAGGGAGCATGCCTTATTGGAAGTATCCTCATATACAAAAAGCCAGGGGCCATTACGACCAAAACAATTGGATGGACAACAAAACAGCAGGCTGTGTGTGGTGACCAGACCAGCAGGGGGGTTAGTGAGGGATGACCAATTGACTGAACAGCAGCCTGCATGGGGTGACCAGGCTGGCAGGGGTGGCAGGTGAGGGAAACCAGGACAGCAGGGCAGGCAAAAAGGAGCAACCAGACTGGTGGCGGGGTGGGGGGGGGGCAGTTAGGGGCAATCAGGCTGACAAGCAGAGGTGGTTAGGGGAGATCAGGCTGGCAGGGGTGCCTAAACTGGCAGTTGGACATCCCCCGAGGGGTTCCAGATTGGAGAGGGTGCAGGCTGAGCTGAGAGGTACCCTCCACCCCCATGCACAAATTTCATACACCAGGCCTCTAGGAAGAAATAAGCCAACAGTGGAGTTAAAGTTAAACTACTCGTTTATTTCAAAAAAGGGCAGAAAAGGGGGAAACAAAATCAAAATACCAACATAAAAACAAATAGCAAAAATTGTAGATTTAAATCCATTCATACTAATTAGCACATTAAATGTAAATAATCTAGACCAGTGGTTCTCAACCTTTCTAATGCCGTGACCGTTTAATACAGTTTCTCATGTTGTGTTGACCCCAACCATAAAATTATTTTCATTGCTACTTCATAACTGTAATTTTGCTACTATTATGAATTGTAATATAAATATCTGTGTTTTCTGATGGTCTTAGGTGACCCTGCTAGCAGTTCTAAACCTGTTGTGACCCACAGGTTGAGAACTGCTGCTGTAGAGAATTTATAGAAATAATGTATAAAAAAAGACCTAGAAAAAATTCCTAAGAATGTTCAATTGTTGAACTATGAATTAGGCTTGAATTTTTTTTTTTATTTTACCTTCAACATTTCCTTGTAACCTTTCTTTGTTTCCCACTGTTCCTTGGTTTGCATGATAAGGTTATTTTTAAATTCAATCCCACTAAAATAATGCTACAGGTTTGAGGAAACTAAGTGGGGAAAAGTTACCTATTTGTCAACTATTTATTTATTGCTTAGCTATTGCTGGATGTTTATTTAAAGATTTATTTCCCAAAGAATACTTTTTTTACAAGTATAATCTACATAAAATAAACAAATCTGAATTAGAAGGAAGACTAAAAAACTGATTTATGTACCCTATCTTCTCTAATATACAATCTTCTGGTATCTGTCGGATCAGTAATATTTTAGAAGATGATGATGGGTACTTGGGCACGTGGGCAAGCCCATTCCTCTGTGCACCTTATAAAGCATTTTCAGGAGTGTGAGAAGAGGGACCAGCTTCAGGTGGGTAACTTTCCACATCTGAACCTCTCTTTCCACATTTGTAGATGGAGACACTCCTTGAAACCTTTATTTAAATATCCCTACATTAAATATAAAATCTTAGCCGAAACCGGTTTGGCTCCCTGGTAGAGTGTCGGTCTGCTGACTGAAAGGTCCCAGTCAAGGGCATGTACATTGGTTGCAGGCACATCCCCGGTGGGAGGTCTGCAGGAGGCGGCTGGTCGATGTTCCTCTCTCATAGACATTTCTAGTTCTATATATCTCTCTCTTCCTCTCTGTAAAATATATATATATAAAATCTTAGATTTTTTTAGTCCTTATAGTTAAAGAGTCCTCACATTCATGACCTCTGGCCTGAAAATACTGGAGTCAATGGGATATAGTCTAATCAGGTGCATCAATCTAATCAAATATTTCACTTATGGTGAAGATGTCAAAACACTTATTTTTTTACAAAACACTTGAAGTAGATTGGGGCACTTGTTGAGTGTTTTGCAAATTATAATAGTTCCATAAAAAAGGTGGCCTTTTTAAGTCTTGATCTCTCAATCCCTCTTTCTTCTTAAACTACTTTGGAGAAATGGGTTTCACTTATCTTCACATTCTTCCACTAAAACATCCCTGAATCAGAACTCTAAATTGTTATTACTGGTTTTGGAACAGTAAAGAAAAATGAAACATTTCCAAATCTTTTTATTTTATAAAACTTTACTAGAAGATAAAACTAAGTTGCTGTACTTGTCGCCTATAGTTAAGCATGCAAATAAATGACGGAACATATGGGTGAAGAAAAATTCTCGGCAGGGTCAAATCCATATGAGATTCTCATTACCACTAGATCAAGCTGTCCTCCAAAGAGAGCCAGCTTAGATCAGCTTACCATTGTTTATGTACTTTACAAACTGAGCAAGACAAATAGTGTGTTAAGGCTTTATGGACTTGTTATGACAGCTAATTTCGTATCGCCTGACATAGTATCTGAGCAAACGTACAGATGTTCATTCATTTTCACTCCACTGTAGATACTGTAAATTGAGTACCTCTGGAGGTCCAGTCATAATAGCTGACAAACATTCCGGCTACCCACAAGAATGGAAGTTGTAAGTCACAGGGCTTCGACGTGGAATGTTAGCAGGGAACTCAGGGACTCATGCATCTTGTTAATGACTTCATGGCAGAACTCTTGTGTGGGTTTGCTATGACAATCTAACAGGGGACTCAGAGGACACCTAATGAATTAGCCATAACTTTAATTTAAATGACATAAGACCTGAGAAATGGGCAACTTCTGACTGCCTTTGAGTTTATAACCCTCTCCATGAAACCACCGCCTGTGACCCAAGCCTTGTCTTCATTTTCTCTTTTACCAGGATTTGTTCCTGATTTTAAAAGGATCAAAACCTGCTACTGAACACAGTAGCATGAAATCTCTCCAAAAAATGCCACACCTGCCTATAGCTGAAGCATTCTTCTCTGCTGTGGAAGCCTAGCCATCCTACCAAATAGATGACTTTCTGGGTGTTTTTTTCTGCAAAATGGTGTCAATATTTTGTTTTTAATTTTTATTCACAGAATAACATCATGAGACTTTATATGTGGTTTAAGTTAAAATTTAAGACCTAAAAATAAAATAAATTTTAAATATTGTCATTTTATTCAATAGTATGTGGAGTTATCTCATAGCCTATAATATACCAAAACTTCCATGTAGGTATTTTAACTGCTTATAATCCCCCAAGCTTCATTACATGGTGTTTGATTTTCTTGAGGTACATTTTGAACATCCTTGAAAATAAAGGATTTTTAAGAAAGTTAAGTATATAATTAATCCCATCAAGTATCTATAGTCAGATGGATTTTTGTTTACATTGCGTGTAAAACTTGAAGTATTTATATTACATTTAAGAGTCTAGTAACAAATCAATGTTCTAGACTCTCATGAAACACTTGCAAAGTTTTCCATTTTATTGGAATGATCGCTACCACTGGAAAGATCCTGCAACAAAGCTTTATATCTGAGACTACTTTTGTTTAAAGTCATATGTAATGACTTGTCCTAAAGTTTATTCAATTAATATTTAAATGTTCTTATTTTCTTATAAAACACGTTGAAGATGTAAATAATAGAAAAATATATTTCTCTCAAACTGTCTGCTCTATAAGTTTTTATATTCAACATTTCTGTGAAAATTAGAACCTGTCTGTATCTCTCCGGGTAATTTTCTCACTAACTAGGAAAGAACAGAGTACTGAAAAAGGTCACATTGATGACAAGGAAACGCAAGTGTCACTTCCTACTCATAGAGCTTGTGGAGCAATAAATAATGAGTCCAGCTACCAAATAAACACATTCTGGAATGAATTATTTCAGCTACACTTCCATGTTAGCTCTGTTATTTTGTATCTGAAGCTATTCCATGTGTCATCAATGCATTAACTAGAAGTGGCTTCCGCCAGTAAACTTCAGAAAAGTAGCACTGGCTCCTAAGCACGCCTCAGATGTCTTTTGAGACTATCAATTGTTTAGCATCCTGCACTCTGAGTGACCATCTATACATGGGGCTTCCAACTTCTGTCTTCAATTTACCTGCTCAGACTTCATCTCTTGAAAGGGGGGCCTGGGGTGTCTCAAAGATGAGATGGGAACATTGCAGGAGACAGTGTGTCATAATGGGAGAATATGTGAATCTTGGCCCTATATGGGATCATTTACTTTGGGTGGGGTGCAAATATAGACAAATAAAGGCAGCTTATCAGTGTGACAGTCTATAACCCAACTATCAGAAACACACACACACTATATATACATATAGTTTTATCTTATAGTGTATGTATATTAGTGAACCACATCAGATAAAAAATATATGTAGTATTATAGTTGTTCACTAATTTTTATTATTTTTTCCATTTTATTGCTACACTATCTCTAGTCTTTCCATGTGGACATGAAGTCTGACTCTCTCAGTGCTAATAAGAGATGTCTAACGAGAAAACCACATATTCCACCAGTGTCTGCCACAATAAACCTTTCCAGTAATTGATGTACTGCAGTGGGTCACATCTCATTACACTAGGTGACTTCATAAACTGATTTGACAGGTTATTTGACCACATGATTCATCAACTTCAAAAATGGTTTTGGGTGGTGGGAAGAACAGCAATGTGAGCCATTTTAAAGGTAAGTAGAGAGAGTAATTTGCATGATTTCATAAATAGTTAAATACTTTGGATACCTTTGGCATGATGAAAATGTACCTGCAGCTCACATTCTATCTGGGCACATGCCATAAAACTGGATATATTACCTGTTAGCCAGGAAACATCTTAGAGAGAAGATATTCTATACACTATGGGATTTGGCGTTAGAGCCAAAAGTTCTTTCCCTAAATCTTGGCTAAATGTAATGGTGGGGTTGTCATTATATTGAAGAATAAGCAGTCAAGAAATTTTCACATGCCTGTTGTAAACCCCTCAGATCCTCTCTGCCAGCGGAAATTATTACCAGATTACTGCCTATAAAGTAACTTTATATGGAGAAAACATAATATTTATGCAAATACTTACACTGTGAGATTCGATCATTGAAACTTTGAATTGGTGCATTGGATTTTGGCATTTTTCTCTTTATGCAATTTGAATCAGAATATATGAATATTTATGATAACAAATAAGGTATTTTCTACTTATGGCATGTTTTTGCATTAAATCTCTAATAAATCAATACACTCTGGATTCCAAGTGGTCTAAGGATAAGATAAAACTACAAAATAGGATGAATTTCATTACTTACTTACTTACTAGTGATGACTTCTTACTTGACACACTCCAAATATAATTTGTTCCTCCATTATGATAGTTACCAACAAAAGACCTGAGGAGTAGCTTGGAAGGTGGGTAATTTGAAATTAGAGTTTAAATCCTGTTAAAAGTCAGATAATACAGAAAAAGTCTCAACTTCAGACACATTATTTGGAAGTGGAAAATGAAGAAAATATTTGCAGCCCCACAGAGGTGTCAGTTTTTCAGTGTCTGAATATACTTCTGGGAACCAGTTAATCCTATCTTTCAGGCTGACGTGGCTTCAAACTGAGTACCACAGCCCACATCCCAACTCACCAGGTAACAACTGGAGTCCAGCTGACCCACCATGACCCATAGGCCTGATCCTTATCACTGTGTGAGATGTTAGCTGTCCCTGTCATCTCTGATTTCCAATATGACCGGGAGACATGTCCTTCCACTTTGAGGTAAAAAGCCCTGCTTCTAAGGGGCGCTTGACTTCCCACCAGGACTTCTGATGCCTTCATGTTCAACATCCTGACTCTGCCTCTTTCACTTCACCCCACCTCCAGGTGTATCTGTTCAATTTTTCCAACATCATTTACTGAATAGACTATCTTCACCCTATTGTATGTTCTTTCTCCCTTATCAAATATTACTTGACTATAAAGGCATAAATTTATTTTGGGGAGTCTCTATTCTGTTCCACTGATCTATATAGTCTGCTTTGATACCAGTACCATGCTATTTTGATTACTATCAGGTACTATTATTTCTGCAACTTTGTTCTTTCTTTATATTGCTGTGGCAGTCAGGGTTCTTTTGTGGTTCCATACAAATTTTTGAAATATTTGTTCTAGTTCTGTAAAATATGCCTTTTATGTCTTATAGGAATTGCATTGAATCTATTTATTGCTTTCATTAAGTGGGCATTTTAGCAATATTAATTATTTCTACCCATGAATATGATATATACTTCTACATATTTTTATCTTCTTCAATTTCTTTCTTTAGTATCTTGTAATTTTTGAGTGCAGGCATTTTATATCCTTGGTAAAGTTTATGCCCATGTATTTTTTATACAATTACAAATAGAATTATTTTCTTAGTTTCCCCTTCTGGTAGTTCAATATTGATGTACAAAAATGAAACTGAATTCAGGATATTTATCTTTTATTCTCCTACTTTACTGAATTTATTTATCAGTTCTAGTAGTTTATTGATGGAATATTTAAGGTTCTCTATATACAATACAATATCATGTCATCTACAAATAATGACAATTTTACTTCTTCCTTTCTAATTTGGATACCTTTATTTCTTCTTGTCTGATTGCTATGACTAGGATTTCTAGTACTATGATGAATGAGAGTGGTGAAATGGAAATCTTTTATAATTGAAGAAGAAATAAACAGCTTCCAAAACAATAAAAAGCTAAAGGAGTTTGTTACCATCAAACTAATATTTATTCCAGGATGCAAGATTGGTACAATATCTGCAAATCAATAAATGTGATATAACACATATACAAAATGAAGGATAAAAACTACATAATCATATCAATACATATGGTTAAAAATCATTTGTTAAAATCCAGCATCCATTTTTGATAAAAAAAAAAAAAAACTCTGAGGGAACATATCTCAATGTAATAAAGGCCATATATGACAAACTCACAACCTACATCATACTCAATTTACAAAAACTAAAAGCTTTTTCCTTAAAATTAGGAATAAGACTGAGATGTACCCGTGTTTTTTGTGTTTTTAATTAACTTCATTGGGGTGATGTTGGTTAATAAAATTACACAGGTTTTCAGGTATACAATTCTACAATATTTCATCTGTAATTGCATTGTGTTTATTACCCCAAGTCAAGTCTCCTTCCATCACCATTTATCTTCCCTTTACTTTATTCTACCTCTCTACTTCCTTTCCCTCCCATCTAACAATCACCATAGTGTTGTCTGTGTTCCTGGGTCTTTTTTATTCTTTTCCTTTGCTTAATCCTGTTACCCTTCTCACCCAGCCCCCGAATTCCTCCCTCTAACAGCTGTCAGTCTGTTCTCTGTATCCATGAGTCTGTCTCCACTCTGTTAGTTTATTTAGTTCATTAGATTTCACACTTAAGTGAAATCATATGGTACTTGTCTTTCTCTGACTGGCTTATTTCACTATTCTCCATTCAAGTCATTTAAAAATACAACAAAGGCATTCCAAAGTTTAGCTTGGAGTGCCCTCTGCTGGTGATAAAATTAAAACTACATAAAGCAATACTACCCAAATACACAGGTTGAATTTGTTATTCTGTTTTAGTTAATTGGACCACACTGATTACTAATAGATCTTAAATTATAGTCATATAACCATAAACAGATGTTTCATATAAGCTTCTCTTAAAATTTATTGCTTAGTGAATAAAAAGCTTGTAAAGATTTAAAAAGTGTTTTCATAGGTGGTATTTAATATAAAGATTTTAAAAATTTAGTGTCTAAGGTGGATATGGCAACTAATATATAAGGTTAAGTGTAGATTGGTGTCCCCCAAACTTCCTATGTTGAAGTCCTAATAATGTACCTCATAATGTGACTGTATTTGGAAATAGGTTCCTTGCAGATGTAATTATTCAAGATGAGGTCATCCTGGAATAGGGTGGACCCCTAATCCAAAAATGACTGGTGTTCTTATAAAAAGGGACAGTTTGAACACACACACACACATAAATAAGCATCCTCACAGGAAGAATACCTTATCAAGGTGGAGGGATGGAGAGAAGCTCCTACGGGCCATGGGATGCCCGAACATCAGCAAACCCCCAGACACCAGACAAGAGGCCGGGAGCAGATTCTCTCACAGCCTCAGAAGGAACCAACCCTGCCCACACCATGTCCTCAAACTTCTAGACCAAATCTACGGGAGAGAATAGATTTCTGTTGTTTGAACAATGTAGTTTGTGGTATTTTGATATGGCAGCCGTGGTAACTAAGACAAGTGTAAAGTTAGAAATGCAAAACTTATAGCACCTGGTAGCACCTGCACATGCTGGTGATAGTGGTGGACCCAGGGCCCTGCAGGTGCTACCTGATGGGAGACTCCTACAGGTTCTGTAGTCCCAGCATCATAGCCACTGGCATAGGAAATACTAGGGCAGGCAGTGTTTCCCAAACTTTTGACATATGTGTATCCCTTCTATTTTCATTATAGAAGGGATACACATATGTCAAAAAATGGATGTATTTTAATAAGAATCAAAATATATTTATTTTTTATTTTTTGGTACATACACAAAACAATAATAAACAAAAAATAAAATTATTCATAATAAAATATAAATAAAAGTTATATTATAAATTTATTTGCACACCGGACCATCTCACGCCTCACAAGACTGTCTTGACTTGACTCATGAGAATGTAGGATTAGGCGCAGCTAAGCACGATGCAGTGCATATCCCCACCAAACTCAGGTGCAACATGTACCCCCACCAAACTCTTCCTATACCCCTGGGGGTACGCGTACCACACTTTGGGAAACACTGGTCTAGGTGGGCAGAATTGATTCAAACTCAGGTCAATCAGCTCCCTGATTTCATTCTCTTTCTCTTCTGAACTGTGCTGGATCACAGTTCTGGTGTCTGTGAACATGCATGTGTGCACATGTACTAGTATACACACAACTATACATGCATATGCAGAGGAACACATGTGCACATAATCACAAAACACGGATATGCATGAACATTCCCCTGCATGTATATAAATGCACATGTGCACACATGCATGTACCTGTACATCTTCACACTCACACTTCCACACAAGTACACATGCCCACTTACTCACATTCATCCTCTCATGTGTGTGCACATATGTATGCAATACCACATGTGCACATGTATGCCACATATTAATGCATACACACAGTTATTCATACAGCCCAGTAACTAGAAAAAAGCAACACTCATTCTTAGAAAAACGATCACTACCTGCTGTTAGTTGCCACTTCTGTTTCTCAGAGTACAAGAGCCCAGGTCCTTAATCAGCCAGGGCGGAGTCAAGGGCAGGTGTGCAGCAGCAACCAAAGGACCAGAGGGTATTTGGGGGCCAGTGGCCTGGTCCACAAAGATCTCAGCCCAGCTACCCTGGTCAGCTCTGCATGCCACCTCAGTTTTCATGCATGACTAGCTTCCCCCAGTTAGCTACACATTCTTACTCCTTTACTTCTTAGATCAATGTGAAGTCACAACTAGCAGTATAAGGAGGCTGTCACCAGGGCTGCGTCAAGAACACGAAGCAGTAGCTCCAAGAAGGAATGTCATGATCCTGTCTTGGCTGAGGACTGGCAATGGGACTACCCCTGGCTCAACCAGCCAATCACGGAGATGTGCTTTGGGGAAAATCAACGTGCCTGGGTGCCAATAGGCATGAGCGATATAAATGGAAATAACTGGAAAACCAGGAGCTGTGATGTCGGGAGCCCAGCCTTGGGGGACAATGAGGTGGGCTCTGTCTGAGCCCTAAACTGGAGGAGAGAGCTTCCCCATTTCACTCCCTTCCCCCTTAACAAGGTTCTATGAGGAATAAGAAAACCAGAACATTTCTAAATGAACCATAACAAACATGGTTTGAACCTCGTTCTGTCCCAGGCACCATTGCACCTGCCTTGCACTCAGGATTTCATTTAAAATGGAAATAGTTTTATGAAGTTTAGAAACATGTCCAAATGAAGGAATATGCTACTTCTCTACTTATTTGACATGCATTCTTCAAGTATATGTGGAAATATAATAATATGGAAAAGATAATTCCAGGAAACTCTCTCTCACCTATTAGAGCCTCAGCAAGTGGGCTGCTTTAATTCCACCGTCAGGTCACTAGGCTCTGGACTAAGAGGGGAGTGCAGTGGGCTTAGTTTTTAACTATGCCGCTCTTAATTTTGTTAACTCAGTACAATCCTATATAATAAAAGGATAATATGCAAATTGACCCTAATGGCGGAACAATTGGGAATGACTGACTGGTTGCTTTGATGCTCAACACAAGAGCTGCCCCCTGGTGGTCAGTGAGCTCCCACAGGGGGAGCTCTGCTCAGCCACAAACCTCTCCCACCCCCTCCGCAACACTAAGGAAGTCCAACTGAAGGCTCTGGGCTGCCAGAGGGATGTCTGACTGCCAACTTAGGCCTGATCCCCTGGGGAGCAGGCCTAAACCAGCAGGTAGACATCCCCAAAGGTATCCCAGACTGCAAGAGAGTGCAGGATGGACTGAGAGATCTCCTGAGTGCACGGATTTTTGTGCACTGGGCCTCTAGTGTATTAATAAATAGTATTATCAAAGTGCATTAAAAGGCCTACCTAAATTGCAGCAAGAAAAATGTAGAATTTTTGAGAAAATCTTTAGTCACATGCAATTAAGCAACATGTTCAGGGTGGTTAATATGTCTTCAGTTGTGTGTGCCACCAGAGGGCACTGTGAAGCTGAAAAGGAATTCATGGTCCTAAAATGCATCCAGTCAGTCACACTAGTAAATGTGAGGGGATTTTTGTCAGGACCTCAGTCAGATCTTTTGGAGATAGCAAAAAAGTATTTTATCCACCTTACCAATTATTGAAACAATGTTTGTGGACAATTTTTACTTGTAACAATCTAGTTCTCGCTGATTTTTCTAAGAGAGTTATTCTCTGTCATTCTCTAATTAGTAACTTTTTATTGAAAAGCATTCTATCTTCCTTGGACTGGCACATACAGGGTCTCACCCACACATATGTAGTTGGTTTTCCCAGTGCAGCATCTCTGATGCTTGAGCAGATAGTTTTGGTACGCAGTACTGAGAACTCTCTCCATGGGAGCCTCTGTCTATTGTCTACATAGGTCCTTCCAAGTACCCGGGCCAGGAAGGGGCAAACCAGGCCAAAGCAGGAAGAGCAATGCCTTGAAAAGTCACACCATGTTAATAGGTCACAATCTGGCCAGCAAGGCCACCCCTGTAGAGAGCAGCACAGAGAGTGATTAGAGTAGGCAGGTCTTGGGATAGGCAGCTTTCCCCAAATCCTCAGCTTTCACTGACTCCCTGCCCTGACTGCAAGGACCACACTATTTAACACCTTGTTATTGTAATGCTGAAGTCAGCATTACAACAAACTTAAATCTCCTGAGCCCAGTGTGTACTTGAGCATGAGAGCCAGCAGTGGGGTACTCAAAGTCTTTGACTTTGCATCTGAGTTGTGACACCCTACTGATCCCTCTGCTTTAAAAAGGACCCTGGCCTCTGCCTTTATGGCATTTTGTTGTTACCCCCTCTAGCAATGCACTGTGGAGATACACACCCTTTTTTAGGACAGAGGGGGGTCTCCCCACTGTGTGCCTTGTACTTCCTTGGAGGGCAGATGCACAGAGATGCTGTGCCTTCTCCATAAAGGTGGCTGTGTACTTGTCACAACTGGACTGAGACTGTTTTCCTAGCGCCCCTCCCCCCGGGAGCTACCCTTTGTGGGAGAAACAGCCAAGCCTGCACCTACACTAACAGAGTTTTCATGAACTGCTGTAACAAAACCGAAGGAGGGTCCCCAACTCAACATGCAGCAGAGCCAAACACTAATCCTGAGTTTTGCAGTGGAGAAATTAGGGCAGTTTATTTTCATGGCACCAAGCGTGGAGAACTGGAAGCTAATGTTTAAAACCTGAACTCCCCAGTGATTTTTAATCAAGGGTTTTTAAAGACAAAGATTGAGGATCAAGGATAGTGCTGACTGGTTAGTTCTTGTGCAAGCTTTAGTGGTTTTCCTTAGTCTGATTAATTCAGTTCTTGACATCATCTTGTCTGGAGCCTTCATCACTGTGGTTGAATCAGGATTCTGCAAAACATCTCATGATTGTGTGTCAGTGATTTTATCTTTAAAGCCAAAGGCAGAGACTAAACATCTTGTGACCACTGTTATTATTTGAGCTATCATTGCTTTGTGCTTAAGTAGCTACATTTTTATATTATTTATGTCAAGCAAAGTACACTTTTAAACTTTTCTCCTGGAACCTGGGTTACAGGAGGCCTTCAGGACATGATTGACATACTTTCTTAATTTTTGACTATGAGCTACGAAATAACCAAAGCAATGGAAACATTTAGTTAGAACCCGACCCTACATCTCTAGACTCTGTGGTTTAATACTATACAGGCTTATTGTTGACTGTTGGTTTCACTGCAAAGAGCTTGTACTTTTCTCCCCTCTCCACCTTACTGCTCCCAGGGGTTTCATTTGGAATCCAACTTCAATTCACTCAAATACATACATATATTGAACTCTGTCTTTTGCATGGTATATTGCACATGGTACTGTGAGGCCTTTTCATTTCTTAGAATATGTTGAGATATGTGTCACCTGACCATAGTAAAGACCTGTAGATGTGAAAAGAAAAAGTCAAGTCATGTTGAGTTGGGATGACAGCAATGCTCCCTGGTCAAGGGCTTGTTAAAGTGGAATTTTAAAGAATGTGAAAGATTTGCAGGCAGGTTTCGAGGGGAAGAGCTTCCTGAGCAGAGAGGATATCAGAAATAGGTTTGGAGGAGGAAACACTGTCACTGAATCCTGAGCCACAAAGTCACATTCTGACTGCTAGGAGTTACCCATTGTCTATACTATCAGGAAAGTGCAAACAAGGAACCTAGAAGGCTGATGGACCTTGAGCTTTGGCAAGGGTTAAAAGCTATGCACTGATTGTTCTGTCCAGACAATGGTGGCTCAAGTAATTTCCTGACCTAATAGTCTGAAAGTAAATCTTTACTGATATTTACTGGCCTTTAAGACAGTCTGTCTGCTAACAGAATTGTTTGCCTGACTAAGGGCCATATGTGTATCGAAAATTGCATAAAAAGTTGGCACAGCCTGGGCACCAGTGAAGCCTTTCCTCTTGAGAAACACTCTCCACCTGGCCCCCTATAATTTCCAAATTCATATTTCTTGTCTAGTCTTTTCATTTGTGTGGGGTCCTTCTCCAGGTCCCAAACCCAAGCAATGTAGGACATGGCTTTCACACCTAACTTTCCGGCCTGGCTATCTCTCTGGCACCTGGATATAATCACTTTCTTACACCCCCCCCCCAAAGGCAGATTCAGAATTGGTATGTCTGAGACATTAAGAAAATTGGAGAAGTGAAAGCAAGGTCTTATTTATTATCCATTATCAGACCAGTCTTACTTACATGGCAGAACTTAAATCCTAATCCTTCACAGTACATATGCCCCTGGAGTTGGAGGTGAATGTTCCTGGCTCTGTATCCAATGCACACAGTCAAACAGACAATGCAGCTACAAATTGTTATTACCATGTTACCCCAAGAACAATTAGCAAATGTAAACTTTAAAAGCATAGGCTTATTTCTGTTGAAAAGCAAAGGCAATCTCTGGCTTGGTGCTCCTTCCAGGTGCATTGATTTGGCAAAGTGCTAGCTAAGCCTGAGTTCCTGGTGTAAACAGTAAGGCTGTTTGAATCCATACATGCAGGGACTATCTGGACAAGGTAGATGTCTGCTAAATTAATAACTATTCCAAGACAAAAACTAAATACAATGTAAGTTTAGTTTAAAAATAAGTAAGTAAAGCCTTAGATGGTTTGGCTTAGTGGATAGAGCATTGTCCTGTGGAGTGAAGGGTCTTGGGTTTGATTCTATTCAAGGGCACATGCCCATATTGCGAGCTCCATTCCCAGTATGGGGCATGCAAGCACCAGCTGATCAATCATTCTCTCTCATCATTGATGTTTCTCTCTCTCTCTCTCTCCCCCTTCCTCTCTATAATCAATAAAAATATATTTTAAAAATAAATAAAAACAAATAAGTAAATATGCAAGATTAATTTTTATTCTGCCCTCACCTTGAAGGAAGGAAGATGCAAACTGAACTTCCTCACCCAGCTGTCAAACCCGAGGATCTTCCATATGTCAATTTGCTGCCACTCTGATCCCCATTGCTTTATCCTCCCCATGGCCTAGAGACTTCAGCTGCGGCCAAGGTCCCTCTGGAGCAATGATTTTCAACCTTTATCATCTCATGGCACACATAAACTAATTACTAAAATTCTGCAGCACACCAAAAAATATATTTTGGCCAACCTGAGGAAATAATTGGTACAATTTTGATTCTTTCACACCAAGTGACTATTGTTATATTGGCTGTTGTCATTTTTTATTTTTTATTTTGCAATCTCAGGGAAAAGAGGTCAGTGCCCCTGACTAAACAGTCAAGTATTGCATGTTTTACAAGATCTTGCAGCACACTGTTTGAAAACTGCTAGGGTGTATGTGTTCTCCTTCCCAGAATCAGCACGGGACTCCTTGCATGTGTTCCTGAAAGCAAATCTCCCAAGTGGTACCACCCACTCCCTCCTGTTGTCAGTGTGGCCTTCTTTAGTGACACTGAGAGAAATAGATTGTATGAGCATATCTTTTTTTAAATAGTTTTGGTTTTTTTAAAATATATTTTATTGATATTTTACAGAGAGGAAGGGAGAGAGATAGAGAGCTAGAAACATCGATGAGAGAGAAACATCGACCAGCTGCCTCTTGCACACCCCCTACCGGGGATGTGCCCGCAACCAATGTACATGCCCTTGACCGGAATCAAACCCAGGACCTTTCAGTCTGCAGACCACCGACGCTCTACTACTGAGCCAAACCGGTTTAGGCTGTATGAGCATATCTTTAATGGATTTTATAAGTCCTACTATATTCTGTTTACCCTGATGTTTTCCCCTTGTGGCAAGAATCCAAAAGGATCATTAACTTAGTGCACTATTAACACGGGCAGCCCAGAGTCTGGCTAAAATGTGTGAAGTCTCAGCCACTCTCTGTGTAACATCCAAACACTGGCTGTGTCATACAATATCATTTGGCTCCTGCCCTGCTCCAGGTATTTTTTACTGCACACCAAGCTTCCCACGCTGGGTGGCATTAGGCAAAAACCATGCTCATGAATTCTATAGGGCACAGAGGGCTGGATTATCGCTGATCCCTCATGTCTGGGGCCTTAGCTAGGAAGATTCAAATGGCTGGGTCTACTGCAGACTTCCTCTCCCTTGTGGTGGTACAGGGCTGGCAGGACTGGCACGCTGGGCTGCTCTGAGAGTCCTGAGATATTCTTCAAAGGAGCTATGAGTATGTGTGTGTGAGTGTGTGTGTGTGTGTGTGTGTGTGTGTGTGTGTGTGTGTGTGTGAGTGCGTGTTTTTTAAATAGCTCATCTCAGAATTTCATATCACTTCTGCCAAACGCTCTGGGTAGAAGAGGAGAGAGAAATCCACCCAGGTTCCAGGGGAGGAGACAGACCCCCACACTTTCATGAAAAAATTGTCTGAAGATGGTGACCATTGACTGAAGCTATTCCAATATTATTTTTGGAGTTTACCAACATGCGTGCCCTTGAGGATGTTGGCATCTATCCCCTCTGTTTACCAGGGGGGCCTGCTCCAAACTATGGTTACACAAACCCAGGGCCCCGCCACCACTGTCGTCTGATGTTAAAGCTCTCTGCTGAGCTCCTACCATGATGATTCTCAAGGAAGACTAGGAAAGTTTAGTCAATTGCATTCATTCTTTATATTTCCCCCAACTTCTATTCTTTGTCATATTAATACAAAAAGATAATTGGCCAAAATGCTGGAGCCCACAATTCTTGTCTCCTCGAGTTCTGGGAAGATGGATGAGCTTGGATGACAGGGCCAAGCCAGTGATGGATGTTCATTAGCTCAGAGCTATGGCCCCATCCCAGTACTGAGCCAATCACTCTCAACTTCATTCTGTTAAAATGACCTGCTACCAGTCCATCTCCCAGGAGACTGTAAATTCCCCAGTGGTGATGGCTACTTCCTATTCATCTTTGCATGCATCCCTAAGACATGCCAGGTATGAGCTTCCCAAAAAGCACTCTCCATGTGAAAGGCATCCACACAGTGTGGGCCCACATGTGGTGAGGAACAGGAAGGATCCAGTGCTCTATCCACACAAGGACCGTGCTGGCAGGACACAGCCATATCACAGTCACATCTCCCTGCGATTTCCCATGAGCTACTATCAGGTTGTCTGGAGCTCCAAGTCATCAAACACTGCATTTCTGTCTCACCCCAACTTTGGGACTGGAGTCATCCTCCATGTCCCCCCTCATCCTACCAACTCCAGTCTCCTCCCCCCCTTTTTTAATGTTTTGTTTGTTTGTTTGTGTGTTTGTTTATTTCAGATTGAAAGGGAGAGATAGAAACTTCAATGATGAAATAAAATCATTGATCAGTGGCCTCTTGTATGCCTCCCATGGGTATTGAGCCCATAATCTGAGCATATGCCCTCACTGAGAAACAAACCTCAAACTCATGGTCAATACTCAACCACTGAGCCATGCTGGCTGGGCTCCAGTTTCCTTTTCAACATTACTCAGAGCCTGGCTCCTGAACAGATGAACAGACATGAGGATATAAAATTAAAATAAAGAAGCTTCCAGATGCAGGGGTAACTTCTGAAGATACCACAAGGCAGTGATTCTGGGCTCCTAACGGGTTTAGGCAAAGGCAGGGACAAGGGTAAACACACATTAGTGCGCCAGTTAACAGCAGGATGAAGACACTTCAGATTACCGGCAGTTACATGAGTTTCACCCTCAGGCAAAACAAGCAATATAATCTTTTCAAAGGTGGGGGAGGTTAACAAGTCCATCAAAGTCACAGACCAGGTATAAAAGCAGCACTGGCAAGTAAGGTTTGGTGAGCAGGAGTGCAGGGAGGTGGTCAAGGCCAGAGTGGAAGTCAGATTCCAGGCGCTGGGTGACCACTGCAGCCTCTGTGACTTGTGACCCCCCCCCCCCCGTCTCCTTATGAGCAGAATCTCAGAGTGGTGATGGTGACAAGTGACACTCATGATCAAGGGCAGGCACTGAGTGCAAGTTTTATCAAAGTCATCCCTGAAGTTGTCTTTTAGGATCGGGGTCACCCTTCAGTTGCCCCAGCACTCTATGGGGCAGGAACAGTAATGCCCAGGTGTGCTGAACCCAGAGCTCATGCCCACCCCATGCAAGGAACCATGGCTCATGAAGGATCATGGCGGGAGGTTCCTGGGTGGTTACCACAGGAAGGCACCCATAGCCCAGACCTCACTCACAGTGGAGCTCGTCTGTCATGCTCTGCAGTGCAGGAAATTCTGCTCCACAGTCACGATGCTGAATCTTCACGTGGTATTGAGGTAGACATGGCATAAGGAAACTGGGAAAGATGTGAAAGTGATAAGGAATTTTTGGACTGGAACCTAGATTCTTTATCAGCCAAAGTCAAAGAATGAATCCTTGGACAGAGGGTAGTATAGCAAAGGTGGAGATTTATTAAAGAACAAGTACAGATTTCCATGTGGAGAAGGTAAAGAGTCCCACAGAGTGGACTCCCATGTGGGGAAGGGGAGAGGGTCCCACTGAGTACCTTTTTCCTGTGGCTTATAAAGGCTGCAGATCCTGGTGCCTTGATATCCCCTCTGATTGGTCACTATTCTTAAACTAGTTACTATAGTAACTCCTAGACTCAAAGGTCTAACCTCACATGAGACACTTGAGGTCTCCCTGCCTTCTTCCTTATTATTATCTTATTCCCTTTGGGCTTTCTTCTTCCTTCTGAATGAAGGGCTTCCTTCTCTTTATTTTGTAAATATAGACCTTTTGCTGTTCCCAGCTTCTTCCATGGTCCTCTTAATTTCCAAAATTTCTAAAATTTTCTAAATCTGCCCTTTTCACCCTTAAAAAGTTCTGTTTCAAAATGATTTTGCAAATGCATAAGAAAAATGCTTAAGTGTTTAACATTTCACCAACCAGAAAGCGAAAAAAACTTCAGTTATCTGCCAAAGTCATTATCTTAGACTGTCTCTGTCCTCCATCTCATCCCACACACCTTAGGGTAGTTGACTTCCACATGTGACCACATGTGTGAGAAACTATGGACTCACTTGTGCACAGGCGTCCATTTGCAACTTTACTTTTTTTTTTTTTTTTTTTTTTTAGCTTTTTTCTTGCCATGAAAGGAACCTGGGATAATGTGTGTGTGTACTTGTCTAGGGAGGGCTTGGATGGGAAGACCAAAGACAGAAGTTGCTGTTGCCGGGTGTCAATGATATTTGCAAATAGTGTCTGCCCTCTCCAACCTAAATCAAAGTTTGCCATGTTTGCTGTTTGTATTAACAAACAACTTTTTGCTCTTTTTCATTCTTCTTACTTTCTTTTAGGAAATCTGTGAGTGTGCAGGTTGAGGGGCTGCAGACAGGAGCACCCTGCTGTTAGGAGCCAGACAGACTAATTCTCCAGGCTGGTCTCCCTGGCAACTGCCCACAGCCTTGACCTGTTTACCTAAGGTCAATGCAGTTCACATGCCGGCAAAGACAAACTTTTTATTATTCTTTAACTTCATATTTATAAATACTTTCTTACTCTTTTCTCCTTTTTTAATAATTAAAAAAAAATCTGTTTGGAAAAGGAACTTTGAAATTACTTGAGAAGAAATGGCCATAGCTCTCTTTCTTACAGCCGGAGGAGGTGAAGAATGGGTGCCTAGAGGGTTATGTCCTCTGTGGGGAGTCAGGGATGGAGGCCAACAAAGCCCTTGGCTGCATTCTGTGAAAGAAAAGAGCCACATGCTAACCTGACAAGCTCAAGGAAGGCCTGCGTGGCAGTCTTGCAAAGTCAGACACCTAAAATAACCACAAAGATGGTTTGAAAATTTAATATCTAAAATTTAATAGACAGGTTATAGTAGGTAGTCACGTCCCAGATATTTCACCTGACAAAGATCAATTTGGATCTGCTTTACTGAGCCCCTTTGCCTTCCTTCCTCCTGGCTGGAGACAAGTCCCACCCATGTTCCAGGAAACCTCAATCCAGTTTCTGGACAAGCTGGGGCCATTGGTCATCCTAACTTGGAAGAAACATTAAGATCTACCCAAACCCTAATGCAAATGGGGCAATAACCAACCCCTACTGAAGGCCTATTGACCAAATAAACAGGGGAACCTATTCCAGGCCCTGACACCAGAGGGCAGCAGAGGATCATCAACTAGATGGAAAATCAGAAAACCCCAGATGCAGGCTGCCTGCCTTTCAGGTCCTGTGTGTGGGAAGGTGGGTGTGAGTCACTGTGAGAAGAATGAGGCCACTGTCTGTCCCTGTGTTTGTGGGATGTCTGCAGTGTCTGATCTCCTGCAGTGAAGTCTTCCTTAAAATTATTACTTTTTATTATATTTGAAAGGTGAAAGCTTCTTGTGCTTGAACAGAAATGACAACTTCTGATTTTGAAAAAAATAAAACAAACATTACATGTTTCATCTGGCATGTAGAGAATAAGGTAGTCCCCTAAAGCCTCAGGTTTTTGTGTTAATAAATGGAGAGATTTGTGGTTATTCAGCCAGGCCATTCCACTCTCTGGGATGCAGATGACTCATGAAGCTGGAGGTGATCTCCAGGGCAGGGCCAGTAGCCACCAGCTGGAGCCAGATGTCCTTAGTCCCTCCTGTGCACTAACATAGCCTCTGCCTGCTGTCCTGAGACCTGCAGGGAGGTGGTACAGCAACACCTCCATGTGACAGACCCATCAATCAGGAGGAAAGTTGAGGGGCTCACCCCCACAATGTGGGACAGGGGTGGCAGCACCAAGAATGGGTGTCCAGCCTTGGCTCCTCCACCCCTCTGGTCCTCACCCAGCTCTTGTGAGGGACATCCTTAGTGCAGCACACACCTGCAGGGCCTAATTCCTGAGACCCAACCTGTGCTTAGGGGGGCACCTACTCTCCAGGTGAGCCTGTACTCTGAAGAATGGGCTCAGGTGATTCCACTCATTGCCATGGTAGGTACCTTATAAATACTTTGAGTGATGAAAGATTACCCCCCAAAGACTGGTTCTTATGAATAAATGCTCGAGAAGGGTTTAGTCTTTGCTTTTCTGTGTTCCCTAGGCACTTCATAATGTATCATACTCTCTTATGGAGTTGTCATTAACAAATTGCTGTAATCTGTATGGCTTAAAACAACAGAAATTCATCCTCTCATAATTATTGACACCAGAAGTCCAAAGTCAAGGTGTTGGCTGGGCCATACTCCCTCCACTGGCTCCAGGGGAAGATTTGTCCTACCTCCTCCTGCAGCTCGTGGTGCCAGGTTCCTTGGCTTGTGGTTGCATCTCCCAGTCTCTGCCTCCATCTTCACATGACCTTCTCTTTTCCATATCTCTCTGTGTCTGAATCTGTGTAAAAGGTCACTCTCATGAGATTTAGTTTCTCCTATTACCCGAATTCAGTATGATCTCATCTCATTTTTTACCTTAATCACATCCACAAAGACAATATTTCCACGTAAGGTAATGTCCTGAGATTCCTGGTGGCGGTGAATTTGTGGAGTACACTATTCAACAATCTACATACACAAAAAGTGTGTCTCTGGGATGCTGACTTGGCATAGACAGACCATATGTTAGAGCTTCACTTGTACTTTTACATTTTATTCTCAACAGAAACCAACATGGTAGTGCTGTTATTATCATTCCCATTCTGTAGGTACAAAAACTGAAACAAATAGGTCACTCATCCAAGGTTTCAAAGCAACAGTTGGCAGGCCCAGGGCTGGAATCTCAGTCAACATGAAACAGTTGACCCTTTCAAGCACCGGTTGAATCTTCCCAGATATTGACCACATCCAATACTCAGCTCGGTGCTGCTGGCAAGTGCTCTATGTCACCTTTGACAGATAATTAAAACTAATTGAAATTTTATTTTTGTGACTACTTTAACAATGTTGGAATATCCAGAAAACAAATACAGGGAAAGAACCAACCAACTGCTGACATCCACATGTCCAGCCCCTGCTGTAAAGTTCTTGGCCCACTACACACCAGAGGGCATTCTCACTAGTCTTAGACTCCTTGCTGAGCCAAAGATGGGATCTTCATAACCTTCCATGCTATAATTTGGCCGGAGAACAAGGGGAGATCAAAACAATGATACAAAGATGTTGGACTTCACAGGTTTCCTAACCTGGGATGTTCTCTGTGAATTTAGGATGACAAATGTGGCCCCAGTGGCCACACCAGTTCACAGGCACTGAAAGGGCGCCTTCTCTGGTGTAAGACCTAAAATTAAGGCCCAATGTTATGTGCTGCTTTGACATCTGGTAAAATTGTGAGGACTTTGGATGGCCAAACCACAAATCCTCCACCCCACTTTGCTCTCATGAATGGGATATCCTCACCAACAATACCCTGTTTATCCATAGGTAGTGGCTTCAGTCCCCCTCTAGCCATGCAATGATTATATAAGCCAATCCCATCTTCGGGGACTTGGGCTACCTCTGCCTCTTGTTAGTTCAAAGATCCCCCTCATTCCATAGCCCTTGCCTATTCCCTGTTCACCAATGCAACTTCCATGTGCCCCTGGGTTGCAGGCTGTGTGTGTCTTCCTCACTTGGGATTTGAGTACATATGGCTAATAAACTGCCACTAATCTCATCTGTGCAGTGCTGAGTGTTGGTTATCTGGCCGTGCCCTGGAGCAGGAGCCCCTCCCTCATGAAGGGGTGAAGAGGCAATACCTAATCACCAGGTCCTGCAGAAACTCCCAGTCCTAGGGAGACAGTCACAGGGATAAATATCTACAACATCATGTGAAAGCATGAGACAAAAGCTATGGATGCCATGCTGAAGGGAGGCAGAGATTAGTCATTCCTAGAGCAATGCTTAGAAAAGAGATGCCAATAAAGGTAGACATGGAAGCCAAAGGAGGTGGTCCCAGGCAGACACAGGGCTAAAGAGTGGTGGGAATGCCCTTTGAGTCATGAGGACAGTATGTGCAGGGATGTGACTGCTAGGAAGCAGTTCGGAGCACTACCCCCTCACTCTTTAGCTCTGGAATCCCTATTCTACACTATCATTCAATGCTCACCGAAAGGGACATTGAAGGAGGCAGTAAGATGTTTAAAGTGGCCCCTGGAGTCTGATGGAAAAAAATGGTCAGCCTGTCCTACCAGTTGCCAACTGTTGGGTGCCCTGGCCTTACATGTAATCAAGAAAATGGCACAAGCTAGATAGAGACTTACCTAAAACGATTGACTCTAGACCTTTTAAATCTATGGTGTTATTCATGGGCTTCACCATAATTCCTCAGAGGCTTTATTTCAGGCACTGTAAATTCTTTAGCATGTCAACTCATTTTGACAAAGCTGTAGAACTCACTTTTAAAAATTCTTATGAAATATAAACTACTCTGAAGGGGGTGAGGTGATTGCAATCTGGCAAAAATTTTTTAAACAAATGGAAATACAAGCAAAGTAAAGCGATTTCATGAGGCATTCGGTACAGTGAACAAGATAAATCTCAAGTGTACAAGCTAAAGGGCATCCTGTTAATATCACAAAGGAGTCAGAGTTCAATGGCATAATATAACTGTCACATCAAGAAAGGCAGGGGTTGATGCATGAATGAGTCAGGATATGAATCCTTGATTCATATTCAGCGCGTGACATTCGCCCATGTTTTTGTGCCAATAACTTTAATTTAATAAGCCTATGTGTCAAGGGCCATTCGGATATGTTACAGCTGCATCCTCCCACTCACTCATCCCCGGGAAAGCTCAGTTCTCTGGCTCGTCCCTCCCTCCGGTGTCTACAGGGACTCTCTGCACTCATGTTTACTGTGTGTATGCACCGTTCTCAGTAGGTCACCTAGATACCTACTGAGGTCACTTCAGATGTAATATCCCAAATGTAGCCTTCAAAACTAGGAACATGGCCATCGAGGTCACCAGTGTTCTAGGAGACACTTCCTTTCAGCGAAGGAAAAATACAAGAAACAAATATTCAGATTACCTGAATTTAAGGTTAAAAGTCAAAATTACTTAAATAATATATTGAAATAAGGCATCGCGAAAGAATGTGTGATTTTTATTTTATTAACCTTTACTAAAGAGTAAACAACAGAATGGAGACAATAGATTCTTTTTAATCCCAGGTAAGAAAGAATATTGAAAAGGAACTGATGTTGGGCCTGCAGTCATCTGGGGCTTGTGCAACCACGAGGCTGTGACTTTACAAATAATTTCTCTTTTCTTACTAGTTTAACAAAGTCAGAAACCAGGCCAGTATTAGGATCAGTATGCTCCAAAATATCACAAAAGATGTGTATCCTTAAGCAAATAGATATTTTTAAACAATCAGAGTAAAGGAAGGAATTAAGTGACTGCATGGTGTATGGAACATCTCAAAAGGAGAGACTCTGGTAGAACCAGCCATTTGCTAAAACCAGTACCAACTTTCTGAACACCAGATCACTGACTTTGCTGCAGGGTCTATCTAAATGTCTCTAGATATCATTTCTTGAGCATTTTTTAAATCAGATTACACCAAAAGGCCAAAGTGCTTGACAAGAACTGAGTCCACGCTCTGCCATAACAACTTCATATAGCTTGTTACACAGAGTCACAGCCACAGATGCTGCAGGAATTATTAGATACACTGAGTTCTGCAGAACACGTGATCTCTCCGAGCTTTCTCATTGCCTAGGTTTTCAAATTCAAATCCTCTTTGTGCCCACATCAATTGTGATTCTCCATGCTGTCTGTGCAGATTAATTTGTTTCCTTGATTCACATCCCCCATACACTTTTTTTTTCTATAAGTTTTTTTATCCATGCATCTTAAATTACTCAAAACCACTCTCACTGTTGATCTTTAAGTATTTATTAATTTCTTTAGAGGGATTTCTCCCCCTCTAATTAATAGTCTTTGCAAAACTCAGGTTCCTATTTAATGAGGCATGACCACCATGTGCTGTCTTGACCTTACCTTTTATCTCTTTAACCTGCACAATCTGTTCACCTTCAGTTTGGCTCTGGGCAATGAACTCGCACTGAAAATGTACCTATTCCTTCTCAGTCACCAAGAGGACAGAGCACCTGGTCTGGTGACTTAAGGACTTCCACATGCAGCCTGAAAAAGGGTACTTTTCCCTGCAGAAACCTGCTGGACGCTGGCTTTACTAGACAAGGAGTTTCAGCAGGAGTTGGGTTTAAAAAGGTGAGCGATGAGACAGTGGTGTGTCTAGTTTCCAATAAAGAAGACCTGCCATGCATGTTATCACTTATATGTGTAGTTTACCCCATTCTTTCAAAAACTATGAAATCAATGTTTATTGAGAGTTTCACATTTAACTGATTTTATTTATAAGACTTCTTTATGAGGTAGATATTACTATTCTAATTTTAAATTAAGAAAAACAAGAACCAACCAGGTGAGTGATTTCTCAGCTAGCAAGGGGTAGAAAGAGCACTAAAGTAGATGTTGGGTTGACTGATGGCTACATAGGTCAAAAGGCAGAAGCATCAAATAGATAAAAAGTGACTTGTTAATAAATATGAGGATATGATTATGCTTCTATTTAATGGAACCATCAAACCATAAAGTGCAGCCAATTTCTTCCACTTCTTTTGTGTTGTCTTACTTTTCTGGGAGGACAGAGTAATCGTACATGATTCTCCTAGTTATTATCCACTTGAGTGAATGGATGACTTCCAAGTGTTTCCCATGGCTTTCCACCTTTTAAACCCACAGAGTCAAACTTAAAGCATATTCAAATGTTAACAATGGAAACCAATATGTATTAAGACAAGAGTAATGATTACTTAATTCTTCAGAATGCAATTTCATATTCAGCACGAGTCCCATGAAGCATAGCAAACACTCTGACCATCCTGGAGACTGAGTGTGGGACCTCAGTGCCAAGCACTCCATTATGCAGAGGTAGGTCCTTCCCAAGTGCTCCATTTGATAAGGACAACAGTGGAGGATTTGCCAAATTAAATCTCTCCCACGTAAGGGAGGCTCTTCTTGCTGAGTTGAGAAAAATCTAAAGAGAACCATAAAAGCACATCCAAGTCTAGAGGGAAATAAAAGCAAATAGCCTTCCTGATTGCAATAAAACATGAGGCTTGGCTAACCCTTCTTAACCAGGGATAGATGGGATTGCACAGCCCCTTCCATGTATGTTTGTATCAGTGCCTAACACAGCACCGTGGTCCTCATCACAGAAAATACAGGGAAGGAATTCTTCGAGATGTTCAGAAAGAGTTCACAGAATATATAGTAGAATTTCCTAATTTCTAACCAAGCATGACATCGGAATGCCTTTTATCTTTCTAGCTACCTTAACTATATGTCTGTAACAATGGGAGATGCAGTAATTCGTGAGTTTTCATTTTGGTGATTAACGAGATCACTGAGAGATTTTTTTTTAAATATTCCTGGATCTCAGCCTCCAGGATCCTAACTGGTGGAAAAGGTGGAGCCCTCAAATGTGGTTCTGAGGTTTCTTCTCTTTTAAACATCTATTTCTTCTTTGTTATAATCTTTCATTTGTTTCTTCTTTGCTCCTCAATCTGTGTCCACCTGGCTCACTCCCTAAAATAACCAACTATGTGATTCTTCCCTCTTGACTAAGCCACCATCATTCAGTTAGTCTTTGTTCATTGGACCTGTTTTCTGAACTTCTGATTATTTTCACTGCTTTCTTTTGAACATTCTTAAATGTCCACCCCTTTAAAATATGATTATGTAATCATGCAATGATTATGATGACAATAATGTTTTCAGAGACCACATTTACTGTTGTCAGATGAACAGCCCATATATTTCAAATTATCTCTATTAAATTAAGTCACTTCAGGGAAATACTAAGAAACCATTTTTCCACTGACTCCATACTGTCCACTCTATAGTGCATTCATGATTACTATCATCTTTCCAGAAGTTGTCTCTTTCTCCTGATTTCTCCTGTGAGATAAGCTTTCACTAGAATATTGCACTGTCTGTGGAGTGGTTTGTAGGTTGGAAGAAATATGATTTAGTGCATTTGAAAGTATAAAATATACTGTACCTCCCATGAGACTTATAAATATGTTACAAATAATTTCTTTCAGTTTCCTTGTCAGAAAAGGATTAGTTCATCCCCAAAGAGTATGACTGTTCTAGATCTATTATTTCAAAACCAGAGATGCAATATTCAGTCCTGTGAAAGTGGTTATTCATTTATTTTGGAAATGCAATCATTGACCACAGATTATTTCCATTAAGCCAGGCCTATCACACATATTGGGTTCCATATTGTTAGTGACCTGGGTCTCATTGTGGTGCTCTCATTGCTAAGTTTATTGTCTGCTGGTGGTGAGAGCTTAAGCATTTAGTCTCTAAGGAAATATTCTAGGTCACATATATGCATGTAGGTTTCAGTTGGGAGACATTTCATTCTCCCATGCATCTTTCTGGCTGAAATTTTCAGCCACCACAACACAAAAGGAAAAATTATATGTACTATTAATCAACAAAATAGAACCAGGGAGGGTCTATGGTCCAAAAAGAATCAGAGAGTGGTTCAGGTCCCAGAATGGAGCAACACATCATCACACAACTTAGACCCATGTTGCCAGCCTGGAGCACAATGCAGGCTCTCCACATCTCCCACAAAATGTAATTAGAAATCAAACGATAAAATATAGTAGATGGCCATGTGTTTGCATTTTCACTTAGAGCCAGTCAGTTCCTCCTGTCCAAGCCTCTTGGCTCTGTTTCCAGGATATGTAAGCATGGCTGCCTACTCCAGGCTCACTGTTGGTTAAAAATAATCTTATTCTTGACTTAAGACTTTTTCTGTGTCTTTATTTTTAAGAATATATCACATACACATCAGTATTTCTCAAGATAACTTTCAAAAAAAGTATTAGTAAAGTGTCCAGGTACCCAACTCTTCAGGACAGCAGCAGGTCAAAAAGGAGCTGATCACATCTGGTTTTCTAGGTCTGTTTCCTCACACCCTTGCCTGCAGGCAAATAGGGGGATCTGCCGGCTCACAGTCAGCAGCATGGGCCCACAGCCTTGTGAAGAGTCATAGTCTCTGTTCACTTAGGCAAAATGGCAGACAGCCACCTGAGCAGCCTCCCAGCTGTGGAGAAGTGAGGCAGCTGTCCTAGGCTGGGGGAATGCTAAGTGTGAGGCTGGTAAAAGCCTTTGCCTGAAGCAAGCATTGGCTTCCTTTACAGTGCATTTCACTTTATGCATGTTAATTTGTTCAATAAATACTTATCAAGACTGTTTGTGCCCTGGCTGGTGTTTCTCAGTTGGTTGAGCATGATCCCATGCACCAAAAGGTCATTAGTTCAACATTCAGTCAGGGCATATGGTTGGGTTGCTGACTCAATCCTCAGTAGGAAGCTAGCAGGAGGCAGCTAGCTGATTGATGTTTCTCTCTCACATCAGTGTTTCTCTCTCTCCCTCTCCCTTCCTCTCTGTCTAAAATCAATAAAAAAATAAAATAAAATAAATTCATTTGCAAGTCACCTTTCCTATTAAGAATCAGTGGTGAAGCTGAAAGCTCTTCCATCAATCCCTACCCTGGCTGGCCCATGGACCCCTAAGATGGGCTGTCGCAATTTGTGTGGTTACATAATTTTATGAAATTTGCCAAGGTGAGAATTTAACTGATATTGGGGTCAATTCCTCTCTGACTACTCTTTGTCTACCTTCCCCTCATGGCTGGGGATATTAAATGTAAATGACAATAAACATTTTAGGAATCTAGTAAGTGAAATTGGTTTAGGGATATGTGTAACTTGTAATTGAAGCTGATATATTTAATGGGTTTGTAATAATTGCTGGGGTTCTTGTTCCAGCATTAAAAGGGTTCAGCAATCTGGAGAAAGGATGTGTGTAATTGAAGTAAGAATCCAGAGATGAAAGATAATTTTGAAAGGTATTGGGGGTCAGAGAAGTCTGGCTGAAGAAACCAGGTTCTCCTTGTCTAGGACCCCTTGCTTTTTATTAACACAAATTGTCCTAAGGCAAGGTGGAGATATACACTTCAAAGGGAAGGGTTTCATCTATAGAGTCCATTGTCAGAATGGGGAATAGCCTACAACTGTTCAGGTGTTTGACCAGTAGGAGGCAATAGCATGTAGATTAAGATGCCCTGAGCTGTCTGGCAGCAAACAATCATCCTATTCAGGTTTGGGGAAATGCTTTTATCCAGTCCAACAGGCAATAACATATGTGACTCAGCCTTGTTGAGTCCCCAAGTTGCATCAACCTTTTGATGAAGCTCTTGCAATTATAATATGCTGGAACTGGCTTCTGGAAAATAATGTCCTTGTATATCTAAGTCACTACTAACTGTTGCTACTATCTGCTCATCAGACACAAAGACCCAGGTTTGAAATAGAAATATGCCCTGGAGGTGTTGGCACCCAAGCCTGCTCACAGTCAGCAGCATGGGCCCACAGTCTTGTGAAGAGTCATAGTCTCTGTTCACTTAGGCAAAATGGCAGAGAGCCACCTGAGCAGCCTCCCAGCTGTGGAGAAGTGAGGCACCTGTCCTAGGTTGGGGGAGTGCTAAGTATGAGGCTGGTAAAAGCCTTTGCCTGAAGCAAGCATTGGCTTCCTGTGGTAGTGGAGAATAAAAGACTTTAAAACATCTGGCTAGGGAGGTGGTCTATGGGAATGTATGCCAATTTCCAGATGTGTACAACCAGAAGAAGATTTCTGAATCAAAATGTATGTTCTTTCTTTCAGGAACATCTTCAGTAAAGTTGCACTGATAACTAGAAATAAACTCATAATATGTTTTTATGGAAATTCCATGAAATAGAATTTATCAGTATCCTTGTGTTTGTAGGGCACAAACACATATCAACTACAAATGGCGAGAGCATTCCCATGTGAAGTTTTATGTTTTTCATATGCAATAATAAAAATAAAATTTGAAAAATCAAGATGAGGCAAAGATTAAATTATTTTTCTACTTTTCTATTTTTTCTATAGAAAGTATACTATAAAATCACCACAATTTAAAGGGACAAAGGCTATACACCTAAAAATTAAAAGTAAAGAAAATCTTAGATATGTAGTGATTCATTCATTCATTCATTCATATGTATGTTTCCAATTAAATTATAATTTGCTGTGTTTTATTTGTTGTTAAAAACAAATATTCTCATTTTACCATATATTGTGTTGCTAAAACAAAATTCAGATCACATGCGAGCTGAGTGAGGAAAACAGGATCCCTACAGCCCCCTGCTTTGTGCCAACTCCAGCACACTGTTCTATGCCAACCTCCTACTTCATTCACTCTGAGTTCAGGATGCTGAGGTTTAAAGGAAGTGTCCTCACCCCTTTTCTCTGTATATTCCTGTTCCTGGTTGCCTCCAATCCCTAATCTGAATTCCAGGCCCCTCCCTGTTCAGGAGTGAAAAAGAGCATTTGCTAGCATCCAAGTGCCCTAGTTGGGATTTCTGAGTCTCTTCTATGAGAAGCCTCTTGGGTGTCTGTTCAGTGTTTTGTCCTTGACTTGGCAAGACTCACTTGTTGCTGTTCACTCTCTGGCACCCTGATGGCATCTTTGAGTTTGAGTTTGGCAAGCTCATTGGCTCATGTCACTCTCTGAATCCAGGTTGACCTGTGTCCCTCCACCTTGTCAGGACTCTTCCCTCCCATGAGGCTCCAGGACATCATGGTAACCGTGGGGTCATTTTTAAGCAATGTTTTCATATACTCTGTTGGTTAAAATCCTGAAAATGAAAACCGGAGCTTTTACTGAGCTGGTAGGATGGATTGAATAAGTGCTTTATGCCAAACAATGACCGTGTGATGCTAAGATTGACTTTTTTATACCATGACCTGGTGCAATACTTATGCAGAAGAATCATACCTTCCCACCAAGTTCGAAGTGTTGGTGACTATGTTTATGCAGAAAAACTGACAATTGCTGAGAGGCTGAATTCAATTCGTTCAGTTTTCCACACTGCCTCACAAACTTGGCCTCTACTTCTGGGATCAGATCCCCAAATCTTGAGTTATTCTTCTTCTATGTACTCAGTTCTGCTCCAATCTTACATCTCCTCCCAGGACATTCATGCTTTCCCATGGGATCTGCTATTCCAGGCTCTTCAATTTCCTGTCTCTGTAAATGTGGTCCCTTGTAATTCTACTATACAGATCTAAATTATTCCACCTGTTACAGCTAGAGTTTAATTTATCCCCCAGCCAAGGAGAACCACCCTTTCCTTCTAGGGATTCCCAATTCACATCAGAATGATAAACACAATCCCACTCAGCCCTTGGACATCCCATCATCTAATATTACATTTATGTCACCATGTTTACATGTTTGGATGTCACATCTGAGGTTTTCACTCCCACATCAGTCTAGAGCAAACCTCGTGGATAGATGTATACATTTCTCTTTTTTTTACTGAAAAAAGCAATGGCTGGGCCTACAACAAAGCAAGAGGATTTTTCTGGAATCAAGCATGATCCCAGTGAGAATTTAGTCCTACCAAATATAGGAAGATATAGACCCCTATTTGGCAATTTTTAAGTAGTGAGGAGGTAAAAAAATGGACTATGGGATCAGTGCTTCATAGACAAACAAGCTTGCTCTGCCCACAGAACTGAACTGTATCAGGTTAAAAGATATTTAGGAGATGTTTTCTCTTCACTGAGGGGAAGAAGTCAGACTTGTCCAATAGATCTTGGTTGCATTACTGTCTGCCTTTCACCATAGAATATGATGATGACTTGCCTTCAGTACTTTGCAAAAAAGTAGATATAATAAAGAAGAGCATGATTTAGAACACCTTTTTAAAATTTATTACAAATGTCACATTGATGTCAGTTCTTCATGTCACTAGTGAGAGAAATCGGGAGCTATACAATGAGGAAACCCCACAGACTGGCCCTGAAGTCAATATTTATGGAGCCAATGTCAGTGATTTTTTATAAATCTTGGAAATGTTATAGAATGCATCCTATCGGAAAGGAACATACTTCCTCTCATAGTAACGTGGTTACTAAGAGACACCTACATTTCAGTTTTAGTCATGCAATGGCAGATTCTAGACTCACATGGGTCCGCCAGGTAGGTAACAAGCCAAGGAACAATTGAGAACTTTGCAGTTTTACAGAATGAACATGGCTCCAAATTCAAGCTGGACACAGACATGTGATCATAATTTAAGATTTTCTTAAAACGACACTGAATTTCAATGATGGGTAAACTTATACTTATTTTATAAATTGAATTCTGCAGATTTAATGGGCTGCACTGTACAAGATGGATTCATTTTAAAATGTAGATATGAAATTTTATTATGTTTTCCCCAGTGTTAGAAAGTTGGAAACTTAAATTAAAAGCTTTAGTCTATAACATTGCGATAAATGTGACAAATGATTACTAGAATTGGTAAGGTGATCACATTGTAAGGTATAAAAATGTTAAATCACTATATTGTATACCTGAAACTAATATAACCAGTATAAGATTGTATTCCAACTATACCTATATAAAAATTTTATTTAAAAGCTTTAATCTGATTTGAAAGTTTCCTTTTTCCTCTGCTCATTTCCTGTGTATTGATTGCCTATGTGTAATGGGCACATTGACAGGCCCAGAAGTTGGTTATGAGTTGGTTACATGGCCACTTTATCTAGTCAGCAGCCAAGTTGTGATTAACTCCTCTCTCTCTCTTTCTCTCTCTCTCTCTCTCTCTCTCTCTCTCTCTCTCTCTCTCTCTCTCTCCTCTCTCTTCTGCCCTTGCTCTAGCTCTCACTCTTTCTCACTCTCATTCCCCCACCCCATGGAATGACAATTTGTATTTGTCATATATTGGCTCTTCACAGTTTCTTCTCTTTATTAACATAGTTACTTCCTAACTGGACCGCTGTATCTAGAGCTTCTACCATTCCTCCCTCAAACACTCTCATGTACACTCACATGAATATGTACCCACCTGGAAATATGCACAATTATGTGCACACACACACACACACACACACACACACACACACACACACACATTGCCTTATCCCTGTAAAAGCCAGTGGGATACCTCTAGAAGAAAATCTGACATCAGGCCATAGACTGAGAGTCTGTTTGGATCCCTGATGGTCCATCTTGGGGTTCGAGACAAAGGTTCATTTTTATTTTTTACGCAGAGATGAGAGACTTCTCATCACTATGGTTTTACTTCCTAGCTCTCCTGTCTGTCCCCCTCCATCCCGTATCACAGCATGCATGCCCCACCCATGTGCTTCTGCATCTCCACCTCACAGTTTCTGCATCCATCCAAGGGAGGGCAGGTTTCAAAGACAGAGGTGAGGCAGCAGTGGCTTATCCACTAACAGACTTACTGTCCTTCATGTATGGAGCACCAGTAACTTTTCTATAGGGTTAGAAGGCTTTTTACAGAGAACAAACCTGGTTCCAGTTCTCATTTTACTGGGAAAGATCACTGCTTCTCTGTGCTTACACTTCTCTGTCAGGCTTGAGAAAAATTAGGGTTCTATAACGTCCCGGTTATACCACAAAGAGAAAAAGGCAACATCCAGGTATGTTTCAGTTTGTTGTCTTCTTCTTCTAGTTCGGCTTTCAAGAAGAGAAAAGGAGAGACCATCAGGTGAGCAGGGCGTGGGAAAGAGGTCATATGAATAAGAACTGAGAGAGGATGATGACTGACCATCCACATGAGGAACAGCTGGTCTGGGAGCTGGACTGTTAGACACCAGCCATTGGGCTGGACACTAAAAAGGGGGGAGAACAGGGCAGTGTTGTGACAAGCAGACTGCTGTTTCTGCCAAGATGTCCCTATCCAAGGAACACCCTGTGCATTCTGCATGGTGATGGGCTGACTCCCTCATTGAGGGCAGCCAGCACATGCCTGTGCTTTACCCAGCAAAGGAGGCAGAGCCCCACCCAAACTCCCCTGTGTGGAAGGAGAAGGCGATGTCCTTGAACACCCTCAGGGCAGGTGTGGTTGGAAAAGTGGACTTCTATCCACATTGGGTGTCAGAGACCTGAGGGCTTTCCACCTTGTGTTGGCTAATCCCCAGGACCTCAGCAGCCTCATAGGAAACTGCAGCCAGCTGGCTGGTGGAGAAGAACACAGGGCGGGTTGCAAGGGCTATGCTCAGGGGTCCCTCCCAGAAGTGGTGCCCTTCCCTCATTGACCACACTGCAGTCCCGTGGTCACCGGGAGCTTCCAAGAAGCCAGGAAATGCAGTTGAGCTCTGTGCCCTGGCAAACACCCTGCCACTGAGGAAAGCTCCTTTTCTCCCTTTCTCATTTTGAACAGACACAACAAAACAACAAAACAAAACAAAACAAAACAAAAAGATGGTAAATGGAGATGTTCATAGAAATGCATATAATTTAAGTAATTGAAAGGGGGGAAAAAGACTATAAACTCTCTGAATGAAGACATCTGGGAAAAATTGTGTAACAAAGAAAGTTGCTACATTCAAGTTAGATTCAAATCAATGGATTTTACTTTATTACGTACAATTGCATTTATATGAACAATTTTGCTGACCTACGTAAGCTATGCTCCACAAACAATCACATTTAATAAATATTTATTTGGCACCAAAAATAAACTATAACTACTTACAAGTGAGCGCTCATGGGTATGTGTGGGAGAAACGCATGTAAACATTATGGATTGGAATTACTTCTTATTGGAATAATTGTATCTTAACTTCTCCAGCATGCTGACTGATAGTTTCAGTGTTGTGCAATTTAAAATGATAAATGGATCTTGCCCATTTCTTAACGACGCTTAAAATGATGCAGAAACCATGCAAGAGCAATGGAAAGAATTAAACATACTAGCCCAGACTTAGAGACACGTAAAACGTTCTGGCACCCTGTTCTTTCTTAGTAATTATGATGCTGCCTCTGTCCACATGGATGACTTGGGTGGCTCGAGGCCACCGAGCCATGTGGTTTGAGTTGTTTCCCACCAGGGGTGATGGATTAGAACGGGTCCAGCCACAATCTCCCACCCAATCCCCCTTGTGACCAAAGGCATGTGTTTGTGAGAAAGCTGGATGTTTTCAGGAGTGAGACTGGTGACAAAGGAACAGAGAAAAAAAGAAATGTTCAGCACAGTGAATCTGCATAAAGTTTTAACCAGCTAAGCTACAGCCCCTCTTGCCTGTAACCTCAGAATAGAGGACACATTAGAAACCTCAGGATCATAACCAATGCCCCAGAACCCAGAAGGCCCACTGCTGCAGCACAGAGAGGCCATAAAGCAGAGTTCTCAGGGAGATAAGATCACAGCGACCTGAGCAGGAAAATACAGACTTCTCTATAGCATCATCTTGAAACTTGCATTAAGTTTACATTAACCTTTCTTTTCCAAAGCGTATTCTGCTTTTACCGTTTTCTCAGAATGCTGCAGAAATACCGGAAAAGATCAAAATCTCTATTCAAATATATCCTAACCCAAACATTTCCATAAAATGAGAATGTGTCTTCCTCTTTAAACAAAAAAGCGACTCCATAAAAATTTCCAACCAAGTTGGAACCTGCATGAACTGTATCTTTTTAAAAGTGATGTCAAGCAAAATTTAAAATATAGGTTGACGTTTTCTGAACATTTCCGAAGAATTCAAAATTGCATTCTTTAGGTTGAGGAAAGGGATAGTTGCAAATACTGTAGGAACTACAAATACTGGATGATTTTTAAAGTAAAATTTGATATAAAACTAAAGGAAGAAATCTTTCCTCCCCTTCTCATAGTGGAATGTTTTCAAAATAGTGAATTATTTTATGAAAATGCATTTCCAGTAAGAACAGTGGGAAAACGCCAAGCAAGGACCTGCCAAGTCATGAGATTCACAACAACAAACAAGGAGATCCGAGATTTATCATATATATAAAAGATAAGGAGAAAAGAAAACAGATTCCAAATGAGAAATATTCTCACATCAATTATGGGCTTTTAAAATTTAAAGGGCCACTTCAATTATGTGTCATAATATAATTTGAACAAATTTAAAGTAGAACAACTTCATCAACAAAAACATTAATTAACAATTAATTAATAATAATTAATTTAACTGCCATTTGACCCACTGATCTCACTGCTAAGAATATATCCTACGAAACCTTAAATACCAATCAAATAGAATATATCACCCCTTTGTTCATAGAAACACAATTTACAATGCTAAGATCTGGAAACAGCCCAAGTATTCATCAGAGGAGTAAGTAGATAAAAAAAGCTGTGGTACATTTATACCATGGAATACTATGCAGCAGTATAAAAGAAGGATATCTACCCTTTGAGGGACCTAGAGAGTATTATGTTAAGCAAAAATGGCCAGTCAGAGAAAAACAAATATCACATGATCTCATTCATATGTGGAATCTAATGAACAAAATATACTGATGAACAAAATAGATCCAGAGAAATAGAAGCATGAGACAAACTGATAAATCTCAGATGGAAGGAAGGAGTGGGTGGGTGGGAAGAGATTAACCAAAGAACTTACATGCATATATGTATAACCCATGGTCACAGAAAATAATGTGATGAAGGCCTGCAGCAGGGAGTGGGTGTGGCCTAGAAGGAGTCAATGGGGGGAAAATAAGGGCATCTTTCAACATTAAAGATAAATTTTTAAAAATGTAAACAATAAAAGATGGGTTTTATTGATAAACCCACTTGTGATTTAAGGCTTTTGAAAGCTACATAGACCTCTCACATAGTTAATTTTTAATATAAATATTTATATCATTCTTTAGGCTATATATGCTCACATGAGATTGACATTATAGTTACCACTTGATGGTGTCTCAGAGTCTATTGTTCAGTGACTGCACAAAGAACTCTCCTTGAAGCCTGAGACCCCAACCCCAGAGAAAGAAGCATTTAAGAAGATAACCCCAATGTCACACCTTTTGTCTTCTCATGTTAGTCTCTTGCAGGCAAAAAGGCTTGTCTTAGCTGGTCCACAGCAGAATGGCTTATACATTTTAAATTTTTTTAAAAAAATAATAAAAGAAGAATATTTTGTGGCACATGACAATTATATGAAATTGACATTTCAGAGTCGTAAATAAAGTGTTATTAGAAAACAGTCACACCCATCCATTCATATGACCAAGGCTGCATTACTTGCAAAGTTGAGTAGCTGCAACAGAGCCCATATTGCCTACGAAGCAAAAAATCTCATTGTCTATCATCTTACAGAAGAAGTTTGCTGACCCTAGCCTAGTGGTGGAGATAAAGGAGTAAAACTATTCAAGCTTCTAAGGAGTGCCTGCTCTCCATTGGAAGGCTAGGGCTGCTGAGTACTCAGTGAGGAGACACAGTTAAAATGGAAGAGAGAACCAGGTGCTATAATAGTCTGTCATGTATATGTGTTTCCAAGACTGTTATAGCACATACCCTACCATGCATGAATCAAGGAAGAGGCTTCCTTCTTTATTTTTCCAACATTTGACAAAATATGATAAACAAAATAGGTCCAGAGACATAGAAGCATGGGCCAAACTGATAAATGTCAGATAAATCTCAATTATTATATTTCCAATAATAATGTCTAACTTTTAAACCATAATGTCAGAATGTGATGAGTCTTAGAACAAAAAAGAAGGTTGGATATATATGACACAGACGACATAGAATGCTCCCCATTTCAGCTGTGGGGCTGAAACTTCAGAGTGCCCAGTTAGAATCAGAAAATTCCCCAGGCAATGTATGTTGGCATCCTTTAATGGAAAAAGACACCTTTCCTTCATACAAGAGCAGATAGCCAAAATAAGGAAGCGAGAAGGTCTAAGTACTAAATGCTAAATAAATATTAAAGATCGCCAAAATGTTCCCGTAGAGGTTTACTCGGAATGTGAGAAGACACTACCCTGAATAAATTTGCTGACAGTTGTGATTGATGTGCCTGCTGCTCCTTGCTAGGGGATCTCACCTGCACCCCAGGAGAAGGCTGCCTGGGGTCCCCCCTCAGACAGCATGATAGGGAGCAGCACTGTTTCTCCATCAGACTTCACCTAGAATTTGCACTTTGTTCTGCTTGGTTACCTGGCATAAGGAGAAGAGGCTGTCCGACTGCCTTCTTCCTGACTCCAAAGCTGTTTATTTCTGACTAATATCAATGGTGACCAGAAAGGAAGGACTCTCAAGTTTCCTCCTACTGGCACCGGAGACTGAAAACACATTGAAATTGATGGGAAACAAGATTATGGCAACAGAAGAGAAAACATGCAAATTGGATACGTATTGTGCTGAAATCATTTTCGTTGGTGAATCAGAACAATCACATGATCCGGTGTGTGTGGCAGCCTCATCTCTAACTTCAGTGGATGGTAAGAAGTCTGCTCAATTCCACTTAAGAGTGTGTAAGAAAAGTCATCTCTCAGAGGTTCTAAGAAATAAAGCTAGCCTGTGAGCAGATGGTCTCAAAGGGGCAAAATAGTCAAAGAGACTTAACGATATGTGTATATGTGAAGTAAGGGGGTAGGGGGTTTGAGCCAGGAGATCCTCATGTGCTTTCATGCAGGGGCAGGAGGACAAGAGTGCTCCCCTGAGTCTATGGCAGGGGTGGGAAAACTTTTTGACTCGAGGACCACAATGGGTTCTTAAACTGGACCGAAGGGCCGGAACAAAAGCATGGATGGAGTGTTTGGGTGAACTAATATAAATTCAAAGTAAACATCACTACATAAAAGGGTAAGGTCTTTTATTTTATTTTATTTATTTCAATAGTTTAGAGCAGCCATCCGGCCTGCGGGCCGTAGTTTGCCCACACAGACTCTATGGGAAGGCAGGGTCCTGAGATCAAAGAAAGGAGTCAGGTATGAACCAGGTGGGAGAGATGAGCAATGACCAAGGCTTAGTAACCACCTGCTCTCTACCCCTGAGCTCCAGGAAGGAGCTCTGGGCCAATGGCAGCCTCCTTCTGCTCCAGAACATCCACCAGCACAAAGGGAGCTGGGAACACACTGCTGTCAGTGTCACTCGCCGCCAAATGTGAGAGTGGCTTAGAGCTAGATAGTTCATTTAGATGCTGGCTTGATTTGAAACATGTGCAGACAAGGAATGCAACCAGCTTGTGTGTAACAGAAACGCCGGCCAAAAGATGACAGTCTTTATGATCCTGACACTTCTTTCTACCACAGCAATTAGTATTCGGTGGGGACCACGCACTCTCTGCTTGTCACTTCCAATAGCATGTTGTTACTTAATAATAAAGTTCCGGACTTAACATGAAGTCACAATCTCATATTGTATAGTCGGTTACAGATGCTGAAGACTCCAGAGACGCCGCTCTGCAGGGAGTCAGAATTATTGTTTGGCATTTTCTTCTCAGTAGGAGCCTGGTTTTCGGGATTTGTCATGGAGTGGGAGCTCTGGGCTTATTTGTTTCCCGTCGTCACTCTGACACTCCCGCCCTTGGTAAGAGCAGCCAACCCCACTAGCTGGATGCCCTGGGCTCCACTCCCTAATGCCAGCAGACCAGCAGTCTCCCAGTGCATTTAAGGGGTTTCAGGACCCTTGGACTTCCTGCTGTGTGGCTGTCTCCATAAAATTCCCCCACAAAAATGCTGGCCTTTTACTAGGCACTGGGCCGGGATCTCAGGTCCAGCCAGGGGAAGGTTCACAGCGGCTGGGAGAGGCGGAGGACCAGAGTATGCTGATCCAAGAAACAGCTCCTCTTTTCTGGGGAGTTGTCCTAGAGTCTGGAAGGACATCCATATTACTAGCCCTCTCCCCCTGAAAAAAATAAGTGGGGACACTAGTGTCTACTTCTGCATCCAGGCACTGTGTCAAAGGGAAGGGATGCTTGACAGGAGTTGAAGGACACATCTGAAGCAAGCTGACTCAAAAACATTGAATTCTCACTAGAATAGGGTGTAATGCGTTCTCTTTACTGATCCCTCCTGAGTCTGACTCAGATTTCTTTTTCTTTTTTTTTTAATGCACAAGTGAGCACAAACACAAGTGTCATCAAATTCTCCAAATCCCAACATTACATCTTGTCTGCGTCTTTGTAATACATCAAGGCAGAGGCAATTCTACAATTAAAACTAATTAACATCTGTGGTTTTATTAGCATCATATTAGTTTCTTCAGCTCAATAAACAACCAGAAAGTGCCAAAGCACAGATAGTGCTGAAGTCACTGAATCTGTGTCTTCCAACCTACCAGAGCATATGGAGATGTAGGGTGACGTGAGACAGATGTCAGCTCTCTGCCTGCTGCAGCTAGGCAGCGAGAAAGGCAAGTAATTAAGGATAGTGAGTGTGATATAACATGTTTCCAATCAAATTATTGAAACTAAATCCTTTACAATTTTCACATGTAAATTTAATTATTGAGTTAACTTTTTATAATAATATAGATAGAACCGGCTTTGCTATGAAAAATATCACACTCTATGTAAATATATGCAAATTTATATGCATATCAATGACCAGAGTAAACATAGTAGCCCAAATGCTCATATTAGAAATAAAAGCAGGGCTGAAACAGGTTTGGCTCAGTGGATAGAGCGTCGGTCTGCGGACTGAAAGGTCCCGGGTTCGATTCCGGCCAGGGGCATGTACATTGGTTGCAGGCACATCCCCGGTAGGGGGTGTGCAAGAGGCAGCTGGTTGATGTTTCTCTCTCATCGACGTTTCTAGCTCTCTATCTCTCTCCCTTCCTCTCTGTAAAATATCAATAAAATATATTTTTTTAAAAAAGAAATAAAAGCAGGGTCTCAAAATGATATTGGTACACCGTGTTCACTGTAGCACTGTTACAATAGCCAAAAGGTCAAGCAGATCAAGTGATCATCAATAACTGAAAGGATAAGCAAAATGTAGCATATGCATACAAAAGAATATTATTGAGCCTTAAAAAAATTCTGACATGGGCTACAACATAGATGAACCTTGAGAACATTATGATCAATGAAATGCTATGAAGAACTTTATGTTGGTAAATTCAATAACTTACATGAAGTGGACAAATCCCCTAATAGAAAGAAACCAAAATCCACTCAAGAAGAAAGGTAATCTGACTCAGTACCACGCCTATTAAAACAGTTAAATTTGTAGTTACAAAACTTCACTCCAAGAATTATCAGGAAAATATGGCTTTACTGGTGAAATTCTATCCTAACAATGTCTTAAACCTATACCTTCCTTATGATGTAGCCCCTACATTTCTAGGCATTTACTTAAAATAAAAAATTTGATGCCCAAATAAACTCTTGTACACAGATGTTCATGGCTACTTTAATCTATAATAGTCAAACAGTGGAAACACCATCAATGGATTAGTGGATAAACAAGTGTTGTACATCCATGCCATCTGGCATTACTCAGCAATAGGAAAGAATAAATTATTAATACATTTATGCTAAGTGAAACTAAAGAAAAGTAATTTCTAACAAATTATTTTATTTTTATTACATTCTAGAGGAAACAAACTAATGTATTGTTTTAAAAAGATTAGCAATTTTCTAGGGTTGTAGAAGGAAGCTGTGGAAAATTAGTGTCATATTTTTCCACTAACTGCCCACCTTCAAAAGAGAAATCAAAGCATTCCTCCATGATAACGAAGTGCAACAAAGGAGGATATTTTATTTATATATGCAAAATTCCAAGTTATCCTTAACAGTGTCTTGGAAGCCATAGTGTCAATTCAAATTCTCAATATCTAAAAATGACAATAACTGTTCCTGATAAGGAGATGAACTAAGCATAAGCTTAATTACATGCATCCTAAGATAGGAAAGTATCATGAGCTCCAAGGTGATGACTTTGTGGTTGTGTAGAGTCATGGCTTGATTCCAATCAGTAGAATGTGATCAAAGTGATGGAATGTCTTGCTATGATGATATTCATTATATAAGAAGCCCTCTTAGCAGACTACAGTACAAGATCCCTAGCCTAGAAGGAGAAGCTATCATGACCTAAAGACCTATAAGTACCTATGGGTCCAAGGGCCATTGGGGATATCTGGTGCTCAGAGAAGCTTGTGGCTGGCATCCATAAGGAAATGGGAGCTTCTGGTCTACAGCTGTAAGGAACTGAATTTTGGTAACAACCACTTGAACTGAAAGAGAACCTGAGAAGCTAGATCTGTATAAAGACTTCTCCAGGGAGTGGACAAAAGGCAGTGTGTGACCCTTAGCTCAATGTTCCTCTAGAGCAGTGGTTCTCAACCTTTCTAATGCCACAACCCTTTAATACAGTCCCTCATGTTGTGATGACTCCCAACCATACAATTATTTTGTTGCTACTTCATAACTGTAACTTTGCTACTGTTATGAATTGTAATGTAAATATCTGTGTTTTCTGATGGTCATAGGCAACCCTGCTATCAGTTCTCAACCTTGTGGGTCATGATCCACAGGTTGAGATCTGATGCTGTAGAGGAGACACCCACATGGAATGTATTCATAGGGCAGGCAGAAAAGGCTCAGAGAGTGAATGCATTTCTGAAATCTGGATAGAAGTGATAGAAGTCACTGAGGTCAGATAATGATCATAGTTCATCCAATAATATCTATGGGTGGGATGGGAGGAGTGGAGATTGAATACCAAGTGGAGGCAGGAGGTCATAGCCTGAACCTCCAGGCTTGAGGAACAGTGAGTTAACTTTGTGGTCAACAAAGAGGCTTCCAAAATCACTGCATGGTAATGTGGCATAGTGAGAACCACCCTCAGGACACCATGGCTACACAGCATTGGAGAAGATGTTAGAAGAGTGAGAGGCAAAACACACAAAAAGAATGGAGATGGCGAGCTGACTCCTGTCTCAGTGTTCTTCATCCCTGGTGACTGTGTTAACAACAGCAGCAGGTGGAAAAGGAAAATTAAAGCTTCAAAGGGAAGTCACAATTGTAGCTACATATCTATGTGTCAATCCCACAGGACAGATAAATAAAACCACTCCTTAACTCATGCATTCACAGTGATATGAGATCAGCTCACTACACAGGGCACCACAGATAAGGGTTTCCAGACCCCTCTTCCAAAAAGTGGGGAGAAGAGAGTCTGAAGTGTTGGGGAGTAGTGTGTACTGATATGATGAGGCAGCTTGGCTGTGGTTTAACTGAGAGCACTTGAATTCAGGGAATAGGATATTTTGACAATGATTGCCTGGTAATGGCAATATACATGACGAGAGTTTTGTTTTAAGCTCTAATGTAATTTTTTAAATTTACATGTTTGTGGGTTATAACAATCTCATCTCTCACAATAAATGGTATGTGGCTAACATATCCTAATCCATAACCCTGTACCCTGGGATGAATGTTGTCACTGATTCTCTTTTCCCATAAAATGCCTTAACAGTCATAGGCATGCCATCAGAATTCAGGAACTCAGATGACGATTAGGCTGCCTTTGGGGTGATGCTAAAACATGTGTTCTGTTTGTCAAGATAGGGTTGCTCTTTAGTGGTGCAAAACATGACAACCTGAGCAAAGAAATCTCTTGAGATTAACATATAGCTGTTTAATTTCATATGTATTCTAAGCCAGCTTATAAGGATGATTCACAGATCACTCAGGAACGGGCATGGTCTTTGCTGCCACATCCTAGCCTGGGTCTATTGTCCCTGATAATGGAAAATGACATACAGGGTACATTGAACCCAATGGTAAAGGATGGTGATGGTCAAGGTGATGTTGTTAGGCAGAAAGCTGGTGCTAATTCAGTCTGAAGGGGTGCACACTGCATAAACGCATGAAAAATTGTGAGTCAACCGGAGCCGTGTATAGAGTCACATGCTATAGCATATACATGAAATATGGAAAGATATATAAAGCTATTTTTACAACCTACATGTCTGTTTTTATAGTTTAATATATTTAGCATAAAATATTTCTTCAGATATATTACAATAGAAGAGATTTCAGAGTTCTCAAATGCATCTGGAGACTAATTTCCAAAGCTGCTAAAAAGAACCATTGCATTTTTTATCTTTCTGCACTCCTAGCTTGAGTCAAAGACTTTTACTATTGAAGGCCACCATGCATCCCATGTTTAAATGTCCCTGTTCGTAGTCTAATTAGATGGAATGCAGCTCTGGGCATGAATCAGTTTCACTATCCCTTGTAAGGCAGATCCAGTGGTGATTGTCTATTTCAGGGAGCCTGGAGAGTGTATGGAGAATAGTTAGGACCACCTATTTATAGGACCACCTATTTATAGGACCACTTGAGGACTGCCCAAGAGAAGGAGACACTCTAGATGTGGCTTCTGCTATGATGTGGTGGCAACCAGTGCCTTGGTGATGAGAGAAGTGTTGAGCATAAAGGAATAAGTCCAGCTGAACTACAAGTTGAAGACATCCCTTTGCAAGGACCCATATCTTCAAGCAAAGCTGTTGCTCCCCCACTCTTCTCTCCTCCCTCTCTGATGTCATATTAGCTGGTGTTAAGGGGTCAGTTTTACAGATTCGTGGGGTTGTATTTTAATAGGATGTGACATCCCCCTTAAGCAATCAACCTAGGAGCCAGGGTGTCCATTGTGTGCCATGCATTGATTCTACTCATCTGCTCCAATGGATTGCTTCATATAGCAACTGCTTGTGTACTGATGGTGTATGAGCTTCCATTCCTGAGGCAACTGGCTATTTGCTATGGTAGTACCAGGAATAATTCTTTCCAGCATAGTTTTATGGATGTTGCTGCATAAGACATCTTATTTTTCTTGAAATTAGGCCATTTGGATATAGAAATACTTCAGCAATAGGCTTTGCCTATGGCAATAACCCAGAAGACCAAAGGCCAATTCTGTCATTTCAAATATATTTTCGAACAGTAACCTTGAGTGTTGAAATCAACTGCGATCATAGAGATGATACTTATGATGCATCTGTTAACTTTCACAGGCTATTTTTAGTAGAAAATCTCTGTTTTTCTCATGCTTCCCTGTGTGTTTTGTATAACACTTTAGAATATCACCTGATAAATATAGATTCAAAACCTACATGGTGCTACTCAGGGGCATAACTGGGGAATAGTAAGTGGCTCTAGGCATTAAGATGGATTCTTGGAAGAGGCATTTATTGCCAGGATGGAAAGATCTCCAGAAAGAATTATGTTGCTTCCTGTTCCCTGATGCTATGCTCTCTGTTGGACCATAAGGGAAGACAGACTTCCTTCACAGCTGAGCTTTTCTAGGAAACTAGATAAAAAGGAAACTCAGAATCAAGTCTCCAAGAACATAAAGACTAAATGCATTCCTACTATGGGAAGGATAAAAGACTCTTCTAGAAACCACACACTTCAAGACTTGGTTTCTCACCTTGTATTTTTTCTTTCCTTTTCCTCTCTTTAGAGCAGGGTTTCTTGAGGCCAGCACGGCTAACTTTTGAGCTGAGTTCTCTCTTTACAATTCAGAAACGTTGCAGCATTCCTGACCTCCTCCTACTAGATGCCAGAAACACCAATTGTGGAAACCAAAAATATCTCCAGATATTGTCAAATGTTCCCTGGGAGGGAAATTGCCCATGGATGAGAACCAATGCTCTGGAATAACTCTTCAATGAAACATAGGTCAATAATGGTAACTATAATTCACTAGGTATTCTGCTAAATGCTTTAAATACATTATATTTTTAAAATCATTATAAAAACTCATCCTAGTTGGTGCCATTATTATTCATCCTTTGCTTCTGAAGAATCTGAGGCATAGGGAAGTTAAGTAGCTTCCTTAGGTAGACCAGTGGTGGAATCTAACTTAGAGTCACTGCACTGTGCATACCATGTCATGCTACAATGCATTACAGACACACACATACACTGTAGAATGGAGAAGCACTTCCTGCTGTCAAGTGCATGGTGCTGGGAATATGGTTGATGCTTTACAGATGTTCTAAAATAGAAATGTCACACAAAATAAATTAATAGCTGTGGTTTATATATTATATTTAAATCTGTATCTAGAATTTAATTTACTTAATAAACAAAGGAGATATCCTTATTGATTCAGAAGCCATGGTACTCATCCTGCTCATCACTGTGTGGGGCCTGCAGCTCTCCCCACCTCTCATATAAAGCATCTAATTGACCATCACTTGGAGAATCACTGCCACATCAGTCCCAAATGCTCTGTTTGCCATCTTCCCACCAGGTACCAAATAGTGCACAGTGTTTTCCTCATTATGTGTCTATGAAGCCTTAAGAACTGTGGAACTCCATGGCAATATTTCTTATGTAGATCTAATATAAAATCATAAATTTACATTTACATGTGGCAGGGATTTTTCTGGGTGGGAGACAAGCTCTGCACTGAAGCCATTTTTACTTCTGAGCAGTGATGGGGCATGGTACTTGCTTACTCATGCAAGCAAGAACATCTGGTGACCATCGACTGCAGTCAACGGCCAGCCCAGCAGTAAAGGCAGACCAGGGACAGAGGGTGAGTTTCTCTATGACCAGGCTATAATCACTCTCTAGAGCCAGGCATTAGGATTTTAGCACCAGCCGTGGAAGTAAACTCTGATCTCACTCAGCTTCCATGCCAGGAATAAGCGATGCCTACCTCCAAATCCTAGCCTTTTTAATATACAGCTGCAACTGTAATTAGAAAGCAGCATTTACAGAGATCTACAGAAAGCAGAAAAAGCCACTTCCAGGATGGGATGACTTCAGTACAGAAGGCAGTTCTGTATTCCTCCAACTTCCAACCAATACCCCCCGTTCTTCAATAAGGGATTTATAACTTAGGCTGAAATCTTTGTGTTTACCTCTGAGGAAAGAGATGTGTAATTATAGATTAGTCCTTTTAGTTACATTAGTTAGGGTTTTCCAGAGGGACAGAACCAATAGAAGGTATATGTAGATATAGATACAGGTAAAAAAGAAGATAACTTTATTTTAAGAATAATAGTAGATAAAGATATATAGAATATACATATATATGCTATATATATAGTATATGTAATACCACTATATTTGATATATAAACTATTCTATATCTAATATATAATATACACTGAGTGGTCAAATTATTATGATCTCTGAATGCATAATTATCTGGCCACTCAGTATATATCCCATATAATAAAGGGCTAATACGCAAATTTTCCCCTCAACCAGGAGTTTAACCAGCAGGCAGTCCGGCCAACTGCCCATGTCTCCTCCCCATGGCCAGGCTGGTTGGACCCCACCTATGCATGAATTCAGGCACAGGTCCTCTAATATAAAAGAGTAATATGCAAATTTACCATTACTCCAACACACAAGATGGCCATTCCAATGTGGTCAAATATGGCTTCCCCCATGTGGACACAAGATGGCCACCACAGATGGCCAACAGGAGAAGACAGTTAGGGGGAACCTAGGCCTGCAGGAGAGGACAGTTGGGGGAAACCAGGTCTTCAGGGTAGGGATATTGGGGGCAATTAGGCCTGGGGGACAGTTAGGGGTGACCAGGCCTGCAGGGGAGAGAAGTTAGGGACAACCAGGCTGGCAGGGGAGGGCAGTTGGGATGACCAGACCAGCAGGGGATGGTAGTTAGGGGCAATTAGGCCAGCAGGGGAGCAGCTAGGCATCAATCAGGCTTGGAGGGGGGATTAGGAGGGGATCTGGATGGCAGGCAGAAGTAGTTAGGGCCAGTCAGGCAGGCAGGCAGGCAAGCAGTTGGGAGCCAGCAGTCCTGGATTGTTAGAGGGATGTCCCGTGGGATCGGGAGTAAACGGGCAGTCAGACATCCCTTGAGGGGTCCCAGATGGGAGAGGGTGCAGGCTGGGCTGAGGGACACCCACACCACCCCATGCCCGAATTTTGTGCACCGGCCTCTAGTATGTTATATAGTGATTTATATATCATATATATTAGTTTTTATATGTGTCTATGTTATTTGAACTCTCAAAGAGTTCAAATATACTCAAAAGCAGAAAGAATAGTTTAGTGAATTTCAACATACCATCATCCAGAGTCAACAACTATGACAACCATGGCCAACCTCCTAATTACTTGTCAACCATGTGCTAATTTAAAGCAAGTACCCTGTTTCCCCAAAAATAAGACAGTGTCTTATGTTAATTTTTGCTCCCAAAGATGTGCTAGGTCATATTTTCAGGGGATGTATTATGTTTCCATGAAGTAGGTCTTATTTTCAGAGGATGTCTTATTTTTGGGGAAACACGGAGTATTTCAGAATGTATACCTAAAAAGATGACTTTTTTTCAAGCAACCAGTACATGTTCACATCTAAAATTAATACACATATATATTCATGTACACATAAAAACACATATAAACTAATATCACCTATATGCTATATATGTTATATGTAATATAAGTATATGTTATACATACTATTATGTATTGTGTATTATACAAACACATACACACAATTGACAATACTATATTATGGGGTGAATGTGGAACAACTGGAACTCTCATCACCACTGATGAGGTACATACAGGTAATAACCACTTTAGTAATCTGTTTAGCATTCATCTGATAAAGTTGAACACACTCAAGGTCCATGATGCAGCATCTACCCATAAGTTACTCACCAGTAATGCACATACATGCATACCAAAATTATATGTAATAATCATTCTCCACAGCTGCAAACTGTAAAGATACAAAGATTGACCAAGAGTAAAATGGATTAATTCTGGTATAATCATGGAATGAAATGTTAAAATCATTCCACATCTAGGTGTTCCCAGCTTTAGGTCCATAAAAAAGGAGCCATACTGTATACCTAATGAGTTTTTTCTGAGAATGAAATGAGACATAGATGAGGAAACACCTGGAATTCTGCCTGGCATAGAAATGGCAAACAATACAATTTTTAGCATAAACATGAAATTTAGTTCATTCATGGCAGATGGTTCATGGAGCAATTGAGCCTGGATATGTATAATGAGCAGTTGGCATTCTGCATGGCAGGATCACAGAGGGAGGCTGACAAATTTTTGTTGCATGGCCTCTCAGTTCCAAACTTACATCAGTCATGCCATTGTGCAATTGAGAAAGTCACCTCTGAGAAAGAAAGAATTAGATTTTGTGTGTGTGTGTGTGTGTGTGTGTGTGTGTGTGTGTGTGTGTGTGTTCTCTCACTGCAGGGAGGGGTTAGCTGCAGGAAGCTAGAATGAGATGTGAGAATGGCATACATGATGGCTCTCTCTCCCCACAATGGCTTGAATCCATATTGGTGAGAAATTGAACACAGATGACCAGAAGAAACTTTTGTGCCTTTGGGGCATTTGTGGGACTCAAAGGAGAGCATGAGGACCTCTCAGGAGGCATTCAACAAACTGGTTCTCCATGGGAAAGGTCAAATTCTTCTGCAGCTCTGAACTCCAATCTAGCCAAATGGACTCCTCTTGCACTTCAACCCTTAGGTACTTCTACCAACCCATGTGTGTCCATGGGCTTCATTTCAATTGTAGAGCATCCATGTTAGTCCAGTGCACATGTCCTTGGCTCTGCCCTTAAATATTTCTCACAGTATAGGGAAGTCCACCTACACTAAGGCAATGCCATCAGGGACCCCCTTTTTGTCCTCATTGCCCCACATGAATGATATGTCCTTGGGAATATAAACAAATACTCTTAGGAATACTGGGAAATTATTTCTCACACTTTCCCCCCCAGTAAAAATGTAGTAGAAAAATGTGTGGCTTTAACACTAAATCCAAATAATATGTGGACTCCCTATTTTCCCAAATAGCTGCTTGAATTGTCTAACAACTCACATTTTACACAGGAGATTGATTTTCAGTGAAAACATAATCCAAGCTAAAAATAATTAACTCACTTGTAGACATTTTTCTTTGGCTATAAATGTCAGAGAACAAGTCTTTGAATATTTATGAATATATGTAATAGGTTCATTTTCTTTTACTTGATTTTTATAGTGCTATCATAAAAATAAAAAAGCCTCTATTTTATTTACTTATGTATAAAACCATGTATGACAAGCCTGGACATCAACTCCTCATCCAGCTAGACTGTGGGTACCAGCCTACTTTGGATTAGGTGTGGCTATGCCACTGTGGCAGAGTCCTAGACAATGGATGTTAGAGGTTCTCTCCACCACAGGGTGGATGTAAGAAATTCTCCCTCATAACCTTTGCACCTGGTTTCTGTCTACAATGACCTTGTAAAGCCTTGACATCTGAAAGTTCCAATCCTCAAGATGCCAAGAACCCAAGTCCTGATTCACTGCAGCAAGGATGTTGCCACCAGCTTGACATCCTTGTACAAGAAGTGAGTGAGGAATAAGTCTGATTGTTTTGAATCCAGAGAGATGAATGCTAGAGATTTCTGAATTTACTTTTATCAATACTGTGGAACTAAAATCCATATTATTTATAAATAAGGTCTAGTTTTAGTTTGAAAAACTTCAAACAGAGTAACATGGAAGACTGAAAATCCCCCAATTTGGCATCAGAGAGTTATGTGTTTGAGTCTAGAAATAACAACTAGCCAGGTATAATTCCTGAGAAGGTGGTTTAAGCTCTGAGCTTCAGTACAACTGTGGTGATGTTGCTGGAGATATATGTCATGAGAATTCAGTGATAACCCACATAAATTGCCTTTTATAGTACATTGTATTTTGTAAATAAAACTCATTTTTTTTCTCTATTATCTTTACTTATAGTGTCAGAGAAAGTTCATTTTCAGAAACCAAGACTGAAAATATCATCAGTGAGATTTTTTAATACTTTAACTAGTGGCCCAGTGCACAAAGTTTGTGCACAGGAGGTGGGTGTCCCTCAGCCAGTACTGCACCCTCTCCAATCTGGGATCCCTCGAGAGATGTCTTACTCTCGATCCCAGTGTAATTGGGCCTAAACTGGCAGTTGTACATCCCTCTGGCAATCCGGGACCACTGGCTCCTAAACTGCTCACCTGCCTGCCTGCCAGATTGCCCCTAACTGCCCCACCTGCTGGCCTGCTCACCCCCAACTGCCCCTCCCATGGCCTGATCTTCCTCAACTACCCCCCTACCAACCTGCTTGCCCCCAACTGCCCCCTTACTGGCCTGTTTGCCCCAACTGCCCCCTATGCCAGCCTACTTGCCCCCAATTTTCACCCCCTGATGGCCTGTTTGTCCCCAACTCCCCTCCCTACCATCCTGATCACTCCCAACTGCCCTCTCCTCCTGGCCTAATTTCCCTTTATTACCTCTGCCTCAGCTCTACCACCATGGCTTTGTCCAAAAGATCTCCTGGTCTAATCATCATACTACCCTTTTATTAGTACAGATAATTGGTCAGTGTTTTAGGAATACATCAGAGTTGCAGAACTCATCTATGTCTCCTTCCTGAAGATTGGCGTTCTTGCCTTCTTCTCCTATGTAAATTCTACTAATTTTTCAACTGTCAATTTGGGCACCATAGCCCTTGGACCACGAGATCTAAGTTAGCAATGCTCCACCTGCTCTGACAGCAATGTGTTCTTTCTCTTGGTTTCACTTATCATCTGCACTGTAATCACACACTAGTTTTATGAATCTCTCCACTGAGCGTTAGCCTCAAAAGGGAATCCTGTCTGCTAACATCATTGCTTTGACCCCAGAGCCTACCATCTAGGAAATATATAAGATGGATTGGGAGTAAATGAAAAAAAAAGTAGCATTTGGTGTATCTACACTTTTGTTTTATATGCATGCCATGTAATCTAACTTGTAGTTCATTGCCACAGTGTTCCAACATTGTCTAGGTCAAAGTTCAGAGCCATTTTAGCTACAATGCTTAAAACTGCTTTGAAGTAACAGAAGACTGTATTTTTTATGTAAACATAAAGTGTATTTTTGTGTATTAATCCATGCTGCAAGTTTTTGGTGGAGTTAAAGTTATTAAAAGTCCCAACAACTTCATCTATCTAGGTTTCTTGCTTTTATTTTGTTCAAACAGTTGGTGCTCATTCATGTGTGTGCCTGTAGTCTGCCATGAAGCAATTGCTTTCAAACTATATATACTATTTGCCAATTTTTTTAATATCTGGGTACCTAACTTCCTGCATAAAAAGTTTCCTAGATGGAATTTCTTTAAAAAAAAAAACATATGCTTTACTGATTTCAAAGAGGAAGGGAGAGGGAGAGAGAGATAAAAAAACATCCATGATGAGAGAACCATCTACCAGCCACCTCCTAAATGTCTCTTACTGGGGATCAAGCTGGCAATCCAGTCATGTGTCCTGACCAGGAATTGAACAATGACTTCCTGGTTCATGGGCTGATGCTCAACCACTGAGCCACACCATCCCAGCCCTAGGTGGAATTTCAAACAAATTGCTCAAAAACTCACTTGAAAAGTGTTCTTCATGGCCCTAGTCAATTTGGCTCAGTAAATAGAGCATCAGCCTGCAGACTGAAGGGTTATGGGCTTGATCCCCAGTAGGGAGCGTGCAAGAGGCAGCCAATCAATGATTCTCTCTCATCATTAATGTTTCTATCTTTCTCTCTCTTCCTTCCTCTCTGAAATCAATTAAGAAAAAAGATTTCGTCATTCAAAGATTCAATGATGGCTCTCCCAGTAATTGGTACCATTCCAAAGCATAAAAGCACGGGGTAGAAGTAGCTTTGTTCTTAAAACATTGCACAAAAATCCTAGTCCCTGCCAATTTATGCACAAGGTGGTCCAACCGTAAGAGAACACATTAGACACTGTAAGACAATGGCTTTCTCTGTACAATGCCATGTTGCTAAGATATTAGCAATACAACCCTGGTGGGTCCTTTTTTCTAGTGGTCTAAACAAGTACTTCTTACTATTGAGCTAATTAAATCAAATTACTCAGTCCCTAATCATTTTTTTTAATTCTTTGCTGTTTAAAGTATTACATAAGTCTCCTTTTCCCTGGCCTCTCCCCAGTTGTTCCCACCTCCTCCCAGAACTAGCCTTCACCCCCTACTGTCTATGTCCATGGGTTATGTTTATATGCATGCACACAAGTCCTTTGGTTGATCCTTCATCTCCCAGCCCCCACCTTCCCTCTGAGGTTGGATGGCCTGTTTGGAGAGCCCTGACTGACAAACCCTCTGCAGCTGGTGTTGCCTTGAGGTAATAGTTGGGAGCCAAGGGAATGCCACCAGCTGAGCCTAAAAATACCTCTGGCATTCATGAACTGGCACTCTTCAAGGGTTGCACACCAAACTTGTAAATGCCCCATGCATGGAAGCAGCCAGATGTCCCAACAGCTGACCCCAGTTGGATCTCTGAAATTCATTCTCAGCAGGCAGCTTAAATATAAGGTGGCGCCAAGCTGGTCTTCTTACCTGTCATATGGCCGTCATGAATCTCTGTCATCTCTGGCCTCTCATTCATTTGTTAACACATTCAAAAATATTTAACAAATGACTTCTACGTGCAGATAACTCTTAAAGAATTGGTGGATGCAGCGATAGTTGGGAGAGGATTCTGGATTGGTCTCTCATGTTTCCCTACATCTTGTGAGCAGAGGCACTGGCTCCATTTGTTTCAGATCAGCTTGTCAAGGATGTTTGTACAGAGAACAGACTTAGAAGGCATAAAATTAGTCTCCTTGAGAGCAGAGGGCAGGGCTACCTACTTCCCAGCACAATAAAGACAAGATTTTTCTTCCATGCAAGGTAGCAGGTGAATCACATTATTTGATACAAAAACATTTTTCCAAGTGAATTTTATTAGCCTCCAGTATTAATTCCTGCTTATAAATTTCTTGAGGATGGGGATTATTAATTATTTTATGTTACTCCACACATATTTACAGAATATTTCTAAATCAATGTGTTAGGATTATACAAATTATAGAAATTTTGTATGACATAATCAATATATAACTAAATTTCTTCAATGGGTTGTCAGTCACAACAGCTATGTTGTAATCTATTTTCTTTTTCTAAATTGTATGCCATTATTTCTCCTGCATTTTCTAATTTACATGGATGATATTTATGGACAAAATCAGCCTAAACTTTTGTCACAATAGTAGAAATAGTATTTATAATAAAAAAGTCTTTTAATCAATAAAAAGCTTACAGTGGGCCCAAAGAAATACTTTAAAATAAGGGAATTGTCTCAAATTTTGTTTCTACCGAGTTGTCTGTTGGCTCATCTGTGAGCAGAACTGTGAATGTACAATATGTGGCTCCTGTGTGGTTTCCTAAAACTAAGGAGTATAATTTCTCTACTACCTTTGTGTACAGTACCCCTTCAGTTTGGGGGTGAAGGGTGTCATTTGAGAAAGGAAGGATATTGTCATAAGTAAATCACAGGAGAGACACATAGTCCTATTTGGGGGCAGAATTTCCCAGAAGATGCACAGAGCATACCTTTAACAAATGCACAAACTGAGACTTGGAGATGTGGGAGGCCTGTGTGTCCCCGACCTCACGATCTAAAGAGCTGATGCAAAATCCATGTTTTCTGTGTCAGCTGCTTTACCACACAGCCAGTATCCCATGGTAACCTTCTTCTTCCCTACCACCCATCAGCTGCCTTTCCACTCCCATTTTTTTTCAACAATTTCCTGGCTGGACATAGAGCTGAGAAGACTAAGTGAAGGTCAGCAATGATACTTTGGATTAATTGTCAGATGAAGTATTTGACAAGTAATTGGTTTCTTTCTATATTTGGTTTAAGCTCAATTTAAGAATTACATATAGGCTTCACTTTATGGGTAAAACGTAATACCAAGTGCTGTTTGTTCTGGAGAAATCTCAGCTGAACAGGACAGACTCTGCACAACACATTATGATGCTGGCTACATAATGATAAGGGCTATTCTCTGGATTATACCAGTAAAAATAAAAGCTCCAACATCTTGTTGAGTTGGCACATAATAGCAATAATGTGTTCTCTCACTTCTCTTTAAAAGCCATTCTGTGCTTTGTAATGATCTTAAAAGCAATGGTATCAGATACACACATTACTATATCAGGGCTGACATTTTTAAAAGAATCAATGATGTTTCCTTTAGGGAACAAAAAGATCAAACTGCAAACCCCTTTAAAGATGGAATAGAATCTCTGAAGCAAGATCACAGTGTGAGTCAAACTCACGGTCATCAATAATGATTCATTTGTCTTCTGAATCATGTTGGATGAGCAATGGCTCCCCAGTGCGCGTCTGGACACATCATACTTGGGCACCCAAAAGGCACAGCAGAGCCATTTGGAGAGACCCTGACTTTTCATGGCCTCTCACCAAACCCTAATCTGGCCAGTTGCTTGGCCTCTGACCTCAAACTCACTCCTCTGACTGAGCCTACACTCCCTTATGAGGATACCAGAGCCCATGGCTAACTTCTTCTCCACCATTACCTTCTGGAATTGTGGGATGGCCTTTTTGAATTCTCTTCTTCTGGCCCAGCATACAACCACATGCCTCTACAGTGCCTCTTTCCTTGGCTGTGGGTCAGTCATGGAAGAGCTTTCTTTTTCCCCTGAAACTGGTTGCCCACCTTTCTGGAGACACTGTCCAAGTGGTCACCCAACAACAAGGGCCTGAGGCTGCTCCTGAAAGAAATGCTAGAAAGAGCCTGGCCTGTTTGGCTCACTGCTTGAGCATTTATCTATGAACCAAAAGTTCAGGGCAAAATTATGGCATTGTGGGCTTGATCCCCAGTATAGGGCTTGCAAGAGGCAGCCATTCTCTGTCATCATTGATGTTTCTATCTCTCTCTCTCCCTTCCTCTTTGAAATCAATATTTTTTTTAAGAAAGGAATGCTGGAAAGAGCCTCAAAGTACAAGCTGGAGGTGAATTTTTCCTGATTTGAGCCACAGAAAGCATCTGTGACTAAAGGTGGCCCAAAGGCACCCAGGAATTGCTTTCATCAGGTCCAGTGAGACATGCAGGTATGGAAATGACGGTTGTGAAGGAAAAAGGTCATTATGCTCAGAGTTCCCTACATGAGGCATGCCATGCCACCCACGGCCACAAGGGGAAGCACTGGGGCCACCAGGAGGCAGAGGCAGTGACAGGAAAACACTGGCAAGAGTATTTATTGTGGTGTCTGACCAAAGAAATGAGTGATACAGGGTGAGCAGGCTTAAGACTGGCTTTGTGGCCCACTGACTGTCCTTCCTTGTCTGGGACCAGGCCCTGGCAGGGGGATAGTGGCCTGGAGTGAGAGCCCCTGAAGTGGTGGTTGGGCTTATGGACTCTAAACTGGGTAGTTTGCATTTGAAGGGCTTGCTCCTGGGGCTAGTGGTTTATTATTTCTTCATAGAGATGGAGGAAGAGTTAGGTGGCTAACTCTGGGAGGAGGACTTCTTCCATAGTCATCAAAGCCACAGATGCCAAAGCTTTTGAATTCAGGAAATATTAGGCAAGGGCACACAAGGCAGTGGTCAGGAACCCTGACTAATGCCCAGCTGTGGGCCTCACGTCACCAGGATCCCTGAGGCCCAGCAGTGGGTAGCATGAACTCACAGAGTTTGCTTCTGAGAGACAGGGCCTGGACTTCCAGTGCCTGAGGCCACTTAACAGGAAAATCCCAGAGCAGGACACAGTGACCCCTTGAGAGTAGGAATTGCGTGTGTCCTTGTAGACATTCAGACCTAAAAGAGGGGAAATGGGACTCACCAAGGCAACAGAAAGTGACCTCAAAATAAGAGTTACTATGAGGAAAGAAATCAGTCAGCAATGTCTCTTGATAATGTCCCGTGCCTAACAAAATGGTCCAGGCTCCCAGGAAGGGGATATAGGAAAGAAGATGAAAGACACTATTTATTTTCACCTCTTTCAAGTTTACAATCCAGCTGTTGAGGTAAGAAATGAATCAAAGCAAGAATAACAGGAGTAACTGGTGGAAGGTTGCCTATCCCTTTTCTTCTCCTTGGCAGAAATATACCTAGAAGGCAATGCCAAACTTTTACCCAATAATATTTATTTCCTTTCAAACCTTCAGGCACATGCACATGATAGACCCTGGAAATACGTTTATGAAGAGTTAGTCCAGTGGTGGCCATGGGCCTTCTCCAAGAATCAGATTTCCTAGGACCTCCCTCTTGTAGTTTTTCAGAGGATGGACAGAGCAAGCATCATTTCCTGTACATTTTCATTTTAATGGGCATGGAACTATTTTCCTTCACTTATGATCCAAAATACTGTTGCAATATATTGAGATGTATATGAATGATTATAGAAGCTCTGAGAAATTGTCCTTAAAGTGGAATTGGTACCAAAAGCATATGTGTATTTTATCATTGGATAGTAACAAAAACTCCTCCCAAGGGCTGTGGATATTTCTACACGTGTCAACCACCTACGACAGTTTCACCGTCTTGTGCTGTCTCTGGATATTTTCAACATTCAAGCTTTCAAAAGCTCAGCATGATTCTTGCTCCTGTGTTTTCCCAAACATTGAGGAAGGAGCGTCTTCTTATCTGTGAGCCGGCTCTGCCATTGTATTTCTTGCTGGCTCAGCCTTTCGCCTATTTTTCCATCAAGCTTAGATGTGTTTCTTTCTGCTTTGCAAGGTCTCTGTTTTATGGGGATTGGGACAAATAGTTTTGTCTAGGCTGGTGCTTGAAATTTTCAACTTTGTTGCTGCTTCTTTGTTTTATTTGTTTCTAAGAAAAGCCATTTGTACTCCAAGATTATCTTTTGCTTCCTTGTTTTCAAATTTTTAAACCATCTGGAATTTGTTTCATTGATGGTGTGACATGGGTATCTAAATTGACTTATTTCATCAGATGTATCTCCAATCTCTCCATCCTTTCCACGTTTTCCTAACTCTCTCTCTCTCTCTCTCTCTCTCTCTCTCTCTCTCTCTCTCTCTCTCTCCTGTTTCCCTTCTGCAGTCATCCTCAGAGTCCCTGCCTTCATTTCTTCATTCCAAGCAACAGAGATTGAAATTTCACCCTTCCCTGCAAAGCAAATATCATAGGACTCCACACCCAGCAGTCACTGACAGTAGAAAAATTGTGTCAGGTGGAGGCCCAATGTGCATGCCTGCCTCAGAGTCTTCTGACCGAGTTCCAGGAAGAAGGAGCAGGCAGGGTAGAGGGTAGGCAGGAGGGGACCTTCCCTTGCAGAACACAGTTTTCTATCTCTTACCATATCTAAAATAAAGCATACCTCTTTCTCTCCAAGGATGAGTTCTGTAGAAGGCAGGATTTGTAGAAAGGTAATCTCTCCAATCACAGATGTGCCTGCATATGTTGAGTGGATTTATGGGTTTGTTATTCTGAGACAGCATCGCTTCCTTCCCATAATGTGAGTTACCCCACGAGGCATCGTCATTACCTCTGGACCCTAGTTGGTCCCGTTATCTCCCTAATGGCAGAAATCTCAGGGAGCCCCACCCTCAATAACAACTTGAGTTCCCAACGTCCTGACTAACATTTCATACCGGGAGTCTTTATTTCTCACTATCAACATGATTTATTATTTTGGCTCTGCATAATCTTATTTAAAATATACTTTATTTTTTCCTGAGGAACAATTTGATCCTCTGTATTTTACCGCTTATATTCTGACTCCTGAAAGGCCAAGATCCAAAACAGTACTTTTAATATTATATTCCCCAGGTCCGACACAGAAGACTTATTTCAATGAGTTCCCAGAGAGAAATATACTGTTCAATTCCAAAACACAGTTTTAAACATTTTTTTTATCTGCCTAATGAAGAAATTACAAGTGTGTTAGAGCATCAGGAGCTCCAATTTCATGACATGGTCAGGAATGTGCGGAAGCGGCCAGCACCTTAGGTCCATCTGCAGAGACACCAGTTGTTCTGCTATTGAAAACATCAAATATTTGGTCACAAAAAATAAAGCATTTGGCATAAAGAGGTACTGCTTTGCAAAACATTTTAATTTGCAAGGGATGAGTCAAAGGCTCAATTTAGTCACTTGTCTCAAATTCAATAAAGACTTACAATTTTAAATTGCTGAGCTGCCTTTTCCCCCCATAACTCAAAGCCCTTTGCTATTTGATTTTCCTGGAATACATTATCAATTGTTTACTTATTGTCACAATGCCTATGTGGTTTGTGGAACCCTTTAGCCTCTCTTTAATGGAGATCCCCACGGGGGCCCAAGTCAGGGGATGAGAGGAGAAATCACATTGGAAGGATGCATTCTCTTAATGAAAATAATCAAAGCTGTGTTGACATAGGATCCTTAGGCCTAGATAGTTCCCCCACTAAGTTCTACAATTAGGCGATGACTGTGTTATCGGTATCCTAAATAATTCTTGGAATAATTTATCTCCATTGGCTCTGAATTGTAATATACTCAACCACACAGAAAGAGTTGAAGTCCAGAAATGATGGTGATGTCATTCTTAAGTTGTGCAAATATAAAAGTAGATGTAATAAGATCACAGAAGTCCATAGCCCGATTGAAAAGTATTGGTTCTTATAAAACAGTAAGCATGGTCCAGTTGGCAGTTGGGCACTGTCAGGCCCAGATGGCTACTGGATTAATATTCTGCATAACACCACTGCCCAGAGTGCCCAGCAGCCTTTAGCCAATGCATGATCCAGTAACCTGGCCTGGCATGTCCTTGTTCCAAGACACCCAGACATCTCAGAAAGTCCTTCCCTGGCCCTGCTATTTAGTAATCAAATCTGAACAAATAATATGGGCCATTGAGGGGAGAAAAGGCAAAGATTACAGCACTATGACTGACCTAAATGGGTCCATGTATCCACTCTTAGATAAGTGACATTGTCCATTTGGGTAGATCCAATGGAACTGCCTAGAACAGGAACTCCGGACAGAAAACAAATGATTAAAATACACAACATTAAAAAGGCCTGAAAAACATCTTTTGAATCATGTGGCTTATCAAGCTCTTTCTCATTTTTCTCATTGCATTGCCACACTGTATAATGCAGGGTTTTTATTATCCTCCTTTGAGACATAGAGAAACTGAGTTTTGGTTAAAAATTTCAGAAAGTTTTAGTTTATTAAAGCAGGGCAGGAAGTGAATTCATGCTGTATAACTGAATGATGAGTGTGGGGGTAGGGGATTGGAATCCTCATTTAATACGTGTGAGCCACTGGGGTACAGGTATGAGAGTCTCATAGCCTTGGTTTTGTGGCCTGAACACACAGTTTGTCATTCAGGGAGCTGCGGTCTCCCTGTGACTCTACATGATATTCTTGCAGAGTGAGCTGTATCATCTTGTACAGCATGATCCACATTTTATGGAGGAAGTTGAACACATTGCTTACCAGATAACAACTGGGAAGCATCCTGTCATAGCTAAATTGGGAAAACCTAAGCATCAGTGGATGAACAGCATCATCTGTGAGGCCCAATGTTCACCATGCGGCAGGTGGACAGAGGAACCAGTCACATAAGCAAGTATGGAAATGTGATGGAACCGGGTCAGGCAGCCCAAAAGTATGCCAGCAAGTCACAGGTGTGCAGTGACCAAGAGAGGACATTCACAGACATAGCACCTTTCACATGAATTTGCAACACTTAAATAGAAAAACCATCTTCACGATTCCTTCCCAGCTGTAGAAATGTGGGAAGGCTAATGCTATACCTGTCACACCAGATCTATGGCAAAGACCACAGAGAGCACTGTGCCAGCTTAGAGTAGAAGCTCAAAATGGAATCTGGGTGAAAGGAGCTTCTTTCAGTGACCCATTGTAAGAGTTCCAACATTTTGTTGCTGTTGTTCTAGAAACATAGGCCAAGGGAGACATTAAAAAACACAAAGGGTTCTAGGAAAGATGGTGGCCTTATGAAGTTAGTATCACAATCTTCAGTGATGGGAATGTTTTTTGTCAAGTACATAGTAACCCTCCTGGATGTCTACAAAGTGGTGATAATTCATTTTCCCATTCAACAGATCCTGAGTACTTACTCTGTGCCTCAGAGGATTCAGAAGATACAATTTGAATAACACAGCCAGAGTTACTACTTTCATAAAGCGTATATTCTACTTAAGGAGACACATTTTAAAACAAGGGAAAAAGGATAACTAAATTAAACAACTATATTTTAAAAATCATTGCAAAAGCCCTAGCTGGTTTGACTCAGTGGATAGAGCATTGGCCTGAAGACTGAAGGGTACCAGTGTCCCCCATTTTTCACCACCTTTGTCCCCCTCTATTCAGGCTCAGACCTCCTTCCCTCTCACTATCACTACACTATTGTCTGTGTCCATGGGCTATGCTTCTATGTTCTTTGTCTAATTCTGTCACTTTCTTTCATCCAGTCCCTCCCACCCCCAATCCCCTCTGACATTTGTCAGTCTGTTTCATGTATTCATTCCTCTGGTTCTATTTTGTTTGTCAGTTTATTTTGTTTATTAGGGTCTTCATATAAGTGAGATCATATGGTATTTGTCTTACTCTGACTGGCTTATTTCCCTTGGCACAATAATCTCCAGATCTATCTATGCTGTCACAAAATATTAGAGTTCCTTTTTTTATAAATCTAGCAAATCATGCCACTTTCTGTCAATAACTATGATCTTCACAAGACTGTTTAGTGCACTTCTAGTTCCTTCCTGCCAAAATTAAGGTGACATTGACATTTTTTGCAACTGCACACTTTGAATTTGTACAGTACTGGAAGTTTCTGTGTAAGAAGGCACATGAATAAACTGGGGTGTTTACAGTGACTAGAGTATCTCCAAGGGCCTGGAAACCAGCATGCATGAGAACTACTATAGAAACTGAGCCTGGGAATGTGAAGCTGCTTCCTAGACTGCACATACCTTTTATATGGCTCACTGCTATAAACCAAATGTTTGTATTGCTCTTAGCATAAAGGCCTGCCATTAAAACTCTTTGATTGCTGAGGCATCCACTCCAAAGACATCCATCCTGTACTAACATACTGCCAGCTGTATGACACAGCTACTACTAGCACAACAACCAGATAAGAAATTAGGCAGACCCCCATGATGTTCCCCTTTTAGAAGCCCCTGGGAACCCCTATATAACGGACCATTTGAGTGACCTTGATTCTCACTTATCACACCCTAGTTCTTGCTTTTATGTTTTAAATTTACTAATAAAGAATAATTCCAGGAAATCCTAAATTCCTACCCTTGGCCTAATAAGGGAAGATGCTTGCTTGCTTCTCTCTCACACTCCTTCTCTCTCTCTCTCTCTCTCTCTCTCTCTCTCTCTCTCTCTCTCTCTCTCTCTCTTTCTCCTTGCTGTGTGGCCTCAGGTATGCCATGTACCCTCCAGGACCTTTGAGTAATAAATCTTGTTCCTCAAAGTTCCATGATGGTTTTTGCTGAAGTGTATATCCCACAGTCATAATATGAGGCACAGGGCCAACCTAGCACAACATTGGCTCTGATTGGGGAAATGCCTGTGGGGGGTTGCTAAAAGTAATTCAGGCCTGGGCAAGTGCCCCAGGAGTTCTAAGCCAAGAGCATCGCTATTAATAGGTTGAGACCAACACAATACCCCGTCCAAATTCATATGTTGGAGCCACAGCTTCCAATGTGATGGTGTTTGGAAATGGGGCCTTTGGGAGGTGATTAGGGTTAGATGAAGCCATGAGGCTCAGGCCCACCAAAGAGCTTATTCTCTCTCTGTCCATGCTCACACTCTGAGGAACAGGCCTATGAGCACACAACAAAAAGATTGCCATCTGCAAGCGAGGAAGTGGGATCTCACCAGAATCTGATCCTGCTGGCAACTGAAATGGGACTTCCAGCCTCCAGAACTATGAGACATAGATTTATCTTGTTAAAACTCCCCTGTCTACTCATGTTGTAGACAGGGGAGTTTTAAGCAGCTCTAACACTCATTTATAGTATTTCCTCTTTTATTGCTCTTTTTACCCAAGTCTACCAAACAGAAAACACACTATTTATTTGTAACTATAATTATTTTGTTATTATACACTTAGGAATTATGAAATGCCACACACAGCACCTCCAAGTGGTGAAAAGAATAAATCAATGGTGACATTCTGGACAGAGATGAGATCACCACCAGCTTCTATTGACAGCGTGTTTTATAAATAGTAAATGTGGAAGAAGTGGACTCGCTGAGTAAGAAAAGTTGTCAAGTTTGACTTTTGCTACAATTGCCCTAAGTATTCTAGCATCCAGTGAAATGAAAAGTGTATAAATCAGAAAGAGTTCAAGAACTTCCAATAGACCTTTGGCACCCTGAGTTGATGAAATAATCCAGAATTCTTGGGACTGTTTTGCTAAATCTAAGGCATATTCTAAACAGCTTTTAAAAATAAAGGTCTTCTCCCAAACAGCTAGGTGGCCTCATTCAAATGAGAAACACTAACTAAACATGAAAGACTTCTAAATTATGCAGTGGCTAAAATCAATGGTTTTATGCATTTCTAAAAATTTCTTGGATCTCTGCTTTACTTTTAGCATGTATATCTGAACTTTGTTTTCATTGTTTAAGAACCATTAAAGACTCCTTTGGACTTGGAGGCTTAAGTTGACAGTCGTCCATCACTTTATGATCCTTTAATCACCATTACTGTGGCAAAGTCAGCGTTAGATCATTTCACTATTTTTTTTTCATTAAATTCTTAAATTTGGTGCAAACTTGCATCATTTCCTAAAATTATATCAAAGTGACATGGTTTTCTTAATGAAGCAAGAATGACATTAAAAAATAAAAAACATTTTTACATGTATTCTTTAGTCAAAAAATTTTGGGGAAACACTAAATTACTAGTAAATAAAGGTCTCCCTCCCATTTTTGTCCATGTTCAGAATTTCTATAATCTATTAATATAGTGATTGTTTCTTGTGAATCTCCAGGGACTAAGGAGTTTAACATCACTTTAGTGTCCTCTGGGCTGTGGGTTGAAATATTGACTGTGACCAGAAGCTGCAGGAAAACTCCTTCTGATCTTGGGCTTAATATGAACAATAAAAATGTAAGACACTCACCTACATGTCATAACTCATCTGGATGGTGAATTAATGCTTCACCATCCAGATGAGATGGTGAAGCATCCATGAAAAAAGCCAAGGTCTTTTCCACCATCCATGAAAAAAGCCAAGGTCTTTTGGGTTAGATATAAAAATAAATGTATCGGTGACATGCAAAGGTAAGCATTTTGATTTTAAAATATTGAATAGTGAATTTGATGTCTAAATATGATCCTAAGGATTAAAGATGCAGAAAACTTGAAAATTACGAATCAAATGATTCAAAACATACAGAACCAAGAAAAAAAATATGCTAGATGGCACACTGAGGTGACTGTCAACAATGGTGCTGATAATAATTAGAAGAATGTCTCATTAAATATTTTTATATACCAATAATGCTAGTCAAAATTAATTTTTACATGTCAGGTCAGAAAACAATGAGAGAAGGTTTATACTGCAATAAAGTATCATTGGAATTTCTGGAAAACTCTTCTATTTTATTGCATTCTACCTGGTAGTTAATATGAAAATACATAATTATTTTATTATCTACTTAAAAATTTTTGTAATGGTTTTTAAAATTAAAATAAAATAAGGATTTGTTTTCAGATTATTTTGTTATCTATCTTATTGTCACTAATATATATATATATATATATATATATATATATATATATATATATATATATATAAGCCCAGCTATCCTTAAGGCAGAAAAGCCAGAAAAACTGGTTGCTATGACATGCACTGACCACTAGGGGGCAAACGCTCAATGCAGGAGCTGCCCCAGGAGGTCAGTGCACACCTACAATGGGAACATTACTCAACCAGAAGCCAGACTCATGGCTGGCTAGCCCAGTGGTGGTCGTGAGAGCCTCTTTTACCTATGCAGCAGTGCTAAAGGGCTGTGAGCCAAGTGTTAAGGGGTGTGCATGTATGCAGTTAGGAGTGTGCAGGTGGTCAGTAAGGAGCAAACAAGCAGGTGGTTAGGAGCAAGGGATCCTGGATTGTAAGAGGGCATAGGTCTAGCTGAGGGACCCCTCCTCCCAGGTGCATGAATTTCCTGCATTGGGCCTCTAGTGTAATAAGACCAATATATTCTTTTTTTTAAATGTAATAAATCTTTATTGTTCAGATTATTACAATGTTTCCTCCTTTCACCCCCCCCCCATAGTTCTCCTCCACCTGGTTCCCACCCCACCCTCTGCCCTTACCTTCTCTCCCGCCCCCCTCCACTGACCTCATCCATAGATGTATGATTTTTGTCCAGTCTCTTCCCGCATCCCCCACACACTTTTCCCCCTTAGAATTTTCATTCACTCCCTTTCTAGGCCCCTGATTCTATTATATTTACCAGTTTATTCTGTGCATCAGATTTTTAATTCACTTGATTTTTAGATTCACTTGTTGATAGATATGTATTTGTTGTTCATAATTTTTATCTTTACCTTTTTCTTCTTCTTCCTCTTTTTAAATAATACCTTTCATCATTTTATATAATACTGGTTTGGTGTTGATGAACTCCTTTAGAATTTTCTTATCTGTGAAGCTCTTTATCTGACCTTCAATTCTGAATGATAGCTTTGCTGAGTAGAGTAATCTTGGCTGTAGGTTCTTGCTATTCAGCACTTTGAATATTTCTTGCTACTCCCATCTGGCCTGCATAGTTTCTGTTGAGAAATCAACTGACAATAGTATGGGTGCTCCCTTGTAGGTAATTAACTGTTTTTATCTTGCTGCTTTTAATATTCTCCCTTTGTCTTTTCCTTCTGGCATTTTAATTATGATGTGTCTTGGTGTGCCCTCTTTGGATTCCTTTTGTTTGGGGTTCTGTGCACTTCCTGAACTTGTGAGTCGATTTCTTTCACCAGGTGGGAGAAGTTTTCAATCATTATTTCTTCTAATAGGTTTTCAGTATCTTGCTCTCTTTCTTCTTCTGCCACCTCCATTATTCTGATGTTGGTATGCTTGAAGTTGTCCCAGAGGCTTCTTATACTATCTTCAAATTTTTTGGATTCTTTTTTCTTTTTGCTTTTCTGTTTTAGTTTTTATTTATGTATTTATTTTTAGCTTCTTTGTATTTCAAATCTTTAACTTGCTTCTTGCAGTCATCTAGTCTGCTGTTGGGTCTCTGTATAATATTTTTATTTCATTCAGTGTATATTTAATTTCTAGTTGGTCCTTTTTCATATCCTCAAAGGTCTCGCTAAATTTATTGGCCTTTTCTATGAAATTCTTGAAAAACCTTATAACCTTGGTATTGAACTCTATATCCAGTTGTTTGTTTTTCTCCATTTCTTTCTTTTGTGATCCATTTCTTTGTCTCTGCATTTTCACTGCTTCCCTGAGTTGGTAGGTAGCTTTGTGTGCTAGGTGTCCTATATGGCCTAGTGGGTTGACCTCCCCAGTTACCTGAGGTGGACACTCTTGGTGCACCCCTTTGTGGACTGTGTGTAGAGCAGCCGTGGGCAAACTATGGCCTGTGGGCCAGATCCGGCCCGTTCGGCTATTCTATCTGACCCGCAGAGCCAAAAGAGCAGAGGGTTCTCTTGCTCTCCCCTCCGCTCCTTCACCAGCAGCCCAAGATGAGATTGCCAGCATGGTCAGGTTGCTTTTGTTCTGGCCCTCCAGTCCAGTTTAAGAACCCATTGTGGCCCTCCAATCAAAAAGTTTGCCCACCCCTGGTGTACTTGTTGTAGTTAAGTATTGATTGTTGTTGGTATCACTGGCAGGAATTGACCTCCAGGCCAATTGGCTGTGAGGCTCAGCTGTGTCTATGCCAGAAGAACTCCCCTGTTGGAGACAGCCTCATAAGACAAGGCTTGCAAAATCACAAAAGCCTCTGTGCTCAGCTTGGATGGAGTGAAGTCTCAGGGCTGAGCAGACAGTCTTGGCTTCTCATCAACCCTGCCTGATGAGGCCCCTGGGTCTCAGTGTTCCTTGGTAATCGCTGTAAGTACCTCTAAGTGTAAGCTGCCCTCGAGTTTCACCCACTGCCAGACAGTCCAGTTTCTCTCCCAATGAATCTGAATTCCCAGATTCTCTCCCAGAACTGGAGTTCAGATTAGTGGGGAGCTTCTATTTCCCACCCACTACAGAAAGTCAGCAGCACACTCAGCAGTCAATCCTCTCTTTGCACACTCCTGCGTGTGCCTCCAGACCTCTGCCTTTTGCAGCTCATCTGAATTTCTGCCTGACAGTCCAGATTCCCCCTGTAGAAGCCTGGGTCCCCAGGGTCTTGCCTGTAACTAGGGTTCAGTACAGTCAGGAGCTTTTATCTCCTTCCTGCTAGAGAAAGCCAGCCAGGCACTCAGCTGCCCACACGCATGTCTCTGTACCTCAGCTTTTGTAGCTTCTTTGATTCTTCGTGTGCTTTCCTCTATTCTTCTAGTTGTAGAATGTGCACTCAGCTAGCTTTCCTGTGGTTCTGGATGATGTTTGTTTTGTCTTTTAGTTGTAGTTTTGAAATTGTTGTGCAAGGTAGCAGTTTAGGTGTTTACCTATGCCGTCATCTTGGTTTCCCCTCAGACCAATATACTTTTAATACTCATTTTTTGTCATGGCAGCACAATAACTGGAAATACATTTTTGAGTGATTTTCCTAGTCATGCACTATGTTACAGACAGCACTATAAGTTCTAAACTCAGAACCAAAATCCTTCCCAAGATGCAAATGCTGATGACACAGAGAAGCATAGGAATCAGAAATGCTTCCAAATCATTTGTCCAGTTGTAGTTGTCATTATGTGTTGAATTTATGTTTTTCCCCCCAATGGATGCAGATATTGTTGAGGAGAGGAAATGAGATTATTCTATTTGTGCCACAAATATGATAAGTTCTGGGCCCTAGACACCTGTTTTGAGTAATGGAGTCAATGAAGTTAAATACAAGTCAACCATTCCTAATAGGGTATTCATTCACTTCCCTTCCACTCTTCAGGAATACATTTTGACCCTTCCACACAGTCTATGTGTGCACATAGAACTGTGCCCAGACATATGACTAAAAAAAGCAAAAAATAAAAAAGAGCCATTCTACTTTGGAAAGCCATCCATTGAATTTGTATAATTACTATTCAAATTCAGACGTCATTTTAATTTAAAATAACACTTTTATTAAAATGCTTCCCTCACCATAGGCTTAAAGAACAAAATGTACAAAATGATCCATAGCCTGGATGGCATGGCTCAGTGGTTGGGTAGCAGCCTATGAACCAGGAGGTCATGGCTCGATTCCTGGTCAGGGCACATGCCTGGGTTGTGGGCTTGATCCCAAATAGGGGGCTTGCAGAAGTCAGCCTATCCATGATTCTCTCTTATCATTGATGTTTCTCTCTCTCTCTCTCTCTCTCTCTCTCTCTCTCTCTCTCTCCCTCTCCCTTCCTCTCTGAAATTAATAAAAATATGTATTTTTTATAAATGAACCATAAAATTGGGGCCAATCTAAACCCTAAAATATAGTTCTGAGGTGCAAAACAAAATGAAACAATACTAGAATTTAAAATGCCTTAGAAATATATTTTTCTCTTAAAATTCAATGAACTTTTATTCTGAGATAGATGATAGATATATAGATGATAAATAGATGATAAACAGATAGATAGATGATAGATAGATAGATAGATAGATAGATAGATAGATAGATAGATAGATAGATATAGATAGCAGATGGCACTGACTCATGCAGTAATAGAATATGTGAATATGTGTGCTATCATGGGGAGTGGTACTCTAATGGAGACATGTACATGTACTTACTGCCCATTCAGATGTAGGCATATGCTTTCAGTTTTTAAAATGATTCCAAAAGTCATCTGCAATATCTCACTACTTTTAAGAGTAAAACACTGATAGACTAATAGCCCTGATGGATCCATTTTATTTGAATAATCAAGCTGCTTGATGCAGTTCCAATTGCTTAGGTTCACAGGGAAGATTGGATTGCATGATGCACAATTTTTCATGCTGATTCCTCTAATTACCAAACTTTAATACAGTTTTTGGTCAAAAATCTCAAATGTATTTATTTAACAAATGCTTCTTTCACCGCAAAGCCCTGGAGGTATGTTTTTGAGGTGGGGATGCTTTTCTTCTTTGGCATTACCTAATCTGATAAAGTACAGCCAGATGACTCAAAGTGAAAATCCAGATGCAGAAAGTACTTAAAAGTTTCAGAATCCTTTTTAAAATTCCTACTGACTATTCTATCATGCTGTGTCATGGCAAGTGAGCCATATATAACTTATCATACATAGGTGATGGGGTTGATAGAATTAATGCAGGGAGCTCCAATGTCCAAAGGCAAAAGTTCTATCCACTGAAGAAAACACAGGGCAGTTAAGGACAGAATTTGCTCTACAGCAGATCTTGAAACACAAATTTAATTGTGCTGTGTGAACAATACATTATAGAGACAAGATCCTTTGGGAATCAGCTGGAAGAAAAATTCTAAATGAGCTCTTTGGGAAGAATACAAAAATAGAGGACATTAGTGGATAAAGAAGGAGACCCAAAGATGTCTACAAGCAAGTGGAGTCTCCTATATTCCCCATGAGTTCAGGGTTGATGACCTTGAGAACCAGCATTTACCTCAAAGAATGTAAAGTCCCAAAGGAAACAGAGAGAGAGAAAGACTCTTATTTGGAAGCAAACCAGATTTTTATTACCTGTGTTCAGTGTACAGAGAGTCATCTTGTCCAGTAAAAATGACTCCACCATGGAAGTGAGAGGCAGAGAAGTTCTGTTAGAACTATTGTGTCCTGGAAACACAGGCATCTGGACACAACAGTGAGCAAATGCTGAATCCTCTTATGTCAGAAGAGTAAAGATGAAAGTCTCTATGGGTGAAATTGTTTTATAGTCTCACTATGTATAGCTGATATTCACATCCAGCTTACATACTTAATAGTTGATTATGTATGGACTTCATCATTTTCTGTTAGTCAGACTTTTTTCCCTTAACTGCAGTAACATTATTGCCCTGATATGTCTGGAAAGGAAGAATACAATGAAATTACAGTCATCTGTCAAAGCAAAAATTACACTGGATAAGGCTAAACAGGCAAAGAAGGCTTTCGCAATAGAGGACAGAGACCAAAATTCAGTCTCAACTCAGCTCTGCTGAAATACAGGGTCAAATGGGCTTATTTAATTAGCTGAAGTGAATTTGGGGGGAAATACGAAAGTATGTCAGGGGAGAGGCTGACCAGTGGGGTGTGTCCAGCACACTCAGTTATTCCTGCATCTGAAAATGTTTCTCTCTTCATGATTAGGCCATCTGTGTTGGCTAATTGTCACCCTTCAAAGTTAGGGTCCGTAGAACAACGTTTGAGTGTGAGAGGGAAGAAGGCAGCAAGCAGGAAGAGCACAGGCAGCAATCAGTTGCAGGAAGGAGACCTCGACTCCCGGCTTTGGTCCTGGTGCCCCTGCAGGGTCCACAAAGATGGAAGATCCCATCAGAGGGGCAACAGGGCCTAAAGGACTGATAAATATAGCTAGTATTCATTAGACCAATGGAAGAGGGCACTGATTGAGGATGCAGTGATAACTTTTGAGAATGTAACAGACTAGATACAGAAAGACACACTGGCCCAAAGGGCATAATTCTGTGCAATTTCTCCAGCAACGCCATGGAGTCAGTGTATGGACAAATCAGATGGCCAAAATGTTGAAGTTGTTTTCACCCGAGTAATGAGAAATATACCACAAAGAAGGCTTTTGATTATCTACCATTAGGCGCTTGTTGAGTGTTTTGTTGTTGTTGTTGTTGTTTTAATATATTTTCATGATTTCAGAGAGGGAGAAAGAGGGAGAGAAATAGAAACATCAATGATGAGAGAGAATCATTAATTGACTGCATCCTGCAGGCTCCTCACTGGGGATCAAGCCTATAACTTGGGCATGTGCCCTGACTGGAAATCGAACTGTGACTTCCTGGTTCATAAGTCAATACTCAACCACTGATCCACTGTGACTGGGCACTTGTTGAGTGTTTATATCATGAGGTCTTAGCTGGAGTGTGAGAGATATGCAAGACAGACAGGGAATATGGAACGTTGGCATTAGCAGAAAGACAGTTGTCACTTCATCCCAATCTCCTTCAATGGGCAGGCTCCATTATCAAGGGGAACATTTCTAGTCCCCTCTAGCCAGTTCTCATTCACTTGCTCTTTCTTAAAGAGGTAGTTATTACTGTTAGATTTGAGGTGAATGTCATTGAGATGAAGTTGGACTTGGAATCCTTTGGCTTGCTGCACCTTCTCCTGGAATTGCTTCTCTTCAAGGAAGCCCTTCTCGCCCTGCTTCCTTCTCCAGGCTGTCAACTGAGCAATACAGGGCTTTCTGCCACATTCAGCATCCCTACATGAGAAGCCAGCATGGCATTCAGGCAGATGGAGTTGGGTTCGGAACCCTCAGACATCAGATACAAACACCTTTCTCCAATGCAGAATTGTTATTAAAAATCTGCTATTTTAATATTTTTTCCAATAAACAGTGTTTCACATGCTACTACATTGCTCACAATTCTGAAGTGCAAGAGGATGAGGGGTAGCACTTCCAAAACCGGCAAAAGCCCTTCTCAGAAATACCTATACCACTATTGACTAAATAACCAGAAGATAGGAATTTTGGAAGGAAATCTTTATAATTCTTTCTACCACACCCAAAATGATCTTTCCTAAAGCAGACATGAACATAACAATTCTAAATGGTATGAACCTAACATCAATTTGCAAAAGTGTGCAAGATAAAAACTGATGAAACAGATAGGAGAAATAGACAAATATACCATAACTAGAGGATGAGGGGTGTCCCTCAGCCCAGCCTGCCGCCTCTCATAGTCCAGTAGCCCTCAAGGGATGTCTTGTTGATGGCTTAGGCCTGCTCCCCATGGAACTCCCTCTGTGGGAGGCTACCAAGCCAATCAGAGGAAGGCACCGCCCAATCACCCCAATGCTGCTGCCACTGCCAGCTGCCGCCTGCCCTCATCCCTCAAAGCTGCCAAAGCTTTGTCTAGAAGGACTTCCAGTCTATTCAGTCTAATTATCATATTACCCTTTTATTAGTGTAGATTGTTGCAGATTCAAGAACCCTCTTTAAGCAATTGTGAATTCAAGCAGGAATAAGAAGAGAGTTGAACTGAGCAACATTATAAATCATCATCATCTAATAGACTTTTATAAACTACTCCATCCATTGAGAGCAGAATACATGTTCTCCTAAAGCTCACATGGAACATTCAGCAAGATAGATCACATTTTTTAGCATAAAATATACCTTAACAAATTTAAAAAGTCAAAATCATACAAAATATGTTCTCAGACAACAATGATGTTAAACTAGAAATCAATAACAGAAGGATAGCTGGAAAATTGGCTAATATGCTTAATTTAAAAATTAAACAACACCTTTCTAAAATAACACAGATCAAAGGTAAAGTCCCAAGAGAAATTTTAAAAAAAATTTTGACCTAAAGGATGATGAAAATAAAACAGCATGAATTGTGAAACATAGCAATACTTCACTCTAAAGCATAACACCCTACTCAGTAAGTGTGTTTTACATAGTGACTTTCTTCTAAAGAGGACAGTTTGGAAAAGGGAAAATAGAATAAATTTACAGTGAAAAAAACTAAAAACGTTCCTTAGCATGAAGATCAAGGTCAATACCAACAGTGATAACTCATTTTGATAGTATGTACCTTGATATCATGGGATGAAAATGGCACTTTATCTCCAGAGCCTTGCTCCTCAAATCCTGCAATCCTCAAAATTGTCAAGGTCATCAAAAACAAGGGAAGTTTGGAAACTCTTAAAGCAAAAGGGAAGTCAAGGAGACAGGAGCACTAAATACAACTAAATACAACGTGGAATCTTGGATGGGATCCTAGAACATAAAACAGAACTGGGTTAAAACTAAGACAATCGGAATGTAGTATAAACTTTAGTTAATAATAATGTGTCAATATTATTTTATTAAATGTAACAAAAGTGTGGTTCTGACATAAGTAGGCTCTTAATGAGAGGGGAAATTGGGTGTCAGGTATATTGGAACTCTGTACTGCCTTAACATTTTTTTTCTGTAAATCTAACACTAGTGTAAAATAAAATACATATTTAAAAATAAAGAGAATACCTCTGAAAGACTGGATGATTGCCCCCAAAGAGACTGGGTTAAAATGAAAGAGCCTTTTAGACCAGAAAAAAATGCTGTTACTTTGAATATTTAATCTTCTGAGTAGAAAGAGATTCATAGAAAATTTGGGTTTAATAATTAAAATTTTGTATTTGTATAACTGAATCATCTCATTTAACTTTTAATCAAACTGAAGTTAAATTTTTAAAAAGTATTTTTCTTCCAAAATGAAGTAACAAGTGAAAAGATATATTTATATGTCATTCTAGGTTTATCTGTACCCTTTCAACAAACATGATTTTGTTTATTGAAATAAATAAAAAATAAAAATGAATATATAATAAATAACCTGTGCCCACTGTGTTAATTTTCTTAAACAGTAATTAATGGATCTGTTTATTAAAGGTTTTCTATGTAATCTAATTATCACTATCTTAATTATTATTATCATCATAGCAAACACTTCTGTAATGCTACATGGCATTTATGATTAATTCCGTTAATCCATTCAAACACTATAAGAGGTATATTTCATGGGAAAACTAAGGCAAAGATGGCCTGGATAACTTTCCAGGTAGAACAATTACTGATGGAGCTAGGATTCATCTGTTGTGTTCTATAGTGCAATATATATATATATATATTATATATATATATATATATATATATATATATATAATATATATATATATATTCAATCTTGCCATTAAAGAACAGCCTAACCCAAATGACAGCATGCTCACCCTTGGGAAAACAACATATCTTTCACTAGTTGGCTACGTTATGGGCCACTCTGGAAAAGGCACCTTTTACTTCTGTGCTGTAGCAAATAACAAAATAGAATTTCTCTAACTGCCTCAATTATTGGACCATAGGAAGACTTTTGCTACATATGGGTAGTGTCAGAGCATAATCTCATGTACTTAACACTAAAGTGTTGGGCATGGAAATGGTAGTGAATCGTGCTGGGTCTACTCCTCCCAATGACTCCCTCACCCGAAAAACATGTGTTTGGCAGCTGGGGAAATGTGTTAGTTCAAAGGAAGTAATAAAAGTCAGAGAAAAGGAAGGCAGATATGCATTTTTTTATTTACTTATAGCATATGTTAAATAATTGTAATGTGTTTGGTTTCATGTTTCGTTACTAGGCACTTTTACCTTATCTCCAAAGAACAAAAAACATCCAAGTCACAACACGCCTTGCCTCTTTCTAAATAAGTCATTTATGAGCAGCCAGTGTAATGCTGACTCTGACTATATTAGCAGCAAATCCTGGCTACTTAAAAACTGGGAAAATAGCTTCCAGACACTTAATAACTAGCAGACTGGTTCTATTGGAAATGGCTTGATAAGCAATACCTGTTACTCAGCTTGTCAGGGCTATGCCATATGGACAGACCCTCCCCTCCCCCTGCACTGAGGATCAAACACTCTGAAGAGGGATTGTCTCTACTCTCAAACTCTGAAAGACTGGTTGCCAATTTTGAAAGAAACAACCCCTAAATAGACCCAAGGAGGCAGTCAAAAAATGGATTTATATTCTTCTTAGAGTTAGAACAGTACAAGGGAGAAGATGTGACTTTAAATATGGAAACAGTAACTTTAACACCTGCTTAGTGACTGGGAACCAATCATTTCATCTTCCTGAGCCTCAACAATCTCATCCAAAAATTTTATATGATAAACTACACTCTGAGAGTCAACTGAGAGTGATAACAAATGTGTTGAAATATTCAACCATGATAATAAATACTAACTTAATTTATTTATATTGCTTTCTCTACTACACCCCCACATATTTGAGATGAAATTAGTTGTAGGTGAATTTTAAGAGAATTTTAAGAGGTAATGTAGGTTGACCTCATGGTAATATTTAGAATCAATACTTGAGGGAAAAGACTTAGACAAAGACTTTCTTGAATGTGACAGAGAAACAAATGAGTGCATAGACTACCTTGAGACCTTCTCTCTTACTCTAAGTAGATGCACAGCTTCTCATTCCTGTGGTTGAAACTTGAAAGGATGTAAGTAGATAGGCAGGAATAGCTATGGAGATTTGGAATATAGTTTGTTGAAATAGTCAGTAAAAAAAAATCTGCAAGGTATTCCAGAGCCAGACCAAAGAATGTCTTCAATGAATATCATTCTATATGGATGACAACATGAGGAGCACTCTGATACCTACTAAACTCTCAGGGTAGTTCATTTCTTACTTGCCTTCTCACATATAATCTTAAAACTAACCTATGAGATGTAACCAGTTTCCACTTGATAGATGAGTAAACTGGAGAGCCATAAGATGAAGTATCTGTCCACGTTCAGTGAGGATGACAGCCCTGTCCTGCCCAGAGCAGGAGTCTGAGCTCCTGACTAGGGTGGCCCCTGCCCCCAGCATTCCCCAGGCCCTGAGCATCGTGAGGACAGTGCAAATGGCTTATTCACATTTTCTTTGTTGTAGCCCAGCAGCCCAGGCTGCCAAATCATAAATATTTGTTAGATGAATGCTGTCTAGGTTATAACTATTTAACTCAGGCAATGTCATGATAAAATGGGTGCTTGGGGAGCATTAGTCTGATAGAGTGCAGGTTGGTTGGACCAGAAATGTGGGAGTGGAGATGAAAACCAGAAAGATGTCTTAGGAGACTATTACTGTGGACTCGTCTTATGACATCTGAGGCAGCCAGAGAGCTTAGCTCTCCCTTTTCCACTTCATATAACACAGCTTGAGGAAGCCACAAAGCCTACTGTATGGGGCCACTTTGTACAACCATCATTAACTTTCCATACCTTATTGTTTTTCTCTGTGTAGTTGGAGATCCTTCTACCTCAGTAGCTGCTCATCAGTGGTGAGCATTTATTCTAGCTGCTCTGCAAAATGTCATAAAGAGATGCCTGTGTTGACAAAAGACCACATTCATGCTACATATACTATTACTTAAATATATATATTTTTTGATGTGGGATGGGGGGACAAGAAGAGATAAACCAAGAAACTTACATACTTATATGCATAGCCCATGGACATGGGCAATAGGGTGATGAAGATCTGAGAGAGAGGGGGGCATGTAGAGAATGGGAGAGGAGGGTAAAAGTGGGGTGGGGAATGGGAGAGATCTGAAATACTATAATATATATATATATATATATATATATATATATATATATATATATATAGGAATAGAAGAGACTATAGCATTTGTTACACCAATTAATTGTTATTTGTTTATATGTCCCTTGTTCATGTAATACTTTGAAGTCCAAAGCTCAATGAAACTGATTTATGGTCAGAATGTGGGAGATAATCAGTAAATAAATAAAAGAATTAAGTGTGCAAATTATGTGGTCATTTTTCCTTTTTGTGGTAGGCAGAATTCAGATGTCCCCCAACATTTCACTTCCTGGCATTTGCACATCGTCACCCAGTTATTCAATAAAACACAAATCTAAGTGCTGCTGCAGGGCAATTTTTCATGCAATTAAGGTCCCAAGTAAGTTGACTTTAAAGAAAAGGAGATTACTTCTTTGGGGATGGACATAATCAGGTGAACATTTAAAATGAACTGAACTCTTCCTGGAAAAAAGAGATTTCAAAGAATGAGAGGCATTTAATGAGAGAAAGGTCTTTCAATTTTGGCTATGAAGATAGAGGGGGGCATGTGGTGAGGAATGGGAATAGAAGGAACTGAGAATGGGGGTCTGAGCTGACAGCCAACAAGGAAATGGAAACCTCCATCCTACAACCACAGAGAGCACAATTCTGCCAATAATCTGAACAAGCTGGGAAGTGAATTCTTCCCCAGAGATTCCAGAAAGGAACATGGTGCAGCTAATCTCCTTGATTTCAACCTCATGGGACCCTGAGGAGAGAAATAGCCTTACTATGCCCAGACCTCTGACCTAGAGAACTATGAGCTGATAGATTATAGTTCTTTTAAGATGTTAAATTTTTGTTCATTTCTTTTGCAGGAAAAAAAATTTTAGCATGCTTTGTTTCTACTGTGTCATGCTTGATAAGGATAATGCATGTCCTTGAAAATGTCAAGGCATGCTTTAGAATTAAAGGCAGATTGTAAAAAACCCAACCCTCCACTTTCTCAGGAAGGGTACCCTAAATGAGAGCAAGGAATACTTTGCATCACCAAGCATGCATGTTATTAAGAACAGTTGAAAAATGTTAAAATGTATAAAAAGTTATGACATTCTACCCAATTCTATTAAAAACAATATGTAATGTTCCATTAGAAGCTTTAAACTGGATATTTGGGGATTTGAGTTTTGGCCACCCATATAGGCCAAAAGTAAAGCAGTGATTTTCTGTTCTGATTGCAAGGTTATTCATAGGTCTTCAGTCAATGTCAGCTTCAAAAGTCTGTCATCTTCAGCCAATTTTTTTTCCATTATAGAAATTATAAAGTTTGTTAAACACCAGCATTTGCGTCAAGAGTTACAGGCCAGAGAGGAACAACATGTCCTTTCTCCTTTTATTCTAGAAGCCACCTAAAAGTCATGACTCTACTATATCAAACTACTTGAGTAAGACTGTTTAACTCCAAAAATTAATTTCCATAAATTGTCAGCAAATAAAAATAAAACAACAATAACAGTTACCCAGGAATGAAGTTGGGAAATGTCAGGAAAATATGCTAGTAAACCGCAATTAAATTAGGGGCTAATTTTTAACTTTGAGACATTCAGAGTCAACCAGTTACTTTAAGGACTAACTTGAAGCTGCTTTTTGAAGTGTACCTTATATGCAAATGAGGGCAATCATGTCTAGCCACTGAGCTTGAATCACTTGCAGGGGAAATTGTTCCTTCCTTCCTATATTTAATGGCAAGATTTATTGGTCATTCTCTGTCCCCCATGAAAGAGATCTCTTGATTTGTGGGTAATGCCACTAGAATAAAACCAGTGGGTCTTGCCCAGACAGTGTGGCTCAGGAGGTCACATTTAGATTCCCAGTCAGGGCACATACCCGAGTTATAAACCGGATCCCCAGTAGGGTGTGTGCAGGATGCAGCCAATCAATGATTCTTTCTCATCATTGATATTTCTATCTCTCACTCCCTCTCCCTTCCTCTATGAAATCAATAAAAATATTTTTAAATGGGTCTTAGCTGAGTGCCTTTTTATTGATGTTCTGCTTATGAAGCCATGAATTGAGGCAGGCTTTCCAACTCTTTGACAACATTTTAGATGAGCTTCTTACCTATACCTGTACTTAAACATAAACATATATGTATATGTACATCCACCTACACCCATGTTCACACCTGTGCTATACCTACACCTATTCCTATACCTTTAACTCTATCTACCTCTACGGGTTGTTTTGAGGATGAAGTAAGAGGCAGTCTCATGTGTATGACATATCACATGAGTAGTATCTCCAAAAATGTTGCCTTTGAAGAGCTTCCATGGCCAACTCACAGTAGATGCATTTCAGACACTGGGAAGTGGTTGTTGTTAGACTTTGTAGAGAATGGGAGATCAACGTGCAATTTGCAATGATTGTTTCCCGGTCACAAACTATCCTAGTTCTCAAAAACAACAATAAGCATTTGATTTGGCTTTATTTTAGCTAACAAACATTTGACCCTGTGATCCAATAGCCTTGTTCACTCCCTTCTTGGCACTGAGTGGTACTTTCTCACCCTTGTCAGGAACAAGGCCCCATTCCTTCTCCTATCCTCCAGCAGCCAGGATGAGCAGCAATACACTACCATGGAAAAGGGGCAAGGCCAGGAGCCTGATGTCCAGAAAGGACTATTTCCACCAGAGCAGCCAGGAGATACCTTGCAGCTACAAAGATAAGCAAAACAATAGTCAAGCCTCTTCTGAACATTGCATTCCCTCCAGGGAGAGATATAAGATATTCCTATAGCATTAGCAGTGGGAGAAGGCCAGACAAAGCTTGTCCCTCTACACTCAGAGAAATATCTTCCGCACACATTTGGGCAGCTGAGTCCAAAAAAAAAAAATATCACAGAAGAAGTGACATTTTTATTAGAACATGAAGAGATTTTTTTTTCAAACAGCTTGAGGTGAAAGGCACTCCTAGTGGAAGGCACAGCAGCTGCAAATCTCTGAGGGCCAGAATCAGTCAAGCTGACAAAGGGTAGACAGAAGAGGAAGCCTATTTAAAGTACAGAAGCTACAGAGGGATCTATGATGTACACTGTTACACTGTTGTGTAAGGTCATCCAATATAGACTATGTGCTTGCAAATTTTAATCTTCTCTAATAGTAAGGCGTTTCAACTCCATTTCATATGTTGTGGGGTTTATTAACACGATGTTATTCCAACAACTACATTCTGCAGAACCCCAGCTCTTTAATTGCTTGCAATTATCATTCTTGACCAAATGGCCTACTTGGAATTAAGCAAAGGTGCAGTCAAAAATTCTGCCCCCAAAATAAAAAGCTGTACATAAAATTTATGAGATTAATGAAGTGCAAGTGAAGGTTTAATAACTTTTCCTGCTTTGCACCAATAATAGTAGATTGGTTCAGTCTTTTGAACCAATATAATATTATTACATTGACAAGAGAAATAGGAGGTATTTTCTTTATAAGATCTCTTATTTCTATGCTAAGATCCCCAGTAATTCCAGTTTTATCTCCATTCCAGACCCGTCACATAAATGAGTCTATTAAAATGTACTCAACTCTACTTCTTCCTATTGTTTCATGTGTTAGTTCAAATGAGGTTTGAATAAACAACACATTTCTAATACTAAGGATTAAATGTTTCCATTTTCTTAAGTTTTCTTGGCTTGGACTCACGCTGCACAACTGTGCTTGGTTCAGGGCTTAGTTATGCTCCCTCAGTACCAATAAACCTGAGTAAAAATATCCATCTAATTGGAACCTTCCTTAGGATGTTTTTTTGATATTTTAAGAGTGTATGGTTTTCATACCAAATAGAGAACATGCTGTCCAATGTACCACAGCATGTTCCCCAGTCCTGGACAGGAGGGCCCAGTTTCCCCCCTGCCCACAGCTCTATGAACAGAGGCTAGAATGTTTACAGCAAACAGGAGGGAGGCTGGCGTGGCGATCTTCACACAAGCACTCATCATGCTCACCATGGGGTCAGCCGCGCTCTCATGGACCCCAGCCCTGCAGACACGAGGCTGCCATCTTGTTAATGTCCATCTGAAGGTCTGCTCCTGCGGTTTGTATTCTTTGAGTGCTTCTTCTGTGAGGCTTAAAGATCAACAACCCCAGAATGTCTGGACTGTTATCTATACCATTAAAACTAGAAAAGCAGCCCTGGCCGGTTTGGCTTGGTAGTTGAAACATCAGCTCTCAGATTGCAGGGTGGTTCAATTTCTGGTCAAGGGCAAGAATTTGGTTGCAGGTTCTCCAGCTCTGGTAGGGTTACATGTGGGAGGCTACCAATCTGTGTGTCTCTCTTACACAGACGATTCTTTCTCTCTCCTCCCTTCCTAGCTGACTTCCACTCTCTTTCTAGAAATCAATGGGGGAAAATATCCTCTGGTGATGATTTAAAAAATAAAGTTAGAAAAACAACCAAGAAGAAATGCACATCAAAAGAGTTAGATAAAAAAGTGATGAGCAGATTAATGTATGGATAGATGAATGAAGAAATTAATAATTCAGCCAAAGTTACTACCTGAGTTTGGATCGCACCACATCTTGGAATTCTAAATAGATAAATGATACAGCTATTTGTTCTCTCTCATCATTTCCCCTTTTATAAAAGAGTAAATATAGACTGAGAATTCTGATGGAGCTTGCAATCTTATTCCACAGAGGTAAAATATGGAATTATTATTGTATTTACTATCATCAGCTACTAAATTATACCATTTTTAATAAGAGAGTGCTATCATTACTACTTCATACTTTTCAAAATATTTTATAACTCTTATCTCACTTTATAAAGAGAAAGAGGATTTCATGTCTTCAATTAATCTTCAGGTTTTCATCTATTACACTTTCCTTCCTTTATATATGTTTTGCTTTATCTAGAAAAAAAATGTTATTCCTCTCTTGTGGAACCAATTTTAGAATCACCAATTACAATATAGACTTCCTTTGTTAAATGTCCATAGACATTTTCATCAGGTTTTCAGAACCCATACTATCCTAACCAGAAGCTGGATGTGGGACAAGCATTACTTCAACACCCAAAGTGCTGCCATAGGAAACAAATCAAAGCAAGGAGGGGAAAAGCCATAATGAAACCAAACTCTCATTAAAACCTGACAGCGAGCTCATTATTCCCAAGTAGCTCTTACTGGAACAGAAGCAAATGGGAATGGGAAACACCACAGACAAGATGCTATGTTGCTGTGTTGCTGGATGGTCTCTGGAAAGAATTATATTTTGGGTACAGAGCTCACAGTAAAAGGCTAGAAACTAGACTTAGGCGCCTCTCATTTCCTCCAAGTCAGACTCTGAGAAAAATAGTGACTGTGGTGTATATTTGTTGGTGTGTGTGTGTGTGTGTGTGTGTGTGTGTGTGTGCGCGCGCGCGCACTTTACTTATGGTGAAGCCATGATCTAATTCCAAATGAAGTGCATCAACTTGTACTCACTATGACCCATGGACAGTGGGTACCATTCCATTCTACTATATTCTGGTCCTGTCTACTGAGGTGACCTATACCCAGGGCTCTTCACAGTGTGTAGCCTCCCATCCATCCTCATGTCCTTCTCTGCAAGCATTCTTTGTGGTTGTGTGGAAGTGAGAGGCCACGCTCCTCTGGGTGGGAGCAGCCAGCCTGCTTGGCTAAAACACTTTCCCTACTGCCCCCTAAAATCAAAACACTAGCACTTCTGTAAATGCACACTCATGTTTTATAAGCTTTGATCTGGAAAAAGTGTAAAAGTTGATTGCTGACAACTGTGAAAAACTACCCCTAAATTTCTAGAAGCTCCTAAGTTTACATTGCCCAGATACATTTCATTCTGCTTTCTTGGTCACAATTCCCATATTTTGAATAATTCGGAAGTTCCATTCTGTCATCTGCTATATCAACTATTCCTCCTCAGTTGTGTCATGTGAAAATCTTATAAGCCAGTGTGTGTGTGTGTGTGTGTGTGTGTGTGTGTATGGGGCTTTAATCCAAACCACTGAATAGAAGTTAACACATGATAAAGAACAGGACAAATTGTATGTGCTTTAAGGTTTTGTCCTTTGATTGACACCAATTAATTAGTAGCTATTTCTAAGTAGACCTATTAATTTGTGTTTTCATCAAATGCAAAAGAATATCAAAAAAATAGCCATATGCATGGCTAAAGTAGGAAGCCCAAATTCTAAGAATTTTTTCTGACGCACCAATGGAATTATAGTTCTTTAATTCAAGTACCACTCTGCATTAGTCTTTAGAAAACCTGTACCCAGCAAAGCACATTTACTAAACACCAAGAGAAAACATGCTGCTCTTTGTGAAAAACTAATTGAGTCAGATCTTGTTACTGCTGTTCTTTTTTAAGTGATCATCTACCTATTAATAATTACATCATCAATAGTGTCCCTGATTAGTATTGAACTGATTGGCCCTTGTCTCTGGAATTCTTTCTTTTTCCAGTTTTGAAATTGGAAAATATTTACCTTGTACACTTACCTAGCTTCTCTCCATAATTAAGTATTTTATCACGGAAAAATAACTCATCTGTCATATCTTTACATACTCTGCACACACCCTCAAGCACTGAGTTAGTTGTAACTTTGATGGAGCTGAAGTCTTGCCCATTCCAAGAGCATCCAATCACTTTCTGTCTTGCAATCCCTCTAAGGGTGCAGAGCCTTTTTGCTGACACCCCTGTATTGTCCAACCTGAATGCTGTCTTATAGTCAAAGATGATGAAAATCAAAAAGTGGTCAAGCGGATCTGTTCTTCCAATTTTTGTCCTCTTTCTTTTTTATTTACTTTATTGATTAAGGTATCACATATTTGTCCTCATCCCCTCTTATTCCCATCCCAAACCCCTACCCACGCATGCCCCCAACCCCTGTTGTCTGTGACCACTGGTTAGGCTCATATGCATGCACAAAAGTCCTTTGGTTGATCTCTCTCCATTATCCCCACCCTCCCTTACCTTCCCTCTGAGGTCTGACAGTCTGATCGATGCTGTTCTTGTTCATCAGTCTATGTTGTTCATCATTTCCCCTAGATGAGTGAGCTCATGTGATACTAAAAATACACTTATAAGAACCTAAAATGAGACAAGAAATAATGGCTATGTGAGAGGCAAATGAATCAATCTACAGTGAGTTTCTTTCTGGGCCAACAGTTCTGTTGAGTCCCAATTTCTATGTCAAATAGTTCCTTATGTGTACATATCAGCAATGGTATTTCAGTTCAGGATGGTGGGCAAATGGTGGTAATGCAGGTCTGATCCTCTCTAGTTTGGTCCTGGAAAACCTGTAGCGATGCACAGCTGCTGACTGCTAGTATGGCAAAGCATCATCAGCGTCTTCTATCTCTGAACTGTTTCTCTTCTGTCTTTATGGCTGGATCAGTCCTGTCAATTACTCTCTGTTTCAGGAATCCATATGGTCTCGGAGTTGTTTCTGAAAACATGAAAACATATTATTGACCAAAGTTAATAAAGGAATCTTTTCTATAAATTTGACTCACGATCTTTTTTTTTTCTTCATTTTTTGCCCAAATTATTTTCCTTTGAGTTGTTTTGACACCATGTTTGTTTTACATGGGTGTCTTGCTATTAGCATTACAAATGAATGTTAATTTTCTAAGATGTAATTGTCCTCTCTTAATATTACAAATTTCCTCAAGAGTAGACCCATCCTATTCTTCTCTATCTGTTTTGCAGATATCAAGTGATTTCATCAACTGGTTGATAATAAAGTGGAGGGTTCCTCAGAAAATAAAAGTGGGAAGAAGTTTTTAGAAAGATATCTTCCTAATTTTACTTTTTTAAAAAATATTTTAAAAGTTAAAAAGCACTGGATGATGTGGGCTTTTTATAACTTGTAAAAATAGATTTTGGAACTAGATGATAAATTATATCTTCAAAATCTAAATCTATAAAAAATATCTATAAAAATTAAATGTCAAATGTGTATGTTAAGTATTCTATTTGTTCTCATTAATCATATTATTCAGAACCTATAAAAGTAACTAACTAATTTTAATTATAATCATTAATTGAAATATAAATAACTACTTGAAAGTTAGTTGCAATATTATAAAAGAAAATGTCAAAAACAAAATGTGCATATTCCTTTTTGTGTGAACATGCATCTCTCAGAGGGACCTGAGCTGGAATAATTTCCTATGCCAGCTATTTTTCCAAGATCCTGACTTGTTTGGAATATTTTGGTAATTGGTTCCTATTCTTCTGGCAAGCCACCTGTAAGCTAAGGCGGAAGCTAAGGAGGAGGAATGAAATGGGTGGAGTTGTTTATGTTTTTTTTTTAACATTACTTCATTACACTGTGATGCAAGCTCCGAACTCCTGAGTCCACACATTTTTTAATAGGGTGTGTGGTTGATTTATTGATTTCATTTAGGTCAAGCAATCGAAAGGTTGTTTTTTTTTTTCAAATTAAAATTTGAGATAAACTCTTTTAGAGAAATCTTGAATTTGGAATATTTATCAGTGATTTAAAACAGCAATATTATTCAATATAAAATTTCAGAGAGACTTGTTTGGTTAAGAGATGTATCAGTGCGCTCAAATGAATATTAAGCTTCTATTATATCAGTGTAATCTAGATAAACCCCCAGGTATTCATTCTACTTTGCTTCAAAATTTAATATGTAATTACAAGAAAAAGAATTGGTTTTTATTTTAATGTTTGTTGCTCTTTAACACCTATTCTATGTTCTGCATTGAATTTTGAGATAATTCTAATGAGAGGTAATCCCTGTGCTCTGATTATGTGACAGAATATGAGTGGACAGTTCCCAGCGGACCTCAATAATAATGCAGTCCACACCCAGCAGAAGATGGTCTAGAGGGTCTCTCAATGGCACTTAAGCAGCCTTCAGGTGACTGTGCTCCATGCTAAAGTTTGGGAACCACTGATTTCAGTCACATATGTATAGTGCATGGAACCATTGCTGGAAGCAACTTAATTAAAGACCAGCACAGAAATCATGTATATGAAATGTGGTAAGAAAAATAGGAATAGGGAATCTGATTTTTATATATACCAGGATAAATATTGACTCAATATCTGTTCATGGCCAAAAGTAAAAAATTGTTACAAATCATAGTTCTGGATTGAAATGAACTAAGATGATTGTGTGTGTGTGGGGGGGGTGACATTATCCAGCAGTTCATGTTCTTTTGGGTGACTTCCCATTACAAAGAGCTTTAGACCTTTCTCAAGGATATGTTCATTGTCTTTAAGGGTCTGCTAGTCTCTTATCATAGAATCAGTTAACTAGCTGTAGCGAACATTATGTTTCAAATGTTGGAAAGCAGTCACTAAGGAATGAGAGCCGGGCTTGTGGTTCCTCTAGCACTGTAGAAAGATGGGTTAGTACACAAGGTATGTACCTTCTTCATAGCATGCTTGCCTTTCAGACTGAAAGTCAGATCCATGGAGCCATCTCCTATGGTAACATCACAAATTAAGGCAGAAATAATGGTATATTTATAAAAGCAATTTTACTAAGCTAAAGTATATTCCAAATTGCTTTGGGTTCACACTGTTCCGTAGCCAACAGGTGCTCCAGAAAATGGAGAGTTTATCTGTATGTGCTTTAGGACATCCTCTTTCCTCCACACTCAAAAATCTATTTAGGACAATTTGTGATATAAGGTTCAAGATTACTCTAATGAATTCACATATTTTCTTTCAAAAGCTTGAGTGTTCAAAAAATAGTCTTTCAGGGAGCAAATGAAAAGTCAATGCTAGAAAAGACCCCCAAAAACCTCACAACCCATCTGTAATTCTTTGTCCAAAGTAAACCAGGGCTATTACCCAGCCCCTTGGATTCTTAAGCTAATTTACTGCCCTGTCCTTATAAAATTGATATTGAGAAAGTAGAGGAAATAATACTAACATCAATTCTATGGTTCCATCATCAATAGTAACAAATGTCTCCTATGTTCCCACAGCTCCGGGCTCTTCTACAAACTCTCCACACTGTGCTATATTTCTCCTTCACAGCATTGTATGATGATGATGATAATAATTAGTATTTATTTTCTTACATATATTTTATCCTCCAGACTGCAAGGTCTGGGCATCAAGGATCACATATTTTATACTCTACACTCTATTGCCCACACTAATAGTGCACTTGGAATATTGTAGGTAATCTACATATTCTGTCAAAGTAATGACTAAATAAATATAATTAACCATATATTTATATTTAGCATATATTGTAGTTTTTCACATCTACTTCAATGTTTGGTTCTGAGAGAATAGCAAACTGATTATTAAATAAATAATTATGATCTAATAATGAGTAAATATGGTTTTTATTCTCATGTTCATTACTGATCAGGGACTTTTCAGTAAATGATTCCATGTTTCCATTTTTTCATCCACGAAAGGCACCACTATACTTGTCTTTGTCTCTCTGGAACATTGTAGAGTCATATGAGAAAAGTGGTGATGCAACACAAAGCCTTAAAAACAAGGGGACATGTAATCCTATATAATAAAAGTCTAATATGAAAATAGACCAAACCTCGAAACAACTGAACAATTGAACAGCTGAACAACCAGTCACTATGATGTGTGCTGACCACCAGGGGGCATGAGCGGAACATGGGGGGATGGTGGAGCAAGTGACTGCCAGACTAAGGCGGGGCACCAGTCACTGTTATTGGGGCAAGCCTCTGGTGGTTACTAAAAATTCTTTGCTCCTGTGTGCCACAGTCCCACTCAGGGTTCATACCTGCTGCTGGTGTCAGCCATGCTGGCACCCACTGCCAATGTCCAGTGCCAGTCAATCACTCTATGCAGTCAGCAGGTGTGAGCGGGGCTGGCAGCATTAGCACATGGGAACAGCAGCAGAGGGAGCAGGGCTATTGGCAGACAAGGACAGGGAACTAGGAGCTGAGGTGGGAGGGACAGAATGAGGGCATGGAAGATGGGCTGAGACCTGCCCCTATGCCTACTGCAGCCTTGTGGCCCACAGTTCCTTTCAAGGTACACGAATTTGTGCACTGGGCCCCCTAGTTCTGAGATAACAGCACTTCTTGTTATTATAACCAATGGTTCTTTTCTCTTTGCTATTTCTACTTTGTGTGCTTCCACTGTAACAAACTGTAACTGTGATATAACAGCTTTAGAGTTCTGTGAGTCCTTCTCGCCATCATGGAACTTGAGGTACCCCCAACTCAGAGAATAAGTCTCAGTTGCAGAAATCAGTTTAATAGAAAGAAACAGGGAGAAAGATAGGGTTCTAGAAATCCTGGGACAGCTGGCAAGAGCAATGGGTTCCCACTCGTGTAAGTTGGAAAGTTGAGCCATTTGTTTTTTCAAAATTAAAAGATGGTTTATACTCCTACAGGGAATAATGGGATAATCAGAGTGGCTTCAATCTTATGTGTTCTGCCTTTTCCTTTTTTTGACTAGTTTCTATTTATCTATTTTAAGTGTTATCTTATATTGTTATGTTGAAAGTATTTTTAATTGGCTTGCTAAATCCTTTTATAAAATGGTTGGTAACAAACTGTTTAATCAACCTATCAAATAAATATCTCACCAATGGCCCTCTTCATCCAAATAAGATAAATGTGACAACAGAACAGGTGAGCAACTTCGTTGTACATGGCCACCCTGGTGTACTTCCAGGAGTCCAGAAAATTCCACTCTGTTAGGAAGAAAGCAATTGAAACTCTCTTCAGTATCTTCTTTTCCATTTTGAAAGTGAATTAGAATTATCACCCACACAAGTTGATTTATCTGCATCTTGTTTCCCCATGACTATGTATTCTGTAATCAATCTGAAACATCCTGTTCTCTCTCCTAATATCTAATTAGGAGTAGGTTTATCTATTCTGGAGGGCACTGTAACTAATACACCCAGATATTTTAGATTGGAGGAGTTTTTCTGTGGACCTGCAGCTTTTCTTGACTGACAGGCAAATATAGAGCCAGTCACACAAGGACTCAGTACAATGATGCTTCTTTTTTAAAAGTATATATTCTTTTTTATTTTTTTTTACAGAGAGGAAGGAAGAGGAATAGAGAGTTAGAAACATCGATGAGAGAGAAACATTGATCAGTTGCCTCCTACTCACTCCCTACTGGGTATGTGCCCGCAACCAAGGTATATGCCCTTGACGGGAATCGAATCTGGGATTCTTGAGTCTGCAGGCTGATGCTCTATCCACTCAGCCAAACTGGCTGGGGCCAACTGATACTTCTTAAGGTTTTGTGTTTTTTTTTTTAATTTAGGGCATACTTTAATATACTAGTGTTTTATGAATCATTTCTATAATATCACCCTCATGTTTTGTTTTGTTCTTTCATAAATTGGTGACTATAAGCTGGCATTTGTATTACTTAACACATCTATCCTGTATGTGTCTGTTTGCTTTGTTTGTTGAGCACACTGATTAGTCTGAGGATTCACAGGCACAAACTGTTAAACAGGATGAAGGTTTCTTACAACCTGACCTGTGGGTGGGAAATGCCTCACAATGCCTGACTTGTTAATGGAGTTCATAAATGATTATTGAAAGCTTGACAGATGGTGCCTATTTTCACCAAGACCCCCTTCATTTTCTGGATACACTAACTAAAGTCAACATATTATTTCTCATCAGCTGAGCACAACGTTTCAGATGGTTCCAGGTAAGAAGGCAGTGGCTGATTCAGGGTGGCCCCTTGTAGATCAAAGGCAGATTCTCTAAAAACATGACTTGTGTGCAAAAGCCCCAGAAAATCAAGGCAGTTCTCACAGAAACAGAATTATTTACAAACACATTCCAGAAAAGTATGGGCTTGAATGGCTTATATTTATATCTTTTTTATTTTCTTAGAGGATGATTTCTGAACTTCACCAGGTCTCTCAGACATCCAATCAACTGTGCCAAACCAAATATGGGGCTTGCCATGCAACCCTGCTACAAAAATTACAAAAATTAAAATTCTGCTTCTCTTTTTTCTCCTTTAATTACAGAAATAATTTTTTTCAAGAATAAGTTATGTACATTTTTTATCATGATTTCTGCTTTTGGGACCCAGCTCCCTATATGCCTTTGCAGTAAATGATCATTGAACTTGGTTGAATTAACACGGAACCTTGGGGTTAAAGGAGACCCTCTATGGGTCATTCAGCTCATGTCTCTGAATATATAACTGAAGAAACAAAAACAAAAACAGACTGAGTGTTTTGTTCAATATGACACTGTTTGTTAGAATGAAAGAAGAAGGAGAACCAGGTATGGCAGACAGGCTAGTTGTTCACTTAATTGATGGCATTTTCTTCCTGAGCACACAGTGGCACAGTGTTTTACAGGGTCCCCGGGAGTTATGTGTGGCTACAGAATTGATTAAGTTTAAGCCAATGAACATGAGTAGATGTGAGGTACAGCATCAATAATCAGCTCAGTCCTAGTCCACAAGACTCCATACCCAAGATTCTCCAGGCTCTTTCTTCATCCACTTACTTAATATAGGCAAGCATTCCTCTGGGCACAAACATCCTATCTAGTAAAGAGGGAATTTGCTAATTGAGAACCATGCCCTCACAAGATGGTGGTGCCCAGTCCCCTCAGCCCGCCCCATCCAGCCAGAGTCCCCAGTCTCCTCCATCTGCATGGGAAGGCAGTTGGGGGCAATCTCGCAGGCATATGAGCAGTTAGGCATCAATCAGGCAGGCAGGGGAGCAGTTAGGGGCCCATCAGGCTGGCAGGCAGAATGATTAGGGGCAGTCAGGAAGGCAGGCAGGAGAGTGGTTAGGAGCTAGCAGTCCCAGATTGGAGAGGGTGCAGGCTGGGCTGAGGGACAACACCCCTGTGCACAAATTTCATGCACAGAGCTTCTAGTATAATTTATAACAAGAATATTCATTACCCTTTAAATACAGAGAAGCTTATAAAAATTATACTTTGTATTTTTCCATTCCAAATAGAATATATGGTATTTAAATTATGTTTTGATTTAATATCTAGTGAAAATGAGATAATAATTTACTGCATTTCACTGTGAAATAATGACACTCTCAAAACTCCTGGGCCTTTATGGGCTTTATACTGTTTTTACTAAATTATATCAAACTACTCTTCTTTATATTTGCTTCTCATTTTTCCAGGTTATTGAAACTTTCCATTTTAGATTCATTTAAGCAAAATAACAATGATCATGGAAATCTTTCTGAAGTATTACATGCTTCCCTGATTAAAAATGGGATAGAGCCAAAACCAGTTTGGCTCAGTGGATAGAGCATCAGCCTGTGGACTGAAAGGTCCCTGGTTAGATTCCGGTCAAGGGCATGTACCAGTAGTGGATGTGCAAGAGGCAGCTGATCGATGATTCTCTCTCATTGATGTTTCTAACTCTCTGTCCCTCTCTCTTCATCTCTGTAAAAAAATCAATAAAATATATTTTTAAATGGGATAGAAAATTGTTCTTCTTGTTTATACTTCTGGGCTTCTTAGTCCTCTGGTTGTTTTTGCCTTCTTGTTCTGCTCAGTGTTGAGCTGCAGGCGTGGTGGCTCTGAGCTGACTTCTCCAAGTTCTGGTCCATTTGCTATTGGCTGGTTGGGCTCTTGCCAGGCACTGGGGTGAGGGAAGGAGGGACTGAACCATGGAGGGAAGGGATAAGTCAGCTTTGCCTTCCTTTTGTCTGCCTCCAGTGGCAGTTGCTGTGTGTTAACCCCACATCCCTGGAAAGTCAATGGGGTCAGCTTCAGCTCAGTTACATCCCCCCAATATTCACTGGTCTGGGTGCAGTAGCTTCCTGCTGATGCTAATCTCTGGATCCTCACCCTTCTCTTTTTTACCCACCCCATCTTCCCCTTCGTTTGTGCAATGGTTGTCTGTTATAAATTCTTTCTTCTTATATCTATGTTCCAGGTTAAACTGAGTCAGTGACCCAAGTTCATGCCTATAAGCAATAATTTCTGTCTGAGTCATATAGACAGGGTACTCCTGCCCCAAAGTCATGCTTTGGCCAATATTCTGATTGCTTCCATGTACCTCCGCCTTATAGAATCCCAAGATACCATTGCTTAGCTTGAGGAATGGGCTTTCATTATAGTACTTGGGGGAGTTGCAGAAATTTTACCCTTTTTATGATGTGAATGTTGGCTTAACTCAAATGATCAGACATATGAAATAATGTCAAATTTAATGGAGAAATGTGTTATCTTTCCATGTGGAGTTTTTCTTCTAGGTTAATTTGGATTCTGCTGCCCTCTCTTTTCTGCTTCCTTATCCTCCGAAAGAGAGACTCCATGAATGAAGCGATTGGCTTACTGTCTTGTTTGGAAATCTGTCTGAAATGAGCATTCACTCTCTGTTCCTCTAAGTCACAGGATTTCAAGGGCAGGGAGAGGCTGATGTTGGCAGCTCAACCAATACCTGCCTGGTTTTAATTCAAGGCTGCTAAACAAGGGGCCCATGTTTGCAGAGACGGAAGCTGTTCTGTGCAGACAGCCTGATTAACATAAAAGCAACTATTTTATTCTCCATCTCCAAAAGGATTCATAGTAGACAAACCATTACACAGATGAAGGGGGAGAAGGGCTGGGAAAAAAAGATAAGGGTGAGGACTCAGAGATTAGCACCAACCTCTTGCTCTACCTCATAATAGATGCCAAATGTGAAGACAGGGGAGACATTTATTAACTCTTTCAAAACACTGTCATCAGTAGACAGAACAAGATCTCATTTCACATTTTCACCAGCCCACATCTAATTGTCCCAGCCCAGAATCCCCATATCCCTTTTTGGGAATATCAAACAAAAGAGACTTAAATGCTCTTATAATTCCCATGGGAAAAGAGTGACCCTCTTTTGGACACGTATCTTTCAAACATCTCACAATGATATTAATTTTTAAATATATTTTATTAATTTCAGAGAGGAACAGAAATACATAAACATCAGTGATGAGAGAAAATCATTGATTGGCTGCCTCCTGCACCCTGGAGATCAAGCCCACAATCTGAGCCCTGACCAGAAATCCAACCCATGACCTCCTGGTTGAAGCTCAACTACTGAGCCGTGCTGGCTGAGAACAATAATATTAATTTAAAAAGAAATGCCTGTAGGAGAAAGGTACATTATTATTTTTATCCACATAGGTGTTGTTCCCATGATCTAAGTTGATGCTGAGTCTTCATCCTGTTCAAGCTTTGAGAGGGGGGCCTGGCAATCCCCTGCATTCAGGCTCAGTTCCTAAACACTTAATGTTTGGCATCATAGAGTCAATGTGTTCCCCGGAATTTCGAGAAGGTTTCTCTTTTCTTCCAGATGTTTTTTATCTTAAAGAGGGGCTACTACACCAATTGTCATAGCATCTGCTGGAGTACTGGAAGCCCATGAGGGGAGAAAGTGGTAGGCTGGGAAAGGGTAAAAGTTTGGGTTGTGGTTACTGGATAAGGGCAACTCAGAGCCTTGAATATTATTCTCACTTGTTAGTTATCTAGTCCAAAGACTTCATACTTGGAGGAAAAATATATAGTAAAATGCATAGTGAGTTAAAGAACATACTGACCCACTGGTGCGTAAGAAAAATTGATGTTAGTTTCCACTCTGGCAAATGGAAGAACCTTTGGGCAGTGCCCAGAAGTTATACCAAGACCATGGCATCTGGATCTGACATTTTATATGAGATTGGAAATTCACATGTAAGTCTCAAACATAAATCTAATATTGACCATTATATTTTAGATTCTAAAAAACGTATCTTGACATTGTTTGATTTTCTAAGAGGAAATTTATTATTTTATTTTAAAAACATATTTTTATTGATTTATGAGAGAAAAGGAGAGGGAGAGAAAGATAAAAACATCAATGAGAGAGAATAATTGATTGGCTGCCTCCTGCACTTCCCCTTGGGATCAAGCCCGCAACCCTGGCATGTGCCCTGAATGGGAATTGAACAGTGACCCCCTGGTTCATAGGTCAACACTCAACCACTGAGCCATGCCAGTTGGGGAAAAGGAAATTTATTAAACTGTGGTAGGCTTTAAAATTACAAACACTTTTCCCCAAGATGCCCATCTCCTAATCCTTGGAACCTTTCAATGTTAGCTTGAAATAAAAAAGAAGAGGGAAAATCCTTAAAGATATAATAAAGTTAAGAATCTTTTAATGGGGAGATTATTCTGGATTGTCTGGGTGGGCCCTAAATGCAATCACCTGTATCTTTATGAAGAGATATTCAACTCACACAGAATAGGAAGCCATGTGACCAGGGAGGCAGATATTGGACCCATGTGGCCACAAGCCTGGGAATGCAACAACCACAAGAAGCTGGAAGAGGCAAGAACCAATTCTCTCCCAAGGCTCTAGAGGCTGTGGCCTGCTGTCACCTTGATGTTGGCCCAGTGAAACTTATTTCACACTTCTTTCTGGCCTCCAGGATGAAGAGAAAATAAATTTCAGGTTCTTTTAAGCCACCAAGTTTATGACAAGGTATTACAACAGCAATAGGAAGCTAATACATAAACCATTAATCTCTATTTACTTGCTGAGAGTAAAACCATCCCCTGCTCTCTGGACACTCAGGGTCTAAAGAGATGGCCTGAGTTGCTAAAGGGCCAACTGAGGACACAGCCCACCTCTAATGCAGAGGGTGAGTTGTCTAAAATAATGGATTCAACTTGTCTAAAATATACTAAAAACAAATTTAGTTTTGAATGACTTCAAAATGCATTAAAGTGAAGACAGTAAAAATTACATGATTTTTAAAAACTACTACTTATTTCATAAAAAAATTATATTTGAGAGTATATATACCTATACATCAATACAAATACATATATGTGAGCTTTCTTCTAAAATGTTGAGAAATTATAGTTTAAAATGTTATAATTTCCTTTTTAATGGGAATTTCTAATCAATTGCTTTAATTTTCTTCACTTCCCAATATCCCCACTCAAAACCATGCAAAAATGAGAGATGAAAAGTTTTGTTTATTTTTATAGTTCTTATTTTATCATATTGTGGAGCTCTTTTCTAACCATACCTTTCAAAATATTTATTTCAGGTTTAAATATTGTGAGGAACATTTTCCAAGAATTAAACAAGCTATTGCTTCTCTTGTTTTATCAATTTGTTACAATTGAAAATGTATGGGCTAAATAATAAAGCATCAAACTACATAAAGTAAAACAAGTAGAAAATAATAAGAATGTTACAAAGCTAAAAAGTATAGAAACTAAAATCAGATATAGCAACTGCTGATAATGCAAATTTTGCACTTTGGAAAAACCATAAAAGAATCCACTGAGAACTGTTATAATTAAGGAAACTATTCAGTGAGGTAAATCCTTGCAAAATCAATTTTTAAAAATATTTTTGGTATATCAGTTACAACCAATTAGGAAATATAATCTTAAAATATTAAATTATAATATCAACCAAAATATAAATTACAGTGAATTAACTTTGGCAACAAATTTATAAAACTTTCTTCAGGAATTACTATGAGAAGTGAGAATTTGAATTTGCTTAGAAACTTTGGCACTGGTAACATTTTTAAGGTATAATCTGCTCTAGTCCAAATACTTGTCAAGCAGAAAACACAAATGTTTGCTTTCTCAAATAGCCTCAGAATATTCACTGGAACAAAATGTCACTGATTTGTGCAAATCACTGGCTAATGAGTTAAATCTTCCTTATAACTGAGGGGAAGATAGCAATTTCTAATCTTAAAAAAAAAATACAAAGGAATCACTTTGATTTGCATTTTTTCCCCTTGAAATATGTCAGGTTCTTTTTTGGCTTGTGCTGTACACAGTATTTACATGTCTGCTGATCCCAACCTGAATCCCTGTCTATCCTTTTAGCATTCCACACAATCCTGTCATTTAGACGTTTGGAGGTTTACAAGTAACCGCTCCTAGCCTTTTCACTGCATGTAATTTGGCATCCGGTTTCCCATAAATGCCACGTCTGTGTTTTATGGGATTTTAAACAGGTTTAGGGAAGGATCTTGGATGGAGGTCAGTCTACTGACTGAGAGCAAAGTGGCAGAAGCCAAGAGAAAGTCCAGAGATGATTCATGGCGTGTTCACACCGTGTGGGGCTGGCACGTCGGGAGGAGACAGCTCTGTGCTAGCAGACTGGAACTAAATTCTTTGACATTCCTGAGCTGCCAAAAAGTGTCATCACGGGGTTTCCTGAAGAAGCCATGAACTGGATGCCAGTGTCTCTCCCCTAAAGTAGAGTTTTTGTCAGACCCCAGGAGGTCTCCTTGAATACATTTTTCTCTTTTCTCAACAAAGAAAAGCATTGACTCCCAAGTGTCCAGAGTGAGAACTTCAAGCTTAGCAGGACCCCACAGGCAGTATTACTTTGGTTCAGATGGAGACCTGTTCTGTCTTCTTGCTTGGTCTTCTGCTCCACACTTTCAAGGAGTTATGCTGCCCCTATCAGGACTCTTGCACCCCTGTCCTCCTCCCATCTGTGCTGAGGTGGGCTACTGTTTCTCTGACGCCCATGAGTGGTTTCATTAGCCATGGAAAGAAAGCAACATTCCCTGTCCTGCACCTTCTCTGTCCTGTGACCTTTTTATTTCCAAGCTGATCACCCATTACTTTAACATATACTACAATCATTCTCTTTAGCCTAAAGCAAGGTGGTTGGGAGATGTGATATCTCAATCCCACATTGTTAACATCAAATTTGCCTATGCCATTAAGAGAGAGAAAAAAAGTAAATTCTAGAGGCCTGGTTATATAAATACTAGAGGCCTGGTGCACAAAATTCGTGCATGGGGGCAGGGGAATCCTTCAGCCTGGCCTGCACCCTCTCCAATCTGGGATCAGTTGGACATCCCTCTAGCAATCTGGGACCACTGGCTCCTAACCGCTCACCCTGACTGCTTGATTGCCCCTAACTGCCTCTGCCTGCTGGCCTGATCTCCCCTAACTTGCCCCCCCCTGTCAGCCTAATTGACCCTAACTTGATTGCCTGATTGCCCCCAACCACCCACCTCTGCCTCAGTCCCAGGCCTAAGCCACAGTCTGATCTCTCTCTTTGGGAGGTGAACTGGTGCATCAGGGGAAGGTGCTTCCCCCATGACCCCGCTGGTGCTGCCACTGCCAGCCTGAATGTCTGCCTACCACAAACAGGCTACAAGCCCCCCTCTCAAGTGACAAGGTGACTGGTGTGATAAGTTTGGCCCTTGCCACAGGTTCCCTTCTTTTTTTAATATATATTTTTTTTATTGATTTTCTACAGAGAGGAAGAGAGAGGGATAGAGAGTTAGAAACATCGATGAGAGAGAATCATCAAGCAGTTGCCTCTTACACATCCTCTACTGGGGATGTGCCCGCAACCAAGGTACATGCCTTTGATTGGAATCAAACCCAGGACTCTTCAGTCCGCAGGTCAACGCTCTATCCACTGAGCCAAACCAGTTTTGGCAGGTTCTCTTCTTGTCCTCCTGTGATTATAAACTAATGGCATTCACATGCACCTTTTGTTTGTGTGATCCACCATGAGCTACTGGAAGGCACTTTCCCCTTGGCCCTCATTTTCTCTGGACTCCCCACCTGCTGGGTATACCCTACATGGGCCTTACGCACAGATTGCTATGCCTCCCTCTCTAGGACCTATGTGTGTGATAAATCTCTTTACTTTCACATGCCTTTCTGTGGCATTATTCCATAATTTTGCCTGATTAATAAAAAATACATTTTAAGTAGGATAATCATTCCTTATAACACAATGTAAAACTTCCATATAAAAACATTCTTTTGAAATTTAGGAGTAAGAACTCTTTGGGCACATGCTGTCTCCTTTCTCATAACTGAAATTCTGTGCATATTTTCCTTTTCCTTCTTACCTAAGATATCAGTAGGCTCCCATGGCCTGGCTAAAATTCATTCACAGAAATTATGCTGACTCTTGTAGTTGTGTTATGTATGTCTGTTTTTTTTCTTCTTATTTTATAATTATAACATAGTTTACTCTTTTAACAAATATTTGTTTTCCTATAAGCAATCTCCAATATTCTATGGAAAGAGGTTTGATAAAAGTAATTATATATCAACCAACTTTATTAAGATCTTTCCTCTGACATTGGCTATTTAAAATATTTAAAATTGCTTGCTAGCATTGGTAGTACTGCTGAGGCGAGTTAGCTTATCACATCTGGGGAAATAATTCCATTTTATAAATTCTTGGGAGATTTTTGAAACAACTCAGTCTTCAGATATCTTTAGAGCTTTCCCCATATGTTGTCATACTGATTTCCAAAGATCATCAGTTCAGTAGACACCTGCAATAAACAGCTGTCCTTGTTCCATCTTATATCAGCAAGTCTTACCAAATATTATAAATTATTCATTTAACAAATAGCATTCTGAAGCTTTTCTCATAACTCCAATATAATTTTGTATATTATCAATAATATTCTGTTACCTATGCTAGGTAATACAAATGTTTCCAAACACTATTGGCCATCTCATTTTACTTGACTTCTTGAGATCTATCTGTTTCTTTTTTTTTTTTAAGTTGGGGTAGATACCATTACTACTGAGAGTTGTTGCTTATTCTATTTTTTTATTTTTTCTATAATATGATCTTAATAGTTAACTGTTTAAATTAATAAATTCTTTAATATATGCTTTATTATCTTTTAAGATAATCTCATGCACAATAGACTATTTTTCCATGTCTTCCTTTAATTAACTACCTTAATAAATGTATCATTTTAGTTTTTAGCTGACTCACTTAGACAGCCTGGAAAATCTGAAAATAATTATAGCTCTAATTTCCTCATTCCAATGTTATTGGAAATATAAAACACATTTCATATTCACCAAAAAAAAAAAAAAACCCTGAAATTTGGCATGTAGGGGCATCTTATGTGATCACACACCCACTGGTAACCTACTTACTTAGCAAGGAATTTCATTTACAGGATATTAAGAATAAGAGTTTATATCACAAAACTAACTATACATAAAGAAAGACTGCTTATTTGACAAACCTTAATTACTCTTCGTTTGACTCACACCATTTTAAGAAGAATCAGAGATAGGAGAAAATTTTCACGTAGGCTAAGTCAGTAAAGTAGAGCTTATTGGAGCGAGAGTCTTGATGTTGTCAACCCATGTGGGCACCAATTCAACAACAACAGGAATCCCCAATTTTGCATGTGGTGGAGAAGGCAACTTTAACGCAAACAACTCAGTTGTAAGCATAGCAAGGATATGGAGACCTCAATAGTGTTACAAAGCAACTATGAAGTAGCATGGCTGTGGAACAGCTTTGGCTTGTGAGGAGGTCCTAAGGAGAGGTGGCTTGGAGAGAGGCAGCCCTAGAGTTAGGCGGCACATCTGCACTGTGGTTAGGCGCTTCTGCAGCTAGACAACTCTGCTCTGTTCCACCTGCTCCACTCCACTTTGGCATGCACGGGTGTGCTCCACTTTGCTCCACTAAGATCTGTTCAGTGTTTCAGTTCTAGCTGGAGAAACACAGATTTTAGTATTCAGTGGAATGGTAAATGCATTCCCAGAGCCAGAGGGGATCTGACTTATACAAACAGAAGTCCCAACCCTAGTCTCTGATTGGTTCCTTCTCATGTAAAAGAGAACTTCAAATCCTTGCGCTTTCATTGAGCCGAAAGGCACTGTTTTGATTAGTCAGAATTGAGCCACTCTGATTGGTCATGTGCAACTGGTAGATGTGCAGCTCCTAGTGGATTGGGAAAATGTCCATCCTATTGGTTGAAATACAATCCCAAGAACTATGTCATAAGTGTTGGCTAAGATGGCAGGAACACAGTGCGGAGAGGCAGGCAGTTTGTTCAGGTTTAACCCTGGTGTGCTTTGCATTTGAGAGGTCCCTGTGTACAAATGGCTACTAGACTCTATTTGTCTTAAATCTGAATCCAGTTAGCCACCAGGAGTCCTTCTTATTAGGCATCTTTGCTCTCATAGTCCACAAGGTAAACTTTGAAACAAATAAGCTAAGAAAGAGAAGAATAAGATTTTTCAGTTTGTGAAACCTAGTTTTCCTTTGTCTACATGGTGTCAACCATCTCTTCATCTGCACCATTGGAGGGATGGCAGCCTTGGTTGGTGTGATTGGTATTGAGGATGGTACAAGAGTACTGACGATGCTCAGTGTATGGAGCAGAAGGGACTTAGTTAACCATGCTGCTCTCAGCTTCATCTGTTTGTCATTTTAATCAAATGCCAATGATTTCATGGAAATACAAGAAAAAATCATTAAAATCTTTGTATTTTCTTATTTGCAGATACAAAATTAATCCCAGTGAATCATAAATAATAAAAGTCAAATAATATATTCTAACTAAATTTAAAAAGAGATCTTTAATAGAAGGAAAGAACACTGTGATTCTTTAGGATATACTTCTTTTTAGGATAATTAAGTCTTCTGGATCCTTCCTATGAAAATAGAAGGTTCTGCTCATTCTACTCCACTGTCACAGAGCTTTCACATCTTCCAAAAATGCAATCACTCTGCCTTGAGCTGTTGGTGGATCGCCCACCAAAACCTGATCTCTGCCTCCAGAATTATCTTCCAAAATGGCATCTCATGTCTGACTCTTAAGAGCCTCTTCTGCTTTTACTTTAGGATGAATTTCTAATTCTTTGTCATCATGTAAAAAAGTATAATTTTATCACAATAATCAGTTTTGAACTTATTCTTCCCCTATGCAATCCATGTTTTAGCTAAGAGCAACAAAATGAATTTAGTGAATAAAAAATGAGCGTTTAAATTATAACATAGATGAGGTGATGCCTTCTAATTCAATTTGATATTTGAAATGTAATTTTAGCTTGGAAAATAAATTGTCCTCCTGGAGAAGAGAAAAGAACAATTTCCTATAAAATTATAAATGTGGAAAGGGAAAACAACAATTTTTGGAGCTCTTCTTTAACCATGTTTTGGAAAGAATAATTATTACACATGTTCCCATGATCATCATAAATTGTATTAACTTTTGTATTGTTTCTCCCCTAAGTAAATTTGTACCCTTGTGGAAATAACTATATATATATATATATATATATATATATATATATATATATGCCAAATATAAATTATATTTGTGTTCCTTGAACTTTGTTCAGAAATTAATATAACAATCCTGATGGATTATGTCATAAATCTAATGAAATGGGGTCTTCTTGGAATCTAGAACAATAACACCATCCTACTCTCTACTCTGAACCTTATGTCTATGTCACACTTTTTTTTCTTGCTTTCTTGTTTCTTCAAGTTTGACTCAAAGAATTTCTTTCAAGAACCAAAGAATTTACCCATTTTCTGATGGATCCCATGATAGTTTTTAACCTTATTCTCATGGGCAATGTGGAATCTCCTTTCTGTTCCTAGTGTCATTGTAGTTTTTAAATGTAGTGACAAATGTTTCATGAAAAGTTTGATGCAATAGTTTGATAGTACATTTATTCCACACCATCCAACATTAAATTTTAACACTTATCTTTGCATTCTTGGCTTATCATCCTCATTAGAATTTAATGAAGAACAAAGGCTTCTTTACTCATCTATATATCTTTTGACATATTAAGACGTATCAATGCATCCCAAAGCAGGCATTAGATAAATCTTTTTTAATTTATCTATAATAATTTTAAAGAACATTTAACTTAATACAAAAATATTTTTCTGTCCCATTATTTTACATGTGTTTTGCTTTATTAGTATTGGTATCTTTTTTTAGATAAGATTGAGAGTCAAATGCATTGCCTTTAAAGTAATTTGTAAAAATGGGAAAAATGGAATTTAAGGGTAGACTTAAAATAATATGGCTTAAATATTTTTGGTTGAAATATTATAACTGTATTGTTGTCCTTTGGTATCCTCAGGGAATTGGTACCAGGACCCTGTCCCCATCACAGACATCAAAATCCATGGATGCTCATGTCCCTTATATTAAATTGTGTAAATGATGCAAGTCCTCCTGTACATTTAAAATCATCTCTAGATTACTTATAATACTCCATACAGTGTAAATGCTACATAAATACTTGTTACACTTTATTATTTTGGGGATAATGATACAAATAAAAGCCCAACTGTGTACAGTACAGACAAAACCTACACATCAGCAACCACATAGTGTTTTAAAAAATATTTTCTATCTGTGGTTGGTTGAACTCGTGGATGTGGAACTCATGGACACAGAGGGATGACTATACAAGGAAACTGGGCTTTGCATTCCAGGCAAGCAGCTTATGATGCTTTTTAGAAAAGAAAGCTGTCTAACATACAAAGCATCACTGACTTTGTATCTTTTCTGGGTGCACGTGACTGGAAAGGATTGTGACTTGTTTACATGTCTGACAAGTCTAGACAATAACCCAGTGCTGACCCACTGGTACTTCAGATTATCAGTGTCCTGAGTCCATGAAGACACCAGGCACCTGCTGAAACAGTAGTCTCTTTTGTTCTCCTCAGCTAAGTGTCATCAATGCAATGGACTCTGGCTGCAGTGGACTCTGAGCCCCTGGAGTGACATATGTGAGTAAAATACTGCTTTATGCCTAATAAAACACACGGAGGGAGTGAGGATGAAGCCAGTAATGGGTAGTAATCATAAATTTTATTCTAAAATATATGAAAAAATTTTCTTTACTTCCTTTTTATTTGTGTTAAACAAATAAACAAAAACAGGTCATGCCCCGCCAGTGTAGCTCAGTGGTTGAGTGTGGACTTGTGAACCAGGAAGTTGTAGGCTCGATCCCCAGTGTGTAATGTGCAGGAGGCAGCCAATCAATGATTCTTTCTCATCATTGATGTTTCTATCTCTCTCTCCCTCTCCCTTCCTCTTTGGAGTCAATATGTATATATTTTAAAAAGCTCATTTTGTGATTTAGAGGATTGCTATTATATGAATGTCCAGAATATACTTCTATTACTTCCAAAGTATACATTTGGAAGATCAAAAGGAAGGCCAAACATTCAGAAGATTGAATAGTAGGGCAGAGTCACTTAGCTGTGCCAGGCTATGCTATCTTCACTTCACATGTACTCAGGAGCAGCTCATGAGAAAGACTTCCTCTACCATACTGAGAACTCCCTTTGTCCCACAAATAGCAACTTCAGATTGAAGATAGGAATCTTTAGGATTACCCCTCCGCATCTTCGTTCCCTTTAAGTTTTACCTGTTTATAATCAATCTTGTCAAATAAAGATATATAGGCTGGAAATGAAATTCATTTGATTTTATGGCCTTGTGTTATGTACGCAATAAAAAGCCCTAGTAGGCTGTTGTTAGTTTTAGATCCGGACAAAGTCACATTCAATTGCTCTAGTTTATTCCCAGGGTAGTAAGAGAAATAATCAACTCATGCTTCCTAACTACCTTCCACCCTGGTCTAAAGAAGTTTTCTCAATTCAAGAGAACCAGACCCAACTTCTAATTTTCTTTGTGAGCATTACAGAGTGAGTCATACATCTCCTTTTAGCTTAACAACATTATGCATTCTTACAAAGTACATTTTTGTTTAACAACATCAAAAAATTAACATGGATGAGTGCTTTAGCCAATCCCACTATTCAAAACTGAAATATCTGAATGAGGGTTAAACATGTGCATATGACTCGCTTAATTATAAGTATACACATAACAAACATAACAAAATAATAGCACCTGGTTTAAAGCAAATGCCAAATAAATGAAGCTTTCAGGCAGCTTAATTCTACTCCCATAGTTTTTAGTATCTCTTTAAGAAATGGATAACTTTCTCCTTTGGGCATTAAAGGGCCACTAAAGGTTTGCTGATGGAGGTGTGTTGGATGTTAGACTCAGCAGCACCAGAGTGTGGTTCTAGGATCAGAGAAGGCAGACAACACAGGCAAAGGGCAGTCAGAAGGTGGAAACTCAGATTGTCCACCAGGTCACTGACCTGACTTTTGGTGATAAGAATAGAAAAAAGGATCTAACACATGAAATGTTCTGAAAGACAATCATCTCACTTTCTGTTTGTCTTGAATGGATAGGTATGTGCACTTTAAATGAGAAAGTGGCCAAAGTCAAGACAAGAAAAAGACAGAAGCTGTTAAGAAAGGTGGGTTAGCCAGTGATGTGCTGGTGCCATATCCCGCATCTCCTGCATCAGGTGTTTAAATATTCAGAAACTTTGTATCCAGTAACTTAAAATCAACTGTTGTTGGAATATTTACACCACAGACATTGACCAACACTATAAATGAGGGAGAGTCCATGCATGCCTGGAAAGCCAGTTTTAACAGATATCACTGATTTTAACATTTCTTTCAGTATCTAGGAGCCTTGAAATAAGTATAGACAGTGCCAGTTTTTCCCCTCTTTGATTTAGGAGAAATTGGACAAGATAGACAAGTGGGTGGGATATTAGGTACTGGCTTTAATAAATAGGAGAAAACAGAACTGAAAACAGAAACCCTAAAAATAATAAAGACTGAAGTATGCAAAAAGATCCCGTGTCTAAGTCTCTGCTTCTTAGTATTTGTAACATTTTTCCAAACTAGTCTTGCTGCATCAAGAGTTTCTATGAGCAGGTAGGAGGTCATCATTCTAAAATAAGCAGAGTGAAAATTTCTTTCACATCTGTTCAACTTCCCAATCTTAATTAGTCTGCTGCACTACTGTCCAGCACATTCTTCAACCTGAAGCTTTGAGCAAATTTTGATTTAACTTCTTGGCAGACATTAACTCTGATATATAGCCACGTGTGCAGGTCAAATAGTGGTCCCCAAAGACAAGTGCATTTTAATCCTCAGGACCTGTGAATATGTTACTTCACATGCCAAGAAGAACTGTGCAGGTGTGATTAAAGTTAAGGACTTTGAGTAGGATGATTAGTCTGAAATATCCCAGTGAGCACAATCTAATCACTTAAATCATTAAAGCCTTTTCTCGGGTAAGTCCAGATAAAGAGTTGTGAGGAGCGATGCAGAGTCAGAACACTCCTGTGCTGGTTTTGAAGATGGAAGGAAAAGGCCATGAGTCAAGGACTGTGGCCCATTGTTAGAAGGTAAAAAAAAAAAAGCAAGGAAACTGATTCTCTTCTGGAGCCTTGAGAAAGGTATCAGCCATCTTGATTTTACTATAGTGGATAATATCAGACCAGCATACTTATATTATAGTAAAATTGTGGTGTTTTAAGCCACTGAATTTGTTATGGCAGCAATAGAAAACAAATTCACTATTGTTTACAAGGTTTTTTTTAATATTCTATTTCTTTAAAAAAATATTGCTACTATGATCTTTTTGTCTAAAACTTGCATTAGCCCCTGATGCTACCCTACCTAACTGAGCTCAAAGGGATTGATGAAAACTCACAGGGAGGTAGTTCTGTGGATAGACCAGTTGGGACACAATGCTTAGCACCAGCAAGAGGACTGGAGGTGAGTTGGTTACAGGGCTCACAACAGAAAGATGTTTGTGTGATCATGGGTCTGCTATCTGCCTCTGACTGAAGTGCTGTATTGTGGAGGGCAAGAGGCCTATCTTTCCTAACCCTATGGACACTCAGTTCTCAGAGAACAGGAATCTTGCCAAAGTGCTCAGAGCAGTTCTCTGGACATCTGAGTGTTTGAATTCAAATCCAATATTGGCAGCTTCCTGACTGTGTGATTTTAAGTCAAATATTTAATGCGCCTCGTTTTCCTTATCTACAAAGTGGGTCCAACAGCAGTGCATTTGAAAAGAATAGTTCAGAAGATTAAATAAGTTAATATAATTTCATTTATTCAGCTAGTGTACCTACCAGTGTGTAATGTTGTGGAGTGAGAGGCAAACACTTTATAGTAATAGCAAATATACAGATGGGATTGGTTTATCTTAATAAAAATGTGAGGTTAATTATCTCACTTCACTTTAAAGCTATGGGAACTTTAAACCCAGTGAGTGACTGATCTCTGAATTGTCTTCATAGATTCTCACTCGGACCTTGGGTGAGTTCTCAAATAGAAGCTTGGGAAATGGATGTCCAAGGAGCTATTATAGAATTCCACTTTGGGGATGGAAAATTGGATAATCCAGAGTTCTCAGCTTGAACTTCAAACATTCTTGAGAAAAGTGGTCAGTATGTAAAAGAATCTAATTATAAATTCCCATACTTCAATGGAAATATGCCCACTGGGAAAGTTCATTGAGGACCAATTTGCTTCCTACAGTGACCTTAAGTTTACAAATGTATTCTAAATTTGTCTATCACCCAGAGATTCTTGTAACCCAAGACAGCAAAACAGCAGGATGCATCTGCTTCTGAGACAACCGTGATCCCTTTGCCCTTCCTTGGGATCCTGCCAAGCAGGGTTTCAGAAGTAGCCTTTATGATAAAGGGGCTGGCTCTGAATCCCAGTGTAGATTTGTACTGCTTCTGTTCATTCCAATGGAGGGTCATTTGTTTGGGTTTCAGGTGTTGAGAAGAGCTGAGAACTACTAACCTGGGTATACTTCCTTGGTATAACTGTATCTTCCTCTATTCCTTTTTTTAAAAAAAAATCACTCTTTTTTCTTTTCCTGTAAAGCTATCTTTTCAATCACCCTGGTTTGTGTCTGCAAATCTTCATGTCCTGAGAACATAAAGAGAGTTGATTCAAAGGTTTTGGAAAACTTTGCAAAGTGGCTATCATTCCACTGCCTTCCTTTGTCAGGTGCTTGAATCTGATCCTGCTCCATGAAAAGAGAATGGGGAGACTATACATGCCTCCAACCCAGCTCTTATTCAGCCTTGCCAGGAAGCAATTATTGAAAAAAACAATCCTTACCACACTCAAATCCATAATTGTTTTGGAGAGCAATTTTTTCTAAAGTTTCTCGTTAATCCTTTGTAGGTGAACGTCCTGAGCCAGCCAAGGAACTGTCCAATTTCCATGAGGTTTAAATGATTTCCCCAAAGACTATTACATCTTAATCCAATTACAAATGAATCACATTCTACTGAATTCACTATAGAAATGTTTTCAAGTTTTAACTGTATGTGAATATCTATCTAGAAGACAGCATCATGTCCATCACGTTGAAAGGAAACTTTTTAAAAATCCCAGAATATTGGGAAACATTCATACTCCTCATTCCAAGCTTTAATGTACAATTTGGATATGCCTGTTAGGTAAACATGTTATTAAACAAATTCAATACATTCCAGGACTTTAACTCACCTAAGTAGAAAAATGTATAAAATCTATCTTGTAGATTTAGAAAGAAAATTGTGCTTCTAAAATACAACCTTTAAAAAGGTTCTTTAGCCAAAATCAGTTTGGCTCAGTAGATAGAGCATCAGCCTGTGGACTGAAGGGTCCCAGGTTCAAATCCGATCAAGGGCATGTATCTTGGTTGCAGGCACATCCCCAGTGGGGGTTGTGCAGGAGGCAGCTGATCGATGTTTCTCTCTCATCGATGTTTCTAGCTCTCTAACCTTCTCCCTTCCTCTCTGTAAAAAAATCAATAAAATATATATATTTTTTAAAAGGTTCTTTATTAGTCCTAGTAGGAAAGAAAACCATGCTCTGGAAGTTCTATGTCCACATACTTGTCAAACAAAGAGATTTCTCCTATACAAATTGGAAGGATAGGAAAGGTCTATGGGAGATGAAAGCCAAGAATCCCACTTCTAGGGAAATCCCTCCTGGCCATATTTGAGCAGCATCCCTTGATGTCTGTTTTATGTTCAGAGGTATATTTCACATTCAGGAGGTTGGTTGAGTGTATGTGACACTCTCCTGGACACCTATATTTATCCAAGTGGAAAGTGGCCACATAAAAGCTTTATAGCACACATCACCAGTCCTTGAAAAGAAATGGCAGATGGCCCAGCAGTGTGATGAGGCAGTTGAGTGTTATCCATGAACCAGGAGGTCACTGTTTGATTCCTGGTCAGGGCACATGCCCAGGTTGCTGGCTTGATCCCCGGTAGGGGGGGATACAGGAGGCAGCCAATGGATGATTCTTTCTCATCACTGGTGTTTCTATCTCTCTCTCCCAACCCCTTCCTCTCTCTGAAATCAATAAAAACATATTTTTAAAATATGGCAGATGATTGCAGTGCATAACAGGCATCCAAAGGTAACTTTGAGAAGAAACTTACTCAGAGAGTAGTAAGAAAAAGGAAGGACTCCACAGTATGTTGTAGGTGCTAAGCTTAGTTCCCCCAAACTGAGACTCCCTTTGCTTAATACAAGGCCCATTTTACATTGAAGCATTCACAATATTCCTTTTAGACGGCAACCACAGGATGCAGTGTGAGCTCCAGACTGGGGTCAACTGTGGCCCAACTAACAGGAACTCAATAATTATAAGGAATTATTCAGAGAAAGATATAGTATTTCCCTTGTAATAAATACATCTTCAGATTAATACTTACTAAAGGAGAGAAAATGGTTGCAGAGCTATCTTACAACTTCATAGCTTCAATTTGGGGCAGGAATTGTAGGGTGTGATTGTTGATCCAGGAGAGATATCTTGAGGGCAGCCTCTACCCTAATAGGAAAAGTTTCTCAAGGATTTAATGTAGATAGTTATGTCACTGTCTTACACTCCCAGGAAGTTTCTCTCTAGATCAGTATTTCCCAAACTTTTGACATATGTGTACCCCTTCTATAATTTTCATAATGCTGAGTACCCGTCGTCAAAAAAATGGTTGTATTTTAATAACAATCAAAATATTTTTATTTTTTTATTTTTTGGTACATACACAAAATAATAATAAACAAAAAATAAAATTATTCATAATAAAATGTAAATAAAAGTTATATTATAAATAACATTTATTTGGATCAATGAGAAGGATGAAATTGACATGACTCATGAGAACGTAGAATTAGGTGCAGCTAAGCACGGTGCAGTGCATATTCCCAACAAACTCTGGTGCAACATGTACCCCCACCAAACTCTTCCCGTACCCCTGGGGGTATGTGTACCACACTTTGGGAAACACTGACTAGACCAAACTTCTCTTGCAACTTGACCTGCTATCAGAATGAGGAATAAAAGACATATAAGGACAGACATCTCCAACCTCACATGAATCAGAAATACATTTTTAAAATAATGTCACTTTTCTCCAACTTCCAGGTTAGAATCGTAACTAAGTGGAATCAGATCAGATCAAAGCATTTGGTTTACATTTTTTCTAAGCCATTCAACAAAATTCCCATTTGTGTCTTTTGAAACTCAAAGCCAAAGTTCTATTGGATTGACCGTTAATCATAGTCATTTTAAGGTTGTTTCCTGTCATCAGGATGACCTGTGGAAGGTGGAGAGTGGTCTGGAGTTCCAGAACCATCATAATTTCCTGACACATGTTCAGCAGGTTTATTCTGCTCAGGGTCTGTGTAAAGTCCTTGACAAGGCAGAACTGAGCTGCCCGGGGATGGCTGACGTGGCAGTCTCTGCACTCCTTCCCCACAGGGAGCCCTGGCCCTAGACACCTCGTGGTCAGGCTCTGGGGGCATGTGCTTCCTCCCCCAGGAGGTAGCATCTGACTGGTGATCCCTGAGCCCTCGGTCCAATGCTTCACTGGTCCCAGTAGGATGCTGAGCAGAAGCACCTGGTTTCTAGAAGCCGATGTTGGCTGCTGACAAGCAAGTGCACAGCTTTCCAGAGAAGAAGCAGTCAATGATTGTAACAGGGCACTTAATGCTTAGAGGTGGGGGCCTGACATTATTCCAATGAATTCCACAACCTCAGCAAAGTTAACACAGCAAGGCCTGTGTTAGTGGTTTGACTGTGAAAGGGAAGAACACTAGCCCCCAGCCCTCCCCCAACACAGTCCTAACTGGGAGTGAGGGCTCTCCCTTACCCAGGCACCGTGCCAAGGTCTTTGAGTGCATTATCTGGTTTACTCCTCACAGCAACTCTATTGAGGCAGATGCTATTAACTCGGGTTACAAATGAGGAAACTGAAGCTTCTAATGGTTAGGTGACTTATTAAATGTCTGCCAATCAAAGAAAGACTGGGCTTGAACCCATGTTTCTGCTTCTCCTTAACTCCTGCTTATGCTAGGACTCAGCCATGGCACACTTTCCCTTACCATATATACCCACATTTGTCTTTTTTAAAGCTTCAATTCAAACTCCATCTCCTCTGTAATGTTTCTTTGGTTTATAAAGAGGTCTTGTAGTTTGTCTCTTTCAGAATCGTGCCCGCCTTGATGAAGTAATGGGCTCTGCTCTGGTTAGAATTTGTCCTTAAATCCGGTACTGTAGAGAATCCAAAGAGCTGGAACACCTGGACCATATCTTTTATGAGGTTTGTAAGCAGCTGGTGCAGTATGAAGGGCATATGTTTAACAAGGAAAAAGGGGAGATGGAAGGAAGGAAGGAAGGAAGGAAGGAAGGAAGGAAGGAAGGAAGGAAGGAAGGAAAGGAAGAGGGAGGGAGAGGTAGGAAAAAATGACTTTTCATATGAGTTAACCACAGCCATCTATAAAAAAATATTGATTACTTCTAGTGTATGAATTGCAAAATAAAAAGACACTTCGATGTGTCCCAAATTTTTCCACTGTGGGATAATTAATGGGACAGGTATGACCATGTGACCCACAGGGAAAAAAATAAGTTATATGCCCACCCATAAAGAGTAAGATGTCAGAGAAAAATGGCTTTGTTTCTTATCAGGAGTCAATTTCTGAAATTTTAACTCAGAATTTTTTGAATGATAGCCTGAGATAAACATTATTAATGACCACATTTTCTTACCTTAAAGGAAGACAATAAAATATTTAAGTAGAGGAAAAAATGGTCTCTTTTATGACATAAAAATGTGGAATAGTCACCCCTAACACAGAGTATGGTTGCCAGTAAATACTCAATAAATTCCTGCTAAAAGCACGTGTGGGCAGCCTGCAGCTCACAGGTGCCGAGGGACACCAGGAAGACTGGAAAACGGCAGGGGTCCTAAGGCTACTCTGAGATGGGGCCAGTGACAAAGTAGCCAAGTAGTTTCCAGATGTGGCAGAAAGGACTTGGGAATGAATAACACTTTGCCAAGCTGTGTGTTATATGAGAGTTAATGAGAGGAGAGAGTGAACTGCAAACCACAGTAACAATGGGTTCAGGCTGTGTCTTGAGAAGACTTAAGTCAACTCTTTTGGTGGCCTCCGAGGAAAATAAAAAGCTGAAAACTCCAAGGGTGAGAGCACTTGGATGGAGATAGAGCCCAGGAGAAAAGGCTCGGCATGTGGGGTGGGATGGGGGGGTGAGGAAGGGGCAGAGGGCACAGGAGTATGGGATAAGTGAATCTCAAGAGGCAGGGCTAGAAACTTAGTCCATTTGCAAAATCTTCCTGGGTAATTTCTAGTAGATATGATGTATAAAATATTTTAATCATATATTTCATAAACTACAATCAGGATGTATAACCAAATTTTAGACTTTTAGGCACTTTCCATTCATTAAGGGGACAGGGAGTAGATGTTTCAAGTTGGAAGTTTTTAAGAATACAAACCACACAAAAATGTTTTGTAAAAATGTGTTCCTGCAGGTCTTATCGATATAGATGTGAGACTGAACCATATGAAAATGTGGAGATTTAGCATTTTTATTTTACTTACAAAAATAGTAAACTCACATAGTTCAAACTAATAAATGAAGGTCTCTATTGACATGACAGGGTGTATATTTGACTCTGGTCTGATTAACATTCACTCATCAATGTTGCAATTGAATGGAGATGCATCCCACTTCGGAGACCTATACCTGGAGGATTCAGCCGAATGATACATTTTAAGATTTTGAAAGATAAGGGCAGAAACTGAGAAGATCATTTTCAGAAGATATTTTTTCAAGATTTAAAGGGTTGCTTTTAAAATTGTTTATTAATATAAACCAATTAATGACCAGAAGTAGAAGAATTTGGTTTCTTTAGCTACAAAGAATATTTCATCTTTAGATGGTAAAATGTTTGGGTTTTTATATATGTCCGCAACCATTTGTGAAAATCAACACAGAGGTAAACTGGGAAGACTCCTCTAAGGATTAAGTAAAAATGAAGTTAACAAACAAGCATGGCCAAATGGACACAGATACTAGGGGGGTGAGGGTATGTGCTAGGGGTTGGGTGTGGCCAGAGAGAGGTCAATGGGGGGAAGAGGGGTGAGGAGACATATGTAATACTATATGTAATACTTTAAACAATAAAGAATTTTTTAAAAATAAAAATATACTCATGGTTGTTAATTATAACTAAATTGAAATGTCTAATTTCAATTCATTTAATACAGAATTTTGTCCCATAAACACATAAAGAACCTGAGTAGGAAACATACTAGTTATAAATATTAAGTAAGATGTTAAATACTATAAGCGTCCTAGAGATTGACAATGTGGGCAGAATCCTAGATGGGCACCTGGAGCTAACGGAATAAAGCCAAAGATGGTAAGTTTAAATTGTGCTCCACAGGGAACAGTGGACACCTTCAGAAAGTTGCTCTCAGACTGCAGCACAGGGCAGTCACCTGGAGGGCACGGTCCAGGACCAATCGCTGGGCCCACCCCGGACTTTCTGAGTCAGCAGCACTGGGTTGGGACCTGGAACCGGCATTCCCTTTCCAGGTGATATCGTTGGTCTAGTCCGGCACCACACTATGAGAATCACTGCCTCAGAAAATAAACTACAAGGAGGTGGACTGTGAGGAAAGAACTTTTCAAGGTCTAGAAAGGGACTACCATACTGTAGTGGTTTCAAGCTGAGTCTCTTGTTAGATCTTCACGAGAGCCTACAAGCAAGGAAACGGGTCCCAGCCAGGTGGCTTAGTTGGTTGGAGCATTGCCTTGTGCACCAAAAAAATGTTATGGCTTTGATTCCCAGTCAGGTAGATACCTAGGATGCAGGTTAAATCCTCAGTTGTGGCACATAGGAGAGGTAACTGATCTATGTCTCTCTCTCTCTCTCTCTCTCTCTCTCTCTCTCTCTCTCTCTCTCTCTCTCTCTCTTTCACACACACACACACACACACACACACACACACACACACACACATCAGTAAAAAGATATAATTGGGCAAGAATTTTTTAAAAAAAGAAACAGAAGCAGGCCCTCTCCAACCAAGAGAGAAAAGCTCAGGTTTCTGCCCTGAGATGCTGGTTGTGTTGAAAGGTCCCAAAAGTTGTCATTGGTGTTTTTAAAGCTCTCCAGGTGGTTCTAGTATACATCTAGGGTTGAGAAGCACTGATTAGGAAGAGGACAAGAAAAATCATAATTTATTTAAAATTTAAACAAAAATAAGAGGCAGATAGGGAATCCAAGTTTTCTGGCACACACCTAAGTCTCTTGTCTTCTCTCAAGGACAGCTAGAGAAAAGTCATTTGTTGAAATGTTGGCAACTCCGGTAAGAAATATTTCTCTCCCATGTGTCTCCAAAAGATGGACTGTAGATGGCACTTCAAAAATACCGATGCCATCTCTTCTTGTGCTGCACATATAATTGTTATTTTAATTATATTTAGGGCTGAAAAAACTCTTACAGATGATTTAGATGCGAACTTCTTCATTTCAGAATTAAAATGAATTGCAGACTGGACAGATAAAGTCCAGTCAAGGTTACTGGCTGAGAAGGCAGGACTGGTATTGGACATTCTCTATCCACCCCTGCCAGACCCAGTTCTCTTACATCTCATTTCTGATTAAATTATTTCTTCCATCCATCCTGAGAGGCAACTAAGGATGTTTTAATTTTCATACCTACTTCTAAATAGAACCCCTGAAAAGTAAAATCAAGGCAGGAGCAGACATGGAAAATGCTCTCCACTTTGACGTTTCCCATTCATTCCTGTTTGTGATTAAAGGGTTCTCAGAAGAATAAATATGTATTTTCAGTAGGAAAAACTGAGTTTATTAAAACAAATTGTGAGTACCAGACATGCGTTTTCAGCAGTCAGCAATTCCATTGGGTTGAATTGGCTACGTTTCAAGCTACACATATTTTGAAAGAAAAAAAAAAGAGTCCTTAAATGCATTCATGAAATAATTTATACTCTTTCCCACTAACATGCAGCTGCCTCCACAGTACAAGGCTCCTGGTTTAACAAAATAGCCCTTGCTGGGGAAGTGGGGGTGATACAACTCCTTTCCTGGAAGGGGACCAATGTAAGACCTTCGGACATGGTCAGAGTGTGGGGTTTATACATTAGGCCTACAGACAAACCCAATGATTTTGACTTAGAATAAGAATTCAGTTTGAGGAGAGTCAACAAACAAGGAAGACCATCTTGACATAGATATAGGAAAGATAGGTGGACCCAGGTGCAGGCCTCAGGTCAGATTCTCTACAGTAAACTCTTTGGTGACCAGGATAGACTAAAGAATCAGCAGCTTCATTAAAACTAAATAATCCAGCCGAAACCGGTTTGGCTCAGTGGTAGAGCGTCGGTCTGCGGACTGAAAGGTCCCAGATTCGATTCCGGTCAAGGGCATGTACATTGGTTGCGGGCACATCTCCGGTAGGGGGTGTGCAGGAGGCGGCTGGTCGATGTTTCTCTCTCATCGACGTTTCTGGCTCTCTATCTGTCTCCCTTCCTCTCTGTGAAATATCAATAAAAATATATTTTTAAAAAAACTAAATAATCCATATGGGTTCATCAGTTGTAAGAAATACACCACACGAAAGTAAGCTATTAATAGGCGAAACCATGTGGAAGTAAAGGGTATAAAAGAACTCTCTGTACTTCCTGTGTAACTTTTCTGTAAACTTCAAATTGCCCTAAAAATAATCTTTTAATTAAAAATCCAAAACAATAAATAATCCATACTGAATATTATATAAAATGTACTACCCATGTATCTATTCTTCAAATGTGCTGACCTTCACTGAAGGTCTTTTCTTAATCTTGAACTTTCTTTTCACTCCCTCAAAACCCAGCCATTTTATCTGAGACCTCCCTGCAATTTTTCTTGTACTATATAGTCAGTATATTTTACATGGAAAAAAATTTCATATGGGATCCCAGCCAACCAACCCCATGGAATGCCTGCATGCCACAAAGCACAGTTTTCATTCTCTCTCTCTCTCTCTCTCTCTCTCTCTCTCTCTCTCTCTCTCTTACACACACACACACACACACACACACACACACACACACACAGATGCACATACACAGTACCATTGGTCAATTACAGGGAAATCCCAATGTCTGATATAGTTGAAGTTTTAGGAGATATATTACAAAACTAGTATTAAAAGTTGTGTACATTATCATTCAACATATCAAACACCTAACATAGAATATGGACAAGCACATTAATTGAGTGTATTTTCAGTCTATTTAACTGGAGTTATAAGAAAGAATTTCAAAAGGCTAATGACATCTATCCTTTTTAAAAACTCTAACAAAATGGACATATTATTTAAGTTTCTAGATTTCATATTTCAACCTTAAGTGTAAAGTCTCTGTGGACCCTGTTCTTTCTCTCCCATTCATTGTTTTTGTGATTGGTGCATAGAGGAGGTGCCATCTCTGAAGCCCCCTCCCAGTTTGGTTCCACCCAGATCCGTCCTTCAGAAATGCTCTGCAGCTTCCAGGACTCAGTTCTAGGACCCCAAACCAAAGTGAAATTTTTACTTTGTGGCAGAGAAGGTGTGAAGAGGCATTTTGAGAGAGTAATTCTATTAGTTGAGTGTATTATTGATATCAGATAAAAATAGTTGAAATACTAACAGTGAGAATAAGCAATAATCATATATAATTAAAGCATAGTACATTAAGTGTCCAGTCATACAGTTGTCCATTCAATCAAAGCATAATATGCTAATGATATGCTAAGACTGCTCAACTGCTCACTATGATGTGCACTAACCACCAGGTGGCAGACTCTCTGACCAGTAGGTTAGCTTGTTTCTGGGGTCCAGCCAATAGGGAAGGAGAGAGACAGGCTGAACATGCCTTGGAGCCCTCCTGAGGTCCCTCCTGGGCTGGCCAACCTCCCACATCCCTCCCTGGCCCTGGTTGTGCACTAATGGGTTCCCTCGGCCTGGCTTGCACCCTCTCGCAATCAGGGACACCTCGGGATGTAGGAGAGCTGGTTTTGGCCCTATCCCACAGGCCAGGCCAAGGAACCCCACTGGTGCACAAATTAGTGCACTGGGCATCTTGTGTCAAATAATAAAAATAAGAGTTAAAGAGAAAGTTCTAAGTAGAGGACAGCTGATGTTCTGTGGAGCAATGTCAGAAAGTCAGGTTGAGCCAAAGCCAGTTTGGTTCAGTGGATAGAGCGTCAGCCTGCTGATTGAAGGGTACCAGTTTAGATTCTGGTCAAGGGCATGTACCTTGGTTGCAGGCACATCCCCCGTTGGGGGTGTGCAGGAGGCAGCTGGTCGATGTTTCTCTCTCATTGATGTTTCTAACTCTCTGTCCCTCTCCCTTCCTCTCTGTAAAAAATCAATAAAATATATATTTTTTAAAGAAAGTCAGGTTGAAGTGGGCTTGAAAGTGAGGAAGGCCATTGGGCTATTTAAGGGGCAGCTCTTAGTGTTTTCAGAATGCAGAGGACAGCTTCCAAGCAATCTCTAGGGTTTGGGGAGAGAATGTGAAGCACCTCATCCTGTTCCCACAAGTTATCTTGTATATTCAATAACAGGCATGTTGCCTCAGAATATGGCCATTTGTTTATTGTTGTGTGTTCTCCACAGGGCTCAATGTAGCCAACAATCCATTGCTTACTCAAAAGGCTTACTCCAACAATAGGCCAAGAGAGAAAAGTGAGTGTTCTGGAGAATAGTGCCATTTCAGAGGGAAAGGAATTCCACCCGAGGCAACGAAACCCCCTTGCAGAGGGACCTCAGCATCCTCTGTGACTAGCCACTAGCTGTGAAAGCTGCCCGCTCAGGGCCTACACAATGGCTTGCATTATAGTCCTGTTTTCAAACACATTTTTCTGAGAACCTAAACTTTGCTAGTTAGGATTGTATAAACCCACAGGGATTTTTTTTTTAACTTGTCCTTGGAAGGCATTTGTCTCCCAGTATCTCAGAATTTAGCAGTCAGCTTTTCATTGTAACTGCATGACCTTCTTGTCCAGACCCTAAGGGTATATGTGTGCCTTGCATAATTTCCCTTTCTTTCCTCAATTTCTCCTCTCTCCATCCACCATCAGGCTAAGTGGGCACTCTTCTCTTATTTCCCTGCTTATCTTCTGCAGCCATGTAGTAATTTTGCTTCTAGATTGCCACTTGGCCTGACTTCATGGCAGCCATTTTAATTTTAGCATAAAGTTCATATTTAGGAGAAATACAAAAATGAGATAATTGGCTATTTACCTGCCCAGAACTCCCTTCTCACTTGGTGTTTCCTGTTTTAAGGATTTGTTATTGAAGAAAGCCACAAACCTTTCACCTGAAAGCAAGCACCTAGGGAAACAAATAATGCCTCCAGGGAGAAACAAGAAACCATGAGGTATTGTTAAACAAAGCATTCTCTCAGCCCTGTGATCTCTTGGAAGATATGTAGATATCTTATCTAAATGTTATTCCCACACTCCCACACTCCAGTCATATTGCTTCATTGCACTATGAGGGGGAGTCTTAGAAAGGTGTAGGATTTCACATCAGAGTTGCCATCAGCGTCTTAAACAATCAAGTTTAATCATGTGTCCTCTTCAAGGGCTGCTATTTTCTCTCACTCTCCTCACCCTGGTAGCCTCCCTGCCCCAACCCAGCCTTCAGGACTCTTTCACCAACGTGCTGTGCGGGGGACAATGTTTTTCTTCTTCTGAGTACCCCATAAAATTTGACTCAATTCTCTCTAATAAAGGTCATCAAACTCTAGAAATTATTAATTGTCTCACACCTTTTATCCTTTTATCTGGAACAACTGGGTGAAAGTGTGGTTGGTGAGTGAGTATTCTGACAGCACCCTGACATGTCATGCCTGGGTGACAATTTCTTAAAATAGTAAAGCTGAGGAAAGACACTGAAAGCCAGCCTGAGGCCACAGCCCTGTGACCCACCCCACCCCCCTCCTCAGTTTTCACCCTTTCTTCCTCCTTTCTCCTTGTTCTGTGCTCTTTCTAAACATTCTGTTTGCTTCCTTTTATTGCAAAGTCAGTCAAAATGGGGGCATGCTGAAAGGGAACTGGGTTTAAAGCAGTAATATAGGAAATCAGATTATGTTCACATGCACCACTTATAATTTTTACTTTAGGAGACATAGAAGTTTTTTTAAATCACAAGTCAAGATTAATTTTAATACTAAAGTGTTCAGCTGCTTATTATTTTCTTTTCATAAAGTACAAATTATGCCTCACCACTGATAAGCAAATGTGAACTATATATCTTATATAACAAAGAAGGACTATGCTAATTGACCCTCACACCTTCACAAAGATAGCAGTGCCCACATCCAATAAGGAGGGAGTATGCTAATTGCTGCCCACCCTCAAAAATGGTGGCACCTACAGCCACAAAATGGTGGTGCCCAGTCCCCTCAGCCTGGCCTTCTTGGACACCTGCCTCCAGAGTCCCCCAGTCCCCTTAGCACCCCCAAAAGCCCAAGGCTGGCCCAAGTCTCAGGCATGCTTCAGATGGCAGCTTACCTGAGCCTCGGGCAGCTCAGGCAACCAGGGCCAGCCAAGGCTTGTCCTGCTGGTAGTGGCAGCAGCAGAGGTGAGATGGGTTGTCACCTTCCCTGGGTCACCTCTTGCCCCTAAGGACTTCCGGACTGTAAGATGGGGCAGGCCAGGCTGAGGGGCCCCCGCTCCAGTGCATGAATTTTCATGCACAGGGCCTCTAGTGTGTATATATATATATATATATATATATATATATATATATACTGTGATGAATTGCCAGATTTGACAGCCTATTTGCAGAAATTTCTTATGTTTGAACTTTAGACTCTGGAGAGGAAAAACACACACACACACATACACACACACACACAAAGAAAATACCCTGACCTGAGGAGCAATATAAAAGTGTTCGCATAGGTAGCTAGTTAGTATTAATTATGGAAGGGAGCAAAGGGAATCAGACATTAATCATAATAAACCAGGGAGCTGAATCAGACAATAAGCCTGCTTCCCTAGGAATTTACAGCATTCACACACACTCCAGGGGGCTGCTGCATCTTCCATGCCCTTAGGACCTAATCTCTTAAGTGGGAGGAAAGAATCCTTACCAATCTTTAGCTGGGATTAACCAAGAGAGGAATAGAAACAGCAGGAGAAATTCCTCTGCTGGGCACATGCGCAGTAGAAGCCCAAAGGGTGCAGAGGAAGGTCCTCCTACATATGGGGGAGGTGTCAAATCTGGGAAAATAGCAGATTGGTTAGGAGGAGAGGCCAGCACAACCCCAGAAGGACTGGAAATTGATTGGTTAATTGGAAAGAGCACCTGGTCCCTTGCATGCCAGAGATAATATAATTCAAGTTTAACAAATGCTGGCTTAGTAACATGCATTTCCCCAGTCATTTGTTTGGTCTCTCTGTAGAGCCATGCAGGACTAGCAGCCACTGGGGCCCCAAGCATGAGCCTGGGGGGTTCAACACAGCACTGACTGGAGTGCACACAGGAACAGAGGCTAAGCCAACCGGATGTGGACAGAGACTGAACTGGACTGACCAATGGCTCTGAATTCCTGGATCCTGGCCATTCTTCTGGGCTTGATGAAGACAAGACTGGACTTCCTCCACCTTAGGACAAACATCAGGAATATGGGGGCAGTTTTTCATTTCCAGTCCAATAAATCTTCCC